>OX101797.1:18280000-19480000 GCA_944452935.1 Rhogogaster chlorosoma | reverse complement strand
CTGATCCACGTCCGCGCTACTCCCGCAAGCTCGCTGTGTTACGTAGTGGGGATGTCATATGATGCTTCTTTGCTTAGCCAGGTTATCCATTCTCCGAAAATAGTTATTTTACCACCTTAGCCCTTCCGTATCCGTCTACTGGTCATGTTTTCTTGGAGTTATACAATTGTATACGTGTATATATGCCTGTTCTGAAAATTCCAGTACGGTTATGGTTCGTTGAATATACTTGTGCTGGAATTAAGTTTGATTCCATTTCACTCGGTTTGTGCTATATGACTGATGGATCTTGTGCAATATTTTGGTGGTCCTGAAATGAGCCGATGTTTTTCGCGATAATTCGGTGGATGACACTTTTTGTCCGCATATCGCGAGTTTACAACTGATTGCAATTCCAATAATTTAGCATGTTCTTATTTTCGAAGCATATCTTTCGAGTACTGTACATCTGCAGAACATCAACTGGAAGAAACTATTTTACAAAACCGATTCGATAAAGCATTTACAGTTCGTGGCACTCTGAAATTACATGCGGTCATTTCAATATCTCACAAACTCGTCAAAACAAAATTATTTTCCGCAACGGAAAAATTTGATTCGATAAAAATTATGAATTAATTTCAAACAGAGGTGTCCTACTAACAATAAGTGTCATCCAGCAAATTATCGCGAAAAACATCGGCTCATTTCAGGACCACCAAAATATTGCACAAGATCCATCAGTCATATAGCACAAACCGAGTGAAATGGAATCAAACTTAATTCCAGCACAAGTATATTCAACGAACCATAACCGTACTGGAATTTTCAGAACAGGCATATATACACGTATACAATTGTATAACTCCAAGAAAACATGACCAGTAGACGGATACGGAAGGGCTAAGGTGGTAAAATAACTATTTTCGGAGAATGGATAACCTGGGTAAGTAAAGAAGCATCATATGACATCTCCACTACGTAACACAGCGAGCTTGCGGGAGTAGCGCGGACGTGGATCAGCGCGCGCGGTGACGCGCGACGACACGTTTTATTTTTTATCTCCGGCCCAGGTATTTTCTCCATGAATTTTTTTTTTAGGATTAAAGAGGAAGGATCCAGGTATCCAAAAAAAATGATCTCCATGAATTTCTGTAAGTCCTTCAGAAATGGCAGCGAAATCAAAAATTAAAACGCCAAAAAAATATTGAAAGAATTTTTTTTTTGAAAATATGATTTTTTGTATAAAAGTGCATTCTTTTACGAACAACACGATCCAAGGATCTTTGCGCTCCGATGAACACTTTCGGAGATATGAATTTTCAAACAAAGTGGTGCACAAAAATTCACATGCCTCTAACTCCGCCATTTTTGAGAATTTTTCAAAATCCTTCAAATTGTACTTTTTTTTTCTATAGTACTACAGATGTATTGAATGGCGCAAAAATCCGTGACTTGACGGTTTTTTTTTGAGTGAAGTGACGTGGATCCGCTCACAAATTCTACCCCCATGCCAAAGAAAAAAAAAAAAAAAAATTTTTTTTCAACCCAACCAAATGTATGTATGTATTTTTTCGTGCAGAATTTAACACTCTTTCAGATTCTGGAGAAAAAAATATGTCATTCCATTTAAAAAAACCAAGTTGACCTTCGTCTGACCGCGGCAGCTCCACTTACGGAAATACTGATACCACCAAGTTTTGTCACCCTCTGAACCCTGAATATTTTATATCAAACTTTTTGTCGAATCTTGCCTAGTTTCCGAAAAATCTGCCTGGGGCGATTAAGATGAATCACCCTGTATACTTTCTGGGTTTTCCCACACTAACCTTGTCACCCGATTGAATAGCGTATAGATAGACCAGGCAATAGAGCAGATAATTAGTGATTCTGTGACAAAAATATTATTAGAAAACGGCTTGCGCCATCATACGCGGAACAGTCCGTAGATTTAGTGTGCCATGTTTTCTACTCGGAAATTTCATTACTTATATTGTTTATTAACAAAAAACCTCTAAAAAAAGTGTTTTTTTTCGTTTTTCGCATATAAAAGCTGAACCGATGGAGCAATCTTGATGCTTTCAACAGACGAATTGTAGAGAATCAAAAGACAAAGAGAATGAGCCCCTGACGGACTCGATCGGATCAATAGTAACGGAGAAAATTCGAAAAAACTCGAAAAAACGGCGTTTTTTCAAAAATTCACAACTCCGCCATTTTTAAAGCTGTAGCACGGTCTCTCCGCGAGAAGGTAGCGGTC
Organism: Rhogogaster chlorosoma; assembly: GCA_944452935.1. Classification (NCBI taxonomy): domain Eukaryota; kingdom Metazoa; phylum Arthropoda; class Insecta; order Hymenoptera; family Tenthredinidae; genus Rhogogaster; species Rhogogaster chlorosoma. The sequence goes on along the minus strand of OX101797.1, from coordinate 19,477,761 downwards.
GATGGGTACTTCATGTGTGCTAAATCCAGGCGCTGTCGTATCATTACTTTTTGCATAATTGCAATTTGAATTTTTCTATGCACTTTCTTGCAAAACGGCTGGATGCTCTTGAGGTGGTCCGATTTTAATTTTTAAGACGGATTTTGAAAGTCGAAGTATAGTACTTCAAAACGTCTATTCTGATTTTTCGTTAAAATGATGAAAAATAGGTGAAAAATGCTTGCAAACATGACCAAAAACGGCCGAGCGCGCGAAAGCGGTCGAGTAGTGGAGGTAGGTGGCCGAAGCGGAGAAGTATATACAGGGTGAGTTTTCTCCGGGTCCAAATGAGGAGGAGCTTATCACCGCCGATGCTCCGCCCACTTTATCCCACTTTATTAGTTTAGATAGTTTGTCTGGTCGAGTAAGGTATTGTTGGCAGTAACTTTGAGGATTATGAAACAAGAAGGTAATCTGTAAAGGTTCCAATCTGCTAATTGTTTTCATTCGACAGTCAACAATACCTTACTCTATCAGACAAAATATTGACGGCTAAAGTTAGATTTTGATAACAGTGGGATAAAGCGAATAAAGTGGGATAAAGTGGGCGGAGCATCGACGGTGATAAGCTCCTCCTCATTTGGACCCGGAGAAAACTCACCCTGTATAGTAATAGAAGCGCGGTTCCCCGCTTCGGCCGCCTACCCCCACTACTCGACCGCTTTCGCGCGCTCGGCCGTTTTTGGTCATGTTTGCAAGCATTTTTCACCTATTTTTCATCATTTTAACGAAAAATCAGAATAGACGTTTTGAAGTACTATACTTCGACTTTCAAAATCCGTCTTAAAAATTAAAATCGGACCACCTCAAGAGCATCCAGCCGTTTTGCAAGAAAGTGCATAGAAAAATTCAAATTGCAATTATGCAAAAAGTAATGATACGACAGCGCCTGGATTTAGCACACATGAAGTACCCATCGACCGCTACCTTCTCGCGGAGAGACCGTGCTACAGCTTTAAAAATGGCGGAGTTGTGAATTTTTGAAAAAACGCCGTTTTTTCGAGTTTTTTCGAATTTTCTCCGTTACTATTGATCCGATCGAGTCCGTCAGGGGCTCATTCTCTTTGTCTTTTGATTCTCTACAATTCGTCTGTTGAAAGCATCAAGATTGCTCCATCGGTTCAGCTTTTATATGCGAAAAACGAAAAAAAACAACTTTTTTTAGAGGTTTTTTGTTAATAAACAATCTAAGTAATGAAATTTCCGAGTAGAAAACATGGCACACTAAATCTACGGACTGTTACGCGTATGATGGCGCAAGCCGTTTTCTAATAATATTTTTGTCACGTAAAAATCTCTATTGCCTGGTCTAAGAGAATAGAGAGAATAGAGGACCTAAGAGATGCCGAGAAATCCGCAGAAAGACGTTTCACCCCTTTTTATCCCTTAGGAGTACAATTTCGAAAAATGCTGAAATCAGTTTCCAGGTATTTGAATGAGCAATCGCTAGAAGCAAAAACCAAGTTGATATTGTTATGAATTAGCTGTCACCATTGTTATGAATTAAGTACCGCTGCTACCATTGTTATGAATTGGGATGAGTCGTCGTGAGTTAGAATGAGTTCGAACCTCGTTTTTACGTCTGAGGACAACCGGACTGTATACAGGTGTTTATAATGATTTTGATGAGTGATCCTCTATGAATCGTTTGTTACATTGGTTGACGTTTATTTCTCTACTTAGTTATACATTTACAGGTATGATCTCTTATAATGGTTAATAGTTAATAATTTTGAAGCGTAGGGTGAAGTTGATTGAGAGTTTGATCAAGTGTATATCGAGCGACTGCTCTGGTTGACGATTGAGAAGCAAGTGCTAATATAATATTCGCTACTGCTGAGCTGAATGATGAGATCATTCTTTTCCATTGTTCTCCCGGGCATGGGTGCGTTTATGCAGGTGCGTTTAGATAGGGTTACAGTTCTTTGAATCAGAGATTAGAGGCTGAGCGACTGGATGCATGCAGGATGTTATGTCTTGGCGACTGGAGGTAAGGGTGTATGAGAGTGTGGAGTAGTATGGAATACGTAACACGCCCATCCCCGGGGGAAAAAATATTGCTCCTGTGAAGCAGGAGGAAATTTTTTTTTTTTTTTGTAAAAGTAGAAATTTATATGATATATCTTAGGTATAAGGTTGTATATTTACGATAGTAAGTATACTTATATTTACGTTAGTGGATGTGTTTATGTGTATGTATCTACGTTAGCAGATGCATTTGGGCTCGTATTCACGTTAGTGAATGTGTTTATGTGTCTATGTTGAAATTAAAATATAGTTAAACTTACTTATTTGCAATAAGATCAGTTAGTTATAAAGGTCTTATGCTACGTTAGATACTTGAATATGGTTCACAATTGAGCGTATGTTTTATTATGAGCGCTAATTTCATAATGTAACAAGTTTGTCGGCTATAGTGAGACATATATATTTATGCGGTATAAAAAGATGTTTGAGCTGTTTGAGCTGTTCGAGCTGTTTGAGCTGTTTGAGCTGTCGTTGTGTTTTGAATTGATGTAGTTGGTGTAGTTAAATGAGGGTTAGAGTTGGGTGTACATGTAATTGCTGGGTGGTTATTTGCTTCGATAGAGTCCTGATTTTTACAAGAACTTCTAATTTTCCTGAGTGTGTTAAGTATTCTATTTGCTATCGCGAACTTTTGTGCTATATAGAGCAGCGATACCGATCCGAATAGAGAGGAAATGTAGTATAGTGTGTTCTCGATGCGGTTATCGTTGTCTGTGGCTTTTTGGTGTTTTGTTATTTCGTCTGTTTTTTTGATAATGTCGTCTAAAGTTAGTCCGTTTGTGGTAAGGTCCTTTGAATTAAGGTATGGGGTTCTGTTCAGTATAGTTGTGGGTATGAAGGATAGGTTTTTCGGTTCGTCGTAGATGCCTGGGTTATCCTTGAATAGTGTGATTTGATAAGGGCTGTCAGTTCCGTCTGGCTCGGCTAATGCGGCTCTGAAAATATATTTCTTTCGGTATTGGTCTATCGATATGCTGACTTAGTGTACGTTTTTGGGGCTTATTTGATTCTAATTTATTAATTAATTTTGCAAGTGTAGTGTTGTAATTGTTCATTCGGTTATTAACTGGCTAGTTTTATTTTATTTATGTGAACTATTTTAGTTTTATGGTCGTTTATTTGAAGTTCCGCGTTAATATTATTGATTATACGTATTATTTTGTACGGTCCTTTGTAATGATCAGGGCCAGGGACTTCGTATGGAGGGGGTAATACTAATACACTCAAATAAAAACAAGCGCTGTACGTGTATTTTTCGATATTGAAAAATCGATGTTCACGTTGAACAGCAACCAAATTCAGGACTGTCAATAACAACTAAATTATCTAACCTAACATACGATCAGAATATATTTCATGCATCTGTAGTTCAGATGTGTAACAACGAAAATAGAGATGAAAAAAAATTTCTTTCAGAATTATTGAAAGAAAGAATATACGATGGGTAAAAGACCGGGACCTGCAACCGTAAAATAAAAATTGTAGAATTTTATCGCGCGAAAGAAACGATTTCTTAAAACTCTTTGGCTGCCAAGGAACAATTCCCTGTGCAATTTTTTCACGCAGAATTTGATACAATTGAGAATTCTATGCCAAGGTTTATCTAATCTATCGCCGATTCCACACGGATAAATTTCTAATATCCAGCGGAATATCTCGCTGACCATCTCGCTGACCGTCTCGCTGGCGATCTCGCTGGCCGTCTCGCTGGCGATCTCGCTGGCCGTCTCGCTGGCGATCTCGCTGGCCATCTCGCTGGTCATCTCGCTGGCGGTCTCGCGAGATCGCCAGCGAGATCGCCAGCGAGACGCCAGCGAGATGACCAGCGAGATGGCCAGCGAGACGGCCAGCGAGATATTCCGCTGGATATTAGAAATTTATCCGCGTGGAATCGGCGATAGATTAGATAAACCTTGGCATAGAATTCTCAATTGTATCAAACTCTGCGTGAAAAAATTGCACAGGGAATTGTTCCTTGGCAGCCAAAGAGTTTTAAGAAATCGTTTCTTTCGCGCGATATAATTCTACAATTTTTACTCTACGGTTGCAGGTCCCGGTCTTTTACCCATCGTATATTCTTTCTTTCAATAATTCTGAAAGAAATTTTTTTTTCATCTCTATTTTCGTTGTTACACATCTGAACTACAGATGCATGAAATATATTCTGATCGTATGTTAGGTTAGATAATTTAGTTGTTATTGACAGTTCTGAATTTGGTTGCTGTTCAACGTGAACATCGATTTTTCAATATCGAAAAATACACGTACAGCGCTTGTTTTTATTTGAGTGTATTAGTATTACCCCCTCCATACGAAGTCCCTGGCCCTGGTAATGATCGTCTAGTTTGTTTCGCGTTTCGTTGATCAAATAGGCGTATTGGCCAGGCTGGAAGGTTCGTTCGTTGATGTGCTTGTCATATATCAATTTCGATTTAGACTTCGCGTTGTTAAGATTTTTTATCGCATCTTGTCTAGTTTCTTTAAGACGGGTTATTATTTCTTGTAAGAATTCTTCGTATTTGTTTGAAATATTTCTGTCTGGTCGTATATTTGATAATTGGCGAGCTATTGTTCCGAAAATTAGTTCGTGTGGTGTGTAACCAGTGCCTTCGTGTACTGATGTGTTGTATGAGAATATCGCGAATCTGATCCATTTGTCCCAGTTATTTTTATTGTCAATATAGTGTTTTAAATATTCGATCAGGACTTGATGGCTGCGTTCGAGTGAACCGTTAGATTGGGGATGGTAAGCTGTGGTTTTAATTTGTTTAATTCGGAAGATTTTTGCTAATTGTTTCATGACTGGACTGAGAAAGTTTGTACCTTGATCTGTTAAGGGGGTATATACACCTTTGAATTTTGAAAAAATCGATTTTGTGTTTTTTGCATTTTTGGAACATTAGGGATGTAAACTATCTGTAAAGAAATCATCATGTAAAAATATGTAAAAATGAAGAAGTTACAGCGATTTTTTGAAATATTTTGAAATTTAAAAAAAAATCAATTTTGTATTTTTTGCATTTTTGGAGCACTAGAGGTTTAAACTATCTGTCTTACTATTGAAATGCTTACGGAACAACCCCAAATCAGTTCAAGGTATAAAAACAGCTATATGGGCTATATGGTACCACAAGTCTTCTACAGACGATAAGCCGCAGCACCATCTCTACCCGGAGGGTCGAGACTCTTGGTGTAAGTATCAACAGGCAATTGCAGTTCGAACAGTTGAGACATTCAAACACCGGGCTAATCTCCCAGAAATTGAGATGAATGAGGTCAGACCAGTCTCCGTTGACCTCAGCGACAAGGCATTACTAAAGCGCTGTGTCGGAGGTAAGACACAGCATACGAGCGAGTCCTAAGACTTTATTTTCAGGTCGTGACGTCCTTCAAGTTGGAGCCAACATTGCAGCGATCAACTCCCAAAGTCAACAAGGTATGTTGAGAATCATGCAAAAATTTTCAGTAGAGCCAAAACGCTACGCTGTCGCTGCAGCGAAACTACAGGGCTAAGCCCGAATCGAAGTTGTGGTTAGGCGAGCGGAGCAGAGGACCAAGGAAGCTCGTGTTGCTCTAAGGTAACTACGGACAAACCCACAGAAGGAGGCCATCGAGGTGGAAGGTAGCAGTTACGAACCAGGTGCTTTATAGAAATAAGGCAACGCAGGACTTAGGCGACGTCGCAAAACAAGCTCTTAACTTTACCTGCGTCGGTCCAACGCCTGGATCAAAAAGAAGGATGGAAAACTGTTTTGCATTATTAATTCACTTGATAGATCATAGAGAAGTATTATAGTAGTTTATCGGCATTCAGAACCATCAACGTAGTGATAAAGTTTAAAAGTTAATTTCTGAACAATCACTATATTGACCGGTTGTCGTAAAGAATAAAATCAACCGTTGGACCGATCTTTGATTTTTTGGTCTTGAATTATTCATGAGAGATGCCTCTATCAGATGAACATAGAACTTTTTGATAAACCCATTTTCAGTTGAGATAATAGAAAAATGAGCCAAAATTTTGTCAAAATAAAAAAAAAAAATCGAAAAAATTCAATAACTCAAGTAATTCTTGCAATATCAAAAAGTTCTATGTTCATCTGATAGAGGCATGTCTTATGAACAATTAAGGACCAAAAATTCAAAGATCGGTCCAACTCTGGTTCTGATTCTTTACGACAACCAAGTGGTTTTGTCTTTTCTTGTCTTCAGCGCAACCACTGTTAGACTGAAAGTAATACATGATGTAAAATATGGATAATAACGGTCAAACCCTCCTCAAACATGATGATTTTTTTCAATTTGTTCAGAGTCTTCAAGTTGCAGAAAAAAAAAAATTGTTCTTCAGAAATTCAACCCATTTAAAGGTGTATATACCCCCTTAAGATTGATTCGGGTGCTCCGTAGCGGCAAATAAAATTTTCTGCGAATGCTTTAGCGATTGTTGCTGATGTCTGATTTTTTAGCGGTATTGCATCTGAATATTTAGTTAAATTATCTTGGATTGTAAGCAAATATTTATTTTGTGAATTTGAGGTTGGTAGGGGTCCTACGATATCTAAAGACACTTTTTCGAATGCAGTTGTTGGTGTATCCGTTATAACCATCGGGAGTTTGACTTTCTTTCTGACGAGCTTTCGTTTTTGACAACTTTCGCATGATTTTATGAATTTCTCTATGTCGCTTTTCATATTTGGCCAGAAATATATTGCTCGGATTCGCTTAAAAGTTTTAGTTATTCCTTTATGGCCTGCTATTACGGATTCATGGTTTTCGCGAATTATTTCTTGAATGAGTTCTGGTTTAGGAACGTTGATCTCGTTTAAGCATACGTTAACTGTGATATCTGTGTAGTTGAAGATTTTCCTGAGAATGTTTTTTATTGCGAACCAATTTAATTTGTCAAATCCGCTTCCTATTTTTGAAATTGCGAAAGATTTTAAATGTTTAGTTTGTAGTATGTCGCGAAGGATACATAATGTGTTGTATATACCCTCTGTTGTCGGTTTTTCGTAGTATTTCTTTTGTGTTATCAAGCTGAAGATAAATTTTTTATTGTTCGGTGTTATGATCACGCTATTTATTTCTGGATTTTGAGATTTTAGAAAAGTCGTATCTAGAATTCCGATATCAATTAGTTGTTTGGCAACTCCTTTTTTTATAACGCAGTCGGCTGACATGCAGTGTACGTAGTTATCTTTTTTCATGAGAATGTCGTCGTATGTTTCTTTTATGTTAGTTGCTATTGGTGTCGGGTCTGTGTGACTGAAGTGTGGAATCGGATTTTGAGGCTGTTTTTCTCGTGATATAGGATTTAGAATTGGCGGATTTGAAGGTGGATTTCGTTGTTCTTCGTCTAAATTAGTTTCTTCGATATTGTGTAACTGTTGGTTTTCGTGAAACGGAGGCACATTATCTTCGGGGGTATTGTCTGTGTGGTTGTTTTCGAGGTTTCCCGGTACGTCTGAGTAGTCAAGTTGCATGAGATTCTCGTTATTTGAGTTTGTGTTTCTAATGTTATCTTCTGGATTTTGTACAATTATTGGGGTTGGTTCGAAATCGCAAATAGTTATTTTTATGTTAGAATTTTGGAAAATGAAATAAATCATTGATCGAACGGTTTTCCAGTTGAGTCTGTCTAGTCCACAACCGATTTTCGGGATTGATATTGATTGTACGTTGTCCGTTTCTAGTTTTCGTCTGAGTTTACACAGGGTGTTGTACATAGTTTCGTACGTGGGTTTATTGAAAAATTCAGCTTTGGTGATTAGGTTGTACACGTTCATCTCGTTGTGCGGTGTTACGATGATGTCACCTACTCTAGGGTTTTTTGATTCTAGAACGTCGCAATTTATAATGTTTCGCTCAATCATTTCTTGTGCTATGCCTTGTCCGATTAAACAGTCGGCTGGAATGCAATGTGCTATATTGTCGTCTTGTGTAAATAGGTCTTCAGTCGTTTCTATTATATGTTCGTTCGTCGGGTCTGGTAAGATTTTTAGGAGTTCTCGAAATTGTTTATAGGACGGTTTATGGTAGATAGATTTTGTGATTGGAGGTGTATTGTATTGTGTCGGAATAGTGATTTTAGGTATTCTTACTTGTTCTCCTTTGACAGCGTCTGAGTAAAGTTTTTTGGAATTAGGTTTAAGAATCTGTTGTTCATTGGAAGTTGGTGGTTTTCCTATATGAGGGGGGTCTTTGGGATTTGAGGTCCATGACTCGTTGGAGGTAGGGAGATTTTGTTTGTGATAAGACGTCTTAGCGCTTGGTGTTCCCGATCCGCTGGAGGTAGGGAGTTTTTGTTTATAGTAAGGCACGTGGTCGTCGTCCGACGACGAGGAAGTAGGTAGTGGTGAGGGGGGTTTAGCCTTTCTTGGTCGTAGTTTGTATTTGTGTATGTGTGTTGGAGATTGCGTGCTTTTGCGTTCGCTGTACCCTGTTTTATTTTCGTGTGTGCCACTTGAGTCCGAATTATCGCTAAGCTGGATTGGGATGAAGTTTAAATCGCGGTTTTGTTCTTGATTATTTTTGAATGAAGTTGTTGCTGAAGTGTTTACGAAATTGCGTGACTTTTTATTTGCGGGTAGATTGTCCGGAGAGATATCGGTGTACGTAGCGTTTCGTTTTTGGTCGATTCTATTGGATAGCGGTAAATCGTCGATAGAAGTGTCAGTGGATGAGTCAATTGTCATAGGTCTAACAGATTTTGAAACATTGATAGGATTTTTTGGCATAGGAAAACTGTCTGTTATGTCGCCTGCGGATGGATCTTGTATCGAGTTATCTGAGAGGCTATCCATTTCAGTATCAGTTATTGAATTGATTTCTTCTTCTTCCATTAGGTCTGGGTGAATGAGTCTTTTTGTGGGTATTGAGTCGTCTGTAGAACTATCGGTTGATGAATAGTTAGTTAAAGGTTTATTTTGAAAGTGCATTGTTTCTTTTATTGTAGGTAAGCAGTCCATAGGAATTTGGTTTGGTTCGTCTTTTTCAATATCTGAGTCGACGTTGCCTTTATATTTCTTTATAGGAGCTGGGTTTGGTGAGTCATCCGTACTTTGTCGCGCGCGGGTTGGGAATTGATGAGCTTCTTTCTTTTGTTTTGCGTTTGGTTTTGATATACTATCTGAACTAGAATTTCGGTTACGTTTCGCGTTTATTGGTAACAGTTTATTCGTCTCTACGGGTGGATTGCGCGATAATGCATCTGCGTTACAGTTGATTTGACCTTTCTTGTATACAACGTTATAGTCATATTCTTCGAGTTTAAATCTCCATCTGAGCAATCGCGAGGTTGGATCTTTTACGCTGCTGACCCAGACAAGAGGCTTGTGATCGGTTACAAGTGTGAATTTATGTCCGTATAAGTAAGGTCTGAAATGATGGACTGAGTATACGATGGCTAGTAGTTCTTTTTCGATTACGGAGTAATTTAGTTCTGCCTTGTTTAGTGTGCGTGAGGTATAAGCTATCGGTAAGTCTTTTCCTATTTCACCTTGGCTGAGTACGGCACCGATTGCGTATTTAGACGCGTCAGTCGTTAGGATGAATGGTTGATCGAATTTAGGATATTGTAGTATAGGAGATGTGCATATTGAGTCTCGTAAGATTTCGAAAGCCATTTGATGTTCGGATGTCCAAAGGAATTTAACGTCTTTTTTCAGTAGTGTAGTTAGTGGTCTCGATATTTTTGAAAAGTTTTCGATGAAGCGTCTGTAATAACCGATTAGACCGAGGAATTGTTTGATTTGTTTAACTGTTTTAGGAACCGGGTATGATTTGACTGCTCTTATTTTTTTTGGGTCCGGTTTTACACCATTTTCTGTAATGATATGTCCGAGATAAGCAACTTCCTTTCTTAGGAATTCGCATTTGGTGACTTGTAAGCTTAAATTTGCCGATTGTAGTCGATTAGCTAATTTTCTAAATTTTGTTTCATGCTCTTCTATAGAATGTGCATAGATCACGATGTCGTCTAAATATACGAATGCTGTGTTTCCTTCTAAACCGGATAAAACTTGGTCCATCAATCTTTGGAACGTTGCCGGAGCGTTCTTGAGTCCGTATGGCATGTTATTGAATTCGTAATGGCCATGAGGTGTGGAAAATGCTGTCTTGTGTGCGTCAGTCGGGTCCTTAGGGATTTGGTGGAATCCAGATGCAAGGTCGAAAGTTGAGAAATATTTAGCATTACCTAGTTGATCGAGTATGTCGTTTATGTTTGGTAGAGGATACGCGTCACCTATAGTCTTTTCGTTTAATTTTCTAAAATCTATGACCATTCTCCATTTTTTCTTGCCTTCCGCGTCTGGTTTTTTGGGTACGACCCAAACGGGAGAATTGTAGGGTGAGGATGATGGTTTGATGATACTTTGGTCTAATAATTCGGAAACTTGTTTTTGTATCTCGTCTTTATGGACAGTTGGGTATCGATATTGTTTTACGTTTATCGGATTATCGTCTGTCGTTAGGATTGAGTGTTTTGTTAATGATGTGTTTGGTAATGTGTCACCTGGTAAAAAAAATAAGTGGTTGAATTCTGTTGTGAGTGCGAGTATGGATTCTTTCTCTTCGTTGTTGAGATGATCAAGGTGTAGTGAGTTTTTAAGAACCGATAATCTTTCTGAGCGATTATTATTATTATCGTCGACAGATATTTCAGGTATATTGGTTTCAATCGCGTCGTTTATTGTCAACATGTTCGAGTTAGTTTGCGTATTTTGAGTTTGATTTTCGGATTTAGTATCGTAGATTAGTACTGAGGTATTAGAGTCGTTGAAAGTTGAAGTTATTGCTTGCAGTATTTTGTCCCATTTCTGTTTGCCTAGTTCAGCGGATTGGTCGGGAATTGAGATTGATTTTGTGTTATTTGCTTCTAGATAGTTTTTTAGAGAGTTGAGCGTTTTAGTGATGATCGCGTCGTCTATATCGCTGGAGTATGTTTCCATGATAATTGAGTGGTATAGTACTTGTGAGCTGTTAGGAATCACATCTTTTATGGTATCTCCGATTATATCATTTTTCGCGTATGTAATTAGCTCGTACTCGTTTAGATTAAAAATTTTTAGTAATTCAACTGAAATTCCTCTTAATATTTGAATTTTCTGAGGTATGAAATGAAGAATCGCGTCTGAAGAATTGCGTATGTCGCCGTAGATTTTTGAAATTTGTAGAGGACGAGAACTTTTGGGGTCGAGTGTATTTAAAGGTTCGTTGATAGGTTCTAGAGTTACCGTCGGTACACTTATCTCAACAGCTGACTCGTTTGAGTTGATCGCGAGTATACATGCTTGACCGCTATTGTTTGTTACTAATGCTTTACCGCAGTGAATATTGGGGCCTAAATTAATAGTATCTACATAGCCTTCGTTGATTTCTGTATTTGAAACTTTGATAGGGATTACTTGGGCAGTACGGCCTGGTATTGTAATGATAGTGGCGATTTGTGGCTTGTGTTTTTGGAGCTTGAAGGGAATCACCGTATCTGTCAAAGTTAATGTATTATTTTTGTAGGATAAGACGGCTTTTTCTTTATATAATAAGGGTTGTCCGATAATACCGTCTTGAGCTATTGGGAAATCTTCGCGGACAACGTGAAATTCGTGTTTTCCATCGTTGATTTGTAAATTGGTCGTTGCTAAAGTATTCGTAAATCCATCTGTTATTCCTGTCATTTTACGCATTATGCTTTTATCAAATTCGCATTCTTCTTTCAGGGAGCTGATTTTGACAATATTTAAGTCCGCACCGGTATCTACTATAAATGTTGATTTTGCTTCTAATTCTTTTATATTGATTTCGACGACTGGCAATAGTCCATTAATCGGTTCTGATTCTATTTCTAGGACGTGATTTATTGTGTTGTTGAACGCGGCTGAGTTTGTGCTGAGTCCGTCGGCACGTTCTCCCGGCGGACAGTGTTCGAGTTTAAAGAACCTTGAGTTTGTTGTCTCTGTGCGTTATTATAGGCGCGTTTTCGGCAATTTTCTATCGTGTGTCCCTGACGTTTGCAATAATTACAGGATATAGAAGAGTATTGTGTGTTTTGTTGATTCGGCTGTCGTGATTGATTCGTTTGCTGGTTTGACTGTTGGGGTTGATTTTGGAATTGCTGTTGTTGGTTAGTGTAAGCGCGTTGTCTGCAGTTTGTTTGAGTTTGTTGTCTCTGTGCGTTATTATAGGCGCGTTTTCGGCAATTTTCTATCGTGTGTCCCTGACGTTTGCAATAATTACAGGATATAGAAGAGTATTGTGTGTTTTGTTGATTCGGCTGTCGTGATTGATTCGTTTGCTGGTTTGACTGTTGGGGTTGATTTTGGAATTGCTGTTGTTGGTTAGTGTAAGCGCGTTGTCTGCAGTTTTCTATCGTGTGTCCCTGACGTTTACAATGGTTACAGAATGTCGGAGGATATTGTGCGTTTGGTTGATTAGGTGTTCGTCTGTTCGGGGGTTGCGGTAGGTTATCGCGAGCGCGCTGTCTGCAGTTATCTACTACGTGTCCCTGACGTTGACAATAGTTACAAGAAATAGTAGGGTTTCGGTAATCAGGTTGTCGGGGTCGGTCATCGTCTGTGTTACGAGTACGACGATTTAAAAATTCTTGTTCTTCTGTCAGAGCTATTTCGATAGCTTCTGCTAAAGTGGTTGGGTGTGAACCGGCTACTCTGAATTCGATTTCTGGGATCAAGCCTCGAACAAAGCATTTAAGCACGTTGGTTTGGATTGCTGTTATCATGCCAGCAGCATCACCTGTGTTCGAGTTGTTGATTGCCTGTGTCGTGTTGTATAATATGTCTTCGACTCTCGCGCTATAATCTAAGACACGTTGGTCGCTTTTTTGTTTGACATTATTCAATTCTGCCTGCCATTCGAAAATTGACTTTTTAGGTAAGAATGCTCGTTTTAAAACTGTGAGGATTTCATCAATGCTATTATATTCTTTGCTTCCTAAATATGATTCAGCTGTTCCATAGATTTTAGTTCTGATCATTCGTGTTAAGACTGGACGTTGAGCTGGTTTAACGAGAGGTTTTGCATTTTCACAGCTCCTTATGAAGTTATTTATATTTAAGTTTTTTCCATTAAAGTATGGGATTGTATCTAAGATGTCTTTAAGAGACTAATAAGAGGTTTCTGTTTCCTCAGGTGGATTTACAGTTTGATCAGGCATTTTGCGATTTGTGAATTAGATTATTTCGTTTGAGATGTGTGTGCTTATTATAATTAAAGATAACTTACAAGCTGATTACAAGAATAAGGAAGATATTCATTGCAATACGGATCTGAGTTGGTATCGGAGACGAAGTTGTAGGTAGTATCGGACTGCGTCGGATGTCGGCAAGTCGTCGAGAAGAGTATAGTTGTCGGGGCTCGGAAATTTAGTCGTTGGGAAGAGTATAGATGTCACGGCTCAGGAATCTGGATTTTGTTGCAGCGAGTTCGCTGATCGTTGGATTCAGATGAATCTTTGTGGGGCTAGGTGCCTTTGAGGATGTTGTCGAACTTCTTTACTTTCAGCAATTCTGATTTCTTTGCTGAGTTATTTTCGTTGATTTTGTGGAGGTAGTTGAAGAACACTGTATTATATTCTCACTTCGATATCTACGTATATAATATATGTACTTTATATATTGTAGATTTGGTGGATTTGTGGATTTGGTAGATTTTGTGGATTTTGTGAGTTTGTAGATTTTGTTGATTTAGTAGATTTTGTGGATTTTTATATCAAATGGGAAACTCCGAACTCACAATAATGAAGGGAATGAGTTAATTGTCATTATCGTCGATAATACCGGTGACCAAAATTTATCACAATGCGATGGAACCGTGATTGATAAAACTAGTGGTGCATTTTGTGGACTTTGTGATTTAGTAGATTTTGTGGATTTTGTGATTTAGTAGATTTCGTTGATTTAGTAGATTTTGTGGATTTTGTTGATTTAGTAGATTTTGTGGATTTTGTGTGACTTGTTACGATATTTCAATCACTCGATGGTAACCACTCGTATCACGTATGTATAACTTCGTAGAATTCACTTATTTGTCACTGTATTTTCCGGTAAACGAGGTAGTTCCGCTGCCACCATTGTTATGAATTAGCTGTCACCATTGTTATGAATTAAGTACCGCTGCTACCATTGTTATGAATTGGGATGAGTCGTCGTGAGTTAGAATGAGTTCGAACCTCGTTTTTACGTCTGAGGACAACCGGACTGTATACAGGTGTTTATAATGATTTTGATGAGTGATCCTCTATGAATCGTTTGTTACATTGGTTGACGTTTATTTCTCTACTTAGTTATACATTTACAGGTATGATCTCTTATAATGGTTAATAGTTAATAATTTTGAAGCGTAGGGTGAAGTTGATTGAGAGTTTGATCAAGTGTATATCGAGCGACTGCTCTGGTTGACGATTGAGAAGCAAGTGCTAATATAATATTCGCTACTGCTGAGCTGAATGATGAGATCATTCTTTTCCATTGTTCTCCCGGGCATGGGTGCGTTTATGCAGGTGCGTTTAGATAGGGTTACAGTTCTTTGAATCAGAGATTAGAGGCTGAGCGACTGGATGCATGCAGGATGTTATGTCTTGGCGACTGGAGGTAAGGGTGTATGAGAGTGTGGAGTAGTATGGAATACGTAACAATATCTCATCGAACCCAAGAAATATCGCGAAATCCGTGGAAACACTCTTCATCCTCCTTTAGGCCCTTAGGAGGCGAATTCGTCCCTTAAGGAGTTGAATTTAGAAAAATGCTAAAAATGGTTTTTAGATGTTTGAATGAGGAACCGTTTGAAGCAGAAACCAAATCGATATCTCATCGGAATCAAAAGATGGGGAGAAATCCGCAAAAACACGTTGTACCCCTTTTCATCCCCTTGTGAGTCGAATTAGGAAAAATCGCTTCTTATCCTGTGGTTACGTTATGAAAGCCATATGCTCCCAAAAATTCAGGTTTTTAGGTCCACTGGTTTGGGCTGGGCGTTGATGAGTCAGTCAGGACTTGTTCTTTTATATATAGAAAAGAAGATTAAAGATTAATAAGTTTGAGCTCAGGACTCAAATGTAATAGTGTAAGAGCTGGCGACATATTTCACTAACGAGGGGAACACATGAAGTGTAACCCTCCGATTTTTCTGTAACTTCACAGGGTGTAAGAGGGATCAAAATAAGCGGACACGTATTTCGGCTTATCCGTAGACACTCGACCGTTTTCGAGAAAATGGCGATTGCAGTTTTCGACGCGCTTCAATAGCCGGTGAACGCGGCAACTGTTCAAGCGAGGCGGTAGCGCAGCGGACAACGGCGCGGCTTGGAGATTTTGCACCCCGGGTTCGAGTCCCGTAATTTTTTTTTTTTAATCTTTTTTCTGACTTTCATCGAAGTTTATTACATGCATGTTTTTGTCATCTGTTGATAAATACAATGACGTTATATTTGTGTAAAAACAGTATTTGTTAAAATCAGGAATTAGATTTGACAAAAATTATAATTAAAGACGTACTGGATTTTTCAGGTATTTCCATTGTTTATTATTACATACAAGTACATATTTTACAGTTTAAGGGGATACGGTGCATTCCCCGGGGTGGTACCTATCATACAAACATTCGAAACAGAGAAATTCGTAACACCACGAGCATCGCGCAAAGGCCATTTTTCCACAGTTACATTTCTTGGTGTGAACGTTGTCTGGAAAAGCAATATCGTTGACATTGTTAAAGACTTCGCGGTCTGTCGATAATTTTGAAGCAAACCGCGCATACCGAATCATTTTTCCAAACGATGGTGTTTGCAATTGATTATGGATCAAGGCGTGTATTTTAATTTCCAGACAACGTTCACACTGAGAAATGTGACTGTGGAAAAATGGCCTTTGCGCGATGCTCGTGGTGCTACGAATTTCTCTGTTTCGAATGTTTGTATGATAGGTACCACCCCGGGGAATGCACCGTATCCCCTTAAACTGTAAAATATGTACTTGTATGTAATAATAAACAATTGAAATACCTGAAAAATCCAGTACGTCTTTAATTATAATTTTTGTCAAATCTAATTCCTGATTTCAACGAATACTGTTTTTACACAAATATAACGTCATTGCATTTATCAACAGATGACAAAAACATGCATGTAATAAACTTCGATGAAAGTCAGAAAAAAGATTAAAAAAAAAAAAATTACGGGACTCGAACCCGGGGTGCAAAATCTCCAAGCCGCGCCGTTGTCCGCTGCGCTACCGCCTCGCTTGAACAGTTGCCGCGTTCACCGGCTATTGAAGCGCGTCGAAAACTGCAATCGCCATTTTCTCGAAAACGGTCGAGTGTCTACGGATAAGCCGAAATACGTGTCCGCTTATTTTGATCCCTCTTTCACCCTGTGAAGTTACAGAAAAATCGGAGGGTTACACTTCATGTGTTCCCCTCGATAGACGTGTTTCTTTGAATAAATCTATTGCTTTTACCAGACTTCTCGTTTATCAGCCTTTGCTTTTTCACGCCTTTCTCCACCGAGAAACCCACGTCCCCTTACTTTATTACAATACTTTTCTGTTTACTTTATACGTATACATTAGAGTGTCTCAAAAAAACCGACTATTTTTTTTTTCGAAGAACATTGAAAAATCGTCAGAGTATCTCTAGAAAACGACCCTGTGAAAATATGAGCTCTTAATATTTATATTTAGAGGTGGCGCTTTGTAATTTTCTATATCTCATTTAAATAACGTGTAAAAAACATTTTTTTTTTAGAATTTTCTAGCTCACAAACCAATCAACGGATTTTTATGCGCGATGAAGATTTTTGTAGGAAATTGAATGCTCTACAAAAAATGTCTCTTATCATTTTTCGATTGAACGATGAATTCAAAAGTTAACTTTTTACTTTTTACTTTCAACTTTCAAAAGTTTAACTTTCTACTTTCAACTTTCAAAAGTTAACTTTTGAAATCGTCGTTCAACCGAAAAATGATAAGAGACATTTTTTGTAGAGCGTTCAATTTCCTACAAAAATCTTCATCACGTATAAAAATCCGTTGATTGGTTGGTGAGCTAGAAAATTATTAAAAAAAATGTTTTTTCCCACGTTATTTAAATGAGATATAGAAAATTACAAAGCGCCACCTCTAAATATTAATATTAAGAGCGCATATTTTCACAGGGTCGTTTTCTAGAGATACTCTGACGATTTTTAAATGTTCTTTGAAAAAAAAAAATAGTCGGTTTTTTTGAGACACTCTAATGTATTGTAACTTTTCGGGTTGTTCGCGTCACTGAAGGTTGCGCGGACAAAAGTTATTGTGGGTGCTTTGCACCTTGATAAAAGAAAGGAGCTCCGTGGTAATATCTAACGTGACGATTCTTTCCCTAATACTGACTAGGGCAGATTTCTCTGCCGTAGCAGCCTCCCTCAGACCTGGATGCTTTTCAGCACCAAGGCTGTATAAGACTCGGGTGCAGCTGCACCGTCAAGGCAACACCAGACTTGGGTTTCGTGCGTACTACAAAGCTACATCAGACCCGGGCGAGATAACCTCGCCAGGGCTGTACTAGACTTGGAAGTTTGCACTCCACCAAAGCTGCACTTGACCTGGACAGCAGCTGCCACACCAGAGCTTTATATTAGCTACGTCACCTTGTATATAATTAGACGGCTCAAGGAAGTGTCGGATAAAGAAACCGGAATTTCTGCTAAAAACAATACTTTAATTGATAATCATATTTTCAATTAACAAAATAAAAGTGAATCAAAATAAATGAACAAAAATAAATGAATGAAAATAACTAAACAAAAATGGTTAAATTTGCCTTATCCTAATTTTCTTATCATCTAAACCCTAACCTCGGGAAACGAGCATTTCTATTTTCAATTTATTACTTTTTGATTTAATTTAAGAATTTGAATATTTGCAAAAGTAGTTGTATTCGAATTTGATAAATTTTGAAGTGTTCAATGATTTATGCTTGACTTTACTGGTATGCTGCAGCTTTAGCTAACATCCGCGTGACAAGTTTGAAGCTAATAAGAGTACCTGGGCGCTTTGCCTCAGGCCTCGATCTGTTATCAAAGGTGAGTCAGTAAGACGCTTTGTCGTGTACTGCTCCCGAGCCGTCCAGCTGGTCGCAATTTATAGCCAGTCTGTGACGTCACTCGAGAGCCTCTGCGCTGCGCGCTGTTACCTGCGCGCTGTTCGAATGTCAACGGTCAGGCGACACCGCCTGATACGTTACATTGCCCCCTTCTATCATCGGATGGTCGGATGATAGGTAAAAAAGTGTTGCTGGTGCCTCATCTGCTGTACGATGATAGACCCTTGGAGCTCATCCCCTTTTTAGGCCCAATGGATCCGTCGGATCTCGCAGGTATGGTATCGCTACCTTGTCACCCCGTGCGATGGTCTTGGTGTTTTCATCGTCGGAGAAATCTATTGTGCCGAATAGTTGTAGCATCTTTATCTTCCTCCGATGTTCGATTTGTTGACTGCGCGTGATGCACGGTAGGTCTATCGGTATCAATTTCCATGGCCTTGGTGTTGGTTCTGGCATTGTCGCCGTCTTCCTCTTACTACCGCTGCTGGCCTTTTGCTGACTTTCTGCAGGTACCTCTTTTTGTTGGAGCCCGAGTACGTGCAAAGGGATCTTCACCTTTATTACTTCCGTCACCTTTAGTAGTGCACGGCTTTGCTGGCTGGACACGCTCTCTTGGACTTTCGGCTGGCCCGATGACGTTGCCTCGGTCTTTTCCTTAGCCTTCTGCTTGTTCTTCGGCTCCTTTGGCTTCGCCGTCTGGACCGCCCTTCCTGGTACGTATCTTCCGTTACCCGATTTGAACTTTTTTCGTACCGTCCATTCCATCGGATAATCCCCGCTTGCGTTGGGATCGTCTTCCCCAGTCTGGACCGCCTGGTCTTGCACGCTTCTATACCCGTACTCTTTGCTTCCCATTTTCACGACTAATTTGGCTGTAATACCTGACCTTCCTTTTATACTTTTGTCGACTTCTTAGTTTCATCGGTTGATTCGCATTTTGAATACTGTTTGCTTGTATTCGTGGTGGTCTATCTAACGTCTGTTACTAGCATTGTTTACCATGCTGGCTCTTGATATCGTTTCAGCATGTTAGTGTGGAACCGTCCTCGTTCTTGTCCGTTTCCTTTCTCTAACACAAACGTTGCTTCGCCTATTCTTGTTTTGACTCGATATGGGCCTTCATATAAAGTGAAAAACTTAGCCATTTTTTTGTTCTTCGCGTCTGACACATTTAAAGCTCTGACCAACACTTTGTCTCCTACCTCAAACCTCGTCAATTTATGTGTTTTATTGAATATTCTTGCTCTTCTTTTCCCTTGCTTTTCTATGTTATCCCTAACTAATCCTAACTTAACATCTATTGGCATACTATTTACATTTTTAACTAAAAAGCTTTCCCAAAATCGGGTTGGTATCTCGCCGAGTTGTATTTCGTTCGGGCAGAATCCAATCGAGTCATGGTACACCTCGTTTACACATGATTCTATGACTCTAACCCAGTCAATCCACGCTGTGTGGTTTTCTTTCAAGAATGTACGAAAAAATCTCCCGATTTCTCTATTGACTCTTTCCACAATATTTCCTTGCGGGTGCCTGATTGATGAGAATATTGGCTGTATTCCTTCTTCTTCTAATTTGTTAAGCCATTTGGCTGATGTGAACTGGGTACCATGGTCAAATTGGATTCTGCTCGGTTTCCCTAGTTCCGGTATGTACTGCAACGGTGTTTCAGAGTTCCACCGCGCTCTACGGCGTTCCTGATGAAATAGATAATTTTCTGCGATACAAAGATAGTGTTGGGCGCCAGACGCGAATGCGTCGATTTTTCTACGAAATAATAACTAGAAAATTCAGCGGTAGCAACTCAAACAACAAATTAATGGAACGACGGCCTCGACGGCACAGCTGGCTCAAATTTACAGCGAGAATGGTAGAGGGGTTGGGTACACCTTACTTAGGTAATTAGATTATCCGAAATAAATCGTGAACACCAGATAAACCTTTTTAACAATTCCGCAGTTTATATTTTCAATCAGATAGTACACGCGGTACAATAAATTACAGTAACAGAACTACTTTATAATATCATGAACTCGCTGAGCGAAATAGCAAAAATAATACAATAATCGTAATTCGGGAATAATAATTTTGGCTACGGAAAATACTTATTTTATTGAGCCTGAATCCGCTGTAGCGGCAGGAAAAAACAATAATAATACGCTGGCTAGCTAGCGCGCCGTTGAAGCGATACAAAACAAGCTATTATACTACGTTTTAGGCACGTATCACCGAGCGATACGATACTCAGGCAAAAGATCCTATACTTGGCGGCACTAGCGATATTATAAAAGATCTACTATTCTTTGGCTCAATAAATTGGTTTGACTCGAGAGATTTACAACAAAAGAAGCTAAGTTAACAAGGGATCGCGTAGCGATAAAACAAATGAGAGAACTACTAGTTAACCCGAAGGTTCGCAAAAATGAACTACTCACTCGATATAGAAGATATCGAGCGGGATACGATACGCGATATTATTTAAAGATAAGCTAAGTTAACAACAAAATCTTAAACAACTATGACAACTACGTTCAGCCAACCCTCGGGGGGTTGGAAAATAGTTTAGCGACACACCATACAAGGAAATATTACAAGAAAAGCACAGAAATCATAGAAAAGCAAAGATATCACAGAAATCAAGCGAAAATCAACGAAATATCCAAGATAACAAATTACATGCGTAATAGAAGCGGTAACGAGCTAGCAAATCGGTATAAGCAAGCGAGATATAGCAACTAACAATTCAAAAAGCAACTCAAAGACACAAATATTCAGAAAAGCTCAATCAGGCACGAAACTCTTACGCTGGACTTCCCTTCCAACTAATCTAACTTAACTAACTTACTATACTACTTAATCTAAGAGAATGTGCAATGACGTAGCCCGCCGGCTACGTACGAATTAAAAACTGACTACTTCAGCGATATGTGGAAGTCCAGCGGGAATTGCGTGACTCGGCAAGCGGGAATTAATAGAGACCTTACCTTACGAAGAGTTGCTGCTCGTACACACTACTTTTAACTTTTTAATCGGTAACACCCGCGTAGCGGAAACGTAACTGGCAATTTCGATGCGAGAGAGAGCGATAGAGGCACGTCTGACGGCTCGAATGCGGAACGTAGAAGTGGCGATAGTCTTCCTGATTTTCGGTAACGAGGCTCCTTCTGACAATTGTCTCTGGGGTGGGGACCCTATGAGACGTCTCTCGATACCTTATTGGCTATTCTAATTACTCGACGGTAATTCGCACGATCGGCTCGTCAGCCGATGCGTGCGATGCGCTGATCCTTGCCGGGCGGCAAGCGGCAGGCGGTAGAGATGCGATACTCGGCCGTAAATGCGGCAGGATGACCTCGGGAAGGCGCGACCTTGGACTCTAAAATGCGGTACCTTCCTGACTTCAATAATCTCCGCGAGATTCGCTCTGTCGTGGCACAGATGCACTGGTGGCAGCCTCCTGACAGAGCCGTTGGCCTTTTTGGTCTGCCAGGAGCACGTGGGGCGCGACTCTCACGTGGCTCGTCCTTTGGCGATATTGGCAGGAGCGGTATGATGTCCTCGGCTGCTGTGACGGGAGGTTGCAGCCATCTAGCGCATGCAACCCTATACGCCGTCGTCGCAATCCAGCTGCTAGCGGTAGAAGATCTCTCCTGGCGTGGAGCCGTGTGCGACCCCTATCTCACAGCGAGAGTCTCTCCAAGGTCGACGTCCTTCCCTCCTGGTGTTGCGATACGACCCGTGGCTTGCAGGTCCTGTATCGTGGTAGCCTCTGCAGTGGCGTGAATTGGAGGTCATTTCGGTATCGGTAGTTGGCGGAAATCCTCGTAGCGTCGTTACTCCTTCTCTCTCTCTCTCGCGGTACATTAACAAAAAACACTTCAAATTACAGTTTGTTCGGAATCTACTATTTGTCTGTGGTGTGTCGCTGTTTTCCCGAGGGTGAGACGTGTCTCGTCTCTCTCTCGCGGTATTAGTTCTCTAAATTCTACTTAAATCGCTAAAAATCGGTAGCCAAAAGGGCTCCTGTGACGGCAGCAAATCTGCAACGTCACAGTACTTATTGAAAATGCTATTGATTGTGGATTGCGCGTTCGCCGTTCTCAACGGGTAGATGCGCACAAATTTACTAAACGCATCAATCGCTACTAATATCCATTTATAATTCCCTCGACTCGCAGGCAACGGTCCTAGAAAATCTATTGACACTAACTCACCCACACCCCTTGGTATTATATTTTGCATGGCCGCATAACTGTATAAATTTGGTACCTTACATCTCTGGCATCTATCACATTTCGCTATCTCTTGACGGATCACTCTTGCAAACTTTGGATAGTAGAAACCTTCCTTCAGTATTCTATAGCATTTTCCTGCACCTGTGTGTCCATATATCTCGTGGCATTCACGGATTAATTCTTGCAGCATTACTTGTGGTAATTGCGCTTTGAGCTTGCCCCCTGACTCTACGTGGTACACTACGTCGTCCACTATTTTAATCTTACTATTTTCTGTATTTGCATATTTTTCTATCATGTTCTGTATTCTTGGGTCCTGCCTCTGATACCCTGCAATGTTTCTCAAATTATTTTCCAATTCACTCGTAACTACTTTGGCTAACGGTGCTATAATCTCAATTTGTGATACTAATATTTCCTCCTCTTTCTTTTCAGGTGGATATCTGCTGAGAGTGTCTGCCACTACGTTATCACTACCCTTGATGTATTCGATGTCGAATTCATACGCTTGGATGAGCAATATCCATCGTGCCAATCGCGAACTGAGCAGCTTGCATGTGGAAAGAAACGTCAACGTTCGGTGATCTGTCCGAATCGTCAACCTTGCGCCTAAAACAAATGTTCTAAATTTTTCTAATGCAAAGACAATCGCCAAGAGTTCCTTCTCTGATGTGAAATAGTTTAGCTCCGCCCCCTTTAGCGTACGGCTCGCGAATCCGACAATCAGTTCCTCGTTGTTGTCAGATAACTGGTATAGCACTGCGCCGATTGCATAATTGCTAGCATCGCACTGCAAGTAGTATTTCTTTTTCGGATCAGGATGGTGTATCACCATGCTATCGCAAAATAGTTTCTTTACTGTTGTGAAATGCGCTGTCATTTCTTCAGTCCAGTCCCATTTAGAACCTTTTCGAACTAAAGCTAACAACGGTGCGGTTGCGTTTGAATATGCCCTGGTAAATTTGCTATAGTAATTTGTCAGGCCTAGAAATCCTTTCAATTGTTTTACATTCTTTGGTTCTGGAAAATTTAAAATTGCCTCAACCTTCTCTGGTTGTGGTCGTATTCCTGTCTTCGTGATTCTGTGACCTAAAAAATCGATTTCTTCTCGGAAGAACTTTGATTTCTTGAAGTTTATTGTCATGTTATGTGCTTGAAATACCGCGAATAGTCGATCCAGGTGTCTCAAATGGGACTGGACTGAATCAGACAGACACAGTATGTCATCTACAAAATTAATAGTAAACTCTTCTGTGCTTCTCAGGACGAGATCTAGAGTTCGGATTAGACTGGCTAAGCTGGTATTCAGACCATAAGGTGTCACCGTGAATTGGTAGGTTTTTCCCTCGTGCATGAACGCAGTGTATTTTCTGGAGTCTTTATGCAACGGAACTTGCCAAAAACTCGCTGTTAAGTCCAGGCTCGACATGACCGTCGCGTTCCCGCACCTCTGGAATAAAACCTCGGTCGATTGTGCGCAATCTCGGTCAGGCACTATCAGCTGGTTAATAAACCTCGCGTCTAACACCAATCTGATGTCTCCTGATTTTTTAGCAACAACTACCACCGGATTCACGTATTCGCTGTATGAGCGTTCGATGATACCCATGTCTAACATTTTGTCTATTTCTTTTCTGACTTTATCACGGTGCATTATTGGTATTGGATATGATCGCCTAACGAATGGTCGATCTTCGTATATCTGGATTCTATGTTCGTAAACCGATACTCTCCCTGGTCTTTTCGAGAATATGCTACGATACCTATGGATTAGTTTCGAAAACGAGTTTAATTCATCAGCCGCTAGTGCCTGACATTCCGACAATTTGTCCTGTATCTCGTCATCGGTTATTCCATAGTCGTCATCGAGTCCGGGACTTTGCTCTAACTTTGCAACGGTTTCTTGTGATCTACTCACTCCTTGCTTCATGTACTCGCGTGGTCGGCATATATCTATCATCTCACGTTTTGTACTAACTTGAATTTTGAGTTTCTCGATATTTAAATCTACGTCAGCCTTCCATTTGTGCAACGTGTCTATCCCGATTATCGCGTCACACCTGAGTCCATGCACGATTAGAAAACCCACGTCATCGACTACCGCCCCAATAGCTACTCTCCCTAAGAACTGTTCTTTTACTCGCGTCCGTCTTCCACCCACGACCCCTAATATTTGAAAATTCACCACTGGCAGTTTTATGCAATTGGTCAATCGTTCACGGTGGCGTTCATACCAGTCTTCCGACACGCATGTGACCTGACTCCCGGTATCTATGAGCGCTTTTGTTTCTATTGCCTCTATTTGTATTTTAATTTCCGGACATGTAGCTACCGGTTGGCATTTGTTCTCTTCTCCTAAATACTCGTGAGGATCTTCGAACGTATTGTTAAGCATATTCGCGTTCGCCGCGTAAATCAAACAATTCCGCTGTGCCGGCTCCGGTATCGGTGCTTCCGACACAGCGGCACCTAGTTTTCCTGATTCAATTCGTCTTTATCATCGGTAGGTATGTCTAATTCATCGACTGTTATTCCTCGAACCGTTTGGTTTGTCCAACTCACTTGTTTCTGGACACTTGGGATATTTTGATTTTGTTTGTGACGCCAGTCACGACCGTCTCCCCGAATGTTTTGATTTTCGTGCGTTTGAGAATTCGTACTATCGGTCTCCGAACGCCAGACTGTTTGTTTTTCCCTGCCGTCAGTTACGCGATCAACGGATGGATATTGCCGGTTCGCGTATCTAATTTTTGGTATATTCGACCTGTTCCCAAATTGCATTTCGTCTAAGAACGCGAGGAGTGCATCGATGTCAGAGATTTTTCGGCATTGCGCAGCTTCTACCACGGTATCATTGAAGTGACGCGTAAGGTGTTCTACTATTTCATTCTCTGGCATGCGTGGACTTAACCCCGCAGCCGTGGCAAATTTTTTATTCGCGTATTCTGACCACGTTACCTTTGAGTCGTTCCGATAATAACCGAATATAATATCTTTTCTTAGCTCTCGCTGGGTTTCTTTCCCCCAGTACCTGTTCAAAAACCTGGATTTAAAGGAATCCCATGTGTCGATCACGTCGCGGCGCGCAATCCACCAATCCTTGGCATCTTGACTAAGGCTTTGGCTGATCAACCTGAGCCGCTGCTCATCGTCTATCGCCCCTACTATAGTAAAATACTCCTCTATTTCACTAACAAAACTGGCTGGTCTTTCCCAGGCTTTCCCTGAATAACAAGGTAATTTTATGTGTTTCGCGATTACATTATTACTGTCGTTACTGTGAATACTAGGTCTATACCTCATTCGCCTGATGTCTGCTTCTAGATTGAACTTAATTGACTCCTGCCTGGTCTCTAATTCGATGAATTTTTCTATGTTTTCTTTCTGATTATTTTCTATTTTGTCATCGAGTTTACCACAGGTTTCTAACAACTCATCTCGCGTTTCTTCGGTTTTCTTTATTAATTCATTTTGACATTCGACAATTTCAGTACTATGCCTATTTTCAATTTCTTGTAGTCTAGTCTCGAATTGATCAAACCTTTTTGACATTCTTTCTAGGTATGCCAGTATTTTGGATGACTCGGAGCCTGATGGACCGTCATTGCTGACCTTGCTGAAATCTACCTGTTTTCTCTGCTTGGCCTGCCTAGTGTCATATCTGTCAGCGTTCTGGTTGTCAGCCATCGTCGTTCCGGTTTCTTTATCCGACATGTTCCTTGAGCTTATCTCAGAATTTTTCATGCAGACTCGACTGACTCTAACTGGACTGACTTTAAGCAAGATAACCAAAGTTTTTTTTTTTCTCAATTTGATATTCGATTCTAAGTTTTAGCAAAACTTTTGTTAATATTTTCCAACGGAGCCCCACGTTGGGCGCCAAATGTAACTTTTCGGGTTGTTCGCGTCACTGAAGGTTGCGCGGACAAAAGTTATTGTGGGTGCTTTGCACCTTGATAAAAGAAAGGAGCTCCGTGGTAATATCTAACGTGACGATTCTTTCCCTAATACTGACTAGGGCAGATTTCTCTGCCGTAGCAGCCTCCCTCAGACCTGGATGCTTTTCAGCACCAAGGCTGTATAAGACTCGGGTGCAGCTGCACCGTCAAGGCAACACCAGACTTGGGTTTCGTGCGTACTACAAAGCTACATCAGACCCGGGCGAGATAACCTCGCCAGGGCTGTACTAGACTTGGAAGTTTGCACTCCACCAAAGCTGCACTTGACCTGGACAGCAGCTGCCACACCAGAGCTTTATATTAGCTACGTCACCTTGTATATAATTAGACGGCTCAAGGAAGTGTCGGATAAAGAAACCGGAATTTCTGCTAAAAACAATACTTTAATTGATAATCATATTTTCAATTAACAAAATAAAAGTGAATCAAAATAAATGAACAAAAATAAATGAATGAAAATAACTAAACAAAAATGGTTAAATTTGCCTTATCCTAATTTTCTTATCATCTAAACCCTAACCTCGGGAAACGAGCATTTCTATTTTCAATTTATTACTTTTTGATTTAATTTAAGAATTTGAATATTTGCAAAAGTAGTTGTATTCGAATTTGATAAATTTTGAAGTGTTCAATGATTTATGCTTGACTTTACTGGTATGCTGCAGCTTTAGCTAACATCCGCGTGACAAGTTTGAAGCTAATAAGAGTACCTGGGCGCTTTGC
Organism: Rhogogaster chlorosoma; assembly: GCA_944452935.1. Lineage (NCBI taxonomy): Eukaryota > Metazoa > Arthropoda > Insecta > Hymenoptera > Tenthredinidae > Rhogogaster > Rhogogaster chlorosoma. The sequence continues at coordinate 19,450,682 of OX101797.1, read as the reverse complement.
CTCAGGCCTCGATCTGTTATCAAAGGTGAGTCAGTAAGACGCTTTGTCGTGTACTGCTCCCGAGCCGTCCAGCTGGTCGCAATTTATAGCCAGTCTGTGACGTCACTCGAGAGCCTCTGCGCTGCGCGCTGTTACCTGCGCGCTGTTCGAATGTCAACGGTCAGGCGACACCGCCTGATACGTTACAGTATACGTATAAAGTAAACATAAAAGTATTTTGTGAATTTCAGTTTTTGTACATAAATTTGCAAAGAAGATGAATTGGCCACCGAAAGATAGAGCAACTATCAGAAGAAGTATGAGTCAAAAATTGACTGAACTGCATGCAGAGTGTTGAAAAGATAAAAAGTTTATATTCATTTCATTAATTACAATTACGAATTTTTTCATTTGGAAGGTAAATTTGAAAGATTAAACGAACTTACTTGTAAGTGAAGTTCTATCTTAATTGTATGAAGCGCCTCTTCCGAAATGATCAACTTGTAGTTCCCCCCACTTCCCACCGATGTCGCCACAGTTTCTACGTTTTCCAAAAAACGAACAACTGCGCCTGCGCGTCGTGCTGGCGCTGTTGTCCTATTCCTACGGCCCTCATTTTTTCGAAGCTTTGCCGTAACATTTATTGGGCTTCAAGTATGTATCTTGAAATGGGTCTCTTCAGGGTTGGGACTGATCATTTCGGAAGAGGCGCTTCATACAATTAAGATAGAACTTCACTTACAAGTAAGTTCGTTTAATCTTTCAATTGTATTACGCGCCTCTTCCTCATGATCAGGGCCAGGGACTTCGTATGGAGGGGGTAATACTAATACACTCAAATAAAAACAAGCGCTGTACGTGTATTTTTCGATATTGAAAAATCGATGTTCACGTTGAACAGCAACCAAATTCAGAACTGTCAATAACAACTAAATTATCTAACCTAACATACGATCAGAATATATTTCATGCATCTGTCGTTCAGATGTGTGACAACGAAAATAGAGATGAAAAAAAAATTTCTTTCAGAATTATTGAAAGAAAGAATATACGATGGGTAAAAGACCGGGACCTGCAACTGTAGAGTAAAAATTGTAGAATTTTATCGCGCGAAAGAAACGATTTCTTAAAACTCTTTGGCTGCCAAGGAACAATTCCCTGTGCAATTTTTTCACGCAGAATTTGATACAATTGAGAATTCTATGCCAAGGTTTATCTAATCTATCGCCGATTCCACGCGGATAAATTTCTAATATCCAGCGGAATATCTCGCTGGCCATCTCGCTCGTCATCTCGCTGACCGTCTCGCTGACCGTCTCGCTGGCGATCTCGCTGGCGATCTCGCTGGCGATCTCGCTGGCCGTCTCGCGAGATCGCCAGCGAGACGGCCAGCGAGATGGTCAGCGAGATGACGAGCGAGATGGCCAGCGAGATCGCCAGCGAGACGGTCAGCGAGATGGTCAGCGAGATGACGAGCGAGACGGCCAGCGAGATATTCCGCTGGATATTAGAAATTTATCCGCGTGGAATCGGCGATAGATTAGATAAACCTTGGCATAGAATTCTCAATTGTATCAAATTCTGCGTGAAAAAATTGCACAGGGAATTGTTCCTTGGCAGCCAAAGAGTTTTAAGAAATCGTTTCTTTCGCGCGATAAAATTCTACAATTTTTACTCTACAGTTGCAGGTCCCGGTCTTTTACCCATCGTATATTCTTTCTTTCAATAATTCTGAAAGAAATTTTTTTTTCATCTCTATTTTCGTTGTTACACATCTGAACGACAGATGCATGAAATATATTCTGATCGTATGTTAGGTTAGATAATTTAGTTGTTATTGACAGTTCTGAATTTGGTTGCTGTTCAACGTGAACATCGATTTTTCAATATCGAAAAATACACGTACAGCGCTTGTTTTTATTTGAGTGTACTAGTATTACCCCCTCCATACGACGTCCCTGGCCCTGCTCATGATCAACTTGTAGATGTTCAACGCACATGTTACGGCAACGAGGGATAACGCTCTTGTTTCTATATGATAATGATTTATTTATTCATACCATTTAAGCATGGAAGACGTTATAAAACAAAGGAACAAATATATGGGGCTTTCCATCCATTATCGCCGACGTTTGACCTCGACATTTTTTTTTTTGCCTAATTTTTTCTTATGTTGTAGTACTATATCGAAAGATCATCTGTGATTTTTTTTTAAATTTTCCAACAAACCGTTTTTTTTTTCATAAATAATAACAACTCTGAAAAGAATACATCCTTCGAAAATTCTGAAAAAAATCACCGATATTCTACGTCCGAAACTCGATTTTTTGACACCCGTCCGATCGTGGATGGTTGAGATCTTCTATTTTTTCAACCAATATCAAGATTGAAGAATCGCTATTCAACACACACAAGTATCCTTGTGGGCTGATAGCATTCATTTTTGATGAAAAAAAAGACAATCCAACGAACGATTTCACTAGTCCAACAATTACCAACAAACAAAACAAACGATTTACAAAAAAAAAAAAACTCAGAAAACTTGAAATTGAACCGAAATATAACCGAAAGTTACAACTCTTTTTTGTTTTCGAAAGGATGGGAAAAACACGAAGTTTTTTGAACACGAAGAATGTTTCTCCCTTTTCACTTCAAGTCGCTCTAAATCCAAAAATATTACGAGTTTCCACTGCAGATTTGGAGTAGTTATGTGTTAAACTATTCTCAAGATAGTAGATGGTAGAATTTTTCGTTTTTTCAATCCAAAAAAGTTATTAAATTTCTTCCGAGTAGATAAACAAATCGCTTTTGAATATTTCCAATCGCTCGGTTTATTGAAGTAAGTTTAAGCAATCGCGAACTTCCCGCGGATGATATAGTTGTCAGCATATGTAGAAGTTTTTCGTGAAGTTCAACTCTGATTGAACCAGCCGTTGATAAATTGCGAGTGTTCAATTATTATATCGAGCCGCACAGCGTTTTAAGTGAAGCGGTTCAATTTCAAGTTTTCTGAGTTTTTTTTTTTGTAAATCGTTTGTTTTGTTTGTTGGTAATTGTTGGACTAGTGAAATCGTTCGTTGGATTGTCTTTTTTTTCATCAAAAATGAATGCTATCAGCCCACAAGGATACTTGTGTGTGTTGAATAGCGATTCTTCAATCTTGATATTGGTTGAAAAAATAGAAGATCTCAACCGTCCACGATCGGACGGGTGTCAAAAAATCGAGTTTCGGACGTAGAACATCGGTGATTTTTTTCAGAATTTTCGAAGGATGTATTCTTTCCAGAGTTGTTATTATTTATGAAAAAAAAACGGTTTGTTGGAAAATTAAAAAAAAAAACACAGATGATCTTTCGATATAGTACTACAACATAGGAAAAAATTAGGCAAAAAAAAAAATGTCGAGGTCAAACGTCGGCGATAATGGATGGAAAGCCCCATATATATATATTTTTTTTTTTTTTTGAACGTATAAAGCGTAGGGTCTTATCTCTAACTCTGATAGTCTTATTTATTTAAAATGGTTTCAGCGAACGCCGTTTTATCTTTGGCTATTGGGAGGTCGTAGTACTTTGCAAAGGTTCTTGAATTTTTTGTCCACCCGGCAGTTCTGCGCAATGAATCTAGGTCCAATCCCTTTCTCTTTGCCGCTGATGATGCGGCATGTCGTGTTGAGTGCGCACTGAAAATATCTGTGTCTATATTACATTTTTTGAGCATATCTTTGACCCAGTGGCTCAGTGTTTGTGCAGTGACGGCTTTAAAAGGGCGTTTGCTTGAAATAAAGAGCGATGGTGTTTTATCTCGCATGGTTTCCGTTCTACGGAGATAGCATTCCAATGCAGTAGCTGCACAGATCTTTTTATCTTTATAAAAATAGGGTAGAACCAACACTGGTTGATTCCTGTTAGATCCAGAGGTTTTGATTCGATCTGGTATTTTAATATCGATTGATTTTTCATTTGTCTGGATATTCTCAACCTTGATTAAAGAGAATGTCTGCATTCTGTGTCCTGTTATTAACGCTAACAGGCATATAAGTTTCATAGCCAGGTCTTTCATCGGCATTTCGTGGTTATCAGGAAGGGACGAGAAGTAGTCGAGCACGATTTGTGGGTCCCATGTTAAGTCGTACTTGGGATTTGAAGGTCTTAGTTTTGAAATACCCTTAAAAAATCTCTTCACTCTAAAATCTTGACCTATCTCTGGCCCGATAAGCAACGAGAGTGCTGATCTATAACAATTAATGGAGCTATATGCAGCCCCTTTTTCGAATATTTCCGTTAAGAAAATCAGAATGTTTGAGACAGATGTAGCGTAGGGGTTCAATGCCTTTTCAATGCAAAACTCCCACCACCTCTTGAAACAGCACTCGTACTGTTTATGTGATGAGTCGGTTATGGATGACACCATTATGTTTATGGGTGTCTCAGCTAGTATGCCCTTCATTTCGAATGCTCTCCTGATAAGACTGCGGCCACCAGGGTAACTCCGTTCCAAAAAATCTCCGGCTCCCTGTTAGAACGAGAAAGTGAATCTTGAGCTTTCAATCTTAATGGCTTTGACGTCATCATTGAACAGTATAAGGGATACCAAGGTTGCGATGGCCATTCCGGTACTACCATTATACCATACGCTTTTTCATTTTTAATCTTTTGTAATGCTTTCAGGATAACTGAGGTTGGCGGAAATGCATGAAAGAAATACTCCGTCCAAGTTATCGTGAAAGCATCAATGGCCATGGACTCTGGGTCTTTTTTCCAAGATACATATTTTGAACATTTTGCATTCACCCTTGTAGCAAATAAATCAATTTTTGGCATTCCAAACCGCAGCGTTATTCGCCTGAAGGCCTCATTGGACAGTTCAATTTCGCCAGTAGGCTCTATTCGTCATGACTCAATATCTGCCTCGATATTTAATTTTGACGCGATATAGGAAGCGAAAATCCAAATGCCTCTACTCTCACACCATTTCCAGACCTCTTTTGCTTTTTTATTCAAATTCTCGAATCGGACACCCCCCATCCTATTGATGTAAGAAATTGCTGTCGTGTTGTCAATACGCAGCAAGATCTGACAATTTTTATGGTGTTTTGCAAAACATTTCAGACCAAAGAAAGCAGCTGAGAGTTCCAAATGGTTGATGTATTTGGATTTTTCTTCCTCCTTCCAGTGACCATGAACCCGTTGCCCATTACAGAAAGCTCCCCAGCCTGTTAAGGAAGCGTCTGTGAAAATCTCTAGTTCATATGTGGATTCTCTTATTGGGTTATTTGACAGAGTGGCTACAGATTTCCACCAAGTAATTTCCTCCATAACCTCTCCTGATAAAATCATTTTTCCCTCGAAATTATCATTATTTGCTTCCAAGGCTAGATATTTTACTCTTTCACAGGCTTTCGTATATGCCCATGCGTAGTTTACAGCTGGACAGCATGATACTAGAAATCCCAAAACTTTTGCGAATTCTCGAATACTAATTGATTGACCCTCTTTTAGGCTTTTTGTTAAACTTACAATGCGTTGCTTCTTTGATTCTGGCAATTCTACTACCATCTTTTTCGAATCGTATATGAACCCTAAGTATTTACACCTCTGGTCTGGTATTAATTGACTCTTATCCTTGTTAATAATAAAACCTAGGTCTTCCAGAAGGGTCTGGGTTATTATAAGATTTTTCAAACAACTAGAGTAACTATCACCTATTAGTAATAAATCATCCAAATAGATGACCGATAGGAAACCTAATTGACGAAGGTGATGAACGACAGGTTTTAGCACCTTCGTAAAAATGTATGGTGCTGTATTCAGGCCAAATGGTAAACATCTAAACTCATACAACCTATTTTCAAACCTAAACCTTAAGTATTTCTGAACTGAAGGGTGAATAGGTATCAAATAATAAGCATCTTTTAGGTCTATAGAAGACATAAAACATCCTACACTCAGAAGTTTTGTTACTGTTCTACCATCTTCCATTTTGAAGTGACTTGTTGTAATGAACTGGTTTAGGTTTTTTAGATTTAATATGAGTGTGTAAGCTCCATTAGGCTTGGGCACTAAAAAAATATCTGAAATGAATTGAGTCTGAGTTTCGCTACACTCTTGTGCAGCGCCCTTGTCAACAAGCTGGCCCACCAGCTCCGTAACCTTAGCTTTTTCCTCTTGAGACCATATTCTTTGAGCTGGTTCTGTCTTTTGGACCGGTCTAGAGGTGAACGGGATTTTATATCCCTTGATCCACGATAACACAGTCCTGCCGGACGTGATCTCGTTCCATTTCGACTCCAAACGACCAAGTCTACCTACTATTTGACTTACTGGATTGATTAACGAGGCCTGCGATGGTCCTGCTCCTTTCTCGACGGAGGTCTGGGGTAGGGTTTGCCCGCATTCCTCCTCTGTGATCCTTGTTGTCGTTTCTGCCCGCCCTGTCGCATGGGTGCTGCAAAGTCCCTGAATCGTGGACGGGGCGGGGCCTTCCCGTTTTTTGTCATCTTATTAGGTTGAGTTTTTGGAATAGTCTTGAGCTCCTTAGAAGTACTTTCTATGGCCTTAGCAGACTTTATGACGTCATCTAGATTTTCACTGAACAAATACTCATCAGTCGTGGTGGAACTCAAAGAGTCCTTCAATGACGTGTTAATATTGGCCATTATGAGGCTTTTGCGAATAATTGATTCGTCATGTTGTAGATCTGCTAGGAGGCTGCTCATTTCACCTAGACATTCCAGAACTGGAATATTCTCTCCAGTTTCTGTTCGCTCAATTATGAGTGATAAGGCTTTGCCAGTAGCTGCGAGGCAAGCAGTTATCTTTTGTTGTTTTTCCTTTATACGTGTATCTCTCTTAACAACCGCCTCTTGTACCGCAGCTTTTATTTGAGGATTTAGTTTTGGTGGATCTGCCAGTATGCAGTTCTTGGGTGCGGGATATTTTTCAATCAGATCGTTCTTCTCTTTATCGGGTAGGCCCTGTTTTATAATATCTCCCCAGCGATCCACAAAGTCCGGGTGTATGGCCGGACCCCAGGTCTTATCTCTGCATATTCGTTTTCCAATGGCGTTCTTTATTTCTTCACTTAGCGAAGACTCTTGAGGATTAGTGTTCGTCACTGGTTGCGTAGGAGAGTTTTCCTTTTCGCTTACTTCGAGATTTACACGACCTGTGTCTCTTGACGGGGGCCTCACTGGGGATCTTGACCTTGATCTGCTTCTGTTAGCTGAAAATAACCATTTTCGTTGTGTTTCGGTTTTCTTATCTCGTAAGGTACAACCTGAGAGATAAAACTTTTTTAGTACAAAAGCATTGTGTTTTGTATCAATACCCTTTGACCTGAATGGATTAGTGTCCATTAATGTCAGATGTATGTACGTTATACTGATTTCTTCCGTATAGGTTAGGGCCCATAACGGAAAGTTCTCGAACGCATAAGTGAGTCAAGAGGCTCCCTCACAGATTAGCGTCTGTGAGCATGCCTGAATTTTTTCTTCTACCGACACATGTGGCATGTGTGCCTTGTTATGGGTTAGAGCCCACGCAAGGGTGTGTATTCTTTACACTCGGGTAGGTGCAGAATCTTTGAGTAATAACTCAATATCCCGTAGGTTAGAGCCCACTTGATTTACTTACAATCGTATTCCGATTCTGAACGCGCTGTAGAGTTGTCTCTGCTGTTTCGGCCTCGTGTTCGTGAGCGGTGTCGTTCCTTCTTTTCTTTCTTCTTTTTTAATTTTTTCCTCAGTCGTCTAAGTAACCTCTCTAGTCTGTCATCTTCCGACTTTTCGTCACTTGAATAGTCCCTTCTTGTACGGCCCATTACTTGGCTGTTCCTTTTTCTTGCTTCTCGATCGCTACCAACGTGGCTACTCGGCACAAAGCGAAAGAATGAGGGCCGTAGGAATAGGACAACAGCGCCAGCACGACGCGCAGGCGCGGTCTTTCGTTTTTTGGAAAACGTAGAAACTGTGGCGACATCGGTGGGAAGTGGGGGGAACTACAAGTTGATCATGAGGAAGAGGCGCGTAATACAATTATCTATTTTAATAATTACGTTTGTTGGCCACCGAATCCATACGAAAAAAAACTTCAAATTTATAACTGGAAACTGTAAGAGCTGAAACGAAAATACGAAAAATAAACAAATAATTTGTTACTCGTCGTAAATTTATTATAATCCTATCATGTAGGCATTTCTCTATGTGCCGGTAACTTTTGAACTTACAAACTATTTAGAACTCAACTATTTACACATAAATATAGTTCGAGCATAAATCATGCCTGAATTGTGCTTGGTCAATTATGCATGGATGCCCATTTCCAAGCATAGTTCACAACTAGATGACCATGCATGATTCAGGCATGGATTGAACATTTTTTTTCACATAGGGTGCTGCAACAGTCGACGGTGGGTTTGTAATAACTAGGGCTAGGGACTTCGTGTGGAGGGGGTAAACTAATACACAAAAACCACATCTTTGTGAGAACTATGTTCAGGTTCCACAGTGACAGATTTCAGATGTCAACGAAAACTAACACATGTAAACACATATGTGTAATCGGTAATAATTTCATTCGTTTCCGGTTTCGCAGTGACAGTTCAGATGGCAGAATAAAATGTCAAACTTAACCCCCCTGACCAGTCCGATAAGTGTAGTCCATGCAAGAGTATGTAGTATACATTTAAGTATACATGCAAGTTCAAGACTGCCCACGTGTGGATAGCGGGCAGCTCTCCGTGACTTATGCAGCAGATATAGAAAATAAATTCAAGTCACTGCGTATTGGAAACCACTATTCTAACCTCGCTTCGCTCCGTTACAACGCGGTTCTTCGACGCAGCATGCGAAGCCACTGGGCGTATTCAAGAGTGCCTGTGTGTATGAAAACGAGCAGCTCTCCGTAACCCAAGCAATTAGAATTAAAAATAATTATCCATCCGAAATTTCAGTAGATGAGACGCACTTAGACATGTTACAGCTGATTTTTGGGGCTTCTAAGATTTCCTAGCCCATCTGTGCATATTCAAGCATGCCTGTGTGTGAAAAAACAGGCAGCTTTAGGTATAAAAAAAATATATATATAAAATTAAAATATTTTATATAAAATATAGTATAAAATTTTGTTGTTGTTGTTACATAGTCAGATGTGTTTCGACTTATATCGGCAGCTGCTGCGAATTGAATTGAAGTTGAAAATGATTGTCCTGTCGAAAATTTAAGGATGTGACCCACTCTGACATATCTGTGCTGATTTTTGGGGTAACTGTGATTTGCGAGCCTACCCTTGCATACGCTTGATTCTCGTCTTATTTTTTGTCTTGATTTTTGTATTGATTTTTGTATTGATTTCTGTCTCACTTCTTGTCTTGATTTTTGTCTTACTTCTTGTCTTGATTTTTGTCTTGATTTTTGTCTTTCTTCTTGTCTTGATTTTTGTCTTGATTTTTGTCTTGATTATTGTCTTGATTTTTGTCTTACTTCTTGTCTTGATTTTTGTCTTGATTTTTGTCTTATTTTTTGTCTGGATTTCTGTCTTATTTAGTCAGATGTGTTTCGACTTATATCGGCAGCTGCTGCGAATTGAATTGAAGTTGAAAATGATTGTCCTGTCGAAAATTTAAGGATGTGACCCACTCTGACATATCTGTGCTAATTTTTGGGGCAACTGTGATTTGCGAGCCCTTTGCGAGTGATACCCTTGCATACGCTTGATTCTCGTCTTTTTTTTTGTCTTGATTTTTGTCTTACTTCTTATCTTGATTTTTGTCTTGATTTTTGTCTTACTTCTTGTCTTGATTTTTGTCTTGATTTTTGTCTTACTTCTTGTCTTATTTTTTGTCTTGATTTTTGTATTGATTTTTGTCTTACTTCTTGTCTTGATTTTTGTCTTAATTTTTGTCTTACTTCTTGTCTTGATTTTTGTCTGGATTTTTGTCTTACTTATTGTCTTGATTTTCGTCTTACTTCTTGTCTTGATTTTTGTCTTGATTTTTGTCTTTCTTCTTGTCTTGATTTTTGTCTTGATTTTTGTCTTGATTTTTGTCTTACTTCTTGTCTTGATTTTTGTCTTGATTTTTGTCTTATTTTTTGTCTTGATTTTTGTCTTATTTAGTCAGATGTGTTTCGACTTATATCGGCAGCTGCTGCGAATTGAATTGAAGTTGAAAATGATTGTCCTGTCGGAAATTTAAGGATGTGACCCACTCTAACATATCTGTGCTGATTTTGGGGCAACTGTGATTTGCGAGCCTACCATTGCAGATTCAAGAGTTTCCGTGTGTAAAAAAACGGGCATTCCTCCATTCCTCGTGCAATGATGAAAGAAAATACTTGCTTCATTGAAATCTACTTCATTCAATACAATTATTAAGATTGCTATTTCTATATTGTCATTGACGATTTGATAACGTTACTGTATTTAAAAAAAATAAAAATAACACCAATTTTTATTTTCATTCATTTCTATACGGATTTAATTAAATATAAATGGATAAAAAATGTTAGATAAAAACAAAGCTAAAGGCCTATACAAAAAAATATATTACAGTCGAGACTAAAATCTAGACGAAACGCAAAATTAAAATAAAATCGAACGTATATACGAAAAATAACATTATCACAAGTTTGACGTCATTGTGGTGTCTATAGACCCCCGCCCACACAGCACGTAATATTGCTATAAGATTGCAGAAATATAACTAAGCAAGATTGAAATATTTCGGTTAGGTTGCGCAAGGTGTCTGCAATATTTCAGAAATCTTGCAGCAATATTTTATTGTCCGCCTGCGAATATAACATTGCAATGCCTCTGCAATATTGCCAAAATTCGTTGTGTGTATATAGGTATATATATATACACTGTTCAAGAAAATGTGTTAATCTTAACATTTTTCTAAAGTCCCAGGAGGTTCACTCTAAAATTCATGTCATTTTAGCAGAAGCACTTAATGTTGAGAGTCAAAACGGTAATGCTATCAGAAATCTCATACAATCATATATTTATAGGAAAAAAAGAACAACAAATTTCACGTAGGTGTGAGTATACGATTTCACATGTCGATGGACAAGCATCACCATTTCGCTAAGAAAAACGCCATTTGATTTTTTTGACCCAACCGAGATTTGAACCTACTTTCGCTCGCATATACCGTATTACTAGTCGCACGCTCTACCCACTACGCCAAACTACCCTATGCCAATTGAACCAGCTTTTTCTTATATGTTGGAACCTCGAAACTTATGATCGGTTGAACGAACTACACGAAATTAACATATTTCATTCATAGAAATTATTTGATATCTTTACTATCTCAAAAATTGGCAGCTGAATTGAGCGTCTGAAATATATTCGTAAGTTAACATAAATACAAAATGTCAAATCAACTGTAAAAAAATGTGACTTTTGACATAAAAATTTTAACATGCTGAAAATTTAACATTATCACAAATTATTTCGAACAGTGTATAATATATAATTATATATATATATATATTTAACAAAGTTATATTGCATAAATATTGCGTGAATATAACATATAATGAAAATTTCACACGACACTTAAGAAATCTTCGAAAATGTTCTCATCAACCTTAAAAAATTTTCCCCACATCAAAAAAATCTAATGAACAAAATCCTCAAAAATTTCTCGGAACACCTAAGAAATCTTAAAAAATTATATTGCTGTAATATTTCCGAATATTGTATGTGAAACGACAAATTGTAATATTGCTGCAATGTTTCTGGAATATTGCATTTGCAACGACAAATTGTAATATTGCTGCCATCTTTCTGAAATATTGCATTCGCAAGCGAAATATTTTAATATTGCTGCAATATTTCTGCAATATTGCGTGCTGTGTGGGCGGCGCGTCGACTTATGAAATTTTCGTTTTGCCATGACGTACGCCATTGTTACGTATTCCATACTACTCCACACTCTCATACACCCTTACCTCCAGTCGCCAAGACATAACATCCTGCATGCATCCAGTCGCTCAGCCTCCTATCTCTGATTCAAAGAACTGTAACTCTACCTAAACGCACCTGCATAAACGCACCCATGCCCAGGAGAACAATGGAAAAGAATGATCTCATCAGTGAGCTCAGCGGTAGCGAATATTATATTAGCACTTGCTTCTCAATCATCAACCAGAGCAGTCGCTCGATACGCACTTGCGTCCAGATCGTCAAAGAAAGCAGTCACTCTCAGACTCGCTTCAGAATCATAAATCGCTAACCCGAAATCACTCTTCACTCAAGCTCCATAAACTTGTAACACTCATGTAACTAGTTCTACGATGATTATGATCATTACCAATAAACGATCATTCAGTTATTATACATAAATTCACATCAGTCACCTACCATCCAAAACCCGGTTACCTGAAGGTGTAAAACGAGAAACGAACTCAACGAAAACTCCAGTCTCACACATACTACTGGTACCAGCTCAACCCTTATTCAGAACCTCAACATCCCAAATCATTACACCATTATAATCTAAAAAAATTTATAAACGTTTGAATCGATATGATGGACTCAGATGTGTTCCGCCCTGCTGGAAGTAAAAAGATATAATTTTGAGAAGTAGATCCTCTTCTTTCCGCGGGCTATCCGATCTCATGAAATTCAATCAGCAGTTGCGTGTATTCTCAAACGGTTCCTATCTGCATGCCGAACGAATCTATAGACTGCGGTAGACTGTATCGTTCGGCCTAACAGTTTCAATACGTAACACTTGACTGTATCCGATTCTCTCTCTCCTTCCCATATTGTCTTACCACCCGTGAGGGCATGTAGACGATAAGTATCCGATTCTATCCGCGATTCCGTGTGACTTAAACATTAAACACATATTCAAATATTATAGATTGGGAAGATAAATGCGAATAACGAATATTATTACGAACAGAGTTAAGGGGTTACATGGGTTTCCTCGGGGAAAAAAACGACCTATTTTCAACAATTTTTTTTTCATATAAAAAATGGAATATTTTATTCAAACTTCTTATTATTACAAAGATACACTATTGACAAAGAATTTCTTAAATTTTGGGAAAAAAATATTAAAAACTCGGCTATTGTGACGTCATATCCCTCGGAAAGGAGATGCGTCCGCGTTGTCAGCATAACTCCTGACAGGATCATCTAAAATGAAAAAACAAAAATACGTGTTTTAGTTGAGACCATAAACTCGTGCTTGAACGAAGGATTTTTTTTTATTTCAATTACAACTATTTAAAAAAAAAAAATGTCAAGCAAACTTGACCGAAATTTTCATTTTTTTGGAAAAATGTCTGCCAAAATTCCAATTTTTACTTTTTTTTTCTTTCCTTCGTTCAAGCACGAGTTTATGGTCTTAACTAAAACACGTATTTTTGTTTTTTCATTTTAGATGATCCTGTCAGGAGTTATGCTGACAACGCGGACGCACCTTTTTTTCGAAGGGTCACCGGAAATGACGTCACAATGGCGGAGTTTTAATTTTTTTTTTTTTGAAAATCTCAGAAATTTTTCTTTGAATGTGTATCTATAAGACAGAAAAAAGTTTGAATTGAATAAATAATTTTTTATATAGAAAAAAAAGATTGAAAATAGGCCTTTTTTCACCCGACGAAACCCATGTAACCCCTTAATCATACGAATAAATCCGGCATTATAGTACCAATCTGGAATAGGTCAGTTCAGTGAAATGAATATAAACACGAATTCATTTGTAACAATATGATGTTTTTTAATATTTATTCACATACACGTTGTGACGTGTATTTTTATTGGTTCTCGAACTAGACCGGATAGCTAGGCTACGAGAACCATCCAGTCGACAATTGGACTGAAAATTGATATTTAAACAAGATGTTGGGCGCCAGGCGGAGAACCGCCAGTTTCAAAAAAGCGTAGGCGAACTGCTGTACCGCGGAGAGGGGTGGGGATCAGTTGAAGGATCAGCTGGGCGTCAAGTACCGACTCGAGTTTGAGAATTTAATAAAGAAATATTGAATTTATTGAATGAGAAATAAAATTAACAAATCATTTACCCGGGGGTATTTCCCCGCGGGTATGGAACAGCTACAGGTCGTGTAAAGGCGACCTGGCCGCGTTTGGCGAGTTGTACAATCTTCTTCTTCTTCTATCTATCTTCTTCTATATATAAAAGAACAAGTCCTGACTGACTCATCAACGCCCAGCCCAAACCCGTGGACCGTAAAACCTGAATTTTTGGTAGCATATTCCTTTTATGATGTGACCACAGGATAAGAAGCGATTTTTCCAAATTCGACTCCGAAGGGGATGAAAAGGGGTGCAACGTGTTTTCGCGAATTTCTCCCTATCTTTTGATTCCGATGAGATATCGACTTGGTTTTTGCTTCCAACGGTTCCTCATTCAAACACCTAGAAACAATTTTTAGCATTTTTCTAAATTCAACTCCTAAAGGGATGAATTCGCCTCCTAAGGGCCTAAAAGAGGATGAAGAATATTTTTCGCGATATCTCTTGGGTCCGATGAGATATCGACTTGGTTTTTGCTTCTAGCGATAGTAGATATAATACGAGAGTTCTGGACCTCACTCCCGGCTTCGCCACCAGAGGCGCCACGGCGGGTTACCATTCGTGCAGGTAACATACCGGCCGCGCTGATAAGTTAGGGTCTGCATCGGTACCGATTTCCGCTCGCTGAGCTTGGATTACCGATAATGTGTGGATGACGCCACCGCCGATCTGTGATCAGGTATGTTATCGGCCGATTTTTGGCGATGCGATGGCGCCACTACCGATATCTGTCGATTTTTGACCATATGATGGCGCCATTACCGATCTATCGGTAGATATGTTATCATTCGATTTTGCTCTCCTGCCACTACCGATCTGCGTTTAGATGGCGCTGATATCTTACCGGTCGCCTAGCTGATATGCGATCATCCGAATTTTCTGCATGCGGATGACGCCGTTATCTGATTTTCTGCCGTTACCGGACTGCATTCGGATGGCGCTGATGTCTTACCTATCTTACCGAGCTGATATGTTATTATCAGATTTCCTGCCCACTACCGATCCGCATTCGGATGATGCTGATACCTTACCGATCTTACCAAGCTGATATGTTATTATCTGATTTTCTGCCCACTACCGATTCGCATTCGGATGATGCCGATACCTTACCAATCTTACCGAGCTGATATGTTATTATCTGATTTTCTGTCCACTATACCGATCTACATTGTAAAAAATGACGCCGATATCTTACGAATCTTTTCTATGAAATTAAAATTCTACAGGCTAAATCATAGAACTAAAAGAAGGTAAATAATTATGACGAGACGCAAACATAAAAAATGATATGTAAGTACTTATTTATTATAATGAAAAATATGTAAACTATATATACAATATAATAATAATAACAATAATGATAATAATAATAATAATAATAATAATAATAATAATGATAATAATCTTCGCCATCCTTCCAACAGCACCGGAGGAAATTAGACGTTGCGGGAAAAATGTCTGGAAATCGAAAAACGAAGTTAGATGTGTCATTACGATTCCGCGATGATAAATCATACGCACTACTCCTCACTGACACATTCGTTAGTAATGAAATAAATATTAACTTACCGGAGACGAGCCGAGGTTTTACTCAGTATCTGTCTCGTAGCCAAAATCCTCATCCGGGTATAATATATGTATAGGCACACCGTTAGGCCAGCGGCGCCTTTCCTCAGCCTCAGCCCTCATATCGGCGAGGTCCCACTCATTGGGCTCCTGCCCTTCCACCGCTGGCCGCCACCGCAGACCCAGAACAAGCTGTTCTTCTTCCTCTTCCTCTTCCTCTTCCACTTCTTCTTGAGCTTCACGCCACGCTTCTTGTTCTTGAAGCCACTCCAATCTATCAAACTCTATCACAGAGCTGGTATAGCTCCCATCACTTTCACACCCGGAATCCTGCCCATCATCAAGATCGAGCACAAAACGGTTCATTTTTGAAATTTCAAGTTTAATTGTCGGCGAACAGACGTAAAATGTGCAAGCTTGATTCAAACTAGCACTCTATCGTCCACCACCAACTAGAGAATAATCGGTCAAGCCAATGACAAACTCTGAAAATATTTTTTCTTAGCATCGGGGAGGTACAATTCGGTTGCTGTCTAGCTAGGATAGGTAAACCTTCTAAAGTTGAGAGTCATAAAATGCCATTCGGGGCAGCTTGAATTTTCTTTGGCCGTTCGAGGCCTCGCAGTTTGCGAGGGCGTTACCTACCTGCTATGTACCCCATACCGCCCACAATGTGCATATCACCTCGAATTTTTCAAAAACACCATGATGCGTGTATGGTTTTGGTTGCGGTGGTGGGGGGATGTGTGCATATAAAGCTCCAACCTAAAGAAAAGGGTCAATACTCATGTGGTGACCGTTTGAAAGCAGAGTAGTGAAATTCGTTAATAATGGATAAAAACGAGTATATGAATCTTGTGGGGTTGATGGAAGACGCCTACAAGTTGGTGTGCACACTATCGCCAAAGTATGCGAATGAGTATATTATTCGCTGGTGTAATATTGGGCTTGAAAATATCGAATTATTGAACAATATTTTGATACATTCGAAACTAAGCGTGAGTGAAAAACAGCAGCTCCAACATATAATTTCGCTCCTCCACTCATGGTTGGTGAAATTTGAACAACAACGTGCGGGTATTGTTGGTGGTAATATTGGTGATGATATTCATAATCGAGTTCGGTGGGATGATATGCAGAGTGCCTTCGGTTGTCGCATACGCACCGGAGCCGTGACAAATCTCCAACACAAAAATTTGGCAAGATTTCTGACTGACGTGGGGGCGGTAACAATGGAGGAATTGAAAAATGTGCTACGCAACGACG
The DNA here is from genome assembly GCA_944452935.1 of Rhogogaster chlorosoma. Classification (NCBI taxonomy): domain Eukaryota; kingdom Metazoa; phylum Arthropoda; class Insecta; order Hymenoptera; family Tenthredinidae; genus Rhogogaster; species Rhogogaster chlorosoma. The sequence continues at coordinate 19,433,817 of OX101797.1, read as the reverse complement.
GGAGTATTAAGGTGAATGTGGGGGTTTCGTGTAAATTCGAGAATGTCAAAAACGATGAGGTTAGCCAGGAAATAAAGACCTTCAATACGCGCAACGCTCCAATTCTACCATCGACAGACCTGGAAACCTGGTTCACCGATAACGTGACGAGTCCTCTGCTGGTCAAGGTGGAGGATTTCGAGCAGCGCGACTCTGGTTGGAGCATGATTGAGATCATCAACGCCGTGATCTGCATCAACCGATACGATCCGCTTCGCTGCGGACTCTCTACGTTCGTTGCGCTGCCTGAGGATATTCAACGAAAGAAGGCGGTAGTCAACGTGCAGAATGATGACAACCGCTGCTTTTTGTGGTCCATCACCGCAGCCCTACATCCGGTAAACATCCACGTGAGCGACACAAGGAGCTATCAACACCACATTTCCAAATTTGACTGCACAGGTATAAAGTTTCCCACCACCCTGCGATGTGTGGAAAAATTTGAAAAGTTGAACAACTTGAGTATTAACGTGTATGGGATCGAATCGGAAACCTTTCAGAGTAAGAAGAAATCTAAGAACAGCGTCATTACCCCGCTTTATTTGAGTAGAAATGTAACGCGGAGCAATACGATTCACCTACTTATGATTGAAAGTAAGAGTGAACTAGATGATAATGATTTAGATAATTTTAAGCCAAATTTTCACTTTGCTTGGATCAGGAATTTTTCACGTTTAGTTAGCAGACAATTATCGGATCACAATGGTAAACAATTTTTGTGTGATAGATGCCTATGTCATTTTGGCGTGCAGGCTGCCTATGAAAATCACAGTCAAGATTGCCGTCGGTTGAATAAAGTTCGAATGGTCTTCCCCGAGGATAAAATCTTGAGATTTTCCAATTTTCAAAATCAGGGTACCGTGCCGTTTGTCGTGTATGCCGATCTTGAATGTATGATGAAATCCGGGGCTAAAGGATCTCAAGAACACATCCCACACAGTGCAGCCTATTATATGCATTGCGCGTATGATGATTTACTATCGGAATACAAGAGTCACCGCGGATTCGATTGCATTAAATGGTTGATTGAGGAGCTCCGCGAATTGGCTGTAAAAGTAGAGTCACGCATAAAGAATGTAATTCCGATGGAAACGTTGAATCAAGCGTAACGCGATCGTCACATGCGCGCAAAAAATTGCTACATCTGTGAGAAGCCATTTTCACCGGAGGAGAAAAAATGTCACGATCATTGTCATTTTACGGGTAAATATCGCGGGGCTGCACATAACCGCTGCAATCTAAATTTTCAAGAGTCGCACACGATTCCAATCGTTTTTCATAATTTATCTGGCTACGATTCTCATTTTATCGTAAAATCTCTAGCCACAACTTTTTCCGGCGTCATTACACTGCTACCGATCAATAAGGAAAAATATATTTCATTCGCGAAGAAAGTCGACGGCACGTTCATTACCTTGAGGTTCATAGATTCACTTCGATTTATGGCCAGCGGTATAGAGAAACTGGCATCGTACGTCGACGACTCCGATAAGAAAATAACGCGAAAGTTTTACAAAGATCAGGATGAATTCTGCTTGATGATTCGTAAAGGTGTTTTTCCGTACGAGTACATCAACTCTTGGGGGAGGCTTGACGAGACCAAATTACCGGACATAAGAGAATTTTATTCAAAACTGAGCGCCTCGGGTATCAGCGATGCCGATTATGAGCACGCTAAGAATGTTTGGACCAAGTTCGAGTTGAAAACTCTCGGTGAATATTCTGATCTATACTTGAAAACCGATGTATTGTTATTAGCCGATATATTTCAAAATTTCCGCGATAGTTGCTTCAAAACATACAACTTGGATCCTCTACACTACTACAGAGCACCGGGGCTTGCTTTCGATGCAATGCTAAAGCATACGAAAATTAATCTTGAACTTTTAGACGATCCGGAAATGTTATTGTTCATTGAAAAAAGCATTAGAGGAGGCGTCGCACAGTGTTCGAATCGCTACGCTCAAGCAAAAAATAGATTCATGGGTGAAGATTTCGATCCAAGCAAAGAAGAATCGTATCTTATGTATTTCGATGTGAACAATCTATATGGCGCAGCTATGAGCGAACATTTACCGTGTGGGTCATTTGAGTGGGAAAATGATGCCATTGATGTAATGGCCCATCCTGATGACGCATCGATAGGTTATATTCTAGAGGTAGATTTGGATTATCCCAAAGAGCTCCATAAACAGCACGCAGACTTACCACTCTGCCCCGAACATTTTACACCGCCTGGTAGTAAAATTAGAAAACTGGCAACGACGCTTTTACCCGAAGAAAAATATGTACTACACTATCGTAATTTGAAGCAATGCATAAAATTTGGCCTGAAGCTAACGAAAGTGCATAGAATTCTTAGGTTTGAGCAATCTCCGTGGTTAAAGTCATACATCGATCTCAACACAAATATGCGAAAGCAATCAAAAAATGAGTTTGAAAAAAATTTCTACAAGCTTATGAATAACGCGGTGTTTGGCAAGAGTATGGAGAATGTTCGTAATCATAAGACAGTGGAACTAATAACGAAATGGAGCGGTAGAGGTGGTGCCCGTGCTCTCATTGCTAGACCAACTTTTCATAGCTGCACCATATTTGATAGTGATATGGTAATTATCGATTCGAATCGAACCAAAGTATATTTCAATAAGCCAATATATATCGGCGCTGCAATTCTAGATCTATCGAAAATTATTCTCTACAACTTCCACTATGATTATGTTAAAAATAATTTTACGTATAATCAAGCAAAATTGATGTACACTGACACCGATAGCTTGATATATCAATTCAATGTACCAAACATATACGAAATCATCAAACGTGATGTGGAGACAACGTTCGATACATCAGACTATCCTCCCGATAACGTGTACGACATCCCATTGCGGAATAAGAAACGTCTCGGTTTGATGAAGGATGAGAATAATGGTAAGATCATGACAGAATTTATTGGACTGCGAGCAAAACTCTATGCGTTTAGAACTCGTGACGATACCGATAAGAAACGCGCGAAGGGTGTAAGAGGTCCTACATTGAAATCCATCACGTTTGATGATTACAAGAGGTGTCTTGTAGATCGCAAGAATCAGGTCGAGTCACAATGCATGATAAGAAGTAAAAGACATATGGTCAGCACCATTGTGCAAAATAAATTGGCTCTAAGTTGGTGCGATGATAAGCGTGTCCTGTTACCCGGTAAAACTGATACCTTACCTTGGGGTTACGAAGATTCTGTAAAGTAAAAATTTTTGTGGAAAAAAAAATGAATAAATACAAAAAAAAAAAAAATTCTCCATATGATTAACATACAAAAGTGAAAAACTTTTTTCAAAATGTTGGATAACTTTTTCAAATTTTTTCAAAATGTTAGAGTCAGTTTATTTGTGTGTCCAGTAGCCTTAAGATTACGTGAATTATGGTATTAGTCCTAAGATTGAGTAAATGATGAAACATTGTAAATATATTGATAATAAAAATTTTATTCATTGAAATAATTACATATCAGATTTATTTATCCAACTATTATGTGAACTGTCAAAGCCCAACCATTTTACATAAAGTTGGTCGTCACGCCTGCGTAACACCTTCTCTACAAGATAACCGTCGGGGTATTGCACCCTGCTGAGCTCCTCCTCGTAAAAGCCGCCTTCAATGGGGTGATTCAGGTAGTCGGCGAGTTTGTATGTCGGAGGGTTGGTGTTTTTCACCTCATTGATAGTAAATATTTCCGTTGTCCAATTCGGTGTATAACCCTTTTCGAACACATTTTTATATTTGCTAACTCGAACTTTATCGCCAACTTTGAATTTTCGCTTGCGTTTGCTTCTTTTGATCTGTCTCGGCTTGTACACGCTGCGATATATTTGTTTTTCATTGGTCGTAGTTACAGCTTTCGGCTTCATGCCAATCGTCCGATGTTTGGTATTGTTGTACGATTCGATCAAATTGGGTAAAATGTCAACCCACTTATGGGAGCCTTGGAGAGTGAATTGCTTCCACATTTTATTTTTCAGCGTTCGATTGAAACGTTCACATATCGATGCCTTCAGGTTGCTAAATGTCGAGTACATGTTGATCTCATGATGTTTCATAAGAGCCTTAAATTCTATGTTATAAAATTCTTTGCCCTGATCGACGTGTAGGTGTTTCCGTACACGACCTAGAGTTAACACAGACTTCATTGCGGCAGTCACATCTTTTGCATTTTTACTCTTGATTGGTATGGCCCACGCAAATTTAGAGAATATATCAATCACTGTGAGCAAAAATTTGGAGCCCTTGTTGGTTGATGAGTATGCAGACATGTCGACAAGGTCAGCTTGCCAGGTCTCATCGAAGCCACGTATGTCAACATAGCGACGGAGATAATTACGTCAAGCGGGTCTATGAAGTTCGTTCGCTATCGCCGTTTTCATGCTCATTTGTCTGCACCCAATTTTTGATGTATTTTGTTTTTAATACCGTTTAGCGAGTTGGTTGGAATTGGAATACCGTGGATGTAGTGCAAGCTGAGCTTCTCAACGTTATCCTCCACTATGGTCAACCGTTTTTCCAGAGATTCACTTTCCCCCTTCAGCGTTGCAATCTTTTCCTTCGCAAGATTCCAAATTCTTTGATCTTCTGCAAAACTTTTGCCACGTTCTCGTCCGATGCATGCATTAAGTTCAGATTCAAGCTTATCGAGTGCCTCCCGCATGGACTGTTTAAATGTCTCTTTGATAGCATGCTGAAGAGCATCATATGACCCTCGTGTAATATCCTCAAGACTTTTCAGAGAGGCAGCATCGGACGGTTTCTGCGGATATCCGATATTACACAATCGTTTATAGTCAATGTTGTACTGGTTATCGTCGGTAATTTTAAATCCAACACCCGGAGGTCCACGTCTACCCACACTTTTAATCTTTCCACAAAGCAACCGGCGACCGAATATGTCTATGCTCATTGTTGACTTATGTATAGCGCGATTCGAAGCGAATCCCACGAAGTATACCGTCGCGACTGAACTTTTCAAGCTTAGATCCTACAGCAGTCAATCGAATCTCGAGAACTTCTTTTTCAGCCGTTAGAGCGTTAATCTTTTCTGTCATAAGAGTCTGAATGTGTTGATTCTCGTTGAAATTGTTGGTATGCTCTCGATCTATGCGCGAATTAAGTTTAGATCTAAACTCGCGGAGTGCTCGCACTGTAAAGTTTGCAAATGCTTTTTTCATAGAATGTTCGAAAACACCTAATGCTCGCCATGTGATATCCTCAAGACTTTTCAGGGAACCAACATCGTCTGGCTCTTGTGGATTAGCGATATTACACAATCGTTTGTTGTCTATATCGTACTGATTATCGGTAGTGATTTTGAATCCTATGCCTTGCGATCCAAGATTGTCTACGCTTTTGACTCCCTTTTCAGCCAACTGTCGTCCGAATATGTTGTAACGGTTCGGCTAGCCTGTGTGTAAGACAAGGATAGACGAGTATTGAACACGAAACTGTTAGATCCCCACCAGCGCGGCAAACGTCGGTGACGTCACCAACGTCCGAAATTTTGTATAAAAGCCGGTGCGGCAATGCCTCACCAGCGATACGAAGCAAAGCGCTCGTAGACGTCTCATAATCATAAAATCAGCGATATGAAGCAAAGCGCTCGTAGGCGTCTCATTATTGCATATTATACTGGAAGTCTTTTCCAGATAATAAAGTAGAGTCAGTAGAGTCAATTTAAAGAAATATAAATTTGAAATTTGAAATAAAATCAGAAACAGAAATATAAATGTAAAAGTCTATCGCTGCGCGAATTCCGAGGATAGCAAACAATCTAACTAGAAGTCTTGACTTAAAATTAGCTTGACATTCGATCGAATAAATTAAATAATTCAGAAAATTCAGATAAAACTCAGAACAAAAGAGCCATAGGTTAAGTTAAATGATAAGGAAAATCTTGTTTAATTCTTTTTGTTACTTTTATTTTTGTAGAAATCAATCGAACAAATGATTATTTAATTTCATTAAATCTAAAATGTTGACAGAAGCAAATGCTTAGTTCTTTGTCCGAGATTTCCGCCACTCATTTCTTAATAATTAAATGCTACAACAGCCGAGATAGGTTTACGCTAGGGAACAGCTTTGAAGAGCAATCTTCCGAGTCTGGTGTACAGTCTTGGGTGCAAACCCCGGATCTGAGCGTAGGAAATTAGTAAAGAAATCAGGATAGAACTAGGAAGCAGGCTTGTGCGTAAAACCACCGGTTCTGCTCTAGGGAGGCAGCTTTATTAAGAAATTAATCGAGTCTGCTGAGGTCGGAGGCTTTATCGAGCGATCGATCGAGTCCAAAGACTGACGGCTTTGGCAAGAAATTGTCCGAGACGGAGGTTAGCCAGGAAAACACAAAAAACCTAGGTCAGGTGGCTTTTTGTGGCAAAACCAACTTTTCCCCACCTCCTAGTATCGTGAAGTGCCCAAACAAACTCAAAATTCAACTTATTTCATCTTTTGAGCAAAGAACTCACAATAACGGCGGATATACCTACATTTTTCAAATTCCGGCATATCCCGAAACGTTACAATGTCTATGCTCATTGTTCAACGATCAACAACGGAATGAATATTTTATGGTTAATCCCTCTCTAATAAATGATTCCGGCCTCACGCAACTCCTTAATAATGGATGTTATTTCATTGGAATGGCTAGTATTGCCTGCTGCTTGAGAAGCCATGAGTAGCCGAAGACGATCAATTAGTTCATTAGGATCATCCCAGTATACATAATCCATGCTCCGTCCCTGCGCGATTTTGTATTTGGGTAAACCATCACCGGATCTTTCCACCGATCGGTTCAAATATGGGGCGATGAAGTCTCTATATTTCGCACTTTTCACACTATCCTCACGAGGGCTTCTTTCAGGCTTGTAAAATTTCCGATGTGCGTTCGTTTTCTTCAGGATTTTGATATAATTTTGCTTATCACTTTTATTCACAATCGATGAATCAGGTGAGTTTTTGAATAATAATTCGAGTAAGCCGGGCGTGTTTTTGTAGCTTTTATCGCCCACATATATCAGATCGTCGTTAAATTCTATACTCGAATCACCAATCATTAATCCGCGCATCAACTTTCGAACACCCGTTTTGTTATCCAAGTTCTTACGATGCCTAGTCGAGTTAAACATCCTCAAATAGTGATCCGCCCTAACCACCTTCTTCTGTATTGGCGTGCTTGTAGAGGCAATTGCCGGTGTATCATCCATGTTATTATCGGCATCATCTATAGTGGTGGTGTTGTCACCGGCCGTGGTGGTATCTGCAAAGTTCTCGTCAATGGCACTTTCATATAGATCATTATCAACATCGTCGTTATCTTCATTGGTATACGCATCGTTCTCGTAATCTTCCATTTTTTTCACAAAATCTTCAGTTTTCTCAATTTTTGGCTCCATCTTCACTTCACGCTTTATCATACGCTGTTGCAGTTGCTGCTGTCGTTTCGATGCATCCACCAAGTTATGCAGAGGTGTTACTAGAGGCTTGAAAATTTCATTAATAGCCTGCTCGCTGGTATCTTTCCCCATTTTGATCATCCTATGCTTACGCCGAATGATATCGCTAACCTTCGCTATTTCTCGTAACGCATCGTTATGCTTATGTATTTTAGAGCTCTCCATGTTACTAGTTTGATCGATGTGATGTGACTGTATGTGGTTTATTATTGATTCAGACTTATAAAGCAATCAAAGCCTCTTCTGTATCGTCCCTCGTTGATCTCGCTGTCTTTATCGATGGTGACAAAGCTATATCTGCCATCATTCCAGCACGCCAAGCACAAGTCTTTGAATTGTTGATACGTCATGTCGGTATTCACATGATCCGCGTAAATGTGCTTCAAATTCATTTCATCTTGACGGAACAGAACCAATAAATTTGCATTATCACGTACCAAGTGTTTCGGGATACGGGCATACGTTTGACAAAGATAAAAACTATCCACATCTCTGTGTCGCCCCATGCAAAAGTAGGCTCTGATATTATCCTGCTTCTCACAGGCTACGTCATCGAAAATCATAACCGAGTTGGGATGTGCATCTTTCGGCTCTACAACCTCTTTGTGTTCATCAAATGGAAAATAACCCATCCCCTCCACAGGCTCCAGCAACTTCTTCAAGAACTCATACTTTGGTTGATTGAGTGATTTTGAATAGACATACACATTCTCAAATCGTAGACCATTAGCATGGGTTAGCAATGTGAGAAGGGCGTTAGTTTTACTACAATTCGAGGGTCCGCAGAAAACACCTCTTACACTGTTCGGCAGTAGAGCCCCATGTCGTTTACCCCTCTGTTTTTTCCGCTCAACCAATTTATCGAAATTGGCTATGGGTAGTTTGATGGTTTGATCCTGAAATTTCATGATACCCGACAGGCGTCACAATGAGAGCTAATATATTTCTGTATAAAATGCACGCCTTTATAGATTTTGTGTTAGTTGATCGTTAGCTATGGTTGGAGACGCACGTAGGCGAAGGAGCGGTTGTGGATTGATAAATAAAATCATCAACAATCTTCCAGTTGAATTACATGTTCCCGGCTATCAGTATTGCGGACCTGGTACGAAATTGTCAAAGAGGTTAGCTCGTGGTGATCTGGGTATCAATGCTCTGGACACTGCGTGTAAGGAACACGATATCGCATATTCGAAGAATCAGGATAATATTGCGGAGCGTAATAAGGCTGATAAAGTGCTTGCCGAAAGGGCTTGGAATCGGGTTTTGGCTAAAGACGCAAGTGTGGCTGAAAAAGCTGTCGCTTGGGCGGTCACCAACACAATGAAAGCGAAATCTAAACTGGGTATGGGTATGAGCGGGAGCAAGACGCAAACGTCACTCAAGAAGAAGAATAAGAGGACGCTAAAAGCTATTATACAAGCCGCGAAGAAATCTATGAAACCAGGACCCAGAGCCATTGAATCGGCATTGGAGGGCGCCCGTTTGGCCATCTCTAAAGGAAAAGTGCGCGTGCCTCGTTTTTTACCTGTTCCCAAGAAAATTGGTGGTTTATTACCGTTTCTTATACCAATATTTGCGGCGCTTAGTGCTACAGGTGCTTTAGCCGGTGGTGCGGCAGGTATAGCTAAGGTTGTTAACGAGGCTAATGCCAATAAACATCAATTACACGAGGCTAAACGACACAATGCTACGATGGAAGCGATTGCGTTGGGAAAGGGATTATACTTGAAACCCTATAAGAAGGGTATGGGACTGTATTTGAAATCGGCAAAAAACTAATACCGCTACCACACCGAGCCCTCACCGATGCCGATTTGCTTCACTATGCCAGAGCTATGAAAATGCCTCATTTTCAGGGAGTTTTTATGCGGAATGATTTACCCAATTCTGGACCTAGAAAAAGGGAGTCCGCAATTATCAATCTTGATGATAAAAGTGGTCCGGGAACGCATTGGGTTGCATACGTGAAAAACGGCAACGATGCACTATATTTCGATAGTTTTGGCAATTACAGCCACCTCGAGATCTTGTGAAATATCTCGGTGTCGGTAGCGTGAAATACAATCATGAGAGATATCAAGAATATAATACTATAATTTGCGGTCACTTGTGTCTCAAGTTTCTCAGTGGACAGCTATAAAATAGATGCGTATCGGTGATATGATATTAGTCATGGCTGATTCGTTCACGTTGACACTCTCCGGAGAGTCGTCGGTGTTGGGAGCTCAATATTTTCCACCTATCGAGTTATCGCCAACAAAGGAATATCTTCTAGGGCTCATAGAGCTCTTGACATTTAACTCAATTCCCAATATTGACGAAGGGTGTAATAAGTTTTATCTAACACCTAACACAGTAATTACAATACCCAAGGGGAGCTATGAAATTGATGATATCGCAAATTATCTGAAAAAGACACTACCTCAGAATATAAGTCTACAGTATCAGTCTACAGGCTAATAACAATGAGTTACATAGTGAAATTAGGTGCAATCATGCTGTGAACTTTCAACCAAAAGATTCCATCGGGCGTTTGCTTGGTTTTACGCCCAAAGTTCTCGATGGCGGTATTACACACAAGTCTGAGTTACCCGTTCGCATACTCAAAATCAACGCCTTGCGTGTCGAATGTAATATTACCGCAGGAGCATACATAAACCAACATCGAGTACACACGATTCATCAGTTTTTCCCAACCGTTCCACCCGGATATAAGATCGTGGAAGTACCAACAATAGTATATTGTGTACCAAGGGCGTAAAGTGGGCTTTTTTAGACCGAGTGTGGAGTTTGCAGTACGAGTCGGAGGTGAGCTAGCACGAGTCGAAGACGAGTGCGTTTGTGAGCCGAAGACGAGTACTGCAACCACACAAGGTCAAAAAGCCCACGTAGCCCTTGGTGCACACGATATTTTTTGTAACAGCACGATTTTCGCGTTTTTTCTTCGTTGTTGATAATTTTCTCGAAAATATTGAAAAATAATTTAGCGGGCGTTTTCAGATTTTATTTGCCCGCTTATGCGGTTGAGCGGGCAAAAAAAGGTCACTTTAGGCCCGCTTAATAGGTAAAAAAAACGTGAAAATCGTGCATGTGTTACAAAAACGTCATTCACCACCCACTCACCGTACGGTCAATACACGATATACAATTGAGAATAGTTGATCAGGACGGGGAATTGGTAAATTTTCGCGGTGAAACTATAACTATACGATTACATGTAAAATCCTTGAGATAATATGGGTATAGTATTTGAGCGACCAAAAAAATCAGGTGGTAGCTATAAAAACTCGATAACATGTCCAAACATCATCAGTCATCGAGCATCTCTGATTCGAGTGACACCTCAGAACGCTCAGTTTCTCCAGAGCCTAGGACTTCGACTTCGTGGTGGAAAATAAGAATTCGCTGTTATATCTGCATATTCCCAGACCGAAAATGATAAAGATTCAAACACCTGTGACTTTCGACGAGTCAATCGCTCACTGCAAAATACACGCGCATCAACCATATGCATCGTCAAGCTTCAAAAATAACGATGAGATTCGCATCACCGTGCAGAATCAAGACTCGTGTGTATTACCCAGCAAAAGTTCACTCCACATCTACGGCAGGATTACAAAGGCGGATGGTATCACTGCCGCTGCTGCAACCACGAAATTGGTTAATATGGCCGTGTGTCACATGTTTGGCGAGATGCGTTACGAGTTGAATGGTCATGAGATTGATCAGAATAAGAATGTTGGCATCATCAGTGTTATGAAGGGGTTCTTATCATTCACTCCTGGGCAGCAACATCTCTTGGAGAACACTGGTTGGTTGACTGATGCTACCGATAAACTTACCAACGATACTGGATACTTTGATGTTGTGATACCACTGAATTTTCTATTCGGATTTGCCGAGGATTACAATCGAATCGTTGTGAATGCAAAGCAAGAGTTGATTATGACGCGATCGAACAATGATTTGAATGCAATATGCCAAACCACTCTGGAGGGTGTCAAAATTTCACTTGAAAAAATTGCATGGCTATTACCATACATCAGGCTGTCGGATTCCGCAAAGATCAAGATGCTGAATTATATCGCCAAGGATCCAGCTGTATCCATGAGTTTTCGCTCGTGGGAAATGTACGAGTATCCGATGCTGCCCGCAACAACGAGACATGTGTGGGTTGTCAAGACGTCAACGCAACTAGAGAAGCCAAGACATGTCATACTAGGATTCCAAACGGCTCGACGAAACGATGCGGGGAAAAATGCTAGCGAATTTGATCACTGTATGATTAGAGATGTAAAACTTTTCCTCAACTCACAGTGTTATCCCTATGGAAATTTGAATCTTGATATAACCAACAACCAATACGCCATTCTCTACGATATGTACACCGACTTTCAATTTTCCTACTACGATAAAGACCCCGAACCCCTTTTGTCAAAGAGTAATTTTTTGAAAAAGGCTCCACTTATTACTATAGATTGCTCCGAACAAAATGAATCGTTGAAGAGTGGACCCGTGGATATTCGTTTAGAATTTGAAACTAGCGTCGCATTTCCGGCAAATACTTCAGCCTACTGTATGATTATACATGATCGTATTGTTGAATATAACCCAATCAGTGGTACCGTAAAAAAATTAGCTACATTTTAAGAATTCAACTAGATATTAAGGGGGTCCTCTAGTTTCTCGGGTCGAAAAAATCGATTTTTTTTTTTCATAAATCACATCTACAACATGTGTAGAAAATGTGTGCCAAAGGATTTTTCGATATTCGAAGTGGTTCACAAGTTACGGCCCTGGAACGGAGCAGGAGCGCGCGCCAGGCTGCTCCGAAAGCCGAGCGGCGCTGACCATTGTATTGATATCCCTAAATCTAACTGCTACCTGAACCTTTTGTGAAAAGAGAAGACAGAGCAGCTCTGCGTGACTTCCAAGAAGAAGAGGAAGGCCTATTGTATGGTCCAGGCATAGCAGATTGACGGTGAGATGAAATTTTTAGTATAAATCACATGCGCGAACTTTCAAACGCGTTTTTCTCGAAACACCATTTTTCGAAACGGTGACCACGATATTTCAGAAACTACTGCACCGATCTTGTTCAAATTTATACAGCATCTTTGATATGTTATAAGCCAGCGATTGACCTAGGATTATCATGATTGCTTTGATAGTTTTATTCCTACGAGCGAAAAACTTAAGAAAAAATGAGTAAAAATTGTAATGTAATGTTCAAAAGTGTAGAAAAAAGTCAATTTTTGTAATTTAGAATTCACTCTAGGTCAATCGCTAGTCTTAAATATGGAGATTAAAATGCCGTTTGGTTTTTTGATTTCAGATAAGCAGAACAGCCGCAATCTTGGTCACCCTCAAGCACCTCTTTTACTTGATGTCTTCCTGTCGGCCACTGTAACTTTTATTCTATTATATATTTTGACTTCAAAAAATTTGTAAAGCTTATTTAAATGTCAATAAAGATTATGCAAAAACAATGAGATTGATTATTTCGATGGTTTGCCCGTAAAAAATTATTGAAAAAGCCGTAAAAAAACAGCCGAGAAACTAGAGGACCCCCTTAAGCTTATTCTGTAAGGATCAATAAATGAATGAATTCACAATATCACTGTTATTTATTCAACCTAACCCATCCCTATACAATTGTATGTGTGTGCGTGTGTGTATGTGTGCGTGTGTATGCGCATATATTCAGATTTTGTTGCAAAATTCAAATTTGTTGTATGGACCGCCAAGATAGAGTATCTGCAGACGTTTCTCTGTCGCCTCGTTGTTGAGCTGCTCCAACTGTTCAGGCTCCTTCTCCATAATCTTCCCAATTCTTGCCGGCAGGAATATGCGGTATTCATCATCAACTGTTGCCAGAATTCTGCAGCCGTATTTAGTCTTCACAAGCTTCAGACTCGTGATGTCATATTTCACCCCAATTTCCAACTCTGCCATCTTCTTCATGGACGTCTCATTCTCCAGACGGCTAGCGTTATTCAATTTTGTGAAATCCATCTACACAAAATACATAATTTCAAGTTAATTAGTTAATATAATTTCGAATCAGTTGATATAATTTCGAATTAGTTAATATGCTACAGTTGGATATTACTATTAACATCAGACGATGATATTCTTACCTTTTTTCCGGCGAGTTTGTAGTCTGCTCAAGTTCAACGATGCTTGGTTGATGCGTCAATGGTGAGGAGTCGAATGCATCTTCCTGTGAGCGCTGGACCTTTACCGCATCATCCACGCCCATCACCCCCACCATGTTTATCTGGGCATTTGTGGGGGATTTTTTACGATTCTCCAAATACCAGTTTTTCAACCACTGAACGTTTTCAAAAGCGCAATAATATCTTTCATGTGCATCGCCATGACAGTCTCCATGCCAGCTAAATACATTCGATTCCATTTGCAATATTCGAAGACTTGGACATCCCAGCTCATCTAAATCAATCAGCGGTCTTGAGTCGTCATTAATGATTTTTTCAACCCAGCGCTTCTTCTCCAATCCCTTCACATAAATGCACCGCGTATTTTGCACAACGTTTCTCACGATTTTCACCACATCCTTATACGGCGTTTCTCCAGCATTCCAAGGTATTCCATGATGGAACCGCGTTAGCCACGTATTGAGATTTTTATACTCTCTTGAGAGAGTCACCCAGGAGCGTGGTGCTTTGAACAGAGTGTGTGTAATACTCTGATTATATTCCGTATACGCGCAAATGCTTATTGCAGCCAGCTCTTTCACCACAAATTCATCAACGAACCGCCCAAAACCTTGTACATCTAATATTACCTCCATATTGACAACCGCTCGAGTATGGGCAGTGATTGACTGAGCTGTTCGTTTACAACGTACGCAGGTGTACTGCAGACAATGTTACGCGAAAGGATGTGAAAAAGTCTCAGGACTTGAAAAAACATTTTATTACCCTAACCATTCAAACTCGCAGATTCAAGACGGTATGGAGCATGCGCAAGTGATGTTCCACGAAATTCCAACGACTTGAATTGCGATAGAATGCGGAAAAATTCAAGCTCTTTGAACCACTCTTTATTACCCCGCCTATTCAAGCTTATAGATTTTATTTCAATTGAAGGCGGTATGGACAATGCACAGGTGGTGGTACCTTGCGAAAAGTCTACCATTCTTTTGATTGCGGAAGTGAAGAATTGTCGAAGAATAAAGGAAAGATTCTAAGCCTTTCAATGGTATTTTATAGTTGTATTCAGTTAGGTCAACCGATGGTTATATCTAAATTAGCCTAGGGTATGGAGCGCAAAATCCAAGTTTTCTGAATGACTTTTATTGCACTATTCATCCTAGGTTTAACCGATTTTCTTTAGGTTACGACTCAATTGGCGGTGGCATGGGCCACAAGCAGGTACAAGGGTGATGTTCTATGCAAAAAAATTCCAGCGTTTCACGCGGTCATTATGGGGTGTGGATAGACATTTTGGGTGGTAGTTTTCCTGTGGGATGGATTTGATTTTTTGGGTGTGGCATGCAGCAGATTGACCATAACTCCGCCCAACAGTTTGAGAGGAAGAAGAAGAAGTTTTCAGTCTTCGGAAAAACAACTCGTTCACCAGTTCGACAAGAAAAAACGCTGTTTAGTTCGTCAAAAGTGATAACTTGCGAGTGCTACAATTTTGTGTATACCAGTTCAGTTTGAGTGGGAAAAGGAATTTTTCGTTCGTTCAGTGAGTACTATAATTTTTTATCGATGTATGACTAAGGGTGGAAATTTGTTGAGAATCATGGAATTGAATTTTCCAGATAAGACTAACAGACGAAAAGAAACGTGATGGCTGCTGGCATGTCTCATCGTGAGTAAAACCTAAAGCATTTTTATTCAACATTTGCTTACTCAACCTTTCGATTTGTTGTAGGGGTTGATACGCGTTATTCTTGGGCAACACCAGCGGATTGGGGCTTGGAACGTAGTCTTGTTAATGAGGTGTCAGATCTGTTGCACCCATACATGCACAGAGAATGCGGTCCGCTGGGAGCCACAATAACAATCAATGGCACCGCAGCAACACTGGTGATAAACCATCGGATCTGCTACTGGTGGTTTAAAACAGTGGACGACGAAGGGCATCATCCGTTTCCTCCAGATTATGTGATGTCTGATGAACTGCGGCGTCGGATTTATGAAACTATTCAGGCTGATGAGAATATGGAGTATGATGACGATGACTCTCACGCTGACAATGGTGATGATGGGGATATGCAGAATGATGGCGAAGCTATTGATGATGAGCTTGCCGAAGGTTTCAGCGAGGAGTGGTGCGTATGATTTATCATCGCGGAATCGAAATGACACATCTAACTTGGTTTTTCGATTTCCAGAAATTTTCCCGCGACATCCAAAATCATCCGGCGGTGTTGGAAGGATGGCGGAGATTATTATCATTATTATTATTATTATTATATTGTATATATAGTTTACATATTTTTCATTATAATAAATAAGTACTTACATATCATTTTTTATGTTTGCGTCTCGTCATAATTATTCACCTTCTTTTAGTTCTATGATTTAGCCTGTAGAATTTTAATTTCATAGAGAAGATTGGTAAGATATCGGCGTCATTTTTTACAATGTAGATCGGTATAGTGGACAGAAAATCAGATAATAACATATCAGCTCGGTAAGATTGGTAAGGTATCGGCATCATCCGAATGCGAATCGGTAGTGGGCAGAAAATCAGATAATAACATATCAGCTTGGTAAGATCGGTAAGGTATCAGCATCATCCGAATGCGGATCGGTAGTGGGCAGGAAATCTGATAATAACATATCAGCTCGGTAAGATAGGTAAGACATCAGCGCCATCCGAATGCAGTCCGGTAACGGCAGAAAATCAGATAACGGCGTCATCCGCATGCAGAAAATTCGGATGATCGCATATCAGCTAGGCGACCGGTAAGATATCAGCGCCATCTAAACGCAGATCGGTAGTGGCAGGAGAGCAAAATCGAATGATAACATATCTACCGATAGATCGGTAATGGCGCCATCATATGGTCAAAAATCGACAGATATCGGTAGTGGCGCCATCGCATCGCCAAAAATCGGCCGATAACATACCTGATCACAGATCGGCGGTGGCGTCATCCACACATTATCGGTAATCCAAGCTCAGCGAGCGGAAATCGGTACCGATGCAGACCCTAACTTATCAGCGCGGCCGGTATGTTACCTGCACGAATGGTAACCCGCCGTGGCGCCTCTGGTGGCGAAGCCGGGAGTGAGGTCCAGAACTCTCGTATTATATCTACTAGCGATTGCTCATTCAAATACCTGAAAACTAATTTCAGCATTTTTCGAAATTGTACTCCCAAAGGATGAAAAGGGATGAAACGTGTTTCTGCGGATTTCTCGAAATCTCTTAGGTCCGATGAGGTATCAACTTGGTTTCTGCTTCTAACGATTGCTCATTCAAATACCTGAAAACTAATTTCAGCATTTTTCGAAATTGTACTCCTAAGGGATGATGAGGGGTGAAACGTCTTTCTGCGGATTTCTCAGTATCTGTTAGGTCCTCTATTCTCTCTATTCTCTATACTCTATTCAATCGTGTAAAGGCGACCTGGCCGCGTTTGGCGGGTTTTTTGTTTTCTAACATTTTTTATCCATTTATATTTAATTAAATCCGTATAGAAATAAATGAAAATAAAAATTCGTGTTATTTTTTTTTTTTTTTAAATACAGTAACGTTATCAAATCGTCAATGACAATATAGAAATAGCAATCTTAATAATTGTATTCAATGAAGTATATTTCAATGAAGCAAGTATTTTCTTTCATCATTGCACGAGGAATGGAGGAATGCCCGTTTTTTTACACACGGAAACTCTTGAATCTGCAATGGTAGGCTCGCAAATCACAGTTGCCCCAAAATCAGCACAGATATGTCAGAGTGGGTCACATCCTCAAATTTTCGACAGGACAATCATTTTCAACTTCAATTCAATTCGCAGCAGCTGCCGATATAAGTCGAAACACATCTGACTAAATAAGACAAAAATCAAGACAAAAAATAAAACACAAATCAAGACAAAAATCAAGACAAGAAGAAAGACAAAAATCAAGACAAAAATCAAGACAAGAAGTAAGACAAAAATCAAGACAATAAGTAAGACAAAAATCCAGACAAAAATCAAGACAAGAAGTAAGACAAAAATTAAGACAAAAATCAAGACAAGAAGTAAGACAAAAATCAATACAAAAATCAAGACAAAAAATAAGACAAGAAGTAAGACAAAAATCAAGACAAAAATCAAGACAAGAAGTAAGACAAAAATCAAGACAAAAATCAAGATAAGAAGTAAGACAAAAATCAAGACAAAAAATAAGACGAGAATCAAGCGTATGCAAGGGTATCACTCGCAAAGGGCTCGCAAATCACAGTTGCCCCAAAAATTAGCACAGATATGTCAGAGTGGGTCACATCCTTAAATTTTCGACAGGACAATCATTTTCAACTTCAATTCAATTCGCAGCAGCTGCCGATATAAGTCGAAACACATCTGACTAAATAAGACAGAAATCCAGACAAAAAATAAGACAAAAATCAAGACAAAAATCAAGACAAGAAGTAAGACAAAAATCAAGACAATAATCAAGACAAAAATCAAGACAAGAAGAAAGACAAAAATCAAGACAAAAATCAAGACAAGAAGTAAGACAAAAATCAAGACAAAAAGTAAGACAAAAATCCAGACAAAAATCAAGACAAGAAGTGAGACAGAAATCAATACAAAAATCAATACAAAAATCAAGACAAAAAATAAGACGAGAATCAAGCGTATGCAAGGGTAGGCTCGCAAATCACAGTTACCCCAAAAATCAGCACAGATATGTCAGAGTGGGTCACATCCTTAAATTTTCGACAGGACAATCATTTTCAACTTCAATTCAATTCGCAGCAGCTGCCGATATAAGTCGAAACACATCTGACTATGTAACAACAACAACAAAATTTTATACTATATTTTATATAAAATATTTTAATTTTATATATATATTTTTTTTATACCTAAAGCTGCCTGTTTTTTCACACACAGGCATGCTTGAATATGCACAGATGGGCTAGGAAATCTTAGAAGCCCCAAAAATCAGCTGTAACATGTCTAAGTGCGTCTCATCTACTGAAATTTCGGATGGATAATTATTTTTAATTCTAATTGCTTGGGTTACGGAGAGCTGCTCGTTTTCATACACACAGGCACTCTTGAATACGCCCAGTGGCTTCGCATGCTGCGTCGAAGAACCGCGTTGTAACGGAGCGAAGCGAGGTTAGAATAGTGGTTTCCAATACGCAGTGACTTGAATTTATTTTCTATATCTGCTGCATAAGTCACGGAGAGCTGCCCGCTATCCACACGTGGGCAGTCTTGAACTTGCATGTATACTTAAATCCCACAAAAAACATCGCAAGATGTAAAAAAAGCCGCCAAGTACCCATACGAAAATCACAATTGCTTGACAAGCAAAACATTTCGCCTGTCTCTGTCGTGAAATCAAGGAAAAAGCCAAGCACCGAACGTACCCCTGCGATCTCTCAGCAAGTCTACGTCGTGAAGTCGGAGTTTCGTGTGAGGATATCGAAACATCATTCCAAGAGCTACGTACTTGGCGGGCACATTCGGTTTTTTTTTTTGTGCTTATTGTTTTCGCTTTGGATTGATAGTACTTTATCATAGTTTGCGAACCATTTAATTTCCGACTGTTTTCCTTGGCGGCTGATGGATGTCTCGGAGTAATGTCTAATTTGCAGATAACATTGATTTTATACACACTTATTTAAAATGCATCTTCCGATCTTGTGGGACGACTTTGTCGTGGCAGTCGAAAGATTAGCGCGTGCGAGTTTACGGAATTGCTGCAGCGGGGAAAATTTAAGGATGTGACCCACTCTGACATATCTGTGCTGATTTTTGGGGTAACTGTGATTTGCGAGCCTACCCTTGCCTACGCTTGATTCTCGTCTTATTTTTTGTCTTGATTTTTGTATTGATTTTTGTATTGATTTTTGTCTCCGTAAACTCGCACGCGCTAATCTTCTGGCACTAGTGTGTAGTTGCGAATGATTATGCCTCACAAGCGAATGAGCAACAAAATATATTTGCACTCAAGTGGGGCCGAACTGTTACAAGGATGGGTTTCCGGTAGTGAAATTGATCCTTCCCACTACGTGTATACGCTCGTGCACCTGCAGATTGATAAAAATTCCGTATATAGACTGATAGAATGTGCAGAAAACGCTAAAGAAACAGATGGAAATGGATGGAAACGGATACGCGAGCTACCCGATTCTATAGCATTTTCTGCGATTATATCCCTCTCTATACGAAATTTTTAGCAGGGATACGCATGCACCATAAGCAAGATTGTATGACATTAGTATAGCATTAGTACACCAAAGCAATCAGCAACTGAATTTTATATTCAACATTACATTAAACTGTCATCCTCTATGCTACTTATGGCATACACGTATACCCGTAGCTGCAAGTTTTAGGTTTTATACCGTAATAGTAAAGTAGAGTTTTCTCGATAATTCCATAGTTTTGCAAGTAAATAAGTTCATTCTTCCACAATTAATATTATCTACTCAAGCTCTACGGTATGTCATCTATCATATGAAAAAACTTACCGTAGTACATTGCTCATTGACTCCATAGTGAGGTACGTGATTCTAGAATTCCGAGTCCGATCTGATAATTGAATGACAGTGGAACGACCAGGATTTTTATTTATTATACAATGTATTTACGTCTGTAAAGTCATACACATAATTGAGTACCCATAGAAGTATTTTCTGATACGATTATAGGTTGAAATAACTAGTTTTTTAGTGTATTTGATTGCTGTCGCTTTGAAAACTCCATTTTTGCGTAGAACGAAGTCGGGTTGTCCGTATAGCTCTAATTAACCGAATGTGCCCGCCAAGTACGTAGCTCTTGGAATGATGTTTCGATATCCTCACACGAAACTCCGACTTCACGACGTAGACTTGCTGAGAGATCGCAGGGGTACGTTCGGTGCTTGGCTTTTTCCTTGATTTCACGACAGAGACAGGCGAAATGTTTTGCTTGTCAAGCAATTGTGATTTTCGTATGGGTACTTGGCGGCTTTTTTTACATCTTGCGATGTTTTTTGTGGGACTCCACTACTTTTTGCAAGTACGAGAATTGAGAAGAATTGCTCATTCAAGGGAAGACCCTACAGAGATTTTGACCGAAATCGTTCAGAAAATCGACTATGCGTTTTTGCCGGAAATATACTCTTAAGGCCTGTCCTTACCTAGTTAGAAATATTCAAGCCTCTGTGACAATTATTTAAAAAGGTTTGATTCATTTGATCTAAACTTGTTTGTTTAAATTTAAATAATCAATCGGGCTTGCTAGCTTACTTATATACTAATGATTCTAAAGTGAATTATAAATTCTTTTATAATTCTTAGAGAAAACTACTTGACACTTGTACTTATAAACTATTTGTTTGGAGCCTGTCTCGATGCTCAGGGGGTCGGGAGAACTCCCCGGGCCTATTTCAATGCTTTTTAATTTTATTAATAAGTTAGAGGAGGAAGGTGAATTTTCTAACTTTTAAATGATGGACGCGTTGGTGCCAAAAAATAAAATCTATTTTATTTAGATAATATTGCGAAAGAATATCTTAAATGCTAAACGTTATAAACAAGTTCGAGGTGGTAAAGTTTTGATACTATTCTAATAACTTATGTTTATACTTAGGTTCAAGAGAGGTTTTTTTTCAAATATGTTTGAACCGACAATATGTTGCTCTGCGACACGATTCTTTATTTGGTGATTGGACAGGTAAGGAGGCCGAAGCGTTCCTCGCGATGCCAATCAAATAATGAAATCGAATTTTCGGTTAATTATTTTACGCGCTACCTTTGAGAGATTTTAAATATATGATTGAAATTTAGATCTGGCCAAAAGGATATTAATAGAATTTTGATAAAAGAAAAGAATTCAACAAGCTTGTGCTTTATAGCAACTCCGACAGCCGGGAGGACCAAGATCGTACCCGGGATCTTCGTTACTGTATATTAAAAGTAAATAGATTTTTTTTTTTTTTTTCAACCAACAGGCATTGAACAAATCGATTCTTTATATAATGTTTGGACAGGCAAGGAGGCCGAAACTTTCTTCGCCGTGCCAAACTATCACTAACGGACTGTGTGGAGCGATACCTCTGATATCTACTGCCGATCTGCCCGTCTTATAAGCCCGCCCGTAGTTACTTCAATAGCCAAAAAGGTTTGCGCTGGGTCGTGCCGTGCGGCGAGAGATTGCCCGCGTCGGGCGGCAGCAACGGAGTTGGCATTCTTCCCCAGAGATGGCGGGCTCGCTTGGCCGCGCTATATTTAAATTATAAATATTAGCCGTAGCGTTACAGCCCTTCGATTTTTATCAGTTCACAGGCAGCTGATTTTATTGATAAAATTGATAGTCAATAAAAAAAAAAAATTTGTTTCTTCCGCAATAAATTTCTAGAATCTTACCAAACTATTGAAACTCTGATTAAATCTAAGTTTCATCAAATATTGAGTCAAAGAATGAACTATGTGGTCAAGAGGATGAATACCGCAGGACTCCAAAATGCAATATCGAGCTAGAGCGCTTAAAAGATAAAATTTGTTTCTCAATCTTTTTTTTTTTTGTTTTGAAAATACCTTCTGGGTCATTCCATGTCAAATCGACAAATAGTTGGAATCGACCCCCTCCGATTCGGATAAATTTTGATAGAGTGTTTTGTCTCATTATAAAACGAAGTTCTGCCAAAGAAATAAAATTTGAAATTTTTTTCTTAAGAGTTATGCAAAATTGAAAATGTCACTGTTTTTCCCGTTTTTTAAGTCTATTTATTTAATATTTCATAACCTACTGTATATTTAAAAAAAAAAACGCTGGTGCGTTCAAAGAGGACACTTAGAGGTATGAGAAAAAAAAAGTTTGGAAGAAAAATTTTGAAAATTACCAAAATTAGAAAACTTTGAATTCTTAAAAATCGTAAAACGTAAACTTCGCAGTGAAATTTTTGGCTCAAAATTTTTTAAATTACACCTCTAACATATCTTAAGAAATTCTGAAATTTTCAGGAGGGTGTTTTTTTTTTTTTTTTTTTTTTTCTTATGAATTTTTGAATTTTGGCGAAATAATTTTTTTCAATTTTTTTCAACTTTTTTGTTGAATATAGTTATTCTACTACATGATTATTGAAGTTTGAGCTCTGAAATATTTTTTATTTTACAATAATAAGAATATAAAATTTTTGAGTAGGACACCGTACGCGAAAGTAAAGACTAAAGGCAGTGTAGAATAAGGAAGAAAAGACGGTGAACCAGGAAACGGAAGAAGAGATAGAGAAGCGAAAGGCTCAAAGGGAAAGAGGAAGAAAGGACAGAAAGTGAAAGGAGGGGAAAGGGGATAAGGCACAGGCGCGAATGGCAGGCATCAAACTACGTGAGTCGAGCGAGAGAAGAACGGGGCAAGAGGAGGAAGGGGAAGAGGCGGCAGAGGAGTGGGGGACCCCGAGAGGCTCTTTAGAGGCGCTAAAGAGGGGGAGACCGTCGAAAGCAGAATCTTGGATTAGAGAAAAGTCGGCATCGGTGGGGTCCCTCGAAGGCTTCCTAAGAAAAA
The DNA here is from genome assembly GCA_944452935.1 of Rhogogaster chlorosoma. Lineage (NCBI taxonomy): Eukaryota > Metazoa > Arthropoda > Insecta > Hymenoptera > Tenthredinidae > Rhogogaster > Rhogogaster chlorosoma. The sequence continues at coordinate 19,410,585 of OX101797.1, read as the reverse complement.
GGAAGGCAACGGAGGTAGAGCAGGAGGAGGAGGAGGAGGAAGAGGTGAGGGGCTTTAAAAAGAGCACGAAAACGGTGAGATCACCGACGGGTAAAGAAAGGGATAGGATAGAAGCAGAAGCAGAGAAGGAAGAGTTAGGGGGAAAGATGGAGGGTAGCAGGAAGGAAGGGATTGGCAAGGATGAGGAAAGAGAAGAGGAAAGATGGGTGAAAGCGATAACGGAAAAGATGGCAGAGGGGACAAGAGCAGTGATGGAAGAAATGAGAAAGATGAGAGAGGAGATAGAAACAGGGAGGAGAGAGGTGAAGGAAGAAATAAGAGGGCTGAGAAGAGAGATAGAGGAAGTAGAAAAAAGAGGAAGGGAGGAGAGAGCCCAGTTAGAGGAACGGATAAAGAAGCTAGAAAGGGAAAGAAATAGAAGAGAGAAGGAAGAAGAAGAAAGAAGAGGCAGGGAAAAACTGGAAACAGAAGAAAGATTAAGGGGTATAGTAAGAGAAACAGAGAAAAAGATAGTGGAGGAGGAGAGAGAACAGGGGAGAAGAGTAAGAGAGCTAGAGGAAGAGTGGGAGAGAAGGGAAAAACAGGAGAGGAAGTGCAACCTAATAATAAGGGGGGAGGAAATAGAGGGAGAAGAGGGGGCAGAACAGGTGGCAAGAACGCTACTGGAAGGACTGACTAGAGACAAGGTGAATATGAGTGAGGCCTGGGACATAGGAGGGGGGAAAAGAACGATAATGGTGAAGATGGGGAGTTGGGAGGAGAAACAAAGAATCATGAGAGAGAAGGGGAGACTGAGGGGTAGAAGGGTCCATATAGACGACGACTTAACGAGGAAGGAGAGAGAAATAAAAAGGACAATCCTAGAGCGGGCAAGAGAGGAAAGGGGGAGGGGTAACAAGACGAAGGTGGGATATAAGAAACTGTGGATAGAGGAAAGCCTGTGGGAATGGAACGAGGATAGAAAGGAACTAAAAGAGACGGGGTACAGAAGAGGGGAGAGTGGCAGGGGAGGGAGTAGCGGGAGAGGAAGAGGAAGAGGGAGAGGTTAGGGGGGCGCAGAAGAGAAGGAAGTCTCGATGATATTCTGGAATGTAGCAGGAGTTAAAGGAAAGGATGAGGAGTTTTGGGAATACCTAAGAGGGTTTGAGGTGATATGTCTCCTAGAAACGTGGTTGGAAAGGAAAGAGTGGGAAGGATGGGAGAAGAGAATGCCGAAGGAGTGGATATGGAAGTGCCAAGGAGCGGAAAGGGTAGAGAAGAAAGGCAGAGCGAGAGGAGGACTGATAACAGGGGTAAGGGCAGAAATAGCGGTGAAGGAGGAAGAGAAGGGGGGGGCAGAGGGGATTCAGGAAAGAAAAGTAAGGATAAGAGGGGAAGATTGGAGGATACTGGCAATCTACAATAGGGGGGGGGGGGGGGAAGGGAAAAGCTAAAAGAGCTAGAAGAAGCTATAGGAGAGGAAGTCGAAGAGGGGAAAATGGTAATAGGGGGGGATTTTAATGCAAGAATAGGGGAAAAGGGAGGGAGGGTAGAAGAGGGAAGAAAGGGGGAAGGAAAAAGGAAGACGAAGGACAGGAAAAGGAATAAAGAAGGGGAAGAAGTAGTAGAAATGGTAGAGAGAAGAGGTTGGACAATATTAAACGGCAATAAAGAAGGGGACGAGGAGGGGGAATTCACTTACAGCAGAAGCGGGATCCAAACCACTATAGATTACAGTATAGTGAATGAAGAGACGTGGGACATGATAGGGAAGATTGAAATAGAGAGGAGAATCGAGTCGGACCATAATCCAGTTATAGTGAGGATAGGGGGAAAAGAAGAGAAGGAAGATTGAGCAGAGGAGGAAGAGGGGGAGGTACAGGTGTGGGGGGAGAGGGAAAGGGAAGAATTCAGGAAGAAAACAGAGGAAATAGAGTGGGGGAAAGTGGGGCTAGAAGAGGGGTGGAAAGAACTTGCGGAAAAGATAGGCAGTAGCACAAAGAAGAGGAAGAGAAAGAGGAAATGGAGAATAGGGACCGTGCATGAGCTGTAGAGAGCAGCACCACCGCCGATGAGCGCGCTCTCTCGCGTCCAAATATGCAATTACTGTGGTGATATTTTAGCTGCTAACAATACAAAAATAAAACAATATTGCAAATAAAAATGTTAAAAGTAATAAAATATGGTTTTCGTCCTATAATTGATGATCGTGTTCGGGGTCAAAATGATAGGAAGGGAAAAAAGTTGTTCGATTCGGTTCACGTTTTAAATGTAATGGAAATTGAAAACACGGATGACAAATAAATTGGAGGTTATGGCTGAATTCCAACTCAAATTCCGAAAATTCCAATGTTCAAACGCTGAATTTTATATTTCAGGGACAATTATTTAACCTTTAGCTCGTAAACTGCCTTAGTATAATTAACATAATAATACTACGTAATTTTTAACTGCTTTAATCTATTTGGTCCGTTCCCAACTTTTTCACGGGGCTCTGAGTGTGCTCGTGGGAAATGAGTAAAACTTCACTGGTGGATTAACGTTTCGAAGTCGAAATGGCGTATTAGAACAGCCTGGAATACAACAATATCGTTTCGATGAAGACATTACGAGAAAAATATCTGTATTTCGTCAATTAATACAAAAACTGATAATTGCCGTTTACACGCGTTGTTACTTTCACCACTTTAATGTTTGGCTTGGTCGTTTGATGGCACTGTAAGCGCCACGCACGGTCCCTATAGGACAAAATGAGTGGTGGGACGCAGATTGCAGGAAGCAGAAGAAAGCGGCACAGAAAGCCTGGAAGGAAGTGGGAAAAGGGAGAGGGGGAGGAGAGGGAGAAATGGCGGTGTACAGAGAAGAGAGAAAAAGGTATAAAGAGATGTGCATTGAGAAGAAAGAAGAATGGAAAAAGAAAGAGAACAAAAGGGTGGAGGACATGAGAGAGGAAGGGGAGATGTGGAAGTACATAAATAGAGAAAGAAAAAAGAGAACAGGAATCTGCGAGGAGATTAAAATGGAACAGTGGACAGAGCACTTCAGAGAACTACTGGGGGGGAAAGAAAAGAGAACGAGGACAATCAGGGAGGACGGGGAGAAGGTAGAAGGGGAAGGGGCAGCAAGAGGGAGAGAGGAAGAGGAGAGAGAAGAAGAGGAGAGGATAAAAAAGGAGGTTAGGAAGAGAGTAGGGAAACTAAAGTTAGGGAAAGCGGAAGGAGGGGATGGAATCAAAAATGAGGCATGGAAAGCAGGAGGAAAGGGTATAAGAGACAAGCTAGAGGAGATAATATGGCGAACATGGAAGGGAGAGGGATACATAGAAGAATGGAGAGAAGGGATAGTAGTACCGATACATAAGAAGGGCAGGGTAGAGGAAGTAAGAAATTATAGAGGGGTAACGCTGACACAGTCAGCATACAAGATCTATGCAGCTATACTGAATGACAGGATAATAAGGTAATTAGAGGAGAAAGGAGGGTTAGACGAGACTCAAATGGGATTTAGAGAAGGAAGGGGAGGCATGGATAATATATACATAATAAAACACATCTTAGGAAAGAAATTAGGAGAAAAGAAAGGAAAGGTTTATTTAACATTCGTAGACCTAAAGGCAGCATTTGGCACGTTAGATAGAGAAGTGTTATGGAAGGCAATGGAAAAGAGGGGAATAAGTCAGGGGATGATAAGAAGGGTAAAGGAAATATACAAGGAAACAAAGTGCAGGATTAGGGTAGGAAAGGAAATGTCCAGGGAGTTTTGGGTTGACAAAGGAGTGAGGCAAGGCTGCCCGCTGAGCCCCACGTTGTTCAATATATATGTGGCTGACTTGGAGGAAGTAATGAAAAAGGGACAAGACGGAGGAGTGAGGCTAGGAAAAGAAAAGATCTGGACACTGAGTTATGCAGATGACGTGGTGTTGATGGCAGAGGAGGAGAAAGGAATGAAGCAGATGATAGAGAGGGCGGATAGATATTTCAAGAAGAGGAAATTAGAGGTGAGCATAGAGAAAACGAAAATAATGATATGCAGCAAGGGAGGGGGGAGAAGAAAAAAGCAGAATTGGTACTGGGGAGAGAACGCGCTAGAGGAAGTAGACGAGATAAGGTACCTGGGATACGTACTGAGCAGGACGAACAGTGAGCGACAGCACATTAAGGAAAGGATAGGGAAAGCCAGGAAGGTGATGGGAGCACTGTGGGGAATAGGAGAAAGGAAATTAAAGGGGGATACGGAATGGAGGATGAAAACGTTCGATGCGGTGGTGAAAGGGATCATACTATACGGAGCGGAAATCTGGGGATGGGAAGAAAGGGACGAGATCGAAAGGCTGCAAGAAAGGTATATGAAGTGGACGCTAGGGTTAGACCAGTCGACCCCAGGGTATATCGTGAGGGAAGAGTTGAAAAAAGACAAAATAAGAATAGAGGCAGGAAAGAGAGCGGTAAGGTACGAGGAGAAAATAAGAGGAGACGAGAAGAGGAAGTGGGTAAGAGAGTGCTGGAAGGAGAGAAGAAGGATGGAAGAGAACGGAAAAGAGGATAGATGGAGTGAGGAAAGAAAAAGATACTTCTGGAGGTGCGGGATAGATAGACAAGAAGTAGAGAGGATCAGAGAAGAGGAGGGGTCGGTAGCGCTCAGAGCGGCAGAAAGGGACAGGGAAGTGCAGGAGCAGGAGAGGAGTGATAAGATATGGAAGTCAAGAAGTGTACCAAGGTATAAGGAGATCAGAGCGATAGGCAGACCAAAATACCTAAAAGGAAAAAGAGGAAGTAAAGGGGAAGATGTGAAAGTCATGGCACGGCTGAGGTGTGGCAATGAAGAAAGAGGGAGAAGATTCTGGTTGAGAGAGGAACAAAGGATGTGCAGGATGTGTCGGGAGGAACCAGAGACACTGGAGCACTTAACGGGAAGGTGTAGAAAGATGGAAGGAATAGAAGGAAAGGTTGAAGAAATCCTGTGGGAAGAAGGAAAAGGGATTAAATGGGGAAAGGAGCTGAAGGAAAGGAGAAGGAAGGTAGAGGAGGAAGAAAGAAAGCAGTGGGACACGACATAAGGAAGACGAAGGGAGAGGGAGGAACGGCGAAGTGGGAAGGAGATGAGACGGGGGGTAGAGACAGGAAAGACAGGGAAGTAGAGACATCTAGGAGGCTAGGTAAATAGGGAAAGCGCAGTCGGTAAAATAGTGAAGTAAGAGGGACAGGCAAGAGTAGGTAAAGAAGGAGGTAGTTGGAGAGGGGGTAGAGGGCGATGCTAGCAGCAACAGGTGAGAAGGGATCAGTTAGAGAGCGGAAGCGCGACTGTAAACAGCCAAGAGTGAGAAATAGTAGAGACAATGGCAACTTTGGAGGAGAGAGTTCTTGAAGAGCTTAAAGAAGTGAAGAAAGAGGTGAAAGACCTGGCGAGGGTAGTAAAGGAGTTAGCGAAGGAGATAAGGATGGAGAGAAAGGAAGAAAAGGAGAAAAGAGGGAAAGCGGAGAAGGAAGAAACAGAGAAGGCAGAAAAAAGGGAGGAAGCGGGCAGAGGAGAGAAGGCGAGGGAAGAAATGATTGAAAGCGAGCTGAAAGAGATGAAAAAGAGGAACCTGGTGATCAAGGGGGTTAAAGAAAAGGAGAAATGGGAAGAAGAAGTAACCAGGATGGTGAAGGAAGCAGGCGGGGAAGAGGTGGAGATAATGAAAATGTGGACGTGCGGAGCAGCGGAGGGAGACTCGGAGAGGGGAGTGGTAGTGGTGAGGATGAAAAGTGAGGAAGACAGGGAGAAAGTGATGGGAGGAAAAGACAAAGTGGAGGCAAAGGAAAAAGTGAGAATCTGGGAAGACCAGACGAGAAAAGAGAGAGAGATGAGGTGGAGGATAAAGAGGAAGGAAGAAGAAGAACGAAGCAAGGGAGCCTGGACGGAGAGGATCGGGGAGAAACTGAAGATAAACGGGGAGTGGTGGGTCTGGTCGGAGGAGGAGAAAGAGTGGAAAAGAGAGGACTGGAAAATACAAGAGAAGAGAGAGGAGGAAAGAAGGGAAAGGAAGAGAAAGAGCGATGAGTGGGGAAGGAAGCTCATAGAGGCGATGAGAGAGATGGATAAGTTAAATAAAGAAATAGACAGGCAAGAGGAAGAGGACAGGAGAGGAAAAAGGGGAATCACAAGGGAGGAGAAGGAAAAAGAGTAGGAGGGAGAGGCAAGAAGAGGAGGTGGTAGAGGGCAGGGGGGGGGGGGGGGGCAAACAGAGAGATAATACCAAGGAATCAAGGCAGACAATAAGTTAGGTTTACCAGAGCACAGGGTCAGAAGCACAGAGTGTGACAACAAGCGATGTTAGAGGATAACAGCGGAAAGAGGTAAACAGAGGGTAGGGAGGAAGCAGAGAGGAAGAGGGGAAGAGGAAGCGGGTATAGTGAGCAGAAGCAGCTTAGGGTAGAACAGCAGTATATAAGTATAAGAAATAGATAAGAAACTAGTATGGAAATAAACAGATAGAATAGTATAAGCAATAAGTTAAGAAATAAGATGGAAAATAAACATAAAAAGGAATGGAAATAAGAAAGATTGTATTGGGCAATGTAACGCCGTAAAGGCAAACATGAAATGAATAAACTACTACTATTACAAGACGTATAAAATTTTTGAGATATTTGTGTTTTTACATCCCGTTAACATAAGAAAAATATTTTAGAGCTCAAACTTCAATAATCATGTGGTAGAATAACTATATTCAACAAAAAAGTTGAAAAAATTGAAAAAAATTATTTCGCCAAAATTCAAAAATTCATAGAAAAAAAAAAAACACCCTCCTGAAAATTTCAGAATTTCTTAAGATATGTTAGAGGTATAATATAAAAAATTTTGAGCCAAAAATTTCACTGCGAAGTTTACGTTTTACGATTTTTAAGAATTCAAAGTTTTCTAATTTTGGTAATTTTCAAAATTTTTCTTCCGAACTTTTTTTTTCTCATACCTCTAAGTGTCCTCTTTGAACGCACCAGCGGTTTTTTTTTAAATATACAGTAGGTTATGAAATATTAAATAAATAGACTTAAAAAACGGGAAAAACAGTGACATTTTCAATTTTGCATAACTCTTAAGAAAAAAATTTCAAATTTTTTTCCTTTGGCAGAACTTCGTTTTATGGTGAGAGAAAACACTCCACCAAAATTTATCCGAATCGGAGGGGGTCGATTCCAACTATTTGTCGATTTGACATGGAATGACCCTTCTGTAAGACAGCTATTATGTGAAACAGAGAGAAGCCTTGTGAAACATAACAAATCTCACCGAAACGAAGAAAGTCAATACAATACGGCTACACTGGAAAATTATCAACCGCCAGATCAGGAATCCCCAATAAATGAGAAACTAATGCCTTTTCATGAGAGATTAGTCAGTGAAGAGCTGCTAAATAGGTGCACACATAAAAAAAAGTCTCAAGCGACAGCCAGAGATAAATGAGTATTCCAAATCAGCACTGAGATTTTCTGAGAACCACAATAGTAAATCGCAGAACGCAACACGATAGAATATGCTGCTACAGCCGAATCGGTGGAGCCGTAAGGTGAAGTCTTGAAGATAAAGAAGGACTGGACTACAAATTCAACGATCAACTTTTTCAATTTTGTTTTATATGATGTTGAATCTGGAAACGCAGGCCGAAGAAGATCTGCGGTCCAAGATGCCGCAGCAGAAGAATCAAAAAATCTGTGATGCCTCAATGAGAGAGTTTAATGACACGACGTATTGAATTATCTTAGACCACATATGTTCAAAATTCATTTCATTCGTACCATTTTTCATTAAAAGGCGATTTACTCAAAACTACATTTTCAGCTACGCTAAATGTTACTTGCGTCATACTTCTGCTCCGATCAATTTCTCCTTCGCAGTGTAGATTCATGTATACCTTATACACAAAAGTATGTAGAGAATTTTTTATACTGTAAAAAGCACATAGTTTTCAAAATCCATATAATATGAAAAATGTGGAAAATTGAAGAATACAAGTTTTAAAAAAAACCAGTCATACAATCTCAAATCCGTTGCATACTTTTCTTCGCCTAAGTGTACCGAAAGCCCCAGTCAAATAGTATCATCCGAATAAGATTATGACGCAGGGAGCATTTTGAAGTTGAGTATCTGTTTGCCCTTAGAAGTTGCGTAACTTCTATATTACTCAAGTAATCTAGAAGCTCAAGGTGAGAATTTCTTAGTTTCAGAGCACAGTTTCACAAGACCTATCAATAATTTTGAATACGAAAAAAATGTGCAAGTTCTCAGTTTCTGTAGGATCTTCTCTTAATTTCAGCAGGCAAGGGGAGAATCATTCAGTAAACGACAAAGACATTCACTTCAATTTTCAACTGTGACAAACATAAATAATTTATTAAATAGAACTTAATTTTGACTTATACAGTATGAGATTGAAGATTGTAACGTTAATTCAACTAAATATTCGCCAAAAAATTCTCAAATTCAAGGCTCGAACGTTTCAAATGGATCAAGAACGGCGCTTAATCTCTCAAATTGTGTGAAACATGTTTATCTCGCATATTTTACAATTCTAATAACATGTGAATCACGAAATATTCCATTTCTTTAACGAATATTCAGTAATCAGTAATTTTTCAGCCATAGCTTGAAGGACTGTGTTGCCTGACGCAGTAACAGGCTCGTATGTGTTCTGCAACATTCATTGTTCGGGGCTTGGACGCTTGTCTACTGCAATCCAATTCAGGTCGCTGTGAGAATCATACAAATTGATAAACGATTAATCATCTAATAGAAATGTCACAGTAATTACTGAAATATATTGCATGTTACTGTGGTGAAAGTGAGCTGGGAAATATCGACTCGTATAACATACCTTCTAATATGTGATATCCAGATTGATACTTTCGTTCGCTCTGTGGTGTCAGATTCCAAAGAATTGTGGAGGTCATACAGCCTTGAAGTAACAGTAGGCTGATGTTTGGTTTTAAAACACAGGCCATTCTAAGCTTGCATAAGTGTTTGTGGCCATGTAATGATTCCAGTGAAGGATGATTGACTAGGTACATGTATGGTAAGGAGCTGAATGTGCCGAAGAGTGACGTATTGTTCTCTAGATGAATGGAGGCTGTGATCTTCGCAGGTTCATCTGTAATCCTGAAATATTGGCTCTTCAACGTACGCACGCCTGCAAATCATAAAAATACACAGAATTAATACTTTGATGCTGCAGTGGTGTTTTCCCGGGCGTTGTGTTCTATTGATTAAGGTGACTTGAAAGCACCAATTTCATAGCATACCTTTTGATATAAGATCTTTCAATGTATTAATTCTATTGTGTTGAATAGCGGCTGTGCAAGTTCGGATGTTTATCACAATAGCTGTATTCCCATGCGACGTTTGGCCAAGTGGAAAATGAAGTGAGTGACCGGAAATGTTGAGTTTAGATCGTGCGATCTATGGATCTACCGAGACATTCAGGTTTCAGCGGTGGGAAGCTAATCGTCAGTCTTTAAATCGTAGCTCTTTGGAGTTTGTGTGCCTGTACCAGTTTCTCGTGTCGATTCTGGTTTCTGTAACAAACAGTCGAAACATTGATTATGTAATCATTATAATTACTAGTCAGTTGGTGGGAGCTCACCAGTTATAGGTTCTCTATTCTGTCTTATTAATGGAGCGATTTATAAAGTGTCTGTTTTTGTAGCGTACCGTCGAGCGTGCGTTAGTGATATCCATTCTTGTAGCTGCTGTGTTATTAGTGAGCGAAGAAGGTTTCCATTGATTCAACTGTGCATTGCGATCTTATAATGCTGCGACCGGCTATTCGATTTAGGGTAAGGGTGAACCCGATAACCGCGCACTTCGGCGTCAAGTAACTAAATGCAACTACTAAAAAGACTGAAGTTGGGCGCCAGACGTATCAACGTCACAGAATACGATATAAAATATATAAATTTGACGGCGGGACTTGCCGACTAGCTCAGAATACAATTACTAGATGGTAGAGTGGGTGGGTTGCCAATTAATCAAACAAGATAATTAATATTCACTTATTTGAACAGTTTATTTTTAATTTGCCATGATTTACCAAAGAGAATTATTAACAATACACCGTAATTTTAAGGGACTAATTCTTGAACTACTAAACGATACACCGTATTTTTACGGGAATTAAACAAACTAACAATATCAAATCATTTTAAGTGTCTCAGATATAACGGGATTTTATACAATCGAAAAGCAGAAAATATAATCAGAAAATACTATAAGATTCACAACAAGTATGCTCAATAATATCAGAGAAAAATACGGGAAAAATACATGCAATCAAGCAGAATAAGCAAAATATGCAATACAAGCCAAATACTCAAATAAGCAAAATACTTAACATTAAGAAACTTATAAAATAAATAACAAATCTAACAAATGCTGACTTCTACGCTCGCTACGCTCAAGAGTATGCCACTTACAGGTCGTTTACTATCTTTGCAGATTTAACAGAATAGGAAAATAGAATAAGAAAAAAAAGAATAGAAAATCTAGACGATACTAGAAGAAAAATCTACCACATGCCGAAGCACGGAACTAAAGGAAGAACCCACAAATAATCACTCACACGGGTAACTCGTGAAATCCGTTTTTAAACAGACTAAATACCATAAAAATAACCGGGACGTAGTCAAAAGACTAAACGTGCCATAGACTCGTGGCCTGCGCCACACCAAATATAATAAACTATAACTAAACGGGATTCGGGAGTTACCTCGTGGTTACAAAAAATAGGTCTTACCTTACAGACGATAAATACTCGATAAACGGTACGGTAACACAATATATCGGGACACTGACTCTATTAGATTATGAAATGACTCTAAATTACAAAATGACTCGAAATACAATAGAAAGAAGAATAGCAACGGTAACTCGGGAACTCGGGACTGATGTTCTGTTGACTAGACGTGAGGACGAACAGCGAAGAAGTAGGACGAGTCCTGTGTCGTCGTGCGTTTTATAGATGCGGGATTCCCTAGCTGCGAAGTTCGACTCGGTGTTGCGAATTTGGTCAGCACGAACTCGATAATTTTCGAGTTGTTCCGCGACGCTCGAAATGAGATTTTGGACAAGTTGTTCAGTCCGCCATGGAATTGGACATTTGTCCAGGCTGTTACTCATTCTGACGTCACAGCGGGATTTTCAAACGCCGTTCTACGGGACTCGTACGATACATCGTCTTCCTGTCGGCTCTGGCGCTCGTCTCGGGACTCCTCGTAGGCATCGTGGGTACGAAGTGCACCCTGATTGCGTTTTAACGGGAAAAACGGACCAATCAGAGGATCTGGCGAGAGTTCTGATGCCCCTAAACCCGGATCTGCATCCAGGATCCCCCATGTGCGGTGTGGAAGGTTTACCGTCAGACCTGCATCACACGGTTGCAGCTTACGGTAGCGGGACGATGACGAGAAAGTCGGTGTCGTGGTCCAGCTCGACTTCTAGACGTCCGGAAATAGTTGACGGGAAGTGGTCCAACACCAGGTTGGATAGTCGACGGGAGCGGGAGGAATGACTCCTGAAGCCATCCTTATTCGACCGCTCCTGCGGCATCCACAGCCAAGAGCTTTGACGGGACTGTACTCTGTACTCGGGAAGGACCTCGTGGTGACGTCGATGGCGATCCCTCGACGTCCTGGCGTAGCCCTTCCGAGTTCCGTAGTTTTACATAAAATATTCACACGAGAATGAGATATAATACGGGAAAATGATATTGATAATAGCAAAAATTCCGAAGAATTAGAGAATATTGAAGAAATAGAAGAGACAATAATAAGAAAGAGCTAAATATAATTAACTAAACTACGACCTGGTATTTGGGCATACTTCTTGGCGTTGTCCGTCCTCACGTCTTTCGTCGTTCAGGGTGGTAACTGTGACAGTTGCAAAATGCAACGTCACAACCATGCATAGTGTAGCTATTTTGTACCTGTGTGTACATACCACGGTAGATCTTGGTTGGACTTAGATTAGAATTTAGCCAGCTAAGTTTTATCTGATATGATTTTCAACGTGACTCTAATCAATTTATGTGCCTGAAGTATTTCTATCCCTACTGGTATATCTAGTTTCTGATTACCGTATACATACATAATTATCCTACGACATCGTACAAAATTCACAAAATAATGAAATTATTTCTCGGTCATAGTCCTTAAACAATAAATTTCTACAATCGAAGAACACAGAGGTATATAACATAATAGTGTCAATTATATTGGCCATAGTCGTTAATTGAGCATGAATAGATTATAGGACTAGATAATATGATTTGTGTGTTACATGATTCATGAAGCGATAGCCGTGATAGTGACGAATAATCATGTATACTAACAATAACAGTTGGAGTTGTATATGGACTGCGACTTATATGTGACGAAAAAATTTTCATAGCGAACCCAATATTTTAGACTCTGATAGTGATAAAAAATGCAAAATCGATAATTATATACAATGGACACAAAAGTTGGAGTTGTATATGGACTGCAACGTATATCAAACGGTTATAGACTTCCAATCTCGATGCATGTAATTATAATGTTGTCATCAGTGATTCCGTATTGTATGTAACGCCATTATTATCTTATCAATTTGAATTCGAATAATTAAATATCATGTTGCATAATATCAAACAGTTGCTAGGTTGAAGAATAGAATTGAATTCGAGTTTCCAACACATTAAGATTGAAAAGCTATTGTAACAATGCTCATGAAATCAACGAAATCTGTCACATTCTATGAACAGATACAGACATTATTGATAGTCAATCTCCCTATACAATCCCACGTACGATTTTTCCATCCAGTGTTAGGACGGATTTAACGACTGATTCCTCAACACTATAATATTTTGATAGTCTCTCTATAGCTATACTATGTTTGATGTGAATACACATACTCGTCGGAATACGTGGATGTAGTGTAAAGTGTATATTAGTGTAGGCTTGAAGAATCGAAGTAGATAATATGGTCCATGATAATAGTTAAATCATTTTGAATAATACTGTATAATAAAATGCATAATCATGGAATAGTTATATTTGAACCAAACAAGTTATTGCATTAGCAATATATAATGGTTTATTAATAATCCATTATAATATTAGTACCAGTATCAACAGGTCAACTTGAATAATCACAGTTGATTAGCATATTAAACCACCAAGGAACGACGTGTGGTATGGAATAGGTGGATTGAGTCAGTGATTGGATTTACAGCGGAGGTTGTATCATACAGATACAGGCCAGTGCGTATGGTTTGAAATGATCGATCAAGTACTTATTGATTTATAGTGTATATGAGTCAGTCCACGTCAAGCGGGACGGATTTGGCCAAAAATTTCCCTCGATGTTTCTGATTCTTTTGTAATTTTTTTTACACGTTCTCTGGGTAAAATAAATGGATGAAACATTTTTTTTTTTTAACTCGAAGGGCTTAGAAGTTACAAGGGTTCGAATTTTCGAAAAAAGCACCAAAAACCGGAATCACTGTCTTCTTTGAACGTTAATATCTCCGGTTTCCTTTGTCGTACAGACATCGGCAAAAACTCATTTTAAAGCTCTTGAATCGCACTTTCACGCTATCAATTTTTAATTCACCTAATAAATAATGTTCTATTTGTTATAAATAATTATATTTTTTAAACGTGATTTTCGAGATGATTACATCCTTCGAAAATTCTGAAAAAAAAAGAGCGTGTTCCTTGATTCATTCTCTACGAAATCCGTAAGTTTCAAAATGGAACTCCGATGGAAACTATATTTAAAAAGCGATTGATTCGTGCGGGACGTCGCGCGCGGCTGTCTACGCGGGCGCGCCGAGACCGAAGCTTGTTCTATTCACATGCAAGGAATACAGGGGGGCTGTTATAGGTCTGAATTCATCAAATCCATTAATTCACAGAATTATTTATTCCATTTCATACTGAATATTCTACTCAAAATAATAAAAAATATTAATACAGAACTAAAACGCTCAATTAAAATCTTCAAACACATCACAATTTCGAAACTAAAGCTCCTATAGTCATCAAAAACAAGTGGTAAATATAAAGTACTTTTTGATTCCATCAAATGGAATACGTGACAATATCATCATTCAATTAATTACGTACTAAATTAATCAACTAAAACCTATATTAAAAATTTCCGAAACATATTACATATAAATAAAATCTTAAAGTGAGCCGCAAATTTGAATTTCTACTAATAGTTGATTTACTTGGAAACCAATGCTTCTACTGACTTCTGTGGGGATCATTCTGTGAGGATTATAAAAAAGAAGCTGTTGCATTACAAGGTCGATTTGAGAAAGCGAAGTTAGTACGTGGAACATTGATATTCCATTGTATAAAACCTATTTCAAAAAAAAAAAAAAAATTGTTGCCAGAAGATATTCGAATGCACAGAAGTCAGTAGAAGCATTGGTTTCCAAGTAGATCAACTAGGTATTAGTAGAAATTCAAATTTATGGCTCACTGTAAGATTTTATTTATATGTATAATAAAATTCTGAAATTTATAATATCTAATAAGTTTTAGTTGATTAATTTAGTACGTAATTAATTGAATGATGATATTGTGATGTATCCCATTTGATGGAATCAAAAAGTACTTTATATTTACCACTTATTTTTGACGACTAGGAGCTTTAGTTTCGAAATTGTGATGTGTTTGAAGATTTTAATTGAGCGTTTTAGTTCTGTATTAATATTTTTCCGTATGAAGATTCGTGACCCGAGAAGATTATAGTGGAGTTTGTATTAGTCGGAGTAGGTCAGTAGGTAGTAGAAGAAGAACAATTCCGTCAATTTATGGCGACGTTTCGGCCAGGCCCAGCCTGCCATCTTCAGGCTACATTTATTTAAATAAAAATACAAAAATATGAGCAGCTATTTTCTTAGATAGTGCTGAAATCTTTAGAATTGTAGGATTGCACACTCGACAAGATGCAGAGAATACAGTGTTATGCAAGAAAAATGAAAAGGAACAGACTACAAAGGACAGAAAGAAAAGAAAAACGAGAGGATTACTTACTAAACTATGACTATCCTAACGCTCAGTGTACATTGTCAGCTGTCAACGAGGAAGTGACTTGCAATTTCGGATTTACAATATGGCCAGTCCGTAGCGATCTATGGATCAGCCCCGTTTACATGTATAGTGTGGTCGATAGGCTAGGTTTAGAGATAGACAACTGACGCTAGATGCGGATCAAACCTTTGTTTTGATGATGTCAGAATATATACGGCTCAAATTTTGAATGTCGGTTCGTCTGTTGACAGTATTATGATTAGAAATGTGTATCATTTCCTTAATTAATCTCTTGCGCCAATTGCTCTCGTTGTCAATTACTCTGACATCATCAAAATCAAACACATGTCCTAATGATAGCGAATGATTAGCTAACGCGGATCTATCTGGATCACGCGATTTGACATCATATTTATGGTTGGAGACCCGTTTTTTTAAATGCTGTGAGGTTTATCCCACATAGCACATAGAGCAGTCTTTGCAATTAATCTTATACACCGTGTTGATCCGATCCAGGGTTGGAGTCTTAGTTTTTAAAGACGTAAAAAGGCCGTTCATCGTGTGGGCGCTTTTGTAGGTGACATTAACGCCTTCTTTTTTTAAACAATGCTTAATATTTTGTGATAAACCATCAATGAACGGAATGGAAGCAGTAACCCTATTATCGTTAGAAGTGTCTATCTGCTCATCCCAGTTTATACTGTTGTAGCATTTGTTGACTCTTTGCGCTTGAATTTTTAGGATTAGTTTATTAGGATATCCATTGTTCCTCAAGACATTACGCACAAGTCTCAGGTTTGATTTTCTAAATCTCCCATGAGAAAGAAGAATGCTTCTGTCAAATAGTCCGATAGCGACAGATTTTTTATACTGTAAAGGATGATGTGAATAGAAACTAATGTACCTGCCAGACCAAGTGCTTTTTTGGTGCCAATCAGTAATAAGACGGTTATTGTCGTTGATAACCACCGTATCAAGAAAACTAATCCTCGAATTCTGTTCAAGCTCATAAGTGAAATTCAACCGTGGATGGAAATTATTAAAAGCAGTGACCAATTCCTGTACTTTTTCTTTGTGTACGCAAGTAAAAATGTCATCAACATAACGTTTATAAAAAGGTAATTCAAGGGGCAAAGAGTTCAACGCAGCTTGTTCAAGTCTTTCCATCACTAGATTAGCCACAGTAGGACTGATTGGAGAGCCCATGGCGACCCCAAAGATTTGTTTGTAAAATTTATCCTCATACGCAAAATACGTGGAGTTGAGGCAGATATCAACGGCCTTCACAAACACATTTCTAATCATAATACTGTCAACAGACGAACCGACATTCAAAATTTGAGCCGTATATATTCTGACATCATCAAAACAAAGGTTTGATCCGCATCTAGCGTCAGTTGTCTATCTCTAAACCTAGCCTATCGACCACACTATACATGTAAACGGGGCTGATCCATAGATCGCTACGGACTGGCCATATTGTAAATCCGAAATTGCAAGTCACTTCCTCGTTGACAGCTGACAATGTACACTGAGCGTTAGGATAGTCATAGTTTAGTAAGTAATCCTCTCGTTTTTCTTTTCTTTCTGTCCTTTGTAGTCTGTTCCTTTTCATTTTTCTTGCATAACACTGTATTCTCTGCATCTTGTCGAGTGTGCAATCCTACAATTCTAAAGATTTCAGCACTATCTAAGAAAATAGCTGCTCATATTTTTGTATTTTTATTTAAATAAATGTAGCCTGAAGATGGCAGGCTGGGCCTGGCCGAAACGTCGCCATAAATTGACGGAATTGTTCTTCTTCTACTACCTACTGACCTACTCCGACTAATACAAACTCCATTAATATTTTTCATTGTTTTGAGTAGAATATTCAGTATGAAATGGAATAAATAATTCTGTGAATTAATGGATTTGATGAATTCAGACCTATAACAGCCCCCCTGTATTCCTTGCATGTGAATAGAACAAGCTTCGGTCTCGGCGCGCCCGCGTAGACAGCCGCGCGCGACGTCCCGCACGAATCAATCGCTTTTTAAATATAGTTTCCATCGGAGTTCCATTTTGAAACTTACGGATTTCGTAGAGAATGAATCAAGGAACACGCTCTTTTTTTTCAGAATTTTCGAAGGATGTAATCATCTCGAAAATCACGTTTAAAAAATATAATTGTTTATAACAAATAGAACATTATTTATCAGGTGAATTAAAAATTGATAGCGTGAAAGTGCGATTCAAGAGCTTTAAAATGAGTTTTTGCCGATGTCTGTACGACAAAGGAAACCGGAGATACTAACGTTCAAAGAAGACAGTGATTCCGGTTTTTGGTGCTTTTTTCGAAAATTCGACCCCTTGTAACTTCTAAGCCCTTCGAGTTAAAAAAAAAAAAAAATGTTTCATTCATTTATTTTACCCAGAGAATGTGTAAAAAAAATTACGACGATTTCCAAGAACATGCGGTCAAAAAGGTGTCCCGCCTGACGTGGATTGACTCATATGCAAGGTATTAGTTTAGACTTGATCAGAAAGGCAGCCGGGTAGTCTGCTCAATCGAAAACGTTCGCAAATTTCTACAAACTACCCATAGT
Organism: Rhogogaster chlorosoma; assembly: GCA_944452935.1. Taxonomy (NCBI): domain Eukaryota; kingdom Metazoa; phylum Arthropoda; class Insecta; order Hymenoptera; family Tenthredinidae; genus Rhogogaster; species Rhogogaster chlorosoma. The sequence continues at coordinate 19,392,962 of OX101797.1, read as the reverse complement.
AAATAAGGCAGCATTTACAGAAGCAATTTATAATCATACTCAGTCATAGTAATAATAATATAACATAAGTGATAGATATACATAAGTATATCTATATAAACGACGTCCAAACCTCACTGTCAACATATATATATATATATATATTGTGACGTTGCAGATTTGCTGCCGTCACAGGAGCCCTTCAGGCTACCGATTTTTAGTAATTTGAGTAGCATTTAGAGTACCGATACCGCGAGAGAGAGGCGAGACACGTCTCACCCTCGGGAAAACAGCGACACACCACAGACAAATAGTAGCTTTCCGAACAAACTGTAATTTGAAGTGCTTTTTTGTTAATGTACCGCGAGAGAGAGAGAGAGAAGGAGCAACAACGACGCTACGAGGATTTCCGCAACTACCGATACCGAGATGACCTCCAAATTACGCTACTGCAGAAGCCGCCACGATACGCAGCCCAGGACCTGCAAGCCACGGGTAGTATCGCAACACCTGGAGGGAAGGATGTCGACCTTGGAGAGATTCTCGCTGTGAAATAGGGGTCGCATACGGCTCCACGCCAGGAGAACTCATCTATCGCCAGCAACGGATTGCGACGGCGGCGTACAGGGTTGCACGCTACGGCTGCAACCTCCCGTCACAGCAGCCGAGTACATCATACCGCTCCTGCCACTATTATCGACGCCAGGAGGGCGTAACGTTATCGCCAGAGGACGAGCCGCGTGAGGAAAAGGCAGCAGAGCCCCCACGTGCTCCTGGCAGGCCAAGAAAGGTGTAGATCCGGTCCAGGGACACCTAGGTTCTGCCAGGAGGTTGCAGCGAGGCCGTCTTCAAGTGAGTCTGCCGCTGCAGAGTAAATCCCGCAGGGATTAGTGAAGTCAGGAAGGTACCGCATCATAGAGCCCAAGGTCGCGCCTTCCCGAGGTCATCCTGCCGCATTTACGGCCGAGTATCGCATCTCTACCGCCTGCCGCTTGCCGCCCGGCAAGGATCAGCGCATCGCACGCATCGGCTGACGAGCCGATCGTGCGAATTACCGTCGAGTAATTGGAATAACCAATAGGGTACGGAGAGACGTCTCATAGGGTCCCCACCCTCTAGACCATGTAAGGAGCCTCGTTACCGAAAATCAGGAAGACTATCGTCACTTCTACGTTCAGCATAGGCCTCAACTAGACGTGTATCTCTCTCGCAGTTAGTTTCCGCTACTCTTGTAAATTTCGTACCGCTTCGCGGCCGTTACCGAATAAAGTTACCGTTACAGTTAAAAAGTTAAAGTTCAGTAGTGTGTACGAGCAGCAGAATCTGCAATAAGGTAAGGTCTCTAAGATCGCTTAGTAAACCACGAAAATTCCGCTGAGCTTCCTTATTATCGTATCTCGTAGTCTTTAGTTCGTACGTAGCCTACGGGCTACGTCATTGTACATTTATCGTAGAAAATTATCGTAGATTAAGTATCGTAGAATAAGTTAGGTTAATTATCGAAAAAGGAAGTTCAGCGAAAGGGTTTCGTGTCTGATTGGCTTTGTTTGAATATTTCTGCTTGTAGTTGCTTTTTGAGTTGTTATTTGCTATATTTCGCTTGCTTATACCGATTTGCTAGCTCGTTACCGCTTATTACGCATGTAATCTGATTTCTTTGATATTTTTGTGCTATTTCCTTGATTTCTCTTGATTTATGTGATATCTTTGATTCTCTATGATTTCTGTGCTTTTCTTGTAATATTTTCTTGTATGGTGTGTCGCTAAACTATTTTCCAACTCCCCGAGGGTTGGCTGAACGTAGTTGTCATAGTTGTTTAAGATTTTGTTGTTAATTTAGCTTATCTTTGAATAATATCGCGTATCTCCCGCTCGATATCTTCTATATCGAGTTAACAGTAGTTTATCTTTGCGAACCTTCGGGTTAATTAGTAGTTTCTCTTATTTGTTTGATCGCTACGCGATCCCTTGTTAACTTAGCTTCTTTTGTTGTAAATCTCTCGATTCAAGCTAATTTATTGAGCCGAATTATATTAGATCTTTTATAATACCGCTAGTGCCGCCAAGTATAGGATATTTTGCCTGAGTATCGTATCGCTCGGTGATACGTGCCTAAAACGTAGTATAATAGCTTGTTTTGTATCGCTTCAACGGCGCACTAGCTAGCCAGTATTATTATCGTTTTTTTCTACCGCTAAGGCGGACCCAGGCTCAGTAAAATAAGTATTTTCCGTATTAAGAATTATTATTATTCCCGAATTACGATTATTGTTCTATTATCTTTGCTATCTCGCCTAGCGAGCTCATGACATAATAAAGTATCATTGACTATAATTGTTTGTACCGCGTGTACCATTGCATTGAAAAATAATATACGGAATTGTCAAAAAGGTTTATCTGGTGTTCACGATTTATTTCGGATAATCTAATTACCTAAGTAAGGTGTACCCAACCCCTCTACCATTCTCGCTGTAAATTTGAGCCAGCTGTGCCGTCGAGGCCGTCGTTCCATTTGTTGTTTGAGTTGCTACCGCTGAATTTTCTAGTTGTTGTTTCGTAGAAAAATTGACGCATTCGCGTCTGGCGCCCAACACTCTATCTTGTATCGTGGAAAAATTAGTCGTATCATCAGGAACGCCGTAGAGCGCGGTGGAACTCTGAAACACCGTTGCAATATATATATATATATATTGTAACGGTTCGGCTAGCCTATGAGAGGAAAGAGGATAGACGAACATCAAACGTGAAACGGTTAGATTCCCACCAGCGCGGCAAACGTCGGTGACGTCACAAACGTACGAAATTTTGTATAAAAGCCGGTGCGGCAATGCCTCATCAGCGATACGTGGCAAAGCGCTCGTAGACGTCTCATTGTGTTGTTAAACCGAGGAACTTGAGTCAAAGCGACCAGTTCACTCAAATAGATTCAAGATTTGAAATGAATTAGAAATATAATAGAAAGAGAAATAATAAATGTAAAAGTCTATCGCTGCGCGAATTCCGAGGATAGCAAATCAAATCAATAGAAATCTTGACTTAAAGCAAGCTTGATATTCGAATCTCGAGATACGAATTATTCAGACAAATATTCAGAACAAAAGAGCCATAGGTTAAGTTTAAATGATAAGGAAAATCTTGTTAACTTTTTGTTAATTTTTATTTTGTAGAAATCAATCGAACGATCGAACAGTAAATTTCATTAAATCAATTTATGTTGACAGGAGCAACTGCTTAAGTTCTTTGTCCGAGATTTCCGCCACTCATCTCTCAAATAACTATTGCTACAACAGCCGAGATAGGTTTACGCTAGGGAACAGCTTTGAGGAGCAATCTTCCGAGTCTGGTGTACAGTCTTGGGTGCAAACCCCGGATCTGAGCGTAGGAATTAGTAAAGAAATCAGGATAGAACTAGGAAGCAGGCTTGTGAGTAAAACCACCGGTTCTGCTCTAGGGAGGCAGCTTTGTTAAGCAATTAACCGAGTCTGCTGAGGTCGGAGGCTTTATCGAGCAATCGATCGAGTCCAAAGACCGACGGCTTTGTCAAGAAATTGTCCGAGTCCGAAATTAGCCAGGAAATTACAAAAAAACCTAGGTTAGGTGGCTTTTTGTGGCAAAACCAACTTTTCCCCAACTCCTAGTAACGTGAAGTGCCCAAATAAACTCAAAATTCAACGTATTTCATCTTTTGAGCAAAGAACTCACACTAACGGCGGATATACCTCCATTTTTCAAATTCCGGCATATCCCGAAACGTTACAATATATTAGGGTGATTCAAAAAAAAAAAAAATTTTTATTTTTTCTTTTAAACAGGCTCAAAAGTTTCGTTTTGATGCCAAAATACGCCTGTCAAAATTTGAGCTCTTAATAATAATATTAAGAGTGTCCTCATCGCACTTTTCTATTTTCCATAAGAATAACACAGGAAAAATCATTTTTGCTTATTCTGATTTTTGTACGCTACAAAGGACTGCTCAAACAGTAAATCGCTATACATATTCTTGTAGAGAATTAAACGCTCTACAAAAAAGGTCTCTTGGTCTTTTTCGATAAATCTAACCGTTTCAAAGTTAGTTTTTCCAAAATCGCTAAAGAAATTTCAAAACGGTTAGATTTATCGAAAAAGACCAAGAGACCTTTTTTGTAGAGCGTTCAATTCTCTACAAGAATATGTATAGCGATTTACTGTTTGAGCAGTCCTTTGTAGCGTACAAAAATCAGAATAAGCAAAAATGATTTTTCCTGTGTTATTCTTATGGAAAATAGAAAAGTGCGATGAGGACACTCTTAATATTAATATTAAGAGCTCAAATTTTGACAGGCGTATTTTAGCATCAAAACGAAACTTTTGAGCCTATTTGAAAGAAAAAAAAAATTTTTTTTTCGAATCACCCTAATATATATATATCCCAAAGATAATATGTGATATAGCATAAGTGTAAAAGAAAAATAATAATAATAATCCCATTTTCACATACACTTTCTTGCCGTAACTAAAACATTGAACATCTACATAATTGATCCTGAGGAAGAAATCCGAATACAATTATGAGATCAAATGAACTTACCTGTGAAGTTCGATCTTAATTGTATGATGGGTTTCTGCCGAAATGATCAGTCCCACCCAATCCCTAATGCAAAATATTGGGAAAAAACTCCTGAGTTGTTTCACCCTATCATAGTTACAACATTTTTAAAATATGAGGATGCCAGGCTACGCCGCTAGAGGCGCAGCCGTACAAGCGAGAAAAGCTTTAAAAAGTGTGACGTCCGATGCCTAGTGGAAGGCACTACATAATTGATCATTTCGGAAGAAACCCATCATACAATTAAGATCTAACTTCACAGGTAAGTTCGTTTGATCTCATAATACTGAGACGTCGACTGAGACATTTGATTACATCATTTCAAAATCGACATTTTTCTTTTTTTCTTCTATTCACTTTTAATGAGTTACTTTTAGTGTAATATACCTTGACTATCTATTCCCCCGTCATTAAATCGGAGAGAGCACCCATTGCTGCCCCTATCGCCGTCGAGATTGCCGTAGAAAGATCCAACTGCGTTATCGGAAGCGACTACTCTCGATGTTTCAATGTCCAAAATTTGCTTCTGCGAAGTTTCAGGCGAGGTTGCGGGTAGACGTGTGTCCGAGCGTGTGTCGGAAGATTGAGAACTCGGTTGAGAATTAAATTCTTTGAGGTGGCCAGCAACGTGCTTTTTAAAATTCGACAGAATCCATGGAGGTTGTGTGGTGTCGCTTCCGGGAATTTTCGCAAATGTTAGGCTTTTATTACATATAAAACAAGCAACGGTTGCTTTCAATCCAAGGCGTTGATTGTCTTTTGATGGTTCTGAAGTTATTGCAATATTAATATTGTTTTGAAATGAGTCCTTTTGAAAGTCGTTTAAAAAGTTGATGTTTTTGAGAATAGTCTGAATTTGTTTTACGACTTTCTTTTCCTCTACATTGTGATCTGTTGATTCTGTTTTTTTTTCGATGTTCGTGGACTGAGTAGGGGTAAGAGCCCAAAAATCCTCAGGCTTACTCTTTACGAAGTCTGCAAATCTCAGTAATTGTAATCTGTCGCCAACAATAAATCGGAATTGTTCTGGTTTTTTGTGAAAGTTACCAAAGTAGTCCTTGTAATCTACATTATCCTCTTCTTTGAGTAATTCAAGCATCGTTGTCTTCGTGAAATTTTCCAACTCGGTAATTACAGCTTCGTTGACACATTTCATCGAAAATGGATTGTCCAAATTATTAAATTTGAGTCTATTTTTCAAATACTGTGGAATGCGACAACCTGCGTTTTCGTGAATTTTTTTCCGAAAATGGGCAGTAAGAGTTTCTTCCGAGTAATCGTCTGTGGCTGCCAAGGTGGCTGCTGCCGAGGCTGCTGCGCCACCCTCGGTGCCACCCTCGATGCCACCTGTGTCTTGAGGATTGGGCATTGCTTTCTTTCAGAAATGCAGTAAGACAAAAATTCATTTATTATATAAACTGAAGAGCTAACATATGTAGATACAAATACAGTGGGTTATTTTTGTAAAATGATTGGTTATCAGAAAGTAATAGAGGAAATTTAAAAAAAACGCGTTTTCAAAAGTAACGAGGGTGAACATCTCTGCTGTAATTCCTTTACGAACAATAACTGTGAAACTCTCGGTTTAACGTAAATCTTTGTACAGTAATGTTCACGTATGGATGCCCAGTGGCTAACTTTTTTCCGGGAACGAGTCTCCTTCCTGGTCTTTTTTGTGTGCCCATGGCCGACAAAGCAGTTGACAGGAGAGCTTGGGAAACCACGACGAAGCCTCCCGCCGCTGTAATTCCGCATTCGCATAACCTCTCAGTTCGCGAGAGCACAAATAACTTTAATAATTAATTAGAATTGAATTCATTTTTTCCTCATGATGTTCCGCATTCAAGACTCGATGTGAAATAATATTTTATATAGTTCAGCATATTACGGAGAGCCTAATGCCCGGAGCTTTTCCTAACCAATAAATATAATGCCGGGAACAAGAAGCCGCTGATAAGGTTAACCTGTGCAGTGATTTAAACTGTTTTTCGATTCACTGCAACGAACCGGTAATAGTATATTCTTATGAGGTATAAAATTATAACGACACGAAGTGAAAAAAAAACGGGCTTGAAAATGAGAATCTACCCCCTGTATCCATTATCAGGATCTGTGTCCAAGTATTGGAGTTATCTTACAGGCCCCTTGCCAGTTCAAGTCTAGTTCTGCGATGAGAATCTACTTCATGTATCCATTATCAATATTTATGTCCAAAGCTTAAAGTCTGGTTCGAAAATGAGAATCTACCCCATGTATCGATTATCAAGATGAGTAATGCGATATACTTCATTAAATATAATTTGCAAATAAAAAAATTCAGTCATTGATATTCAGAAATTTCATATATTTTTTTTAAGGAATAAAAATTAAGAGGTATTTGTAAAGTGGGGTGAAATTATTTCAAGGACTCAGCTAGATTTATACCTTCAAAGAGGTTCAATCAGAATCTAGACGGATAGATAAAATTCAAGTAATGTATTACATTTGTTCGAAATAATCGAAATGTCTGGTCTTTAATATTGAATGAAGAAAAATTCGAATTATATAAAATATTTACTGAAATCTGAAACAAGCTAAATGGAAAATGCTCAATGGAAAAAGCAGTCTAATTAGTTGAAGCTGAGGCCACTTTCCAGCTTGAGTATAGTTCTACGACGAGAAACTATCCTACGTATAGATTATCAAGATCTGTGTCCGCAGCTCGAAATCATCTTTGAGAATTGAGGCCACTTGCTAGTTCCAGTCTGATCCAACGATGGAAACTGTATGGATTCTCAAAAGCGTTGCTCATAACGTAGAATGAACCCTGCTGCAACTTCTGACCTATAAATTGTGGGAATTTGTTTGAGTCATATCGTCGAGGGATAGAAATAAACCCAATCGACATAAATCGTAGAAGCATGGGTGACCAGTATACGAGTAGTGAAATGAGACGGATTGATAATAAATTGTCGAGTATGAAAATCAGAATAAATTTACAAATTATGAACCCGTTTCTTTTTACTTCGTGTCATCGTTATAATTTTATACCTCACAAGATTATACTATTACCGATTCGTTGCAGTGAATCGAAAAACAGTTTAAATCACTGCACAGGTTAACCTTATCAACGGCTTCTTGTTCCCGGCATTATATTTATTGGTTAGGAAAAGCTCCGGGCATTAGGCTCTCTGTAATATGCTAAACTATATAAAATATTATTTCACATCGAGTCTTGAATGCGGAACATCATGAGGAAAAAATGAATTGAATTCTAATTAATTATTAAAGTTATTTGTGCTCTCGCGAACTTAGAGGTTATGCGAATGCGAAATGACAGCGGCGGGAGGCTTCGGCGTGGTTTCCCAAGCTCTCCTGTCGACAACTTCGTCGGCCATAGGCACATAAAAAAGACCAGAAAGGAGACTCGTTCCCGGAAAAGAAAGTTAGCCACTGGGCATCCATACATGAACATTACTGTACAATTGAAGTAATTATTCAAGTATAATTTTTGTTCACAAAGAAAATAACGCAAATATCGCAACATTTTAGCTCGACACCTGTATTTATGTTATTCAGTTTCTTCGAATAAAACTATTTAGGTATTGCATTCTATTACTTACTAAATTAGCACTTACTTTCAACTTTTTGATTTTCTTCTTACTGCTTAATGCTACACTGCTGAGATAGATTCTCGCTCGATTCTCGGATAGATTCGCAAGCACTGGTAAACACGTGTTCTGTTGAAATCTCTATGCGCGTGCGGGCAGAGTACGTGAGTCTTCTCTACGCGTGTGTGTAAACGCTCTTTACGCGAATGTATTCTCAATACTCGGTTCTACTCGCTTTACTTCACTGTGACTCGCAGCGACGAGTCGAGACTCCCCTTATTCTGTCGCTATTCTTTCTCCACTCGCAATGACTTATATTCTTATTTCTCGTATTCGCCTGCATTCGTCTGTATTTCGGCTTTACAATGCTATTCGAGTAATTCTGAAGTGATTCTCCTTAATTTTCTTTAATTTGTCGTTATTCGTTTTCCTTGTTTGTATTTCCTTCTACGATCGACTGTTATTCTATCTTAAATTGAAAGTACTCGAGAGTGCATAGCCCCTCGCCGCTCCCAGTACATCTATAAGACAGACTGAATTAGACTATGATGATTAATGTCTGAAGGCTGAAGCGGCTAAGATTACCATACGATTGTACCATAGAATCTGTATCAAATAGTACAATTGTGTTAACAACGTAAGGTAATTTTCGCACAAATTACTTAATATTGTCACACTGTTTATGCATCACTCTTGAAATGATTGATCCCATCCTATCTGTGTGTCGTAGATTTGGTCTGTGGTTGAATTCGCAAATGATATGGTATAACGTTTCGGGATTTGCCGGAATTCAAAAAATTAAGGTATATCCCGCGTTATTGTGAGTTCTTTGCTCAAAAGATGATATAAGTTGAATTTTGAGTTTATTTGGGCACTTCACGTTACTAGGAGGTGGGGAAAAGTTGGTTATGCCACAAAAAGCCACCTCATCTAGATTCTGTGTTTTTCTAGTTAGCTACGGACTCGGTTAATTTCTTAACAAAGCCGTTTATCTTCGGAATCGATCGATTTTTCGATAAAGCCTGTAACATGGCAGAACGTTGGACCTCCTCTCACCCAGCCTACGAGCGTACCGGCACAGGCTATCAATTAAATATTCGCGCCCCGTTACGACCCGCTGAGCCATTTTGGCAAACTACTAGTCCAGTCACCTTAGCATAAGACCTATTCAAGAGACCCACCCTCACGCCAATTTTTTTACAGGTAGTTTGGACCTCCAAGAATATAGTCCTGAGTTTTCTAACAAATTCAAGGTACATTTTTGCAATAAAAAAACATTGAAAATTAAAAAACGGCTATTTTTGGGATAACTTTGTTGGAACGCGTCCTATCGAAAAAAGTTTCGAATAAAATTTGTACATCATAACGTCCTTTGTAAAAAAGGTCCTGAGAAAAAAAGTGCTAAGATTATTAATTAAGCGGTTAATGGCAAATGAAAATGAAAACTCTACATTTTGTTTTTGCAACCACAATCGGGTATTTATCAACATATCGGTTTGAAACTCGTACGAGATGTAAAGGAGCCAAACCCAAAGAGAATCGTGTAAGATTTATCGATCTGCGAGGTATAGTTTAGCAACAATCTGCGATCATCGAAAAATCTTTACCCTTCAATAGAATTTCCCGACGAAGGCCCACAGGGTTGAAAAAAATCGAGGAGCTTCGTATAATCATGCACAAGCGATTTGAAAAAAAAAATTTTCAATTTGTTGAAAATAGGCACTGTTTTTCGGCGATTTTCGATTTTTGCTTATAAACAAATAACAATTCTGACCAAAGTTGCAAAGATATCTGAAAAATTCTTGGGCCATCGAACGCGTTTTGGAAAAACGAACAAATTAAAAAAAAAAATTTGCAATATTTTGATTACCGCCCGAGATATGAATGTTTTTACGTTTGTTCAATTTTCTATTGTTGTAATAAAGATTTTTGCAAAATTCGAGTTCCTCAGCAATCCCTACGCTTCCGGCCATGAGATTCAATGAAAGTATTCCCTTTACGAGCAAGTATGCCATCACAGTTGTCGTTGTATTTCGATCGACGGCTCGCCGGCGAGCGCGCGGCGTCGACCGCTGGGCCGGGCGGCGCGGTGGGGATGCCTCCTCTCACTCCGCAGCCCCGCGCGAGCGGCTTAGTTAACAAATATCGTCACTTCCTTAAAAATGGCCGTAGAAAATTTTTTTTTTTTTCATTTTACGTGATTTTTTCTTACGAACACGATGGTGCTGTTGAAAATTATGTTCAACGCATAACATGACCCGCATGACCATGTTTCTCGCAAATTTTACATTTACACATGCTTTAAAATTATTTGCCTGTGGATGGGGAAAGGTAACAGAAAGAAATCTTTTCTTAGACACTGTTTCATTCATTACAATAAGCTGGCAATGCATTTAAAATTTAGTTTTGAAGAAATTAATCATACTTTCCAATTTCCTTTCACGAGCAAAAGCAAGATGAATTTGAGTATGATTAATTTCTTCAAAACTAAATTTTAAACGCATTGCTATTATTGTAATGAATGAAACAGCGCCTGAGAAAAGATTTCTTTCTGATACCTTTTCCCATCCACAGGTAAATAATTTTAAAGCATGTGTAGATGTAAAATTGGTAAGAAACATGGTCATGCGGGTCATGTTATGCGTTGAACATAATTTTCAACAGCACCATCGTGTTCGTAAGAAAAAATCACGTAAAATGAAAAAAAAAAAATTGTTCTACGGCCATTTTTAAGGAAGTGACGATATTTGTTAACTAAGCCGCTCGTGCGGGGCTGCGGAGTGAGAGGAGGCATCCCCACCGCGCCGCCCGGCCCAGCGGTCGACGCCGCGCGCTCGCCGGCGAGCCGTCGATCGAAATACAACGACAACTGTGATGGCATACTTGCTCGTAAAGGGAATACTTTCATTGAATCTCATGGCCGGAAGCGTAGGGATTGCTGAGGAACTCGAATTTTGCAAAAATCTTTATTACAACAATAGAAAATTGAACAAACGTAAAAACATTCATATCTCGGGCGGTAATCAAAATATTGCAAATTTTTTTTTTTTAATTTGTTCGTTTTTCCAAAACGCGTTCGATGGCCCAAGAATTTTTCAGATATCTTTGCAACTTTGGTCAGAATTGTTATTTGTTTATAAGCAAAAATCGAAAATCGCCGAAAAACAGTGCCTATTTTCAACAAATTGAAAATTTTTTTTTTCAAATCGCTTGTGCATGATTATACGAAGCTCCTCGATTTTTTTCAACCCTGTGGGCCTTCGTCGGGAAATTCTATTGAAGGGTAAAGATTTTTCGATGATCGCAGATTGTTGCTAAACTATACCTCGCAGATCGATAAATCTTACACGATTCTCTTTGGGTTTGGCTCCTTTACATCTCGTACGAGTTTCAAACCGATATGTTGATAAATACCCGATTGTGGTTGCAAAAACAAAATGTAGAGTTTTCATTTTCATTTGCCATTAACCGCTTAATTAATAATCTTAGCACTTTTTTTCTCAGGACCTTTTTTACAAAGGACGTTATGATGTACAAATTTTATTCGAAACTTTTTTCGATAGGACGCGTTCCAACAAAGTTATCCCAAAAATAGCCGTTTTTTAATTTTCAATGTTTTTTTATTGCAAAAATGTACCTTGAATTTGTTAGAAAACTCAGGACTATATTCTTGGAGGTCCAAACTACCTGTAAAAAAATTGGCGTGAGGGTGGGTCTCTTGAATAGGTCTTATGCTAAATATGGCCTAAGGTGACTGGACTATACCGAAAATGTCACGAATTGGTAGACGCCCACGCTCACCGGTCTCGCGGCGCTGGAAGGCACTAGAGATAGAAGAAACCGGGCTCACTTCCATTTCGGCTAGCCTAGCGTACATACGGACATTAGCGATTTGAGAGTATCAAGAGAGTATCAAGAGAGAGAGAGAGAGAGAGAGAGAGAGAGAGAGAGATTGTGTAGAGTGTAGTGCAGTAGAGTGGATATTTGACCCCGGTTTTTCTTATTAGACTTTGATTGTGTTTTGTGGACTGCCGGAATTCACTGTGAACTCGTTGACGACTTGGCTATATCCCCTGGACTCGTGTTGCACATCGGAACACCCCCGACGCACCGATCCACGCCGAGCTCGTGGCCACAAAAAGGTAGGATTCGTTCACCAGTTCATTAATAGTAGTTCTCGTCCCTTCCGGTATTTAGTTGTGCCCTGTGAGTCTTGTAAAACCCACCCGCGGTAGTCTTGACGGTTGCCTGCGAACGGTCGTTTTTAAAAGCCTCAACAACAGACCACGTGGTGTTTGTTCTGCGCCGGGCCGTCTAGTTATCGCCTCGCTGCGCCGACAACAGACAACTCCATAGACTTATAGAGATAGACTGAGCGCTCTTATGGGCCGCTTGAAGCCAACATTTAAAGGACAGAGATATGTCGGGAGTACTCCTCTCTCTGTCTGACGATATTTGTGGTGGGGATTGAGGCAATAGAGGAGAATGAGGAGAAGCAGTTGTGGCTGTTCCACTTCCACTGCTCCGTTGTCTCCCACCATGACGCCGAATGAAAAGAGAGAGGAGTACTCCCGACATATCTCTGTCCTTTAAATGTTAGCTTCAGTGCCTCTTATGGGATCGCTCAGTCTATCTCTCTAAGTCTATGGACAACTCCTGGCCGGCGCCATATTTCCAGAGCCTTGACGTCACGCGCCGCACTCAGCTGCTGCGAGTCAGAGCTCTGCCAAGCCCCGCTTACCCCGCTTCCCCTCCCCGTCGCCCTGCCTAGCTGCGCCGCGTCACTTCGCAGCGAACGCTCGAGCGAGCCGCGTAAAGTGACGGCTGACCACTAGCCAGAGAGAGATAACGACTATCCAGCTGACTACAGCGGTAGTCGAGCCTAGTCGCTGCTTGTATCAGATTATACTATATTATATTATATTTTGTTAGAGTCTTATATATTTGATATTATTTAACGTAGAGTCGTGCATAGTAATTTATTTAGAGTAGAGTCCCACTTATATATTATTTCTGTTAAAATAACGCCAGGTAGCGGGCGTGTTGAAGGAATTTGCCACCTTTTCTTTTTTTTTCTTTTAAAAAATATTTTCAGTAGATTTAAGCATCAGTGTCGTTATTCTGCGCCCCCACGAAATCCCTCTACCTAGTTTAAGAGCGAGAGTGAGAGAGGACTCGGAGCCCCGAGTCTGGCGCCCAACAGACTTTTCCCCAGGAGCCCCAGGTTTGTAGCCCGGCCTTCTCCTAGGTGCACCCGATCTTAGTCGAGACACCGGTTACAAGCCTCAGATCTTAGCAGACTCGGATAGTTTCCTCTCAAAGCTGCCGTCCTAATGCAGAACCGGTGTTTTTAAACACAAGTCTGCCTTCCTGTTCTCGCCTAGTGTTTTAAGTATTTCCTACGCTCAGATCCGGGGTTTGCACCCAAGACTGTATACCAGACTCGGAAGATTGCTCTCCAAAGCTGTTCCCTAGTATAACCTGTCTCGGCTGTTGTAGCGTTTGATTTTAATGAAATGAGCAGCGGAAATATCGGACAAAGAACGTTGAAGCAGTTGTGAATTTAACATTAATTTTAATAAATCAATTATCAAATGTTCTCTTGCAATAACAAAATAAAATAAACAAAATGATCTTATCTTTAACTTATCCTATGGCTCTCTGTTCTCAGTTTTTATATTTCTGAACTTCTATTTCTTGATCTAATGAGTGTTCACGCAATTTTAGACATGACCTCGAAATGTTAATAGTAGTTTGCTATCCTCGGAAAATGCGCAGCGATAGACTTTTAAATTTTAATCTCTGTTTTATATAAATTTCTAATTCTCAATTTCTATAACATAATTCAATTTCTAATGACTCTACCGACTCTAAGTTATTATCCAGGAAAGACTCCTGGTATAATATATCAAGGTGAGACGTCTACTAGCTCTTTGCCAAGTATCGCTGGTGTTGCTTGACCGCACCAGCTTTTATATGATTTTCGAAGTCTTGTGACGTCACGGGCGATCGCCACGAGCCTATCCGGGGTGGTGGGGATTGACCGTTGGTCACCTGACCGTTTTCGTTTATCCTTGTCCCTCTCGTGCATAGCCGAACCGTTACAATGGATAGCACACAAGCAAATGGAATCGAAGTTGTACCTTCATCATGGTTAACAGTGGATCTAACAGACAAAACTATGACTACAACGTGTAGATGGCCAGCAAAAAATGTACGCAAATGCATACGTAAAGAAACTCCTCCAAGTAACAGTTGGCAGAAATATGTTATAAATCTTCTATTACAAAGTGGTGAGAATGATATATCGTAATACTATTAATTCGCAAATTACATTTTGCATATTGTCAATGATTTTTGTTTTCGCTGAAATTATCTCTGGTTGTATCAGATTCATATGAAGCTGCGTTAGATTATGCTAAAAGAAAAACAAGAACTGACACGGATACTTCTGTGTCGTGTTCTCAGCTGGGCCAAGGAAAGAGAAAACGAAAAACGAAAGCCCAGCAAGATAATGTGATCGATTCTCATAGCGACCCCGAGTTCAATATGACACCACCGCCATCCCTGAATTTAGAAAATTCAGATTTGGAAAATGAGCAAATGAGTGGTAGGATGATAATTAGTAGAGATCTATTGGATGGTTGAAAATATTTTTGTTTCAATAGAAATGTGATAAAGTATAAAGTTGATGGTTCCACCCGATTCATAAGCTGTACAAATTCGCTCCCAAGTGTTACCTTTGAAGAGAACACCTGAAATAGTAGATTGTTAGTGTTACGAACGGCCCTGATACCGCATTTTTTCGAATTCATTCTACCGCAAGTAGTGCAGTCAGCGCATTCCTACACGCGCGCGCTCGCCGGAAGGCAGAGCAGGAAATGATCCCCGAAACCATCAATTCAGCGATTTGCAAAAAACCCCACCATCGAGCAACCCGAGGTTTCTTTATCGAAACCGAGGTGATTGCTAGTCAGTCGAATTATTACCGCAAGTTGAGCAAAGTGCTCACCCCTCTAACGCGCACCCTGAACCACGCCTAACCGTCTTCGAGGACTCCTGACAAAGGGCTGAGTGTGAAGCAGACCAGAGAGCAGATTCGAAGAAGGTCCATCAAACAGACAGCTGACTCGGATCCGAATACTTGGCATAAGCTGCACCAGGATCATCGTGAAGGAAGTCGCTCAACGGTGGGCTCTTGGAGTTGGCTCGGGTGACGCTCAGAGGTTAATTCGGTAGGCTCATTCCTTCTCTACCTTCCACATTTCGCATTGTATACTATCAAATAACACTTAGTATAGCATTAGCTATTCAGCATATGATTTAACGTTATAGAGAATTAGTCTTTAAGGGGGGCGATACATGTAACTGCCTGAATTTTGAGCGTTTTTCAGAGGCCTATTTGAAAGGGAAGGAATAAATTAATCGTTTTCAAATTCAGTATGCTTATTCATCATTTGCTAAATTACAAGAATAATATATTTTTTTTTAAAATGGCCGCCGTAGCAACTCATTTCCTGCGACCCTCGCGGCGAAAGGCATCCATCGGCGGGATTTTTAGCTTTTGTTACAGCGATCCGAAATCAAAAATTTTGACGTGAGCGTGTTCATAAAACACATATCTTCTAGCTGAACCAATAAAAACACAAAAAAGTCAACAAATCGTAAATTGGCACGCCTCAGAAAGAAAAATCCGATTTTTCACCCTTTTTTTCGATAGTTTTTGGGTCGAAAATGGTAATTTTTTAAACTTTTTGGGGCATTTTCGAGGTTCAACTAGAAGCTAATACTATAGAGAAGCCGTGTGCCAAATTTCATAAGAATCGGTTGAGAACTTTTTGAGTTATCTTGCCCGCCAATTTAAAAAAAGTAGTTTCGAGAAAAACGCGTTTAAAGTTTTCACACACAGAAACTCTATCATTACGGCGACTTACCAACTAGTCAGCGATTCCAGGACCATACAGAAGTCCTTCGGTGCGTTCCCAGTAATCGTTTTTCTTCTTGAGGTCTTCTTGACGTGCTTGACGAGCTTTTTTGGTCGTCAAAGAGTTGCGGCGATTTGCTCGACTCACCCTTTGGTCATCGACTTTGTCCGTGTGGGACATGCATTGGCGGCCAATAACTATCTCTAATAAGTTCATCACTCGTAAGATATATGTGTATCCATCATTGAACAGTCCAGCGGATATGAAGGCACTAATTTCTATGATCTTCAGTCCAGAATTCAGATGTTTTGGACAGAGTCGCCAGATAGTAGAGTTGAAACTCTCATTTGCATTCTGCGTGTGACCACCCAAACACCTTTCGAGCAAGTCATCCCGGGATAAATCTTCAAATATCGGCTTGACATGGGCTTGAACATCAGGATGTAATGGAGCAGGATGTTTAATCTCTTTAGGATTTTCCCCTAAAGCTTCAGCTACGCGCCACTTGCACCAGCTATCAGAACCCGACGGACAGTACTCGTGTCTTAGTTCATCATCTGTGGAGCACATATGATAGTATGTGGACATAATCGCATCTTTCATGTCTTTCACGCTGCTTACGTTTCTCCGAATAGCTAATCCGAAATATAAAGACAACTTTTTAATTAAAGCTTCCGTGAGTTTACCTCTTCCTCCCAGGTAATTGACTGTTTTAGTTTTTCGGAGTCGAGTACCCATCCTCTTCTGAACGTGGCCGATGCATTCGCTTTTCACAACTTGGAAATCGTCACCATACGGATTCAAATCAAGAATTCCTTTGAAGGTTTTTGAATCTCCATCCCCTATGTAGTTTCCGTACATGACGCCAAATAATTCTTCAGATCGTGAAAACATTTCCTTTACAGCTTCGACTTCCATAGCGCCAGAAGAGCCTTTATGGTTTTCTTGGCAGTTTGGTTCATGTTCTTCAAACCATTCACGGTATTCTTCAGTATCGGTTTTATTTTTCCAACGAGCACAAGCTGCACAGTAACTACTTTTAACGACTAAATCAATAACTTTACCACAGTAATATCCAATAAGGGTTGTGACCCCATACAACGACTTGAAACCCCGCTTCTTCCGTGTACCGTCCCCAGAAACTTTCAAATTTAAGATTGGCCGCTCATGCTTTTCGTTTTCAGCTTTTTCTTCACTGACAGCTTTTAGACAAGAAGCTTGAAATGATGATTGTGTAGCGGTGTATACAAGCGAGATGATAGCGTTGTAGGAACTTTCACTTATACCAGTACAAATGTCCATCATATTACAAAATAAGTTAATCCCCTCCCTAGCAACACCTAAAAGACGCATCACAAACACAATCCTGCGATTTACTTCGAATCCATTATTAATTAATGGTCCAGAAAAAATATCTCTGCGACCACACTTGCATAGCACGACGATTTTGTAACCTTAATCTCTGTTACCACTTTCTTCAAATTTCACAGGTAATTTACAGTTACGGCATATCAAAATCTCTGCCAATGCTGTAAACACTGTAAAAAACTCAATGAAACGATACCCATGGAGCGCATTGTAATGGACATCGTCTGCGCCAGCGTTAGAGAGTTTTCTCGCGCTTCTACTCTGCAGTTCTGTATCTTCTTCTTCATTACCATGTTGATTTCCATGGAATGTTTTTTTTGGTGGTCTCGCAGCACGAGCTGATTTACGTTTTTCAGTTTTAGGATAAGACTGCATTTATTTATTTTTTACCGACTAAATCACTCAGCACAGAACGAATTCCAGAAGTATACTGAACTGAACTAAACCTAATTCATGGCGACATAAAGAAGAAATAAAGAAAATCCCTTGACTGAACTAAATAGGACAAACCCGAAGACCACTTTGTCTATCGTTCCGATAAAAACTTTTGAGAAATATAAAAAGCTACTCGACTTTGATAATATTTTGAAAGCGGATCCGGAAGGAAAAAAGCAGATGGTAAACAAATACTTTTTCTTGATACGATAATTTTCATACACCCATCGAATATTACATTCATCGACTGATGGCCTGAAATCTCTGTGGTTCAAAATCATTACAGTACAGGAATATTAAATAATTAGTTGTAATCGAGTCAGGAAGGAGTTGAATATGGCGAAAGCCATATTTACTGTAATATTGTTTCTTTTTTCCAGGAAACATTTTTATATTTATTGGAGGGTGCTTCTCCCCAAGAACAAATAAGAAATGGATTAGGGAGAATATTTTCGAACAAATTAGGAATGAAATGCTCCTGGACGGGCAGGAAGGGGAATTTCCAAATTAATACTTTACTTATTCTGGACATTCTAAAATGTATGTAGAATTTAACAAGTCCGTAACTGTTTCTTGTAAAGTTTTGGGTAATTTTTTACTAATTCTGCACCCACATAAAGCTTGCCAGTTGCCTTTTTCTGTTACCTCGAAAAGATCAAGAAAAAGTCTATGTCAAATCTTATAACTAAAAACCATATTTAAACTTTATTTTCACATGAAACGAAAATGTTTTTGGACGTGAATGTCCGGAATGATTAGTTCTTTAACAGTTGAGTGTTCTTCACATTTTCAGGCGCAATCCGAAGATATTTTCCGGATCTGACGGAAAGACAATTTAAAGAGTATGCATCCCTGTGGTTTCGACACGCGAAAACTCGCTATGAAAGAGAACAGCTACTGATTTTCTCACGTACTGACTCGAATGTTTTGATATTATTGCAATGTACAAATTTGCAGAACTATTCATATCTCACTGGTTACTTTTCATTTTACAGGCAAAAAAATCACAGGCCGCAGATGACTAAGGATAATTAATATAAGGAAATTATTATAATATTATATTCAATAATTAATATACGGAGTTTATCATAGTATTATATTCATTAATTAATATACGGAGTGTATCATAATATCTATATGCAGATATTCTTTGAATAAATGTTAAGCCATAAACCATATGACGATGCACCGTGGCTCGATAACCTTGATTATACATACAATATCGCGATCCCTCCATTCCTGTAGCATTCGTTATTGATGGTAGCAAAACGAGTGTTGATTTGTTAGTGATCACGAATGGCAATTTGTATCTTATCAATGGACGGGTTTCTTCATTTCCTGATAGATCATAACATTCTTTTTGCTGATATTTACAGGGTGAATTCCTAACGATCGAATGGTCAGAGTCATGCTGAGACGGTCGCGAGTCGAATTCGGCAATTGTTTTGGTGGTTATAGCGAGTCCTCGATTCGCTACAGCCACTAAAACCATTGCCGACTTCTACTCGCGGCCACTTCAAAACGAAATTGACCATTCGGACGTTATGAATTCACGCTGTATACGGAAGTTTCGAATATAACATTCGTGAAGTTGCAGAAATGTTTCTACGGAAACATTGCTGGTACTGTTCGATTACATTGTATGCAACGTTTTGTGCAGACTGCAGAAACGTAGCTGTTGAAATATTTCACTTCGAAGGTTCTATCTACATCAGAAAAACATCACGAATGAAACGTTCCATGTAGCACATCGCTTATGAAGAACATTTTTAATCCCCAGGATATCATTGAGACGTTTCCAGAACAAAAATGGAAGATGTTTTGTAAACGTTGCAGAAATGTTGTAAATGAGATGTTTCAAACGAAATGTCACCGAGATAGTACAGTTTGGCTACTGTAATGTTCTCGAACATTGCAAATTGAACGTTTCGTACTAAACGTAAATAAGGTAGGACATTTATGATTGCCGAAATGTCCCACGAATGTTAACGAGACATTGCGATAAATGTCACACTACCGTAATGTAATGTTGCAAAAACATTGCTGTAACGCAAGTTTGTTCAGCGGGTTTCTATTCAAGAAACCAAAGTTGACCCTCAAATGACCTCGATACCTCGACTTTGGAAAGAATTCAAGGACACTATCTTGTCTCTCCTTCGAAACCATGAAACTAATGTATGAAACGTTTTTTCGTATCTCGCTCCGTTTGTGAAACAATTGCCTGGGTCACTATAAACGCCGCACCCTGTATATGACACCAAAGTCATATTTGAGCGAAAAAATCTTATTTTTTGCATTTTCCGGTGAAACGAACAAGGTGACAGAAGAATTTTACAAGGTGATTTTGAAGGGTATTCAATTTCCTACAAAAAAAAGTCCTGCAACCCAAATCTCTAAGATTGATATTTCTCGAGTTATTGACCTTTGACTTTTTTGTAGTATGAAATTACATTACTAATTATATTACATTACTCATCTTTTTCCTCACTTGCAACTTGAAAAATAGATAATAACTGAAGAATGCAGTGATAGGAAATTGAAATATCAATATACATTAAAAAATTTAACTCAATAAAATTTCATACCAGAAAAAATCAAAGCTCAATAACTCGAGAAATATCAATTGTAACATTGCATGTTACAAACTGCTCCTCACCCCTAGGCGAGAACTTAGTTAAGACGGGGGATCGCAAGAATGAATGACGTATGTTTGGTTAGGATGACCCCGAGATCCGAATTACTTCCGAGAGGCGACCGTGACCGACTTAGATCATGAAATAGACTATTTATTCTTTTCTTTTTTTTACACTTTTCTCTGGCATGTGGGCACCGAGGCATTATTGATTGGAGGAGGCCTGACAACCACAACACACACTAACGAACGTCTACTGCTCGATACACCGAAGGCGGGAATTTTCAACAAGTCGCCATCGAAGCTCGTGAGACTAGCAAGGGCCCTGATAACTCACCAACCAGCCGAGGATGCGGGAGAGTGTCCACGACACTCTTCAACGAGGGATTAAGGTGGTGGATGAGATTCCCGCCACCGAAAAGAATCTACAACCCGCATCCCTCGGCCTGAAAGAGCAAACGTCACCGTGGTGGCCATTCAAATAATTCGTGCCGAGGATCGAGCGCCACCCCATGACGTCACAGCGAGGTCGATAATATAATCGATAATTGCGGGACTAACGAGGTCCTTGCGCATCGGCACGACGCCGGTAGAGTCACTTTGCGTTAGACTAGCGCCCCGATCACTCGTGTGACCGTTTTATTGTATATTGAGCAATTGCTTTCTTTGCGTTCGAGCTAAATTCTGTTGTTTGAGTGTGTGTGCGACGATCCCCGAGGGATTTTTCTGTAGGATGAACCCGGACAGAGAAGAGATTCTGTTCCGTAGGTGGCTGGAAGACGGTAAGCGATAAGCAATCTTACCCGTTGGATAATTTGAATCCGGCAACGACCTTCTGCCGCGTGCTTGTTCACAGCCACGAGGCTATTTTACTGATTTTGGGATCAACTTAAGCCGGATTCCGAGTGAAAGCCGTCACCAGTGTCCCATGCGCTTGTTTTGAGGTCGAGTCTCGCGTTCGTAGAGTAATTTATTAAGGAAATTATTGAATTAAGAAATTTTGTACGATTCGCCCACGAGGGCAAGTGAGACAGTCGGTCACTGTCGTGCTCTCTTCCTCCTGCGAGGTAGACTTTGTACCGAGACCGAGCCTCGTGTATTATTAAGAGATTTCGAGTCCTAAATAGTAAATCGACGCTAGTCGGATCTGTAAATTGTTTTTGTTAGTTATTTCGCTGAGTTAGGTTAAGTTAGGTCTAGGTGATTTAGTCAATTTGTTAAGTTTGCGCCGTTGGCCAGTAAATAATCCAAATTCTGTGCCGCGGGATTAATCATTTTGTTAATTAGGAATAATTCTGGGCCGCGGGCCTCTTTAATTCATTATTAGTAGCTGTAGCTGACTTATCGCTAATTTTTATAACCGCTGTTATCTATTACTGCATTGTTTAGAATTAGTTTATTATTCTTCGTGGACCGGATTTGACGAGTCATTTGTTATTTTTCTTTTATTTCTGTTATTGCCACCCTACATGGGAGCGTTTAATTAATTCTTTTGGTTTGTAAGACTCGTCAAACGTAGCCAGGTCGCCTATACACGGCCTCTAACCGATTTATACCCGAGGGGAAGTGCCCCCAGGTACACCCTATTTTGTTATATTTTTCATATTTTTCATATTCTATTTTTTTTTTTGAATAAATGCACGTTTTTGTCTATTACAATTTAATTACTCGAGTAGTTACTTGATTCGCTAATCCCTCAAATTAATCCCGACCCCTCTCCGCGGTACTGCAGCTAGCCGCCGCATTATCTATCGTAGTCTGGGTTATTTTGTTCAAATTTTTAGTTTCGTGGCGAAGTAGTCACCTGGCGCCCAACCCTAAAATTATTATTTTTCTTTCTCGTTTGTCAATTGTCGACTGGACTATCCCCGCGGAATAGTTTCCGGTCTATTCCCGTGGGATAAAAAGAGTCTACGTCACACAATGTAAGAGATTTGGGTCGAAGAACTTTTTTTGTCGGAAATTGAATACCTTTCAAAATCATCTCGTAAAATTTTTCTGTAACTTTGATCGTTTCACCGGAAAATGCAAAAAATAAGATTTTTTCACACAAATATGAGTCTGGTGGCATATATTGCAACTTTTCGGATTATTTAAATATTTTTATTGGAAATGGGGTTATCTTAAATAACTAGATTCTGTAAATAAGTGAAGACTAATTCTTTTATTCTCTGATCGCTTGGAAGACACATCAGCTCTGTTCTGTTTCCTCTTAGGAACTAACTAAAGTGACAAAGGGATGCAACACCCTTGGTCCGATGGTTCACACTCAAAAAGGTCTCACTCATGCAACTCTGTTTAGACTATAGAAAAGCAGAGCATAAACATCATGCCTCAAACTTCTCGGTATTTTCATAAATAGAAATGTTCATCGATCTCAAGTGGAAACACTAGATGGAAAGAAATATAAATCGTCAAAGACGTATTCAAAACCAACTGATACATTAATTTTTGTTAATTATTTTTCAACGAAAAATCCAACAATTTTAAATAAAACGATTTCAATCAGATACAAATTTATATGATAAAATTCATTTTTTACCCTGAAAATGTAATAATATCTTGAAAAATTTCATTTTTTAGAACAAAATTGCAATTATCTCAGTGACTATTAACTATACGTAATTGTTGTAAAGAGCGAGCTCTAATACTTCATTGATATTAAAGAGTGTGGAGTATAGATGATGTTTATATAATACAATCTCAGAGCTTGTGGCTGCTAAGGCACTCACAAGAGATGCACTTGCAATAGAACGCTCGTCAGAGACGGCAGCGTTTAAGAGAGTTGTTAGAAGTCCGAATAGAGAAGTCTTAGAAGATCCAAAAGTATAATCAATTTCATTTAAAACCACCCAAAACCTTCCAACAGGTTATGGCCCCAGGGCACGCTTCCACTGCGTATTAAACCCTTGTAAATTTTGTGTGGTGAAAAGTGAGAACCTGCAGATCTTAAGATGACGGATGAATAAATCTAGATGACAAGAAGAAAATAAAAGAGGTGAGTACAATAATTATATTGTACTATAGTACATGAAAATCAAGTACTCGAAACTAGCATGATTGAGGAATAAAGAAGATGCGTGGCATTCCACCCCGCTTTGTTCGAGCGAGTTCAGACGTGCTGGCACTCATTGCCAGGCAGTGTTTATGCATCTGCGAGAGTCAGATTACGAATTAGAATAAACATGGGCACAGTCGCTGCGCTAGACTAAAGATCTGTACGGAAAGAAATAGATGAGAATATTTTAATTATTAGAAGTTTTCAAAGAAGATTCCGGTCGCACGGCCAATAGTACAAAAATAATAGAAGTATTAATAAAGAGAGAAATCTAGAAGATATTGGTCGTGACGTCAAAATTTTTTATGGGTTTATTTTTTTTCCCGTGCTTTTCGGCATCAGGCTTGAGATGAAAACTGCAGTGCAGCGGATTTTCAAGTCTGGTTAGGATAGTTGACTCGGGCGCGTTTTCTGGCGCAGCGTACGTGCACGATCGCCCACCCAATAGTCGGCCTTATCAGCTGTGCGTGAGGCCCGATGGGATGGGGTGCGTGAGCTGGTGCTAGGGCGCAAACGATAGACTGTTTGTTTTAGGTGAACCTGATTAGCAGTGCGGTCGGGTTAGCCTTGAAGCACAAAGATATTGCTTTCATTCGTAACAAAATGATTGAAATAAATTTCTTTTTATCTTCTCTCCAATAGACGGGAGTTTAAAAGGAAGGAAAAGGAAACATAAGCAATTATCTAAGAGCCCGAAAAGCGAAAAGAAAAACAAGATGAGTGAAGATAATCTTACTCTGGATGAAGAAATGCAGCTCATAGAATAAAATATCCGTATGGATATAAATGTAGCTGTTGAAGGGCAAACAACGCCGGGCGGTGCACAGTCAGAGGCTCTCCAAACTGAAAGCGTTAAGACTGACGAGTTGAAGCGCAAAAGTTCGGGAGAGCGGGACAAGAAGGTTCCTAAAAACACCTCCGACGACACCCAAAGAAAGAGTAAGATGAAAATTCACTTTAGAACGTTGTGAATAAATTAGAGAATAGATGATTTTAGAGGTCGGATCCGACAATCAAATTTAGCGGCAATTTAGAAGTAATTAAGAGAAAAACCAGATTGAGATGTATAAATTTAGACGTAAAATTATTCACAGCAAAATCCGGAATAAATCAGATGGAAGTAAACACCAACAATGCACGTCTACCAACAACAGAAGACGCGCAAAAGTCTCTGTGCAATAGTATGGAGAGAACGGTTAAAGTGGTATTAGAAGTTTTAGAGGCAGCAAACAATATGCTGAAAACATTGAGGGCCACAGCGGAAGCAACTGCCGAAGCTGAAAAGGCTAAACTTAAAAATTCAGAGAGAAATGCGTTGAGGCGAACAACTAAAGAGATAAGAAGTCCTCTTACAGTAGGTTCAAGAAGCAGATCGGAAAATCTTGAGAGTGCGGACCAAGTAGAGCTAGAGGGTAGTGTTGCAGCTGATACGGTACCTATAAGTTCGGGTGTAAGAGATGAAATTCGAGAAAATTTAGACGTTTTAAAAAGAACAATAGAAGCAGATAAAGCGGCAATTAAAATAAATATTAAACGTGTATACAAACTGACACGTAAAACGAATTTGAATCTATGGATGGATTATTTACAGTCTGAATTGATATCTAACGATCTTTTGGATATAGGATATTTTATGGATTTAGGAGGTATGACATCCAATAATTGAACACAACTGAGTTTCTGTAATAAAAGAGATATTTACATTATTTACAAGTCTTACAACTATCAATTACAGAGTATTACCTGTAATAAAAGAAACGACATTTAATGTTCGTAGATCATGGTGTCAGTTCCTAATCGCAAGTGAATAGATCATCTGACTAGATTGAGGTTAGGTAGTTTGATCATTCGTCGCGGTTGTCCGTACCGACGCTAGGCGGAGCGCGGCAATATTTGAAGGAAGTATATTTCCTTTACATGGATATTATTGATTCATCGATTCAAGTTTCTGGGGAGGTAGACGAAGAAAAGGGATGGTTAGAGATATTATTATAAATCATTTAGATGAAGAGTATCATAAGAGGATAATACATATCAAAGACCCTAGAGAGATCATAATAAAATTAAGAGAGTTTAAGAGAAATGAAAATAACGTCACGCACTCGTCGGTAAGGATACGGCTCTACTAGTTAAAGATGAAACCAAAAGAGAAAGTGTTTGACTTCTGCGAAAGGTTTGACACAATAATTAGACAGTATGAAAACTGTGAGGGAGCTGTACCCTTAACCGAACAAGAAAAAAGATCGGCTTTTTACCAAGCTGTATCAGGACAAGTACCTGAGCTTCGCTCAGCTGACCTCATTAGAAGACAAACAGAGATGAAAGAAATGAGTTTAGAGGAAATCAAATCATTTATATCTCAATTACAGGCTGAAAGACACGCGGACTACGAAGCCAAAGACGAAGCAAAAGCTAATTTAGCCCATCATGGCGCAAAATGGCAATCTGGTTCCGATAGTCGGTGCTTTCGGTGTAATAGGGTTGGACATCGACGCAATGCATATCCACTCAAAGTGTTTGATATGTGGTTTTGCTACCACTGTCAAAAAGTGACAAGTCACAAAGGAGATGACTGTTTCAAAAAAGGAGCTGGAGGATCTGGTCAATCCTATAGAGGTAGAGGTCATGGACACAAGCCTACAGGAAAGGAGGGAGCTGAAAGTAAGGGACTTCCTGGAGTAAGTGATAGGGGAAAAATAAACAAAAGGAAGTTCAATAGAGGCTTTCACCGAAAACCAAATACGTACAATCGAGACATAGCAAACAAATCAAACGTAAAGGACCAACAATCAGGTACGGTAGCATATCAATTAAATATTCCAGATGAAGATAATGAAATCACTTTCATTGCTGACTCTGGAACAACAGAACATATTATCAATAAGAGTTTAATCTTGAGCAATTTTCAAAAATGTTCTGGAGAAGTAATAAAGAGTGCTAATAAAAATAGTGTTGCGGACATAGAAGTAGATGGGAAAGGAGACCTTTTCCTTCATTCTAATGTTTTGAAAGAAGAAGTATTCAAACTAACAAATGTAATAGCAGCAAAGGATATAACTGAAAATTTAATATCTCTGAGACGTTTTGCAGATGCAGGTTTGGGTATATATCTAGATGATAAAAAATTGAAAGTCTTTGATAAAGAAACGGGAGATTTAATTTTAGATGGGTTATATGAGAAACCGAATTGGAAAGTAAAGTTAGTAGCTAAGAGACTCACAGAAAACCAACAAGGCTTAGAATATGAAAACTATCAGTGTAGAGCAAGAATAATAACATACGACGAGCCTTCAAAACAAACGCAGACAAAAGTTCAAGCCAATGGATCATTGGATTCGGAGGGAGAACAAGTTAAACGAAATTTAGACGAGAGTACATCTGCGTTTGGGAGGGAGAATGACGAAAGGCTCAATCAATCGGACCAAAATTTAGAAGTTGGTCAAATAGAAGAAAGTCTAGAAGATGACACGACTGTGTTGAAAAAGGGATCAGATTTTGATGAATCAATTTTAAGCAGAAAAATCATAGAGTTAGATAAAGAGGAAAATAATGACGCGATTAAAGATATTTGTATAACAAATCCATTCGAGAAAGAGGGGGTTAACTTCAAGAAACAGAACGAAGCAATGCTATGGCATGTTCGTCTGGGTCACGCGTCGTTGAACTATTTAAGGGGGGAGCCTGCTTTAGAGGCTTCAAAAAATCGATTTTTTTTTTTTGCATAAATGTCTTCCAGAACTATCCAAGAATGTGTCCCTTAAATTTCAGAAGCAAATTCGAAATATTTTCGGAGTTACAGACGAAATAGTGAGCAAGCGTCGCGGCCGGATCGCTCGGAGCGCGCGCGCTCCGCCCCTCGATCTATTGTATGTATTATAATCCGAAGGGGCTAACGGTCCTTCGAGACACTATTAACTGTTCGTAGAAGGTCTTTCTAGGAAAGGAACTCTATGGACCAGGAATCGCTGAGTAGCATATTAATGCGTTAAGTTCAAGGAAATTACGACTTTTTATATACGAAAACTTTGACGCGCGATTTCTCGGTTTTTCATTTTTACGATTTTTCCTAATTGGCGGGAAAGATAGGGAAAAAATTAAACGTCCTATCAAAACGAGACAAAATGGATTGTGTTCGGGATGAAATTCTCTTCTAGTTGAACCTAAAAACCCTTAAGAAAGTTAAGATTAACCCACTTTTTAAACAATCTAAAGTGAATTTTTTTTTCCAAAAAAATGAATTTTTTTTACAATTTGCAAAAAATTGTTGAATTTTTCACTTTTTGTTGAATTTTCTTGGTTTAACTAGAAGCTATAAGTAGATGGGGTGAACTATGGCTCCGGATTTATAACCCCCCATAAAACGGCCCCCCGCTGGGGGGGTGGAGGCCGCCATTTTTCTAACCTAACCTAACCTAACCTAAGTGAATATCGTTCATTCTAACCTAAGTGGTTTCCGCCGCTTCTGCAGTATGGGTCCGAAATATATATATAGATATACCTGGCCAAGGCTCCGAGGCTTCGGCAGTATGGGTCCGAAATATATATATAGATATACCTCGCCATGGCTCCGAGGCTTCTGCAGTATGGGTCCGAAATATATATAGATATACCTGACCATGACTCCGACGCTTCGGCAGTATGGGTCCGAAATATATATACATATACCTGTCATTTGGTTCCGTCGCTTCGGCAGGATGGGTCCCGATGTATATAGATATACTGTGACGTTGCATTAGATAATGCCGTCACAAGGTCGGCGAATACAGTGCGTCTGGCTGCTGAAACTCTCGGAAGTTGGCATAATTTAGGGTATCTTTTGAATTTCGTTAATCCATTTTTTTATTTTTGTAAAACTTGTGTAAGATAAGCAATAGGGACGTGAGATCTCTACCGCCGAGGGAACACCACGGGAGATTCGGAAACGTTCAGGGGCATCCTGAGGCCTAATAACTACCGTTTGAAGGTCTTCTAGTACCGAACGGCGTGCAATCTTCGAATCGCCAAGACAGCGTCGGAGATAGCGCATCCTGCCGGTACCGAAGTTCGTCTTGGCTCTCTACCGCGGATAGACGGAGTATAGGGACGTGCGCGAAGCACAAGAAGTCCTCCCGTCATCTGACGAAGCTACCGCTACCGAGCTGGAGATCTGAAGGTGGAGTACAGGGTCGCGCGTGAGCGCAGTCACAGCCTCCCGCCCTCAGGTTACCGGACCAGCATTATGGACCATCTACCGTCTCTGACACTGTTACCGCGGCCGGGTTGGTCATGAAAACCCCCGGTGCAGACGTTCTGTTTTAGGAATTCCTTCCGTGATCGAGGCTCTCGTTGCCCAGCACGGCAACTCTGGTGGAGGACCTGACGAATTGACATCATCTGTAAGGTCGCCACCCTCCGCCAGAGTCATGGACGAGCGAGATATCATCGTGTATCCAGCGTCGAGGAAGTACCGAGGACAGCAGTACGAGGAGGGGTGTCAAATAGCGGCAGAGCCAAGGGGTACCTCCCTACAACACCCCGCACTACCGACAGCACGACGGTAAACTACCGTCTAGAAGAAAGAACCATTCAAAGGCTTAATAGATGTCATGTGACCTAATTTGCCAATCAGGATCGCCCCGAAAACAAGGATCACGGCTAGCCGGTCGAGCAACGCACAGCACTCGGCCTATTCTACGCTCACCTCTAGTAGCAGCCAGACGTGCCTTCGTACAAATCTCCCGTACCGTATCGTATTATCGAGTATATTTAAAAATTTAATTGTGTAAGTGCTATTGAAGCCATCATCAGTTAAGGTAAGGCCAATATTGTTTAATGTAAAGACACGAGGTCGCCTATTCTATCGTTTATTGTTAATTATCCGAGATATCGTTGGACCTAGTGGTCTCGTACCTCGTGTGTCTTGAAATTTATGTCTTTGAGCAACCTCGTGGCTGGCCTAAAGTAATATTCTCTCTTTTCATGGTGTGATTTTTCTATTTAAGTAACGCCTATCGTTACTGATCTACCTTTCTGTGGTTTCTCTATATTTTCTCTGCATTTTCTCTATATTTTCTCTATATTTTCGCTCTGTAGTTTGTCTAATTGCTTATCTTGTATCTTGCATTTATTATTGCCTGTGTTATTTGTATTTTCTATCGTATGTAAAATTCTATATGCCAAACTTCCTGGGGTAAACTCGAGCGTAGGTAGCCGCGGAGACCGCGTGGCTCTGCGTTGTTATTATTGCGTAGTATAGTATAGTGGAGTAGCGTAGCCTCTTTTGAACTTGAGTTTTATATCGTATTAACTGCGGACCTTTCGTAAAATAAATTGAGTAAATAATATAGTAGAATTCTATAGCCTATCGGATCAGTGTGTCGTCAGAGTAAACCTTTCTTTGCTGAGTACCGAGTATCGCTTTGTGATACGAGTAGAGTATTATTATTTAAAATTATATCGAGAACGCTCGACGCACATTAATTCCTGAAAAATATCTCGCTGCGTATAACTGCTGCATTCTACCGTTTATATTTCCGCTCAATATAGTTTTCGTAAAGTAGGGTGTTTATTAATTTTGTAAAAAGAATCACGTCTGAAATTATTGATTGATCGTACTGATATTATGTTAAAAGTCATTATTCTGCCTTAATGTGGTATGTAATATTTCGTTTTCGCTAGAGGCGAACCTATCTTTGATTGTATAGATTATTTCCTTAATATAAGGCCGTAAGGTCAGTGAAAATTAAAACATACTGTGTTCTGGTGTACCCTGCCCCTCTACCTTAGAGCATAGCAGCTGAGCTAGTTGCATTATCGCCCGTCGATCCCAGTCTTTATTTGATTTATCGTTTATCGTTGAAAATATCATTAATAAATGGTACTAAGTGGTACCTGGCGCCCAACTTAGGTTTCTGGTAATTTCTGAATATTGTCGGGATTGCCGAAGAGTGGCGTAGTCAGGGGTTCTCCTCCCCCTATCAAAAAGCTACGTTACAATATATATATATATATATATATATATATAAGATCAAGAGGGGGTAGGACCCGACGCGTGGGCTGTAAGGACGGACGGCAGAGTCTCGGCTGACGTCACACGGCCCAAGGGGGTGGCACAGGGGGGAAAAACACTCTGGTGAAAAATCCGCCGAGGCACAGGGGCGACGGGGAGGGGGGGAGGGCCAGGCTAGGGCCCCCAGTTTTCCCCAAAGGCACTCCGGAGGCGCGGGGGCCGCGGGGAGAGGGGGGAAATTCCCCAAAGTCGACCCAGGGCGAGGGGCACGCGGGGAGAGGGGGGAATTCTCCAGAGTCGCCCTAGGCAAGGGGCGGGGCAGGGAGGGAGGGGGGGAGGGGGGAGAGGGGGTTTGTTGTGTCTGCCCAAAGTCGCCCATATCTACTTACGATGCATACACAGCTGGACCCTTTGCGTTCAAAGCTCTGTTCTGAGATAAGAAATAACACTGAAATAATGAGAGGATACTATAATGTACCTTGATTAACATATCCATTTTTTATCACATTTTTTACTAAATATTAAATCATATTATGTAACCAATTATGTCATACAGTTCTATATCACATTATATACTCTTACGATTTCGACAAATGCTAACATCAGAATTATATACGTTGTAACGTTTCGGGATATGCCGGAATTCAAAAAATGGAGGTATATCCGCCGTTAGTGTGAGTTCTTTGCTCAAATCAAGGTTTTAAGTTAATTATGAGTTAAATTGGGCACTTCACGTTACTAGGAGGTGGTAGTAGGTAGTAGGTAGTAGGAGGTTTTTCTGGCTAGCTACGGACTCGGTTAATTTCTTAACAAAGCCGTCTGTCTTTGGACTCGATCAATTCCTTGATAAAGCCTCGGACTTCAGCAGACTCGGTTAATTGCTTAACAAAGCTGCCGCCCTAGAGCAGAACCGGTGGTTTTACGCACAAGCCTGCCTCCCTGTTCTATCCTGACTTTTTTACTTATTTCCTACGCTCAGATCCGGGGTTTGCACCCAAGACTGTACACCAGACTCGGAAGATTGCTCTTCAAAGCTGTTCCCTAGTGCAATTCTATCTCGGCTGTTGTAGCTTTTTAATTATTTAAGAAATGAGCAGCGGAAATGTCGGATAAAGAACTTTAAGGGGAGGTACCTGAGTAGACGGCAAGAAAAACAGGTAAACTTCGGGAATTTTTATCTCAAAAACTAATGTTTTGATTGCATCCGGGTTTCTTTTATTGGAAAATATGTACATTGAGGTATCTTGAGGAATTTTTTCAAATTAATTCGCTGAGTGGAAGCGCCGTTGTTGTGGTCAGCGTCAGACGTGTTGTTCGTTGACATGGTTTGCGGTGCCAAGGATTCCGGGCAGTCGGTTGATCTGAAACATGAAAACTCGACGGATTCTTGAAATATAATATACAAAGGAGTCCGCCTCGTAGGATTTTTTGGAAATTTTCATTTTTGACGGAACTGCGACCGTTTGAATTAAAAATTCGTCTTTCGTTCGCAATTTCCGACGATTTTGGTTGCATAAAAAGGCAATGGTTCAATCAAATGAAAAACCCCTACGAGGCGGACTCCTTTGTATATTATATTTCAAGAATCCGTCGAGTTTTTATGTTTCAGATCAACCGACTGCCCGGAATCCTTGGCACCGCAAACCATGTCAACGAACAACACATCTGACGCTGACCACAAGAACGGCGCTTCCACTCGACGAATTAAGTTGAAAAAATTCCTCAAGATACCTCAATCTACATATTTTCCAATAAAAAAAACCCGGATGCAGTCGAAACATTAGTTTTTGAGATAAAAATTCCCGAAGTTTACCTGTTTTTCTTGCCGTCTACTCAGGTACCTCCCCTTAAGCAGTCGCGTTTATCAATATCGATTTTACTGAAATTAAATGTTCATGATTCTTATAATTTTGACAAATAAAATAACAAAATTTATAACCAAAATTGCTTATTATTTAACTTAACCTAATGGCTCGCGATTGTTCTGAATTTCTCATTCTATGAATTTCTGATTGTACTTTATCGAACGTTCTAGCTAGCTTTAAGTCAAGACTTCGTTTAATGAAGTGCTATCCTCGGTAATCTCGCAGCGATAGACTTCTAAATTTATATTTTCTTTTCTATGTAATTTCTATATTTCAAATTTATATCATATTTCGATTTCTAATTGACTCTATTGATTTTCTAACGAGCGAACTGGTCGCTTTGACTCAAGTTCCTCAATTTCCGTGGTGAGACGCCTACGAGCGCTTTGCTTCGTATCGCTATAAGAAAGTAATGAGACGTCTACGAGCGCTTTGCTACGTATCGCTGGTGAGGCTTAACCGCACCAGCTTTTATACAAAATTTGACAGTTTGTGACGTCACAGACGCTTGCCGCGAGAGTGGGGATTCGTCCGTTGCTCGTTTGATGGTCGTCCGTCCTTGTCGCACTTATGCCATAGCCGAACCGTTACAACGTATGTTACATTATAATAATACTAATTAAAAATTATCTCTTTATAATATTTTTACTATCAATTCGATACTATAGGAATACCTATAATCAATTATATTCGCATCACGAATACCTATCAACACATATTTTGATATTCAATATATCTTCATAATTATCCTATAATCAAGAGAATATCATACAACGAATAATTATTGGTAAACCCAGTATGATTAAATCTATTCTATTCTATTCTAATAACGTATGTAACAGCTCAAAAACTCAACCGACATTCTGTCTGAAAGGGGAGGAACTTTCCAGAGATCCCCTAGTAACCACCTGTTCTCTGGCCAGTGCGGCTCGGGTACATAGACTATAAACAATAATATGTGACCCACCATATTGCCGGTCGGAATTCCTAGAACATATTCATTTATCTTTAATTAATTAATACTCTTTTGTTTTAATATAATTATATTCATTTACTGAAACCACGGTCTTACATACAGGTCTGGAAACTAGTAGGGTGGGGAGTGACTCAGATAATGAGGCAAAACCGTGGTTCTCGTCTTCGCCGTCTGCAGCGGTGCCCCCTCGGGGTGAGCCAATCATAAATCAGATCCGAACAGCTGATTTTTCGGAATCAACAATCCTGAATAACACTCAACAAATGATGAGAATAAAAAATGATTGAGATGTTTACTAGCATTCCATGGCGGGCGTGATAATTGTTTTATTTTAACAGAATCCTTAAATGTTTAACTCAATAAAATCCATAAACATCAAGCGAGGGCTCACAACTTTTCAGACAGTTTGAGATCTTGTACACATGATCTGACCGCTAGCGTCGTGGTAGAGGTCCTGCCTAGGGTGCGTTCCGATATTCGCTCGAAGCGCTTCCAGCAAACTTAGTCCGTTCCGATATTCGTTAAGAACGTTGCGAGTGCTCAGTGCGAGAGAAGTGGGGACGCTAAAACGAACGGAGTGGGAACGCGTACGCGTCCCCACTGTCCTATCACTCAGATGCGTTCCGAAATGCGCTTGAAGCGCTGTCAGCATTCAATAATTTGAAATCATGCTGTAAGTAAATATTGGACTTTACCAATTCAGCATCGCCGTCATTACAGCTTTTAGATGTAAATTCCAACAATCGCCTAATAGCCGTCATAGCAGTTACAATGACAAATTCTTTTTCCGAGGACATAACCTATAATAAAATTTCACTAAACGGACGCCAACAGTACTTCGGAACGCTGACAGTCGTTCCGTTATTGCAGCAGTTGAGCGCCGCTGGGAATATCGGAACGCTCATTTCGTGTCCAGCGTTTCCAGCGCTTTAAGCGAATATCGGAACGTACCCCTACTAAGTGGGTGATCCGGGTTCAAATACCGCTGAAGAACTTTTTTCCAACTTCGATTATCAATTTTTTTTTCCGCTGTACATTCGTTGGAGTTGTATCTTTTCTTTTTTCTCTCTAATCATATTCTTTTAAGTTGATTACATCATCCGTTGGTTGGCACTAAATTTTTTTCCTAATATATATTCGTTATCTTTCTTTTATTTTCTCAAAAAAATTTCGGTTCAAATAATGTTGTTGTGTCAGTACTTTGAATGGTTTTTTTTTGCTCTCCTGTTACGTCCTGGTTTGAGGTTTATTTTAACCAGAATATCACTAGTTAGAATCGTTGAGGTTCTGTGCTTGAATTGGTAGAGTTCTATGTTTCTTACCGAGTTGAGATAACTAGTTCTTCAGATGGATGTTTTACTAGTGCTTGTTGAGGTTGTGGGTCTTTATCAGTCACTACTATGCGTAGTTGAAATAAATGTTTGTAGATTTCACTTTCATTTAACAATATTAATTTGTCAATATTAACTTTAACAAACTGCACAAAAATGATGGTTGTTAATCAACACTTGCATGCTGATTAAATTAGTGTAGAATTTGTAGTTATAAATTATGATATTAATTAACTGTTTCACGGACTTCCGGTGTTGACAAAACGCAAGTAAGACGTGTCAAAAGAACGTGCCGAAAAGTGTAAAAAGAAAAGTGAAAAAGGACAGGAAAGTATAACGAAAGTGAGCGAGAAGTGCAGTGAAGAGTGAGAGAGACAGTGAAGGAACAGTAAGAAACGAACGGAAGGGGCTAAGAGGTAGGAAAGGGAAGATAAAAAGTGAAGGGAAGGAGGTTAGAAAATAAGGCGCGAAAGGAACCGGCGCAGGAAAGGCAGGCGAGAACAGAAAAAGGGAGGAAGTTCACCAAAAAGAGGCGAGATGGAGACGCAAGGCAGAGAGGAGACGCAGGTGGTCGGGAAGGCAACGGAGCAAATAGGTTACCGGCGGAAGAGATCGGAGATGACGATAGCCATAGTCGGTAAAGAAGGGGCGGAAGGAAGTGAACTGGAGAGCAGTGAGTCAGAAGGGGAAGAAGAGAGTACCGGGTATCACACGCCGGCCAGCGAAGACACGGGTGAGGTGCAGAAGAGGGGGAAGCCGACAAACGCGACCAGTCTGCAGAGGTGGGCGAGGGAGAGAGCGAGCAGCCTAGGCTCGCTTGACGGAATGTTCGACAGGCAGAAAAGAAAGAGAGCGGAGGTAGAGAAAGAGGGACAGGCAGGACTCAAAAGAAGAAACAGAAATACGAACACAAGCACGAAAACACCGGAAGGAGAGAAAGAAAAGGGAGAAGGCGCAGAGATGAACAAGATGTGGGAGAGGATAAATAAAATAGTAGAGGAAGCTAAGAAAGAAAAAGAAGAGGCAAGGAACCAGATGGAAGAACTGAGAGAAGAAATTAAAGAGATAAAGAGAAAGGAGGAGGAGAGAAGAGCGGACCTAGAAAGACGAGTGAAAGATCTAGAGTCACAACTAAAGGAAGTGGAGGAGAAAAGAGCGACGGAAATGAAGAAAGAGGCAGAAGAAACGAAGAAAGAAATAGAAGACAAAGTGAAGGAGGCGGTGACAGGGATAGGCGAAGCAGAAGGAGGAAAGGCAATGGGAGAGAAGATAAAAAAGATGGAAGTGGAGATGGAAGGAGGAATGAGAGAAATAAAACAAAAAATAGAGACAAAAGAAAGACAGGAAAAGAGAAATAACATAATAATAAAAGGAATAGACAGGCGAGGGGAAGAAGCGAAAACCGTCGCGGAAAGGTTCTTGAAAGAGAACCTGAAAACGACGATAAGAATAAAGGAGGCGAGAGTACAGAGGCTAGGCGGAGAAAGAGAGGGGCTACTGGTGAAAATGGAAGACTACGAAGCGAAGAAGGAGGTGATGATGAGGAAGAAAATGCTAGGAGGGACTGAGGTGTTCATAGACGATGACCTGACATGGAAGGAGAGAGAGATACAGAGGAGCCTGATAAAGAGAATGAAGGAAGTAAGAAGAGAAGGAAAAAGAGCGAGGGTGGGGTACAAAAAGATATGGGTAGAAGGGAAGTGCTGGAACTGGAACGAGGAAAACGAAAGACTGGAGGAAGCCATAGAGGGAGCGGAAAAGGATTTTCGGTACAAATAAGGGGAAAAACAGAAAAGAGACAGGGAGGGAGCGAAAAGGTAGTAAGAATAGCGTTCTGGAACGTAGCAGGGATGGCAGGAAAAGATAAGGAGTTCTGGAAAGGGCTGAAAGACTGGGATGTGATGGTATTAAGCGAAACATGGGCAGAAGAAAAAGGGTGGGAGAAAATAAAAAGTAAACTGCCGAAAGGGTATGTATGGAAGGTGCAACACGCGAGGAAAGAGCATAAGAAAGGGAGGGCAATAGGAGGAATGGTAATGGGAATAAAAGAAGAGGTAGCGGAGGTAGAAGGGGAAGAAAAAGAGAAGCAAGAGGAAGGGTGGATGATAGGGTCAATGAAGATAGGTAGGGAGAAATGGACGGTGATAGGGGTGTATGTGAAAGGGGATATAGAGAAGAAAATGGCAAAGGTAAAGGAGTACGAAAGAAAAGAGAGGAGAGAGAGAAACATAATAGTAGGAGGGGACTTTAACGCAAGGACCGGGGAGGAAGGGGGGGAGTACAAGGGGGTAGGGAGTGAGGAGAAAGGGAGAAACTCGAAAGACAAGGTAATAAATGGGGAAGGGAAAAAGATGATAGAAGCAGTAGAGGAAATGGGATGGGCAATATGAAATGGGAACACGGTAGGGGATGAGGAAGGAGAGATAACATATGTAGGAGCGAGAGGGGAGACAGTAATAGATTATGTGATAGGAGGCAGCGAGGTAAAAGAGAAGGTGAAGAGAATGGAAGTAGGAGACAAGATAGACTCGGACCACCATCCGGTAGTAATAGAGATAGCGACAGAGAGATGGGAAAGGAAGAAAGAGAAGAAAGGAAAAAAGATAGCGAGAGGAAACTGGTCAAGAGAAGGAAGAGAAAGATTCAGAAGGGGAGTAAGATGGAGAGAGGGAGAAAGTAGAGGAATAGACGAAGAAATAGAAGTGAGAACAGAAGAAATAAGAAGAGCATCGGAAGAGGAAGAGAAGAGGGGGGAGGGAGAAGAAAGGAAGAGAAGGGGATGGTGGGATGAGGAAACGAAGTGCCAAAAGAAGAAAGTAAGGAGAACGCTGAGGGAGTGGAGGAAAAAGGAAATAGGAAAGGAAAGATACAAGGAGGAGAAAAGAGAATACAAAATAGTGTGCGAGAAGAAGAAACAGGAGGAAAATGAAAGGTTCATTAGAGAGGCGGAGGAGGCTAGAACAGAGAGTAAAGTATGGGAGGTGCTGAACCGAGAAAGAAGAAGGCGAAAAAAAATAGACGATACAATAGAAGAGAAAGAATGGAAAGAATACTTTATGAGACTGTTAGGGGGCGTTGACAGAAAAGTTGTGGCAGGAGGTACAAGAGAAGGAAGGAAAGAAGACGGGGAAAGCGAGATAAAGAGGGAGGAAGTAAGAAGAGCGATAACCAGGCTAAAGGACGGAAAAGCACCAGGAGGGGACGAAATAGTAAATGAGGTGTGGAGACATGGGGGAGTGGAAGCGGAAGAGTGGATATGGAGGACATGCAATAGAGTATGGAAGGGAGAGGGATGGCCCGAGGCATGGAAAGAAGGTTGGATTTTACCGATAGTAAAGAGCGGTGAAGGGAAAAGGGTGGAAGAATACAGAGGGGTCACGCTGATGTCAACATTGTATAAGATCTACGCGACGATACTTGCAGGAAGGATAGAGGAAGAAATGGAAGAAAAGGAGATGATACCGCAGAACCAAACAGGATTTAGGAAAGGAATGGGAACGGTAGATAATATATATGTGTTAAATCACCTAATAAACAGAAGGATTAATAGCAAGAAGGGAGGGATGGTAGTGATGTTTATAGACTTAAAAGCGGCATTTGACTCAGTGAATAGGGAAATACTGTGGGAAGCTATGAGAAGGAGAGGAGTGAGAGAGGAACTGATAGTGAGAGTAAAGGAAGTGTACAGGGAAACAAAGAATAGAGTAAAGATAGGAGGGAAAGCAGGGGAAGAGTTCTGGACGGTGTTGGGGGTGAGACAAGGATGCCCGATGAGCTCATTTCTGTTCAACATTCTAACAGCGGACATGGAAGAAGAAATGAGCAAGACGGGGGAGATAGGAGGGATAAAACTGGGGGGAAGAAGGGTATATACGCTGGCATATGCAGACGACGTGGCGGTAATGGCAGAGGAAGAAGAGGGGATGAAAACGCTGATTAGAAGACTAGAGAGATACCTAGACGGGAAGAAGCTAACACTGAATGCAAAGAAAACGAAAATAATGAGGTGCAGAAAAGGAGGAGGAAGAAGCAAAAAAGTAGAGTGGAGATGGAAGGGAGAAGTGATAGAGGAAGTGAAGGAGTTCAAATATCTAGGGTACAAGTTGACGAGGAACGGAGGGCAGGAGGCTCACGTCAGAGATAGAGTACGAAAAGCGGCAGTAGTAATGAAACAAGTCTGGGGGATTGGGAAAAGGAGATTCGGAAAGGACTGGGAAAGAAGGATGTGGATGTTCGACAGACTGGTATGGACGGTGGTAGAATACGCAGCAGAAGTATGGGGATGGAGGGAGTGGAAGAATGTAGAGGCGCTACAAGAGAGGTACATTAGATGGGTATTCGGAGTAGACTGGAGAACGCCAGGGTACATGGTCAGGGAAGAAATGATGAGATTGAAAATGAGAACAAGGACAGGAAAAAGAGCGTGGAACTTTGAAAGAAGACTAGAGGAAGGAAGAGGAAGCGAACTCGCGAGGAGCTGCTGGGAGGAAGTAAAAAGAAGGGAAACTAAAAGAGTGGCAACGCTAGCGAACTGGGAGAGAGACAGGAAGAAATTCAGGCAGGAGTGGGTAGGGGAGATAGATGAACAGAACACAGAGGGAGAGAGAAGAGAAGTGGAGTACGAGGTAATAGAAAGAAAAGATAGTGAAAAGCAAAAGGAAGAAAGATGGGAAAAGATAGAGAGCTCCAAATATAATAAGTGGTATAAGAGCATAAAGAGCGAAGGGGTACCAGAATATCTGAAAAAAGGATGGGGAGAAAGTAGATGGGCAAGAATAGCTAGATTTAGGCTAGGAGGAGAGGTGAGGGAAGCGAGGTACTGGGAAGAGGGGGAGAAAAAGAAATGTAGACTATGCGAATGGGAAGAGGAGACATGGGAGCATATATGGGAGGGCTGCGTGAGAGGAGAAGGCAAAAAAGAGAGTTGGCAGGAGAAGGTAGGGCAGATATTAGGAGAGGAGGGAGAGGGGGAGGCATGGATGAGGGAGATTGAGCGTAGAAGAGAGGGGAGGAATAATAAGGATAAGGGATAGAAGAGGGTGTAAAGGGAAAGGGAGAATATAAAGAAATAAAACAAGTAGGCTAAGTAGGTTAAGTAGAAATAAGTAGAATAATGTAATGTAATATAGTATATAGTAGTAAGATGAGTAGAATATAAAAAGGTGTAAGAAAATTATGAACATGTAACCCCAAGGGGAACCATTAAAAGAAATACAATTAACTGTTTCACCAAATGATTCAAGTTCGATATTATAAGTTCTATGAGCTTTGAATTAGATCTCCTCGTATGAGATCCGTGACTGTTCACTTTGAGGTTCGATGTTATTCTGACTATTATTCTGTGAAAAGGACCTCTCCTCGCGACCGCGCGAAGGAGGGTCTTGGAAAACTCGCGGGAAAGCGAGGTTTTTTCTATTGGCAAAAAGAACATAAAGCAAAAGATGGAAAAAATATGGTTGGCTAGATCTTCATTAGCGCGCGGCGATTGGGTCAGGGACCCAAGCGTCGAGACGCTAAGAAGGGATACTGGAAGCGTCTATGACTGTCTTCTTTTAAACAAAGTGATCTTTGTCTCTCAGACTTTCCACATTTGGTCTTAAAATTCTAAGGGTTTGGAAGATTTATATTTCCTCAATAAACTGAGTTTCTGGCTTTTCAAAGTTTACTTTAAGATTTTGAGTTTCGGATTTTTATAGCTTTTCGAGTATTTCCAGACATTTGAGTTTTGTGAGAAAAGAAGAGGAGTTTGTTTATATTAGTTAAAATTGCTTTTCTAAAAGTATGCATTAGAGCTAAAGTAAAATAATATAAAAGAATAAAGGAAAAAATTATAAATGGAATTGAATCAAGAGATATAATCTCAAGACTCTGATGATAATTGCAAGTTGGCAGTTATACCTATAGCGTTAAATATGGTATCTACTGTACCGAGAGATTGCTTAACCAGCTTTCAGCATAGGACGTAACACTCCATTTGTTGAAACACGTTTTTTTTTCTTCGTAAAAGATCTATTCAATTTAATTTTTTTCAATTTTACCATTTTCCATATACTAAATTTCGATAGAATGACTTTTCTGTTAGTTGTACAACTGCATTGTTATATTCTATTAGTTTATTCTGAGAATAACGAGCTGGAAATAAATAAAATATACGAGGATAGAAAAAAGGAAAAAACGCACTTCATACGATTGAAAGGCACTGTTTTTTTTTATTGATTCGTAAGTTTGGCGAGTTTATTTTTCACAACAAATCGTTTCTGCTGTTGCTGGTTCTGTTGATACGCAAATTAACGCATCCTCATCCGAATATAATAAAATATTGGGTAAGATAATATTTTGGAAGCATGCTCAACACAGGGAAAGGTAAAATTGTATGTTTGCAGCACTTCCTCCACCGTTAAATCAAAAACATGTTTTTCATGCGCGTGTTTGGCAAAACATGACTCGACATGAGTAATTAATCTGAAAAAATGGGTGTTGGCATGGATTAACCGCCCCCGGGACTTTTCGTCGACAAGCTTCGATGCTGAACACGAGTAGTCACTTCTTCTTCGCACAGCATTTTCGCACTTTTCACACTCGCCATAACGTCGAAGAACTTGTCTACAGAGATAGCCTGCAGGAGTGGAAAAAAATTGTTACGGAAAAACCATGCAAACACAGAAATGCGGTAACCTTGGAAAATAGAAGCTGTAAGATACAAAGGTTGAAAAAAAAGATGTTGTCCATCTGTGAAAATAGACTCTCAGTAATACTGTATTAATACCCCCTGCTGAACTTTAATAAAAATCGGAGAAGACGAGCCTAATAAAGAAATGATCAAACATATCAGAACTCTGAATATAAAGTCGCCAAACCTGTGACATAATAAATCATGCAATCAAGGACTTGTGGATGGGAATAGTCATGGTCTTGGAGCTCATCTATCTCCCAATCTTCGTACTCGATTAATTCGTCGAGCTTCAGTTGCAATTTTTTCGCAATTTCCGAAGTTTTGGACTCGGTACGACCGTAAATTCGAACGAGATCATCAACCGATACCAAAATTTCGGGAGGCTTCCTATCACTAACTGTACAATTGCCATAAATTGGCGGCTTGACTACACTATAAACTGACAACAGTTTGTATAGCTGTAAAAAAAGTTGAACAACGGGAATGGTCGTTGCTGCCAGAGGCTTGATGGATAGTTCCGAAAAATTTCTGGACAAACAATAAATAGGAATCAATAAGGCGAAACGAGATGTGAAGTCGCATTATGCTTAGAAAATACATAATTGTATTGCATGTAAGAAAATGCATGATTCGAAATTACCTCCAAGTTATCCTGATTAATTTTTCCAGCAAGAATGTACTGAAAATTGTACTTCTCGATGAGGTACCGACAAGGGCCATGGTGGAATGAAGTGACAATCGTAACCCATTTGCCGTGTCTAGCGTGAGAAACTCGTCACTTGTCACGTCTCCTTTGATCATCGCTCGTTCCCAATCGTCTAACCAATCCAGAGATGATTGTATAATCTGTAAAATGTTCACATTAATATCTGCAGTTTCATGTTTACGTCAGTATCGTTGTACTGGAATCGCATTATTTTTTCTTTATTTCAGGACATTTTTAGTATCATTTCCCAGGGACGTTGCAACAACGTGTACTGGGATGCATGTTTTTTTCTTTTTTCAGGGTATTTTTAGGCTTATTTCCCAGGGACGTTACAACAACGTGTACTGGGATTGCATGTTTCTTTTTTTTTCTTACAATACTTGAAATGAGAAAAAATATTTCTTGCCTTGTAATCATTGGAATCGGGTGTTAGTCCTTGATTAGGCACCTTGCGATTGAGCGCGTCGAAGAGATCGTTGAAACGTTTGCAGAACTGGATCGTTTCTTCGCAACCACCGAAGCCCTCATAGTTTTGACCAAGATAGAATCTCAAGCCATCGGCAACGGAATTGCTGAAAACCTGTACAGGAGTAAAAAAAACGTGATGATTCGGAATACTTGACAAGAAATTGGATTGAAAATTTCGATGCTCACCTGTGTTGCTAGTCGGACTCGCATTTTACTCGTGTTATCCGGTGATACGTGACGCTTTGATATTTTCGGGCACACCCGCAAATTCCCGGCGAACCTTGTGTCCGCGTAGAGCAGATTTTCAAAATAGCGCCACTCGACATGACCTTCATGTTTGTTAATCTGTAATAAAAATTATACACATATAGGTTTATTTGAGACCTTTGTAAAGTTGTAAAAACGAAAAACTTTGTGCTCATTGCAGCATCAATCTTACCCGTAACTTTCTCTTATTGTAAAGACGATTACGAACATTTTTTATGAGATGAGGTACGTCGGAAAAAACGAACACTCGTCTCTCGTCGTCCAGTGGATGTGTGAACCACGTTTTGCTATTATCGATCGTCCTGTTAATGCCAAGTAATGTCCCCATCTTCGTGTTAGTGTGGGCACCGTCGGATATTATCCCGTGAATGATTGCGCCGCACTGCTCCAAAAGAATAATCGCTTTCACCATAAGCTTTGCTAACTCTTCGCCGTTAACAGAATTTTTGGAAGCAAAGACTGC
Organism: Rhogogaster chlorosoma; assembly: GCA_944452935.1. Taxonomy (NCBI): domain Eukaryota; kingdom Metazoa; phylum Arthropoda; class Insecta; order Hymenoptera; family Tenthredinidae; genus Rhogogaster; species Rhogogaster chlorosoma. The sequence goes on along the minus strand of OX101797.1, from coordinate 19,349,653 downwards.
AATTGGCTGAGTGAATTTATCAACAATCGGTTGAAACAGTAATACCAGTCCATGTGTTGCGAGATCGTCGGCGTTCGTAGCAACAGGTCCTTCAGACCCAAAATCCGTCAAACCAGAATATGTTAGATTCTTGGCAGAAACTGAGACCGATTTCCGCAAATTAATTTCGTCACAAACTAACAATCCGTGAGGTTGCATCGGCTCTTTCGACTGAAATTTCAACTTGAGCAACTCAAAAAACTTTTCATCGAAGCCGCATTTCGAATCGATGAGCGAAAAATAATTCCGGACAGTTCTCGAACATGGAAGCGGAAGGATCTGATTTTTTCTCAAGAACTCGTAACAACTGGGAGATCGGATGTTCATTAACATGCACAACATGATCCAGTCTTTGGTGTAACGTCGACCTCGGAGATCTTTCAGCTTTGCTGCTGCGAGTATTTCCTGCAACGCTGTTTTTTGTGCCTCCGGTAGCTTAAATTGAACACATCGTTCTTCGAGTAGATGCTCCTTAATTGCCGTGAATTCATCCTGCTTCTGATTCAACACCTCGGTCAGCAGTTTTATGCGTCTCGTTCGACGATTTTTCGCTCGCCTCTCACGGTTAATTTTCAAACGCATAGCCTTCAACTTTTTTCCATCGATAGGGTTCGACGGCGTTTTATTCCAGGGCGGCTCTTGTAACGAAAATCTTTTTGTCGCAATGTTTTTTTGAGTCGTGCACAAGGGTTGCATGTTTTTTTTCCGCCAATTAAAAAACACGTCGATGACCGATTGATGTTCATATTGCCTTTGTACATGGTACCAGCCTCAGTAATAGTGACATTTGCTTCTCCCAATCCATCACATACCCGGAGCATATCAAAATCTCTGACGGTTTGTGGCAGAATGTGAGGGTCATTCAGTTGTTGTGGAAGTCCTGATGTGTGATGTGTCAAAGCCTTGCCATGGACCGCGTACTCAATTCGTCTTTTCTCATTAATGACAATCCCTTTGCGAATCACAGAGACATCTTCATTTATCGCGATCTGGGACATCGACAGAACTTTTGGTTGCGTTGATGATTCGCAGGTGCTCCAAGCATTGGGCAAAGACACTTCACACTCTCCGTTGAAAGTTGTGAAGTGTATTCGGGTTCCACTTGCTATAGAAAACTTTATATGGAGACAAAATCTTACTCACTTTTTTTGCTCGTCTCATCCGCAAGACAGTGATGCTGATCAGCTTCATACGTTGACTCAAACTTTTCTGAAATTTGTGTCTCTTGCGGACGGAGGAGAGACAAATCCATATTTTCTTCGACGCAGGTCTGATCGATGACACATTTTTCAGCTTCTTTTTCGATTTCGACCGCAGGTGCTGATTTTGTCAGCTCGCAGCACTTTCCGCTAACAGCAAGTTCAGTTGCGTCAACTGGTTTATCTGAAAATTTATAACGCTGTATATAAATTGCAAACACTTGATATTAGTCCTCAGCATTTTTTTGGTTTTGTTGCGGGCATACTTACTTTCTTTGTCAGAGGCGTGATGATGTGCTGGAATATCACCACCAAAAATTGATGGGACGACCGACTTAAGTAGTCGATGACATTTGTACGGTATCTATAAGAAAATCGACGCTTGTTTTTTAAACGTGGAAGTTTTTTACACTTATCATCTAGTTTTGGAGCATAGTAAAGGCATAGTAGTTTGGAACCACTTTGGAACAAAGTATTTGGAGCATACTTTGTGGGAGATGACCACGAGAACGGACTATAAATCTTCAGATTCGTGGCCCAAACGTCCATACGGAAATATTCTACTTACATCAATCAGAATTTGTCCATCTGGCCCTCGTTTCACCAAATTTCGCACGATGCATCGGGACTCGAAATGACGTTCGCAAACGTGTTGCGAAGGCTTCAGCTCTCGAATTCCCGGAATTGCCTTTTCCCATTTTTGACGCAATTCTTCATCCTGTGGAACTTTAAACACGGAACACTTTCCACTGTCGTTCTTGAACGTTTTCCAGCAGTTCGGGACGATGCAGGCTTTCGGCATTTCTCAACGCGGATAAATCGTTTTTTTACACCGTTTACACACTTTACACTGATTTATGATTGTTATGAACTGTCAAAAACTTCGATGAGCAGGTTATCTTATCGGTATATATCTATATCTATCATACCCCGGGCCGATGGCGCCCCTAGCGGATAGATAGGAAACTGAGGTTTGTGCCTCACTAACGGTGACACCCCCTACCACTCAAAAGTGCCGGAGTTTCCAGACCTGTATGTAAGACCGTGACTGAAACTCTATGTATTCATATGATATTATTCATTATGTTCACTAACAATAATACTTTATACTCATACAATTATATTCATAATATCCCTTAGTGTGCACACCTTCGCAGCGAAACATTTAGTGCACATGGGGTCAATTTGACCCCTGGCTATTTTTGACCTCGAATATCTCGGTAACTATGCGCTTTTGGGAAAAAAAGGTTCAGTCAGTTTTTGCAGTGCATTGATCAAACTTTAAGGCTGCGAAGTTAGATTTCCAAAATAATCCTTTATATTGTTCAAAAACGTGCTTAAAGTTGATGGTACGCAAAAAAAGCACTGTTTCGGTAAAAATGCTCGTAAAAACTTCAATTTTGAGTTTGGAAAAAAAACCTTTCAGGGTTTTACAGACAAGGGTCCATGTTCTAAGGTAAAAATAGTCCGCTTTGCGGCCGCTCCAAAAAGTATATTTATTTTGGAGCATGAATTTGGTCGATTTTCAGGTTTCGTAAAAGAGGGAAAATGAGAGATTGCAACAACTATTTCAAAAATAATCATCCTAAATCTGCTTTATTTTCGATACATAGCTTGTATTTCGTGCATTTTGTTAAAAATGTGGCATAATTATTACTCCTTTGCGCCGCAGTCATTTTCCCGCTCCTCCAGAATCGCGTCCCCAACGCTCCGCGGCCGTAAATTATACGCCATTTCTATATACAACTTATATTAGATTGAAGAAAAAAACAATTCTGGACACATTTCACGTTTGCATTTGCTTACCTGTAGTGCAAGATGATATAATTTACGTGGAACCAAAAATCACTAAACCACCTTAGCTGTGCACACTGGGGGTCAATTGGACCCCACGTCTGTTTCGTACGGCTGCCACGCATACACAAAAGCAGCAGCTAGGCTGACTATGCTTTTCACTTTTAGGGGAGGGATGACGGTTCCTTAGTATTAGGTATTTAATCCCGGAGACGCTTACCTGTGAACGCTATTCACGTGAGAAAAAAATTTTGGGGTTAGGCTGACCCCGGGTGCGCACTAAGGGATATTCATACAATTATACTCATAATATTCATACAATTACACTCATAATATTCGTACAATTATATTCGTAATACTCATACAATTATATTCGTAATATTCATATGATTATATTCATTAACTAAAAATTAATTAAAATATACCGTGACAATTCCGTGAAAGTAACCGGTCCTATGTTAGGCATCTTCCGAAAGCTACCGAATGGCAACGCTGTCGAAGTTATGGAGTGAACAAACGACATATCCACAGAGACAAACTTTAGAGGATCAGACAACGCAGCGTCAGCTGTCACTTCGTTGGGTTAAAATGAACTGTCAGTGAGATATTTGAGGTTGATCGTATATCATAACCTAATTAGACAACGGAAATTAATATCTATTCGTAAAGAAGTGATAATGAATTGGTAAATTGATCGCAGATGTAAATTTCTGTTCATTTGCAACATTATTTGGTTATAAATAACTGTCGGGATGAAATTCACGAGTCTAATTTTGATAAAGGTACATAACCAGCCAATATCAAACGATATTATTCCGTAATAAAGTCATGATAAAACTATGAATTGACGTAGATATCAATGGTATAATATGTCGAAGATTTCTCGTAGATTCCTCTCTGAATCAAATCTACGTCGCTGTGTTCCTCGCCAAAGTTCCCGAAGAGATGCGACGAGTCAGTCAGTTACTGAGGAACTTCTAGCTTGAAAATAATGTCGCGAATAAATATACTACATCAATTGATAGCTTTATCATGACTTTATAACGGAATAATATCGTTTGATATTGGTTGGTTATGTACCTTTATCAAAATTAGACTCGTGAATTTCATCCCGACAGTTATTTATAACCAAATAATGTTGCAAATGAACAGAAATTTACATCTGCGATCAATTTACCAATTCATTATCACTTCTTTACGAATAGATATCAATTTCCGTTGTCTGATTAGGTTATATTCAGTGCCGGATTTACCAGCAGGCTAAGTAGGCTGGAGCCTAGGGCGGCGGATTTTAGGGGGCGGCAAATTTGCCCCACAAAATTTTTTTTGTCTTACAGAAATAAAAAATAAATAAATACCTAAATGTTATTAGATTTCACCACTTAACTTAACCTGTCAAAGTGGGGAATTCGACGTTTGTCAATCTGCTCATACTTTTTTTTATACTACGTATTTGCGTAGGTAGACTTATTTGGAGTGCGGCGCGGAAACGAATGACATGATCATTCGCTAAGAGTATCTGGCCGAAATAAAACCGCGGGCGCCCTAGCGCGGGGCGCGGTCGGGTCGCCGAGGGAGCCGAACGTTATGCTACGTGTGGCGGCATTGAGTACGGGAGCAAGAGAGAAAGATATAGAGCGGCGTCAGCGGCGATACAAACTGGGAAGTCCCGTCCCGTATTGACTTCTTGTAAAAACATAAGTCACCTCGGATAATTGCGTCTTGCAATTTCTAATTAAAAGTGTTTAGTGGGTTGTATTTATAATTTTTATAACATACACCGGTCACCGGTGAAGTGAAGACAAGGCAATACAAAGTTATTGTAGGTAAGTAATCTTAATGTATAAATCATCCATAACGAATCAGTAATTAATTTAACTTATATTACTGTTTCGGAAGGTTTGCAAATTTAGATTTTTTTGTTAAGTATATTATTATATTGTTGTAGTATATTTCAATAAATTTCTGTTGCTTATATTAGGTAACTATTCAAGGTCTGAATGTGGAATCTGATCAAAAGATACTGATAATTACGTACGCGAAATAAGACTCCCAATGTAATATTTTTTTTCAGTTCTTGAATACAAAATTGTGAGAATGAGTGATGGAAGAAAGCGACTCAGTGGAGCTGTGTATAGAAAAAACGCCAAAATGAAAAAAGAAGAACAAGACCAGGTTATCAGTAAAACGATGAAAATTGACAGTTTTCTTAAAAGTGGAAGGAGAAGCAGTATTGTAAGACCAGAAACTTCAACCACATGCAGTGATACACTACAATCTGAAATAGATGAAACGGATGTCAACCCCGCGGCCCAACAACAACTGGGGTCTGTTGAACAATCTGCTTTTGGAAAAACGGATATGTATGTTTTTGACAAAGAGACGGTAGATGAATCATCAATAAGTATAAGAATTGAAGATGCGTCTCAGTATCACACGTCAAGTACAAGTAATGACCAAGTGCAAACTGTGCAAACAACAGTAAATCTAAATAAAGATCCAGCTTTATGGGAAACTAACGATACTTTAAGGGAGATTATTGCAAGGTACGGCTTCGATCAAAACAAGTCTTGCGACTTCTCTAAAAGTGAAAAAATATATGCCGATCAGCGTCGTTTCTTGCCAGTGAGTATCTTTCAAAGGAAAATGAAAAATAATGAAGTGAAAGACCGAAATTGGCTAGTTTATTCTGAAAGTAAAAAATCTGTATATTGCGGACCCTGTTTGGCATTCGGTCCATTGCAATATAGAACTCAGTTCGAGAACGAAGGATTTAATGACTGGAAAAATGCAGAATACCGAGTAGCTCAGCATGAAAACTCTGCCCGTCATAAATCAAGTATCCTTAGTTTGAAAGCTAGAAATGAGATTGATGGCCGACTTGACAATTTACTGCAGGTCCAGATCGATGAAGAAATTACTTATTGGAGAAATGTTCTGAAGAGAATTGTAAGATCAAACGAGCCCGCCGAAGGCGGGCGAAGTTTGATCGAAATTATATGTAATGTCTCGTTCGAAGATGATAATATTGTAGTCATGCTTGTCATACTCACAGTCACAACGTTTAACGCATAAGATTTTAAAAAGGTGGCGCTCAATCGCCATATCGTCCGCTCCTCAGGCCCTCTACCTTCATATTGTTTTGTGTGGTGTATAAAGAATTATCACTTAGTTCTAAGATGATAGTGGGCTTAGCTTCCATTATTAATAATATATATTTTTTTTTTTTTGGGTCCGATGTGGTGGGAAAAACTATCATCTTCGAACGAGACATTACATATAATTCCGATGAAATTTCGCCCGCCTTCGGCGGGCTCGTTTGATCTTACAATTATATTATATGTCTCGATCTCGATGATAATATTGTAGATCTTTAGAGATTATGTGATAATTCTTGATCTTATTATTTAAAAAAATAACATAAGCAGATTTTTATTTGAAAAACCACATAGATTAAGATATAATTAATAGCCAGGTAGAACAACATAATTACTCAATTTTTATCTTAAAATTGCACGTGCAAATTGGATGTTAGAAGCCTGAATAGTTTTATTATAAAATTTGAAAAAAGTCTGAGAGTTAGGTGTCCATCCAGCGCACCGTCTAATCGTAGTAATATCTACTCCACGTTTGTGTGCAGTTGATACCGCTGCATGGCGCGTACTGTATGCAGTGAATTGGTTTGTATCTACTCCTGCTTTCCCCAGGAGAGATTTTATCCAATGACCTATCGTCTGTGATAACACTGGTCCAAACGGCTTCGTCGTTCCAATAAATAAGGTCTTCGTCTCGTTACTCCTTAAAGTCTTAGTGATATCCACATACTCTAAGATCGCTGAGGCCACGCTTAGTCCAGGTCTCTCTTTTTGAAAGGGTAATATCATTTCTGGATATAGCGATCCAGGTTTTGTTGTTTTTGTTAGGTCTGTTATTTTAATTTTTATTTCTGTGTTGGTTTTTTCTATATTATCAACTCTTACTAATGCTAGTGTCTGAAGTCTCTGAGCAGTAGTTAATGCCAGCAATGTTGCTACTTTCTCAGCTGCTTCTTTTAATTTTAGCTTAGCGAGAGGGTGCATCTTTTCCATATATTTTAGTACTGGATCCACCTCCCATGTTGAAGCATATTTTGGCTTCGAAGGTCTCTGCTTGAATACACTTTTCAAAAAACGAGGTACTAAGCCATCCTTGTTAATATCCTGGGCTGAAATTAACGATATCGTAGACCTAGCAGTATTAAGCGTGGTATAGCTAGCCCCTTCCTTGAACCTTTCATTTAGAAAATTGATGATTTCTGTTGTTTTGGAGTTGTATAAGTCTACGTTGTTTGAATGCGCAAAGGTCCACCAACGTTTCAGGTTACACTCGTACTGTTTTAACGTTGCTTTCGTGATAGAGTTTGTCATCATGTCCGCTGTTTCATCCGAGAGTCCTTTCTTTACATACGCTTCCCGGACAATTTCCCTGCCACCAGGGAAAGTCGGGACGACAACGGATGGTTGATGTCCCTGTACGGTGAAATTAGAAGATTAGCTCGAGGTTTAAAAATAATGGGTGGTTCTACAAGGAGAGATGTAAACAGGGGATACCATGGCTGTGTCGGCCATAATGGTACCACTAAGACACCAATTGCTCGGTCATTTATTATTTTTCGTAAAGCACGTAAAATAATTGCGAATGGAGGAAATGCATAGAAGACCTGATTTGTCCATGAAGTGGTAAAAGCATCTACTAACTTTGCTTCTGGATCAGGAAATCTGGAGAAAAATTCTTTGCATTTTTTGTTCAGCCTAGATGCAAACAAATCTACTGAGAATGGTCCGAACTTTTGTTCAGTCTGTTCAAAAGCAGCTTGAGCAAGTTCCCATTCTGAGTCTATATTAATGTTACGCGATGCCTTATCAGCTTCGGTATTATCTGCCGAAGCTATATAAGATGCCCTTAACCATAATTGTCTTTTCTCACACCACTCCCAAATCTTCCTTGATAGTTCACTAAGGTGTGGATATTGAACTCCTCCAGCTCTGTTTATGTATGCAATAGCCGTTGTGTTGTCTAAACGGAGTAATATTTCGCAACTTGATAGTTTTGACGCGAAACATTTTATTGCAAAGAAGGCCGCCAACAATTCCAGATAATTTATATGGTATTTTCTTTCCTGCTTATTCCAGAAACCAAAAGCTTCTTTGCTTTCACAGTAACAACCCCACCCAGATAAGGATGAGTCTGAGAAAATTTCTAGCGCGTAGTTTTGAGTTTTAATCGGGCACGAACCCACAGTAGCATTTGTTCTCCACCAATCTAGGTCTTCTAGCATTGATTCATTTATAATTATTTTTCCCTCATAGTTTCCACCATTAAATTTTAATGCTAGAAATTTCTGTCTTTCTAAACGTTTACAGTGAATAAAACCGTATGCTACTGCTGGACATGCAGCTGTTAATACTCCCAATAATTCGGCAAGCTTCCTTATTTTATACATTTTATTTAATTTAAACTCATTTAATAGATTGACTATTTGAGACTTTTTCTTAACTGGTAGTTCTAATGAAAACCTGATTGTATTGATAATGAATCCCAAGTATTTGCATTTTTGCTCTGCGATTAATGAGCTTTTCTTATAATTGATTATAAAACCCAAATATTCTAACCAGTTAATTGCTTCTCTTATATTATCTTCACATTCCCTTTTTGATCTATCAATAAAAAGAAAATCGTCTAAATATAATACTAAAACCATTCCTTTCAGTCTTAGTACATTTACCACTGGTTTCATAACCTTAGTAAATGTGTATGGGCTAGTACAAAGTCCAAATGGTAAGCATAAAAACTGGTAAGTCTTTCCTTTGAATTTGAATCTTAGATATTTTTTGTGAGCTGAGAAGATAGGTATAAGGAAGTATGCATCCTTAAGGGGGTATTCTGGTCTAGAAATTTGGAAAAATCGATTTTTTTCGTTCTTCATATATCCAAAGTTTAGACATTCAAGAATATGCCCTCAACAGGATTTTGCAGAATTCCAATTATTTACTGAGTTACAGCGGTTTTTGTGGCGCGGCATCTGAACTGGCCCGACCGGAATAAATTGAACAATAGGCGGTAGGCTATTGCATTTTCGAATTTTCTCCGTTTTTACAACACTCTCATCATTAATTCTGTGTTCTACATGTAAGCAAAATATAAAATAATACAGGAATCACCGATTAAAAATATGTAAGTATACCGTACCATTCTATAAGTAAAACTGCCGGAAACTTGACGCAAAACTTGAAACGCGTTTTTCTCGAAACTGTCTTTTTCAAAACGATACCCACGATTTCTCAGGTTCTACTGGACCGATTTACCTGAAATTTTTAGAGAGTCTTCTTTATAGACTTGTCTACGTCTGGAACTATCCACATCCCCAAATTTCAATTTTTACTATTTTTAAAAAATCGAAGAATGTCCAAAAAAGTGGTACAAAAATTTTTTTTTTCTTTAAGCAGTCGCCATTTTGTAAAAAAAATTTTTTCCAACTTTTCCGTAGTTCCAGATATTGCGACATTATTATAGATTGATAATCTTTGTTATTTTTTGGTTTCAGATTGCTAGGAGAGTTAAGATCGTGGGTATGGTCACGCACCAAATTTTTGAAACTCCCCACTTCATCAGCTGATAACTAACGGAATTTTTAATTTTTTTTACTTTTTAATTTTTTTTTGTATGCTTCTAATGTGAATAAATAATGTATAAAAAAATTGATACTAAAAATATTGCTTGCTTTTTTTTTTACAGCACTTCAAAAATTACCTGAAATTCATGTCTCTAGACCAGAATACCCCCTTAAGGTCTATGGATCCTAAGAAATCCCCACGAGAGATTAAACCTAACGCTGACCGTATGTCTTCTAATTTGAAGTGTGGTGCTTCAATGAATTCATTCAACTCCTTTAAGTTTAGGATGAATCTATTAGAGCCATCAGGTTTTGGTATAAGAAAATAAGGTGAGATGAACTGCCCTTCGCAGTTCTCACATTCCTCTATAGCACCCTTTCTTAGTAATTCCTCAATCTCAACCTTTATTTTCTCTTGATCCTCGTTCGACCAATTTTTCTCTTTTGGGAATGACCTTTGAATTGGCGTCTTAGTGAATGGAATTTTATAACCACTTAGATAACCTAGTATGTATTTGTCGTTTGTGATTTCTTTCCATCTCTGCACATAACAGGTGTGACGTGAACCCTGTATATTCTTCGGAACAGACCGGATCGCTATTCCGAAAGACAGTCCAGTCGACAATTGGCCAACGAGAAAGACAAATAATACTAGAGAAAAATAATAATTATTAAAGTTGGGCGCCAGGCGACTACTTCGCCACGAAACTAAAAGATCGAAATACAAAATAAAAAAAAAAGGACAACTACAAATAAGCGGCGGCTAGCTTCAGTACCGCGGAGAGGGGTCGGGATTAATTATGAGGGATTAGCAGGGCGTCTAATAACGACTCGAATCCTCAAATTTCAAAAAAAGAAAAGATACCAAAAATTTATTCAATAAAAAGAAATCCTTCACAATGCTCGTCAAATCAGCTTCCACGTGGGAGGGCAATAACAAACAAAAAATAGCAAATAATAGATTAACTTAACAAAGGTAAGGCCTCGCGGCACGCTACCCTACGTTACAAAATAAGCTTAACTATGCTTAGAAACTACACGGTGGTGGTAGAGAAAGAAAATAATAATCGAAGAAAATAACAATAATTGACGAGAAGCGCACAAAATTCAGTTGTTGCTAGGCAACCACCGAGCCTACGGGAGGCTAGGCCTCGACATTACCGACCACCTTTCTACTCTAAAATCTTATTTAACCAACTTATCCTAACTCTGCCTCGTAGGCTATTCCTAACTTGAACGCAAAAATGTTTTAATAATCACACGAAAATCGTAAATAATGCCTCGGACGGCTGATTCTCCTCGTGGGAGTGAGCGAGAGAGCGACGGTGACCGACTCGCGCTGTCTCTTTCGCACTCGTGTACGGAATTACGAAACTCAACAAAATTCGAAGCTTGGACGCGAAATTCTCTGATACTTTAAACTAGACTCGAAATCTCTATTACGCGGGGACACTGGTGACGGCCTACCGGCTCGGAGATCGGTTTAATTCGATCCCAAATCTTTGATTGAGCCTCGTGGCTTTTAGCAAGGCAACATGGCGGAAGGCCGTTGCCGGATTCAAATCAATCAAAGGCCAAGTGAGCTATCGCTTACCGTGTGCCAGCCACCTGATGGATTTTCCTCCTGAGCTGGAGAAAACCCTCTATAGTCCCCTCGTGGGTCTCAAAAATCCAAAATTATCCCTCGTAGGGTCTGACACCCTCGACTGTTCCTCGTGGAACCTCTCACAACTCAATCACACTTGACTCGAACTCTAGACTAAAATATTTCGCAAAAGGACACGTGTGTCGTCTACGCTAGACTACGGCAGAGTGTCTTCCCTCGTGCCGGGCGTTAACGCCCTCGTTAGCCGATGGATCGCTAAAATCGCCTAACACCTAGCGGCGTATTATAGTGCCGCGCGAAAAATCAAAATTTTGACAGCCGGGAATATTCGAATAGTCGAGAAGTCCTCGTCGTAGGACCACGGTTCGCGGGCTCTTGAGGGTGGCGGGAATCTCATCCACCACCGGATTCCCTCGCTGCCGAGTGCCCTTGGCACTCCCCCGTGTCCTTGGTCGTAGGTGAGGAGACTTCCGTCGCTATGCATTTTCTCCCAGCGTCGTAGCATTCGTAGTCTTCGTGTCAACCCGCCGGGTAATTCCCCGACTCAGTCTTCGATCAAGCGTCAGTCATAGGCAATCTCCACCATACGTTTGGCCGTGCCTCCCACATATCAGAGAAAAAGTGAAAAAAAACAAAAGAATAAGAACTAAATTCAAAAATCCAATGTCGGTCACGGTCGCCTCTCGGAGTGAAATTTAGCCTCGGGGCTGCCCTAACTCAGTCATACCGCATCCCAGGCACTCGTCATACCCTTAACTAAGGTCGTCTAAGGGAAAGAGAGTGTATTGTAACATGCAATGTTACACAGGATAAACGCGCAGCTGTTTTATTCACCTGTACTATTTCTTTGACGTTGAGTGGTTCGTTGACGCAGCCCTTGTCTTCGATGGTCCTCGTTGGGTCTTGTACGTCTTTGGTTTGAATTTCACCAGGCGTTTGGATTGTTGACCCACCGGACGTAGATTCGCCGGTGGGTACCTGTAGTTTCCCGAGTCCCGGAATTTTGTTGTTGATTTTTGAGGAGCTTTCTCCTTAATTTCTGTACAAGCTTTTTCTATTTCCTTGGCATCTTTGACGGCCTCCTTAAGCTTATCACCATAGAGCCATTCATCCGAGATCATAGAGTCAATCATTGGCTTTATGTTCTTACTCAGCTGTGGAGTAATGTAGGATTTCCGAGCTTCTGTTAGTTGAAAGAATACATCGGTTAAAATTTGTCCTGCGTGACTGATGTAATCAGTAATCTGATCTTCATCTAGTCCCTCTTTGGGTTGGTCTAATAGCAATGAAACTGCTGCTCCCAGAGCTGATATAGCAGTACCAACACAATTTTGGGTTTCTAAAAAGTGTTGGTCTCTCTTCTTGGCAATTTCTGACAGAAGAGGTACGATTTCCAGGTTTATTTTGGGGGCTTCTGTGTAAAACTCCCCTTTCCTGTTATATGCTTCTAGGATGTCTTTCTTGTTTTTGTCGGGAAGACCTTTCTTTTTCCACTCCAACCAAGTTTCTTTTAGGTTTGGGTGATGTGTCAGGTTTTTTAGGTTCGATTCACTAGTATCGAGACCTAATACTTTTAAAATATCTTCCCTGGATGTTTCTATCTCAGGGGCAGAGTCTCCTGCTTTCTCTTTCTCTTCCTCGGGCACAATTACCTCCAACGGAGGACTTATGTTTTCTTTCTCCTGGTCTGAAGGAAAACAAACATATATGCGTTAATAAATTTCCAATTAGGTAAATTTATTAAGAGAAAGAGAGATACATTTGTTGTGCAGCTTGTATTTTTGTTCTTGTTGAACATAGCTACAAGCAGGAGAGCGAAAGACCTATATGTCTCGTGTCGTGTAGACTGGTAATTGTCGTGTGGACATTACCTCCCATATTTCGTGTGGAAAAAATGGGATATAATTGTTTTTTTTTTTTTTATAACTTACCAGCTTTGTTTGTGTCAGAGGCCGACTCTTTTTGCGAACTTTTCAGTGCGAGCTGTTCTTTTTGAACACTCACTAAGTCCTCAACCAACTTTGTTAGGTTAGTCACGCGGTTTTCCAGTTTGTCATATTTGTCGTCTCTATGACGTTTGCGGCTCTCTCGTGATCTTGATCGGGATTTTGATCTTTTCTTTGTCATTTTGACACGTAATAAACTTTTTAAATTAAAAATTTCTTTTGAGCGGGATACGAAAAACGTGTTGCCTTGTAAGCACAACGAAACAATATGAAGGTAGAGGGCCTGAGGAGCGGACAATATGGCGATTAAGCGCCACCTTTTTAAAATCTTATGCGATAAACGTTGTGACTGTGAGTATGACAAGCATGACTACAATATTATCATCGAGAACGAGACATATAATATAATTGTAGCCGTAGTGAAGCGACTGTGTTCAAGAGGCCTCGCTTTCAGAGGAGAAAATGAAAAGTTCGGTGATCCGCATAACGGAAATTATTGTATGATTTTGGAACTGCTAGCGGAATTCGATCCTTTTTTGGCTCGTCATATTGAACGATTTGGGAATCAAGGATCAGGGAGTACCAGTTACTTATCAAAGACAATTTGCGATGAGTTTATTCTCTTGATGAGACATAAAATCTTAAAACAGATTGGAAACGAGATAAGAAGGGCGAAATATTTTTCCCTAATCGTTGATTCAACACCAGATGTAGCACATGTGGATCAACTTACCCTTGTCATTAGATACGTTTTGGAAACAGGCGAACCGTGCGAAAGATTTCTCGAATTTTTGTCGTCAGTGGGACATAAAGCTGAAGAAATGTTTTCTGCCATTATTTCGGAACTCAAAACACTAGGCATAAATATTGAAGACTGTCGCGGACAGTCACATGATAATGCCGCGAACATGTCTGGCATATACAATGGCTTGCAGGCAAAAATTAAAAGCCAAGCACCTTTCGCTTTTTACGTGCCTTGTTCTGCTCATTCTTTGAATTTAGTGGCAACTGCTGCTGCTGAATCGTGTACGAAGCTTGTCGTTTTTTCATGCTGCTACAGGAAATTTACGTTTTTTTTTTTTTGTAAGCTCGACACAACGCTGGCAAAAATTAAAGAGTGAAATCGGGAAAGGCAAAACCCTGAAGAGAGTGAATCTGACACGTTGGTCAGCTAGAGAGGACGCATGTAAAAGTTTAAGAGATTCTTGGCACGAAATTCTTAAAACTTTGGAATCAATCAAAGACGATTGTACCGAAAAGCCTGTAACGCGAAACGAAGCGGCGGGGATACTTTTTAATTTAGAAAAATTGGAAACGGCGGTAATGGTTGTTGTGTGGAATGATTTTTTGGAAAGAATAAATAAAGTGAATGTTCAAATTTAGGCTTCCACCGTAGATTTGATCACCGTTGCCGATCTTTACGAATCACTCTGTAAGTTTTTCTTAGCTGAACGAGAGAACCTCGAATATTTCGAAGAAAAGGCGATGGAATTGAGCGTATCGAAGCAATACACAACAGATATCGGAAAGAGACAACCGAAAAGAAAAAAAAGATTCGACGAAACACCCGATGAAGAAATTAGAATGACTGCAAGTGAAACTTTCAGGATTAACACGTTCCTCGTCCTCGTAGATAGACTCGTGTCCGAGTTAGAAAAACGACAGGAGGCCTACAACGGATTTAACGAAAAGTTTTAATTTCTAACTAAAATAGGTGAGTTGTCAATATCGACCCTAACGGAAAAAGCAAATTTCTTGGAAAAAATGTATCCTAATGATTTAGAAACTGACCTAGTTCAGGAATGCGTACACTTTCAAGGCCACCTTTCTTCTGAAATAATTTTGATAAAACCAGATTCGGGATCATTAAAAAGTCTATCATCGTTTCTGCGAAATCAAAATTTGGAGAATATTTATCCAAACTTGGATATAGCAGTTCGCATGGCTCTGTGTACACCAGCGACAAATTGTTCGGGTGAGAGAAGCTTTTCTTGCTTGAAGCGGGTGAAAAACTATCTACGATCTACATTATGTCAAGAAAAGCTGAATGCTTTAGCTCTTTTGTGCATAGAGTCAGAACTAATGAACAACATTTCATACGACGATATAATTGACGATTTTGCGGATATAAAATCGCGCAAAAAGGCCATGTAAAACTTTTATAACTTAATTGATTTTATTGTGATCATCAAGCAGATTGTTAACGGATAATTTAATAGGAATATTGTTCGTATTGTTTTTAAACTGTAAGTCCAATCAAAAATATTAAACAACATTTACCGAATGTACATTATTTTGTAATCTGTGTTCATTCATATTGTGTAAGTGGTTTTAAGGCAAACTTTAGTCCATCTTATAAGCAATACATGCTTGAGCTTTTCTTAGCTCAGAAATAAAATTACTTCCTGTGTAACCTACACTAAATCGTCGGTTGTAAAAATATCCCCTAGATATATAATATGATTCCTAGTTTGCAGTCATACCAATAACGGAAAAAATCTGATATTTTTTCCGTTATTGGTATTTTCTGAATAACGGACACTTCTCAATAGCGGACAAGATTTCCGGTCCCGAAGGTGTCCGCTATAGGGAGGTTTCACTGTGTGGTTTTATGTTTGTGATGAAAATACCAATTGTTTAGAAACTGTGCAGTTATTTTTGGAATCCAATGATGTTAAATATCTTGCTTACTAGAAGCAGTATCTTGCTTACTAGAAATTCGTATGCTGCTGTATGTAAGTATTTATTGATTTCATGGATTACATTATTTAGAAGCTCAGAAAATTTAATAAACTGGTTGAGAATAAATGTTATTAGTTTAGAAAATTTGCTGGACAGGTTTAGAATGAATGTAATCAGTTCTTAATTTTTCATAAGATATAGATTTTTTTAAAAACAAACAATCATTTTTTAGTCTTAATTCCAAAATATTTTCGTCCACCTTCTTTTTTTCGTGAAGGGTATCGAAATGCAGAGGTCAGAAGGGGCGGAAAAATTTGAATAGCCTACGGGCGGCAAATTTGTAAATCCGGCGCTGCGACAGTGCCATCGAAGGGATAAGGTTAATGATTGAAAAATTACAAATTAAAAAAATAAATATTTATATATTTGATTATTATTAATTAATATAATTAATTATTAATAAATATATTGTCACGTATCGGCTAGCCTGGGGAAGGGAATCAGAAGAAGCGACCACGTGACCACCCCACCAGCGCGCGATGACGTCGTCAGTCGTACAGTAATGTTCATGTATGGATGCCCAGTGGCTAACTGTTTTTTCCGGGAACGAGTCTCCTTTCTGGTCTTTTTTATGTGCCTATGATCGATGAAGCAGTCGACAGGAGAGCTTGGGAAACCACGACGAAGCCTCCCGCCGCTGTCATTCCGCATTCGCATAACCTCTAAGTTCGCGAGAGCACAAATAATTTTAATAATTAATCAAAATTAAATTAATTTTTCCCGCATATTGTTCCGCATTTAAGACTCGATGGATATAAAATATTTTGTATAGTTTAGCATATTACGGAGAGCCTAATGCCCGGAGCTTTTCCGAACAAATAAATATAATGCCGGGAACAAGAAGCCGCCGATAAGGTTAACCTGTGCAGTGATTTAAACTGTTTTTCGATTCACTGCAAGGAACCAGTACTAACCTTATTAGGTATAAAATTATAACGATGACTCGTAGTAAAAAAAACGGGTTCATAATTGGTAAATTCATTGATTCTCATATTCAAAAATTTATTATCAAATCGTCTCATTTCACTACGCGTATACTAATCATCCATTTTTCTAGCATTTATGTCGATTGGGTTTATTTCGATCGCTCGACGATATGACTCAAACGAATTCCCACAATTAGTTGCAGCAAGGTTCATTCTACGTTAGGAGCAACGCTCTTGAGAATCCATACACAGTTCCCATCATTGGATCAGACTGGAACTGGCAAGTGGCCTCAAAAATGACTTCGAGCTGCAGATGGATATCTTGATAATCTATATGTGGGGTAGTTTCTCATCGTAGAACTATACTCAAGCTGGAAAGTGGCCTCGGGTTCAACTAATTAGATTGATGTTTCCATTAAGCATTTTCCATTTAGCTCGTTTCAGATTTCAGTAAATATTTTATACACATAATTCAAATTTTTCTTCAACGAATATTAAAGACAAGATACTTCAATTATTTCAAACAAATGTAATACGTTACTTGAATTTTATCTATCCCTCTAGATTCTGGTTGAACCTACTTGTGACGTCGGCAAGCCTACTTGTGACGTCGGTGACAGCTTAGCCTATCTGTGACGTTCGTTGCTACCGAATCGTCACAGATAGGCTAAGCTGTCACCATTTGTATCCCGTTTTGCATTTAAAAGTAACTGGAGTGAGGAGTGGGAGGATGAGTTTAAATTGTTAATTCGTATAAATAATTGAAAAGTATTGAAGATTGAGTCGTCTGGTTTATTGAAAACAATAGTGATTGGGAAAATGAGTGGTTCATTGGAGATTTTTGGAGGTTGAGTTGTCTTGTAGAGGAAAGGGGGTGGAAGAGAGCCGACTAGTCGGGGATAGAGAAGTGGAGAGGTTGAAGGTTGACTTAAAAGTGATTTAATTAGAAAGAAATTATGGTAGCTTGGTTAGGAGAGGTGGTAAGACGGGAGGCCACGTGTGCCTGAGTTGCATCGTACTGTCAGATGCATGCTCAGCATTTATGGCGTGGGAAAGCTACAAGTTGTGGGTATATGGTTTACTTATAGGATCGTACCTTATCGGCTATGAGGGAGGGAAGGTGACGTGTGGACTGAAGGTCCAGACGTTACATACTTCAAAGGTATCAATCTAGTTGAGTCGTTGAAATAATTTCACCTCACTTTACAAATACCTCCTAATTTTATGTCTGAAAAATAATATATGAGATTTCTGAATATCAATGACTGAATGTTTTTATTTGCAAATTACATTTAATGAAGTATATCGCATTACTCATCTTGATAGATTAGATAGATTAGATAGATAGATCTTGGTAGATTCTAATTTTCAAACCGGACTTCAGGCTTTGGACACAAATATTGTTAATGGATACATGGAGTAGATTCTCATCGCAGAACTAGACTTGAACTGGCAAGGGGCCTGTGAGATGTCTTCAACATTTGGACACGGATCTTGATAATGGATACAGAGGATAGATTTTCCTGTTTAAACCAGACTTTAGGCTTCGACTTCGACTTCATATCGTCAAGGGATCGAAATAAACCCAATCGACATAAATGCTAGAAGGATGGATGATTAGTATGCCAGTAGTGAAATGAGACTAATTGATAATAAATTTTCGAGTATGAGAATCAGAATGAATTTACAAATGATGAACCCATTTTTTTTACTACGTGTCATCGTTATAATTTTATACCTAATAAGGTTATAACTGGTTCGTTGCAGTGAATCTAAAAACAGTTTAAATTACTGCACAGGTTAACCTTATCAGCGTTCCCGGCATTCTATTTATTGTTTAGGAAAAGGTCCGGGCATTAGGCTTTCCGTAATATGCTAAAATGTATAAAATATTTCACACCCATTGAGTCTTGAATGCGGAACGATATGCGGGAAAAATTAATTTAATTTTGATTAATTATTAAAATTATTTGTGCTCTCGCGAACTTAGAGGTTATGCGAATGCGGAATGACAGCGGCGGGAGGCTTCGTCGTGGTTTCCCAGGCTCTCCTGTCGACTGCTTCATCGATCATAGGCACATAAAAAAGACCAGAAAGGAGACTCGTTTCTGGAAAAGAAAGTTAGCCACTGGGCATCCATACATGAACACTACTGTACCTGCGATGTCGCGCAAGACTAGGAATAGTATAAAAGCTGGTGAGGACAAGCCTCACCAGCGATACTCAGCAGAGAGCGAGTAGTCGACTCACAGCAAATTAAAGAGCGACGCGAGCTATAGAGCCGGTCGACTTAATCATTGGAAGAATAACTTAGCGTCAGTAGAATCAAATAATAAAGTCTTAAGACAGATTTCAATATAATTAAATCAAACTTAAAATCTCAGAAAGACATGCTAAAACAGCTGTTGTTTCATATTTCAAAAAGTTAAAGTCTATTGCTGCAGTATTGAGAATAGATTCCAGAAAGAATAGAGGCATTTGTCGATAAACAGAATTTGCACTCCAAAACTCGAAATAGAACCGAAAAGATCGATCAAATAAAGACGATAGAGCCAGTTAGAATAAGGTAGTAAATTAAGAACATAGAAGTAAGAACGATTTTTGTTATGTTATTTTGTAAATTCAGATATCAAAAAGTATTTGATTAAAACGTTTGATTTCACAAATTTCAAATCAACGCTGTGTCTTTGTCCGACATTTCCGTCGCTCATTTCCATTATAAAAAACCCTTGCACACAACATAAAGCCGAGATAGTATAAATTCAGGGAACAGCTTTGAAGAGCAATCTTCCGAGTCTGGATATACAGTCTTGGGTGCATAACCCCGGATCTGAGTGCAGGGAATAGTTAGAAAAGATAGGCAAGCTCAGGAATCAGGCTTATGTGAAAACATCGGCTCTGACGTAGGGAAGTGGCTTTACCGAGCAATCTGTTGAGTCCACGCAAAAAACGGCTTTGTTAACTCCGAGTCCGTAGTTAGTTAGAAAATCTAGAAAGGAGGCTTTTTGTGGCAGAACCAACTTTTCCCCTCCAACCTAGTTACAAAGTGCCCAAAACTCATAAAATCTAGAAAATTCAATATTTGAGCAAAGAACTCACAAAACGGCGGTCTATTCCTTATAATTTTAATTGCCGGAACAGCCCGGAACGTTACAATATATATATATTTATCAAATAATTCTAATTGTTTCTTTCATATACATTTTCATTCATGAAGTTTTTAAACCCAACGTTTCACAATATATTTATGACCATTTCCATTGTAAGTGAAATGAGTCATACAGCACTGTTCTAAATCTTGAAGATTGAATAGCTTCCAAGTAAAAATGTCAAGAAAAGCATTTTCAAGAATACGATATGCTTGGAAGTGTTCATCATAATATGTATAAATAGTGATTTCTTTTGTAATGACTAGGGCCAAGGACTTCGTATGGAGGGGGTAAACTAATACACAAGAACCACATCTGTGTGATAACTATGTTCAGGTTCCACAGTGACAGATTTCAGATGTCAACGAAAACTAACACATGTAAACACATCTGTGTAATCGGTAATAATTTCATTCGTTTTCGGTTTCGCAGTGACAAAGTTCAGATGGCAGAATAAAATGTCAAACTTAACCCCCCTGACCAGTCCGATAAGTGTAGACCATGCAAGAGTATGTAGTATTTAAGTATACATGCAAGTTCAAGACTGCCCACGTGTGGATAGCGGGCAGCTCTCCGTGACTTATGCAGTAGATATAGAAAATAAATTTAAGTCACTGCGTATTGGAAACCACTATTCTAACCTCGCTTCGCTCCGTTACAACGCGGTTCTTCGACGCAGCATGCGAAGCCACTGTAATATATTTTTTTGTATACGCCTTTGGCTTTGTTTTTATCTCACATTTTTTATTTATTTTTATATAATTAAAGCCGTAGAGAAATGAATGAAAATAAAAATTCGTGTTATTGCTACAGATTTGTTATTTCTATTTTGAAAAAATACAGTAACGTTATCAAATCGTCAATGACAATATAGAAATAGCAATCTTAAGGGAGACTTTGTCCTTGGAGTGCCATATTTCAGGTGTTTACATTTTATTTTTTTTAAAGGAAACGAGTAAAGCTTTTTGAGTGCGGTTTTTTTCTTGCTTTTATTCATGATATACAGAACGTTAAAAAAAAATTTTTTGAAAAAAAAATCAAAATGGCGGCCGTTGCAGCTCCGCGAAAACAAGGCCTCAAATCGCGGGAGGTAAACGGCTGACATCACTGCCCCCTCTTTGTTGATCTGAAACACAAATTCCAAGCAAATCATCAATGTGTGACCCTCTGGTCATGGAATGACAAATGGGTTTTTCGTTTAGTACAAATTTCGGAAAATGGCGGCAATTAAAAAAAAAAAAATCGAATTTTCGCGTTATTTTTCGCATAAAAAGATAAATAATAAATGCAAAAATGTATCTATCGAAAAAACGATCCATCATTCCGTGAAGACATATTTTCTGAGTATGCTCTCCAAATTTGAGGTCGATATGTTAATTACAGCGGTCACGAGAATGTCAGCCATTTTTAAAAACGTGTTTTCGAGAAAAACGCGTTTAAAGTTTTGTAATGTGTTTACACAAATATGTTTATAATTACCGCTAATCGGCAATGCCTGGTCCATAGAGGCATCCCTTCTCTTGTTATCCTTCTTTTTCTTTTTCTGTATACCTGCGTCAGACGCGCTGACACCTGCAGGAACCGAGCTAGCCGGGCGTCCCGCTGAGCCGGTCTGCCGAGCTGAGACGGTCAGAGCGCGCTGACGGTGTCAACTTCAAACGCGCTTAAAATATCGTAAACGTTCGAAATCCGGGAAACGCTTCGACAGATTTATTTCTACTTACATGTAGATTAAGAATTCGTAATAAAAAAAAATAGATTTTTTGAAAATTTCAAGGACAAAGTCTCCCTTAATAATTGTATTCAAGGAAGTATATTTCAAGGAAGCAAGTATTTTCTTTCATCATTGCACGAGGAACGGAGGAATGCCCATTTTTTTACACACGGAAACTCTTGAATATGCAATGGTAGGCTCGCAAATCACAGTTGCCCCAAAAATCAGCACAGATATGTCAGAGTGGGTCACATCCTTATATTTCCGACAGGACAATCATTTTCAACTTCAATCCAATTCGCAGCAGCTGCCGATATAAGTCGAAACACATCTGACTAAATAAGATAAAAATCAAGACAACAAATAAGACAGAAGTCAAGACAAAAATCAAGACAAAAAATAAGACAGAAATCAAGACAAAAAATAGGACATAAATCAAGACAAAAAATAACACAAAAATCAAGACAAAAATCAAGACAAAAAATAAAACAAAAATCAAGACAAAAAATAAGACAAAAATCAAGACAAAAAATAAGACGAGAATCAAGGGTATGCAAGGGTAGGCTCGCAAATCACAGTTGCCCCAAAATCAGCACAGATATTTCAGAGTGGGTCACATCCTTAAGGGGGTATTCTACTCTAGAGGCCCGAATTTCGAGCGTTTTTTGGCGATTGATAAAAAAAAAGCAATTGATATTTTTACTGTCCATTTTTTTATCATTTGTTTATTTATACTTAAAGATTACACAAAATAAATTTCAAAAAAAAAAAAAAAAAATTTCTTCGAGTTATGTGTCTTTGAAGTAGAGGGGGGAAAAAAAAGGCCGCGTCCTCGTATCCATAATTTCTACCCTTATGGTCATCTGAAAAATAAAACAATGGTGAATTCTTAATTAGTACGAATGTCGTTATCGTAAGAAGCGGCAAAACTGAAAAAAAAAAAAAAATTTCATAAAATGGCGGCTACTGAAATTAAAGGTCGTTTTTTTCACCAATTTTTCAACTTTATCAAATTTTTTAAAAATATTACAAATTAAAATTTTCATTTTTTGTCGGTTCATACGATAAAAAGATATTGAAAGAATATTCATGTCAAATTTCAATTAAATCGGTTAATTAGAACTTCAGATATTGTGGACACTGCATCGAAAAAAGTTGTTTCGAGAAAAACGCGTTTAAAGTTTTACGTTAAGTTTCAGGCAGCGTAATTGATAAAATAGTATGTATTACTTACATTCTCTTAATCAGCCATCCCAGCTTCATACATTGGGCCTTACGTTACAATGACCTTCAAACCATCGATGTAGTATACTGGAAGTATTATAGAAAGAAGGGGAGAGAGCTATTCATACCCAGGTAGCCCGGGCCTCCGTCGCCTATTGTTACAGTCGTCCGCTCAACCGGTCTCGTTGCCACGACACTAAAACCGCTATAACTTCGGAAATAATTTGAATTTTGAAAAATCCTTTCAGGAGGATATTTTTGAATATCTAAACTATCGGATTATGAAAAAAAAAATTTTTTGATTTTTTCAAATTTGTAGAGTAGAATACCCCCTTAAGGGGGTATTCTAGTCTAGAAGCTCGAATTACGGGCGTTTTTTGACGCTCGATAAAAAAAAAAGCAGTGAATATTTTTAGTATCCATATTCTTATCATTTTTTTATGGATATCTCAAGAATACATACAAAAAATTTCAAAAAAAAATATTACAATTTGAGCGAGTTATGCGCTGTTAAAGTAGAGGAAGAAAAAAAAAGAACTTGTCCTCGCCGTCACAATTCCCACCCTTCTGGTCATTTGTAACAAAAAAAAAAGGTAGATTCTTAATTAGTACAAATGTCGAAATGGTATGAACCATGAAAACTGAAAATAAAAAATTTTCCCGCAAAATGGCGGCTAGTCAAAAAAGAGGGTCGGTTTTTCCACTAATTTATTAGGTTTTAAAGTTTTTTAAAAAATATTAAGAATTGAAAATTTTGAGTTTTTAGAGGTTCATACTGAAGAGGGACATATAAAGAATATTCATACCAAATTTCAAGTCAATCAGTCGATTAGAACTTGAGATTTTGTGACGGCTGTTTTGAAAAAACTAGTTTTGAGAAAAACACGTTTAAAGTTTTACGTCAAGTTTCAGGCGGTGTAATTGATAGAACAGTACATATAACTTACATTTTCTTAATCAGCCAATCCAGCTTCATACATCGGGCCTTCTTCTACTTCATATTGTTGATTTGCAGCGTTTCTCTCCGCAAGACGAGCAGTTCTTCCTTCTTTTGAAGCATTTGAAGTTCGAACCTCAGAACGTTCAATTCTTGCTTCATTGCGCCCAACAACAAACTCATGGGATTCCAGACCAATTGTGATTCCCATAACTTTCATTATACTCAAAATCGGGTGAAAGCCTTCATTAAAAATACAAACTGCTAAACAATTTGCAATTTCGATTGTCTGCGCGCCGGCATGAATATGCTTGGGTGCAAACGTCCATATTAAAGAATTGAGAGATTCGTTGTTATTCTGAGTTTCAGATCCCAAACACCGATGCAATAAAGAATCATTTGACAGGCTTTCGTAAATAGGTTTTAAAACTTTCAAAACGTTATCAGCAAGAGGTGGATCCTCGTGGTGAAAGTCATCTGGAGTTCCTTCGGCTGCTGCTTTCTGCCATTTACACCAACTGGAGGGTCCAGGTGGGCAATTCATGTGCTGAGGCTTCTCATCAGTTGAACTCTTATGGAAATACGTTGCCCATATCTCGCGCTTCATATCCCCAACAGAGTCAGGATTACGACGGATAGCTAATCCGTAATACAAAGATAACTCGTTGATCTTCTTATCTGTCAATTTACCAGCACCTTTACCACCCATTCCGCTATTATCCTTTTTTGCCTTTCGTAATCGCGACCCCATACGCTTCTGGACGTGCCCAACACACTCTTTTTTTACAACAACTGGATCATTATTGTAAGGATTTAAGTCAAGGATCCCTTTAAAAGTCTTTGAGTCGCCATCTCCAATATACTTGACATACTTTACTCCATGCTTTTCTTCAGATCTTTCGAACATCTCAACCACTGCGTCGACCTCCATCTTTCCAGCGCTTCCTTTATGGTTTATCGAGCAAGAAGCTTCATGTTCTTCATACCAGTATTCGTAGGCAAAGATGTCGGCTTTTTTTTTATTCTGCCATAAGTTGCAGCCCTGACAAAAACTCGACTTCACGACTGTATCAACAACTTTCTTGCTAAATTTCCCTACAAGCGTAGTGACTCCAAAAAGGGAATTAAATCCTCTCTTCTTCCAAGTCCCATCACCGGAAACTGTGAACTGTGTAGGATTCGCTTCCTGATCTGAGGCTAAAATTAACTCTTTCTCTTCTTCCACAGCTTTAGAAATAATCCGGTTATAAACAGCCGATGCAGCCATATGAAAATTATCTAGACAGGTATAATATGTACCGATAGCCAAACCCTGACCGATATCCATGATACTACAAAAGATCTTAATACCTTCTCTTCCAACTCCGATGAGTCTCATAGCTATTACAATTCTGCGGTTTACCTCAAATGCCTTATTTATGAATGGGCATGACGGAATATAACGGACACTTTCGCAGCCACATTGCACTCCAATTTTGAATCCTAGCCCACGTGCAGCCGACCGAGAAAATTTGATTTTTTCTTTACATGTAGCACATATAATCATCAAAGCAAGAGATGAAAACACAGAAAAAAACTCTAAAATACAATAGCCAAAATTATAATCGACAAGAACTTCTTCATCAGTTGTATTTTTCAACTTTGCTGCCGATGCACTGGTACACGAAGTTTCCTCTTCAAGAGTAAATTGATTGCCGCTGAATTTCCGTTTTCTTGATCTATCTGGACGATAAAAACCACTTTTCTTACTTTTTCTATCCATTTCACACACAAGAATAAAATATAACGGCAAAAACATTGTAAATGTAAAAAATTAAAACCGAGTTCCAAAATGGTTTCCCCAGCCAAAAACTCGAGAACATCCATACTCTTTTTCAGCTTCGGATTACAAACATCATTTCCTTACAAAAATAGTACAAAATAATACGTGAAATCAGGCATCGAAGCCGAGCGTTCCCTTTGTTAATTTTCAGACTTCAAATTATGTTCTTCAAATGCTAATCAATCGAAATGAATGGAAAACCAATAGAATCATTGATGAAAGCTGTGATAAAACAGCATATTGGCGACGGAAAATATTGCTGAAGGAAGTTAGCTCGTATGATGATACGAACTCGGCGGGCATAGATTGTTCTGAAAATTATCAATTGCACTCTTTTTTTTTAAATTATTTCTTCCAGTCAATGTGTAACGATCACACCCACAAAATTGTCGGGAGCATGATCAAATACTGTTAGGATATTTTTGGCATTGATAATATCAAGATTCGCGGCAGCGAATCGCCGAGTTCCCCCCCCCCCCTCCGACAGTGAAAACTCGGCGCGCCAGCCACGAAACATTTACCCGAGCCAGCTCTTGTTCTTGTAAAAAATCTGTCATATCTTTTGAACCGCTGATTATTTCCTAATAAAATTTATATGGGCGTAAGGCCCTCGCCATTCGACCTTGCTCGCGAAATTTCGACAAAATCTACCGCGTGGTTCCTGAGATATTGACCGTCGAAGTTGATCGAAAAACACAATCTTCTTCTTCTTCTTCTCCTTCTTCTCCTTCTTCGTTGCAGACCGTTCTTCTTGAGACCACGATATCTGTCGAACCGTTGCACTTATGAACTTGCCATTTGGAAGGAGTGTTCTCGTCACCGAAATCTCGCCCCCTATTGTTTTTGAGCAATAATTGACCACGCGTAACTGAGTTATTAATAATATTAATTATTTTACAAAATGCGCATGCGCAGAATTATTGATCGATGCCTGATTTACAAATGCGCATGCGCAGCAGCAAATCGCGGCCGCGTGCCAGTATGATTATAATATAATATTATTATATTATTATATAGTATTATTTATAATCATATTTCATTCATCATTGTTATTATTATTGTCATTATTATTGATGCGTTACGTCTGCTCGTGCTCCCCAAAAAAATTTGTACCCAGTAATGTGTCCGCACCGCAGTTTTCGGTGTCCAGGTCCTTCGCTCCGTAGTTTTCGGTATCCAGGTCCTTCGCTCCGTAGTTTTCGGTGTCCAGGTCCTTCGCTCCGTAGTTTTCGGTATCCAGGTCCTCCGCTCCGTAGTTTTCGGTGTCCAGGTCCTTCGCTCCGTAGTTTTCGGTATCCAGGTCCTTCGCTCCGTAGTTTTCGGTATCCAGGTCCTCCGCTCCGTAGTTTTCGGTGTCCAGGTCCTTCGCTCCGTAGTTTTCGGTATCCAGGTCCTTCGCTCCGTAGTTTTCGGTATCCAGGTTCTTCGCTCCGCAGTTTTCGGTGTCCAGGTCCTTCGCTCCGTAGTTTTCGGTGTCCAGGTCCTTCGCTCCGTAGTTTTCGGTATCCAGGTCCTCCGCTCCGTAGTTTTCGGTGTCCAGGTCCTTCGCTCCGTAGTTTCCGGTATCCAGGTCTTTCGCTCCGTAGTTTTTGGTATCCACGTTCTTCGCTCCGTAGTTTTCGGTATCCAGGTCCTTCGCACCGTAGTTTTCGGTATCCAGGTCCTTCGCACCGTAGTTTTTGGTATCCAGGTCCTTCGCTCCGTAGTTTTCGGTATCCACGTCCTTCGCTCCGTAGTTTTCGGTATCCAGGTCCTTCGCTCCGTAGTTTCCGGTGTCTACGTCCACCGCTCCGTAGTTTTTTTAATAAAATTTATAGGGCGTAAGACTGCCCATTTGATCTTGTTCGTGAAATTCCGACAAAATCTGCTGCGTAGTTTCTGAGATGTAATAACATTTATCCGGCAATTTTTTTTTCTATATTATCATAAATAATTACGTATAATTTGATATAATTCTATATGATAAAATTATCGTGAAAATTTTTTTTTTTTCATATAATTGAAGAACCAATTTTGTAGAGAAATAAATTTCCTACAAGATTATGGAAACGAAAATCCGGAAAAAAAATTTTCACACCCATTTATTTTAGAAATAAGAAAAATAAATTTTTACATGTTCGTTTTAAATCGGAAAGAGGACCCCTCCTTGCGCCAACTGAATTTCCGAGATATCGAGCTGAAATTTTGAGAGAATTTTTTTTTCCGTGACAAAGAAACTTTTGAGATACATTTATTCCAAAAAAATTATAGAATTTTTTTTCTGAAACAGTCTAATGTAGATATTCTTTAGATCAACTTGAAAAATATTATAGAATCTCATGATGGTCTGTTTCGATTGGACATGGCTATTTTACTTAAGAGTTTCACAATCGAACAATTGTAGAACATTTTCCGTATTCTATGTTCGTACGACATCTAAATATGTTGCTATGTCTAAATAAAATTGGATCATGGGAAGCATAAACTATGATCGGAACAAGCTATTGTATAATTCTCAAGATGAAATTTCTTGGCCGAATAAAATAGCTCGTATCTTTTGCGCAAGTTCCAAAATACACTTGTTCATTGTAGCACATGCATTCCATCACGAATGATCGGAAGTTGATCTTTATACAGAGTGATTCTGTGGAAAGTTGTAAGCCGTGTGGGTGGGCAACCCGCATATTTACCGAAACGGCAACGCTGTCGTAGGGACAGTTGAACGTCTACACCTACAGATGACGTAGCGACAGCTGTCACGTCGTTGGGTCAGAATCAACATACAGAGTGACATATTTGAGATTGATCGTAATATAACTGGTAAGACAACGGGAATCGATATTAATTCGTAAAGAAATGGTAACGAATTAGTGAATTGATTGCAGATGTCGATTTCTGTTTATTTGCAACATTATTTGGGTCCAAAAAATCTTGCTTCGAAACAGACCTACGTAGATCACCTGTTTGCCTACCGAATCGAGTAGAAGTTTCAGCGAGGGATGAATTAATTGAAAGTATTGTTCTGTAAATCAACGTAATTGTACCTTTGATAGCTGAGTGGAATAAAGCGTAGCATATTTGTAAAAATGATTACATTTCAATGATTTTCTATCATGCAATAACATTTTTTATTCATTAAACGTAGTACAATAACAATAAATCACACGGAGAAAATTAAATTATCAAAATTACTATCTGGTGTATGGTAGAATTTACTAATTCTTGATAGTAGAACTTGATCGTAGTGAGTACTGCTTGTTAGATGATTGTATAAGTCATCTTGATGATTCGTACAATCATTTTGATGATTTATACAATCATCTAAGTATAGTATTCACTACGATCGAGTTCTACTATCAAGAATTAGTAAATTCTACCATACACCAGATAGTAATTTTAATCATTTAATTTTCTCCGTGTAAATGCGTTGTACCGACGACATGCCGACTTCTTGAGCAACTCTCGAGACTAGCTTCTTCCAAAACTATGACCGTCTTCTGGAACTATGCGCAGTATTTCCACAAAACTGTGCTTTCAAATTTATAAGGCGGTGGAAAAATTTGGGGTCTTGTCTGCTCCGTGAGAGATGTCTCGTAGATTGCTCGTTGAATCGAATTTACATCGCTGTGTTCCTGACCGTAGTTGTCGAATTGATGCAACGAGTCAGTCCGTCACCGAGGAACTGCTAGCTTGTAAATAATTTCGCAAATAAACATAACTTAGAATCTGCGATCAATTCGTAACTTTATCACGACTTTATTACGAATTAATATCGTTTGACATTTGTTGGTTACCTTTGTTACAATTAGATTCATAAATTTCATCCCGACGGTAGTTCAAACCCAAATAACGTTGCAAATGAACAGAAATCGACATCTGCAATCAATTCGCTAATTCGTTACCACTTCTTTACGAATTAATATCGATTCCCTTTGTCTTACTAGTTATATTATGATCAACCTCAAATATGTCATTCTGTCACTTGATTCTGACCAAACGACGTGAAAGCTGCCGCTGCGTCATCTCTAGATGCAGACGTTCGACTGTCCCTACGACAGCGTTGCCGTTTCGGTAAATATGCGGGTTGCCTACCCACACGGCTTACAACTTTCCACAGAATCGCTCTGTATATGTGTAATATGTAGAATACAGTAAAGTCAGCTTAGCGCTGACCCGTTTGCACATACAAAAAGTAATGAAATAACGGCAAAAACATTGTAAATGTAAAAAATTAAAACCGAGTTCCAAAATGGTTTCCCCAGCCAAAAACTCGAGAACATCCATACTCTTTTTCAGCTTCAGATTACAAACATCATTTCCTTACAAAAATAGTACAAAATAATACGTGAAATCAGGCATCGAAGCCGAGCGTTCCCTTTGTTAATTTTCAGACTTCAAATTATGTTCTTCAAATGCTAATCAATCGAAATGAATGGAAAACCAATAGAATCATTGATGAAAGCTGTGATAAAACAGCATATTGGCGACGGAAAATATTGCTGAAGGAAGTTAGCTCGTATGATGATACGAACTCGGCGGGCATAGATTGTTCTGAAAATTATCAATTGCTGAAGTGTGAGGTAAGATCAGCAATTAGTGCGTCTTTCAATGCAGAATATGTGTACCTATACTGTAAGTCGAATAGAAAGAGAGACGTCGCAAGAGCATCACCGAAGTGTACCGATAATGGGTACGTCCAGTATAAGTATGTATCGTTTTATGGATGTGACATGTTTGTAGCATGGCGTTATAACTTTAGTCGAAAATCGGTAAACGATAGATGCAGAATGAAATTGAACTCTTCAAAACTTGCATTCGAATTTAAATTACTGAGATCACCGTGCCTGGACCATTAGTTCTTGTTATGAACACACTATGGGTATTTTTTTAACTTTAATTTCCAACGGATTACTCATTCCTTTCATTCATTTGTTTCAACACAACCTCTTGCGAAAACCACGAAGCACTAGTGCGTGGAAAATGTTTTCTGATTTTTAAATTTGAAGAAAAAAAGGATAGTATGTAGGGCACGGGCACTCAAAAGGACTTTATGAAGAGTGTGAAAGTGTCACACGATTCAAAGACGAGGTCTTTCTTCGCCCTTGTCATATAAACCACTATTATATCGCAGTTTTAGTCTACAATAATGAATATATTATCAATGCCAAAAATATCCTAACAGTATTTGATCATGCTCCCGACAATTTTGTGGGTGTGATCGTTACACATTGACTGGAAGAAATAATTTTAAAAAAAAGAGTGCAATTGATAATTTTCAGAACAATCTATGCCCGCCGAGTTCGTATCATCATACGAGCTAACTTCCTTCAGCAATATTTTCCGTCGCCAATATGCTGTTTTATCACAGCTTTCATCAATGATTCTATTGGTTTTCCATTCATTTCGATTGATTAGCATTTGAAGAACATAATTTGAAGTCTGAAAATTAACAAAGGGAACGCTCGGCTTCGATGCCTGATTTCACGTATTATTTTGTACTATTTTTGTAAGGAAATGATGTTTGTAATCTGAAGCTGAAAAAGAGTATGGATGTTCTCGAGTTTTTGGCTGGGGAAACCATTTTGGAACTCGGTTTTAATTTTTTACATTTACAATGTTTTTGCCGTTATTTCATTACTTTTTGTATGTGCAAACGGGTCAGCGCTAAGCTGACTTTACTGTATTCTACATATTACACATATACAGAGCGATTCTGTGGAAAGTTGTAAGCCGTGTGGGTAGGCAACCCGCATATTTACCGAAACGGCAACGCTGTCGTAGGGACAGTCGAACGTCTGCATCTAGAGATGACGCAGCGGCAGCTTTCACGTCGTTTGGTCAGAATCAAGTGACAGAATGACATATTTGAGGTTGATCATAATATAACTAGTAAGACAAAGGGAATCGATATTAATTCGTAAAGAAGTGGTAACGAATTAGCGAATTGATTGCAGATGTCGATTTCTGTTCATTTGCAACGTTATTTGGGTTTGAACTACCGTCGGGATGAAATTTATGAATCTAATTGTAACAAAGGTAACCAACAAATGTCAAACGATATTAATTCGTAATAAAGTCGTGATAAAGTTACGAATTGATCGCAGATTCTAAGTTATGTTTATTTGCGAAATTATTTACAAGCTAGCAGTTCCTCGGTGACGGACTGACTCGTTGCATCAATTCGACAACTACGGTCAGGAACACAGCGATGTAAATTCGATTCAACGAGCAATCTACGAGACATCTCTCACGGAGCAGACAAGACCCCAAATTTTTCCACCGCCTTATAAATTTGAAAGCACAGTTTTGTGGAAATACTGCGCATAGTTCCAGAAGACGGTCATAGTTTTGGAAGAAGCTAGTCTCGAGAGTTGCTCAAGAAGTCGGCATGTCGTCGGTACAACGCATTTACACGGAGAAAATTAAATGATTAAAATTACTATCTGGTGTATGGTAGAATTTACTAATTCTTGATAGTAGAACTCGATCGTAGTGAATACTATACTTAGATGATTGTATAAATCATCAAAATGATTGTACGAATCATCAAGATGACTTATACAATCATCTAACAAGCAGTACTCACTACGATCAAGTTCTACTATCAAGAATTAGTAAATTCTACCATACACCAGATAGTAATTTTGATAATTTAATTTTCTCCGTGTGATTTATTGTTATTGTACTACGTTTAATGAATAAAAAATGTTATTGCATGATAGAAAATCATTGAAATGTAATCATTTTTACAAATATGCTACGCTTTATTCCACTCAGCTATCAAAGGTACAATTACGTTGATTTACAGAACAATACTTTCAATTAATTCATCCCTCGCTGAAACTTCTACTCGATTCGGTAGGCAAACAGGTGATCTACGTAGGTCTGTTTCGAAGCAAGATTTTTTGGACCCAAATAATGTTGCAAATAAACAGAAATCGACATCTGCAATCAATTCACTAATTCGTTACCATTTCTTTACGAATTAATATCGATTCCCGTTGTCTTACCAGTTATATTACGATCAATCTCAAATATGTCACTCTGTATGTTGATTCTGACCCAACGACGTGACAGCTGTCGCTACGTCATCTGTAGGTGTAGACGTTCAACTGTCCCTACGACAGCGTTGCCGTTTCGGTAAATATGCGGGTTGCCCACCCACACGGCTTACAACTTTCCACAGAATCACTCTGTATAAAGATCAACTTCCGATCATTCGTGATGGAATGCATGTGCTACAATGAACAAGTGTATTTTGGAACTTGCGCAAAAGATACGAGCTATTTTATTCGGCCAAGAAATTTCATCTTGAGAATTATACAATAGCTTGTTCCGATCATAGTTTATGCTTCCCATGATCCAATTTTATTTAGACATAGCAACATATTTAGATGTCGTACGAACATAGAATACGGAAAATGTTCTACAATTGTTCGATTGTGAAACTCTTAAGTAAAATAGCCATGTCCAATCGAAACAGACCATCATGAGATTCTATAATATTTTTCAAGTTGATCTAAAGAATATCTACATTAGACTGTTTCAGAAAAAAAATTCTATAATTTTTTTGGAATAAATGTATCTCAAAAGTTTCTTTGTCACAGAAAAAAAAATTCTCTCAAAATTTCAGCTCGATATCTCGGAAATTCAGTTGGCGCAAGGAGGGGTCCTCTTTCCGATCTAAAACGAACATGTAAAAATTTATTTTTCTTATTTCTAAAATAAATGGGTGTGAAATTTTTTTTTCCGGATTTTCGTTTCCATAATCTTGTAGGAAATTTATTTCTCTACAAAATTGGTTCTTCAATTATATGAAAAAAAAAAAATTTTCACGATAATTTTATCATATAGAATTATATCAAATTATACGTAATTATTTATGATAATATAGAAAAAAAAATTGCCGGATAAATGTTATTACATCTCAGAAACTACGCAGCAGATTTTGTCGGAATTTCACGAACAAGATCAAATGGGCAGTCTTACGCCCTATAAATTTTATTAAAAAAACTACGGAGCGGTGGACGTAGACACCGGAAACTACGGAGCGAAGGACCTGGATACCGAAAACTACGGAGCGAAGGACGTGGATACCGAAAACTACGGAGCGAAGGACCTGGATACCAAAAATTACGGTGCGAAGGACCTGGATACCGAAAACTACGGTGCGAAGGACCTGGATACCGAAAACTACGGAGCGAAGGACGTGGATACCAAAAACTACGGAGCGAAAGACCTGGATACCGGAAACTACGGAGCGAAGGACCTGGACACCGAAAACTACGGAGCGGAGGACCTGGATACCGAAAACTACGGAGCGAAGGACCTGGACACCGAAAACTACGGAGCGAAGGACCTGGACACCGAAAACTGCGGAGCGAAGAACCTGGATACCGAAAACTACGGAGCGAAGGACCTGGATACCGAAAACTACGGAGCGAAGGACCTGGACACCGAAAACTACGGAGCGGAGGACCTGGATACCGAAAACTACGGAGCGAAGGACCTGGATACCGAAAACTACGGAGCGAAGGACCTGGACACCGAAAACTACGGAGCGGAGGACCTGGATACCGAAAACTACGGAGCGAAGGACCTGGACACCGAAAACTACGGAGCGAAGGACCTGGATACCGAAAACTACGGAGCGAAGGACCTGGACACCGAAAACTGCGGTGCGGACACATTACTGGGTACAAATTTTTTTGGGGAGCACGAGCAGACGTAACGCATCAATAATAATGACAATAATAATAACAATGATGAATGAAATATGATTATAAATAATACTATATAATAATATAATAATATTATATTATAATCATACTGGCACGCGGCCGCGATTTGCTGCTGCGCATGCGCATTTGTAAATCAGGCATCGATCAATAATTCTGCGCATGCGCATTTTGTAAAATAATTAATATTATTAATAACTCAGTTACGCGTGGTCAATTATTGCTCAAAAACAATAGGGGGCGAGATTTCGGTGACGAGAACACTCCTTCCAAATGGCAAGTTCATAAGTGCAACGGTTCGACAGATATCGTGGTCTCAAGAAGAACGGTCTGCAACGAAGAAGGAGAAGAAGGAGAAGAAGAAGAAGAAGATTGTGTTTTTCGATCAACTTCGACGGTCAATATCTCAGGAACCACGCGGTAGATTTTGTCGAAATTTCGCGAGCAAGGTCGAATGGCGAGGGCCTTACGCCCATATAAATTTTATTAGGAAATAATCAGCGGTTCAAAAGATATGACAGATTTTTTACAAGAACAAGAGCTGGCTCGGGTAAATGTTTCGTGGCTGGCGCGCCGAGTTTTCACTGTCGGAGGGGGGGGGGGAACTCGGCGATTCGCTGCCGCGAATCTTGATATTGATAGATAAAGGAATTAATCACAGCCTGTTAATTATGCCTGCTCGTTGCACAAATTACAGTTCCATTCCTGTCTGCGTCTTTCACCAACGAAATGAGTTATTTTTGTCAACTATAGCTAGTCCTCGCATGTATCAGGTATGATTGTAGAAATTAGGCCTGTTGACTATGGCTGGTCGTTTCACGGTTTAATTTCGGTCTACGTCCAACCTCTGCGAAATGATAAAATATGTTTACTAACTTATTATGATACTAACAGCATCTCATACCGTTACCCTAACATAATGGTCAAATGATCTTGATCTAGTATCTGTTACTTGTGTAAATGAATTTCAGAACTATTAAATAAATCACAATGAATCTTAACCTGTCGTAGTTCGTCATTACAAGTTCATCGTCTTCAGCTCGACAATGGTCCTGGCTCGATAGGCTGCTGTGCGATGCATCGAAACCCATAGTTGTGACTCAATTCAGTGACATCGTTACACTCAATACGTCCACCAGCTGCGACCGCGACCCTTTGAAAGCGGTTAAAGAATCCACAAAGAATCTTGTTGCACAACCATTGCGTTTGTTTATTAGAATCATTAAATTGAACTTACCGAAAGATCTGCTATAGAGTAAAATCCGTTTCGCACAGTTTCACAGCAAATTCGTTAATCACGTATTTTTTGAGGCTACATATTTCGCTGTTCTAATATATCTAGGTTAGGTTATTGGTTATGAATTCGGTTATTAATTATGCCTGTCAAAACTGTCAAAAAGTCAAACAGAGATTGTAACTCGGCCACACGGCAGGGGCGCTGGCGTTTACTTCACGGTACCAACATAATTCTATTTCCAAACGATCACTTTCGGGTCAGAATCAACCTCGCCAAGTGTATACTTAAATACTACATACTCTTGCATGGTCTACACTTATCGGACTGGTCAGGGGGGTTAAGTTTGACATTTTATTCTGCCATCTGAACTTTGTCACTGCGAAACCGAAAACGAATGAAATTATTACCGATTACACAGATGTGTTTACATGTGTTAGTTTTCGTTGACATCTGAAATCTGTCACTGTGGAACCTGAACATAGTTATCACACAGATGTGGTTCTTGTGTATTAGTTTACCCCCTCCATACGAAGTCCTTGGCCCTAGTCATTACAAAAGAAATCACTATTTATACATATTATGATGAACACTTCCAAGCATATCGTATTCTTGAAAATGCTTTTCTTGACATTTTTACTTGGAAGCTATTCAATCTTCAAGATTTAGAACAGTGCTGTATGACTCATTTCACTTACAATGGAAATGGTCATAAATATATTGTGAAACGTTGGGTTTAAAAACTTCATGAATGAAAATGTATATGAAAGAAACAATTAGAATTATGTGATAAATATATATATATATTTATTAATAATTAATTATATTAATTAATAATAATTAAATATATAAATATTTATTCTTTTAATTTGTAATTTTTCAATCATCAAGATTCGCGGCAGCGAATCGCCGAGTTCCCCCCCCTCCGACAGTGAAAACTCGGCGCGCCAGCCACGAAACATTTACCCGAGCCAGCTCTTGTCCTTGTAAAAAATCTGTCATATCTTTTGAACCGCTGATTATTTCATAATAAAATTTATATGGGCGTAAGGCCCTCGCCATTTGACCCTGCTCGCGAAATTTCGACAAAATCTACCGCGTGGTTCCGGAGATATTGACCGTCGAAGTTGATCGAAAAACACAATCTTCTTCTTCTTCTCCTTCTTCTCCTTCTCCTTCTTCGTTGCAGACCGTTCTTCTTGGGACCACGATATCTGTCGAACCGTTGCACTTATGAACTTGCCATTTGGAAGGAGTGTTCTCGTCACCGAAATCTCGCCCCCTATTGTTTTTGAGCAATAATTGACCACGCATAACTGAGTTATTAATAATATTAATTATTTTACGAAATGCGCATGCGCAGAATTATTGATCGATGCCTGATTTACAAAATGCGCATGCGCAGCAGCAAATCGCGGCCGCGTGCCAGTATGATTATAATATAATATTATTATATTATTATAGTATTATTTATAATCATATTTCATTTATCATTGTTATTATTATTGTCATTATTATTGATGCGTCACGTCTACTCGTGCTCCCCAAAGAAATTTGTACTCAGTAATGTGTCCGCACCGCAGTTTTCGGTGTCCAGGTCCTTCGCTCCGTAGTTTTCGGTATCCAGGTCCTTCGCTCCGTAGTTTTCGGTATCCAGGTCCTTCGCTCCGTAGTTTTCGGTATCCAGGTCCTTCGCTCCGTAATTTTCGGTATCCAGGTCCTTCGCTCCGTAGTTTTTGGTATCCAGATCCTTCGCTCCGTAGTTTTCGGTATCCAGGTCCTTCGCTCCGTAGTTTTCGGTGTCTACGTCCACCGCTCCGTATTTTTTTCATAAAATTTATAGGGGCGTAAGACTCTGCCCACTTGATCTTGTTCGTGAAATTCCGACAAAATCTGCTGCGTAGTTTCTGAGAAATAATAACATTTATCCGGCAAATTTTTTTTCTATATAATCATATATAATTACGTATAATTTGATATAATTTTATATGATGAAATTATCGTGAAAAAATTTTTTTTTTTATATATTTGAAGAACCAATTTTGTAGAGAAAAAAATTTCCTACAAGATTATGGAAACGAAAATCCGGAAAAAAAATGTTTACACCCATTTATTTTAGAAATAAGAAAAATAAATTTTTACATGTTCGTTTTAAGTGGGAAAGAGGACCCCTCCTTGCGCCAACTGAATTTTCGAGATATCGAGCTGAAATTTTGAGAGAATTTTTTTTTTCGTGACAAAGAAACTTTTGAGATACATTTATCCCAAAAAAATTATAGAATTTTTTTTCTGAAACAGTCTAATGTAGATATTTTTTAGATCAACTTGAAAAATAATATAGAATCTCATGATGGTCTGTTTCGATTGGACATGGCTATTTTACTTAAGAGTATCACAATCGAACAATTGTAGAACATTTTCCGTATTTTATGTTCGTACGACATCTAAATATGTTGCTTTGTCTAAATAAAATGGGATCATGGGAAGCATAAAGTATGATCGGAACAAGCTATTGTATAATTCTCAAGATGAAATTTCTTGGCCGAATAAAATAGCTCGTATCTTTTGCGCAAGTTCCAAAATACACTTGTTCATTGTAGCACATGCATTCCATCACGAATGATCGGAAGTTGATCTTTATATATGTGTAATATGTAGAATACATTAAAGTCAGCTTAGCGCTGACCCGTTTGCACCTACAAAAAGTAATGAAATAACGGCAAAAACATTGTAAATGTAAAAAATTACAGCCGAGTTCCAAAATGGTTTCCCCAGCCAAAAACTCGAGAACATCCATACTCTTTTTCAGCGTCAGATTACAAACATCATTTCGTTACCAAAATAGTACAAAATAATACGTGAAATCAGGCATCGAAGCCGAGCGTTCCCTTTGTTAATTTTCAGCCTTCAAATTATGTTCTTCAAATGCTAATCAATGGAAATGAATGGAAAACCAATAGAATCATTGATAAAACCTGTGATAAAACAGCATATTGGCGACGGAAAATATTGCTGAAGGAAGTTAGCTCGTATGATGATACGAACTCGGCGGGCATAGATTGTTCTGAAAATTATCAATTGCACTCTTTTTTTATTTCTTCCAGTCAATGGGTAACGATCACACCCACAAAATTGTCGGGAGCATGATCAAATACTGTTAGGATATTTTTGGCATTGATAATATATTTATTATTGTAGACTGAAACTGCGATATAATAGTGGTTTATATGGCAATGGCGCAGAAAGACCTCATCTTCGAATCGTGTGACACTTTCACACTCCTCATAAAGTCCTTTTCAGTGCCCGTGCCCTACATACTATCCTTTTTTTCTTCAAATTTAAAAATCAGAAAACATTTTCCACGCACTAGTGCTTCGTGGTTTTCGCAAGAGGTTGTGTTGAAACAAATGAATGAAAGGAATGAGTAATCCGTTGAAAATTGAAGTTAAAAAAATACCTATAGTGTGTTCATAACAAGAACTAATGGTCCAGGCACGGTGATCTCAGTAATTTAAATTCGAATGCAAGTTTTGAAGAAGAGTTCAATTTCATTCTGCATCTATCGTTCACCGATTTTCGACTAAAGTTATAACGCCATGCTACAAACATGTCACATCCATAAAACGATACATACTTATACTGGACGTACCCATTATCGGTACACTTCGGTGATGCTCTTGCGACGTCTCTCTTTCTATTCAACTTACAGTATAGATACACATATTCTGCATTGAAAGACGCACTAATTGCTCATCTTACCTCACACTTCAGCAATTGATAATTTTCAGAACAATCTATGCCCGCCGAGTTCGTATCATCATACGAGCTAACTTCCTTCAGCAATATTTTCCGTCGCCAATATGCTGTTTTATCACAGGTTTTATCAATGATTCTATTGGTTTTCCATTCATTTCCATTGATTAGCATTTGAAGAACATAATTTGAAGTCTGAAAATTAACAAAGGGAACGCTCGGCTTCGATGCCTGATTTCACGTATTATTTTGTACTATTTTTGTAACGAAATGATGTTTGTAATCTGACGCTGAAAAAGAGTATGGATGTTCTCGAGTTTTTGGCTGGGGAAACCATTTTGGAACTCGGCTGTAATTTTTTACATTTACAATGTTTTTGCCGTTATTAACCTTATCCCTTCGATGGCACTGTCGTGAAATACATCATATTTAGGGCCAGGATTTTTACCCAATTTCAAAATGACAGTTTATAATTACTGGTGTCAAATTTTTGATATTACGGCAAAAATATAGTCGTATAAAAAAAAATTTTTAATAAAAATTGTTCAAAATTTAATTGTCTAAACAAAATGTCTTTCATGATTTATTCTTAGGACGAATAATTTAGCCGTTTTTTCTAAATCAAGTCTCATGATTAGCAAAAGTTTGAATCGTTCATTATTAATCTTAATTTTGGAATTACGGCGAAAATATGAGTTGTTTGTAAGAATCATAAGAGACATTTTTTTAGATAATTAAATTTCCTGTAACTTTTGTTTGAAAAATTTTGTTATAGTGAAAATTTCTTCGACGTTTTATCAAACGTTTAAACCATTTATTTTGAAATCGTGGCAAAAATCCTGGCTCTAATCATATCTAAAGTCAAAGCAAATGTCTTTTTTTCGTTACCTAACTAGTTTTAATCTATTACGACTTCAGGAGTTTCAATTTATGATTGTTATGGTTTTATACTTCGATAAAATTAATAAATTATCTAATTTTATAACATGTTTTCACGAACTACGACTTACAATCAAACTAATTCTTTTATCATCTGACATAATTTTTCACAATGACGATAATAAAATAGTACATATAATCATAAAATACACTACTGTTTCTAAGAGCGAATTTTGGTATATAAACTTTGATAGATAAATTATCTTTTCATTAATAAAATAATTAATTTCTGCGAAATTGTATCATTTTGATTTGTTCTTATACTTATTAATTGATTTCTATATGATACTAATTTTTTAATCCATAATATTATTTTTATTTATATTTTATTTTATATTAATGTCTTATATCATACTATAACAATTTAAAAAAGCTGGTTTTCGATGTTTTATGTAATGATTTTTGATGAGTTACGTCAAGGAATTCAACTGTTTTTGTCAGGTGGGTCTCAGACCAATCTGGGAGGGTAGTAGGTACAATCTCACATAGTCGCCACGTAAATGTCACATGGGAACATGCCAAATGGTAACGTAGGAATAGGTACAGTAATGTTCATGTATGGATGCCCAATGGCTAACTTTTTTTTCCGGGAACGAGTCTCCTTTCTGGTCTTTTTTATGTGCCTATGATCGATGAAGCAGTCGACAGGAGAGCTTGGGAAACCACGACGAAGCCTCCCGCCGCTGTCATTCCGCATTCGCGTAACCTCTAAGTTCGCGAGAGCACAAATAATTTTAATAAATAATCAAAATTGAATTAATTTTTCCCGCATATTGTTCCACATTTAAGACTCGATGGATGTGAAATATTTTATATAGTTTAGCATATTACGGAGAGCCTAATACCCGGAGCTTTTCCTAACCAATAAATATAATGCCGGGAACAAGAAGCCGCAGATAAGGTTCACCTGTGCAGTGATTTAAACTGTTTTTCGATTCACTGCCACGAACCAGTAATAACCTCATTAGGTATAAAATTATAACGATGACTCGTAGTAAAAAAAACGGGTTCATAATTTGTAAATTTATTGATTCTCATATTCGAAAATTTATTATCAATTCGTCTCATTTCACTACGCGTATACTAATCATCCATTTTTCTAGCATTTATGTCGATTGAGTTTATCTCGATCCCTCGC
The DNA here is from genome assembly GCA_944452935.1 of Rhogogaster chlorosoma. Taxonomy (NCBI): domain Eukaryota; kingdom Metazoa; phylum Arthropoda; class Insecta; order Hymenoptera; family Tenthredinidae; genus Rhogogaster; species Rhogogaster chlorosoma. The sequence goes on along the minus strand of OX101797.1, from coordinate 19,308,122 downwards.
CGATATGACTCAAACGAATTCCCATAATTTATAAGACAGAAGTTGCAGCAAGATTAATTCTACGTTAAGAGCAACGCTCTTGAGAATCCATACACAGTTCCCATCGTTGGATCAGACTGAAACTGGCAAGTGGCCTCAAAAATGACTTCGAGCTGCAGATGGAGATCTTGATAATCTATACATGGGGTAGTTTCTCATCGTAGAACTATACTCAAGCTGGAAAGTGGCCTCGGGTTCAACTAATTAGATCGATGTTTCCATTAAGCATTTTCCATTTAGCTTGTTTCAGATTTCAGTAAATATTTTATATAATTCAAATTTTTCATCAACGAATATTAAAGACAGAACATTTCAATTATTTCAAACAAATGTAATACATTACTTGAATTTTATCTATCCCTCTAGATTCTGATTGAACCTACTTTAAAGGTATTAATCTAGTTGAGTCGTTGAAATAATTTCACCTCACTTTACAAATACCTGCTAATTTTATGTCTGAAAAATAATATATGAGATTTCTGAATATCAATGACTGAATGTTTTTATTTGCAAATTACATTTAATGAAGTATATCGCATTACTCATCTTGATAATCGATAGATGGGGTAGATTCTAATTTTCAAACCGGACTTTAGGCTTTGGACACAAATATTGTTAATGGATACATGGAGTAGATTCTCATCGCAGAACTAGACTTGAACTGGCAAGGGGCCTGTGAGATGTCTTCAACATTTGGACACGGATCTTGATAATGGATACAGAGGATAGATTTTCCTGTTTAAACCAGACTTTAGGCTTCGACTTCGACTTCATATCGTTAAGGGATCGAAATAAACCCAATCGACATAAATGCTAGAAGGATGGATGATTAGTATGCGAGTAGTGAAATGAGACTAATTGATAATAAACTTTCGAGTATGAGAATCAGAATGAACTTACAAACGATGAACCCATTTTTTTTACTACGTGTCATCGTTATAATTTTATACCTAATAAGGTTATTACTGGTTCGTTGCAGTGAATCTAAAAACAGTTTAAATTACTGCACAGGTTAACCTTATCAGCGTTCCCGGCATTCTATTTATTGTTTAGGAAAAGCTCCGGGCATTAGGCTTTCCGTAATATGCTAAACTATATAAAATATTTCACACCCATTGAGTCTTAAATGCGGAACGATATGCGGGAAAAATTAATTCAATTTTGATGATTATTAAATTATTTGTGCTCTCGCGAGCTTAGAGGTTATGCGAATGCGGAATGACAGCGGCGAGAGGCTTCGTCGTGGTTTCCCAAACTCTCCTGTCGACTGCTTCATCGATCATAGGCACATAAAAAAGACCAGAAGGGAGACTCGTTTCTGGAAAAGAAAGTTAGCCACTGGGCATCCATACATGAACACTACTGTACAGTAATGTTCATTAATGGGTGCCCAGTGACTAACTTTTTTTCCGGGAGCGAGTCTCCTTTCTAGTCTTTTTTATGTGCCTATGATCGATGAAGCAGTCGACAGGAGAGCTTGGGAAACCACGACGAAGCCTCCCGCTGCTGTCATTCTGCATTCGCATAACCTCTAAGTTCGCGAGAGCACAAATAATTTTAATAATTAATTAAAATTAAATTAATTTTTCCCGCATATTGTTCCGCATTCAAGACTCGATGGATGTGAAATATTCTATATAGTTTAGCATATTACGGAAAGCCTAATGCCCGGAGCTTTTCCTAACCAATAAATAGAATGCCGCAAACGCTGATAAGGTTAACTTGTGCAGTAATTTAAACTGTTTTTAGATTCACTGCAACGAACCAGTAATAACCTTATTAGGTATAAAATTATAACGATGACACGTAATAAAAAAAAACGGGTTCATCATTTGTAAATTCACTGATTCTCATACTCGAAAATTTATTATCAATTCGTCTCATTTCACTACTCGCATACTAATCATCCATCCTTCTAGCATTTATGTCGATTGGGTTTAATTCGATCCCTTGACGATATGAAGTCGAAGTCGAAGCCTACAGTCTGGTTTGAACAGGAGAATCAACCCTCTGTATCCATTATCAAGATCTGTGTCCAAATGTTGAAGTCATCTTACGGGCCTCTTGCCAGTTCAAGTCTAGTTCTGCGATGAGAATCTACTCCATGTATCCATTAACAATATTTGTGTCCAAAGCCTAAAGTCCGGTTTGAAAATTAGAATCTACCCCATGTATCGATTATCAAGATGAGTAATGCGATATACTTCATTAAATGTAATTTGCGAATGAAAACATTCAGTCATTCATATTCAGAAATCTCATATAATTTTTTTCAGACGTAAAAATTAGGAAGTATTTGTAAAGTGAGATGAAATTATTTCAACGACTCAACTAGATTGATACCTTTAAAGTAGGTTCAATCGGAATCTAGAGGGATAGATAAAATTCAACGAGGGGTAAACCACGGAGGAGATTTGGTGTACACGACGCAAAGAATGTATGGGAGATGTGAGGAGATGTGAGGAGATGTCAGGAGATATGGCGGAGATGTGGAGATGTGGAGATGTGGAGATGTGGCGAGATGTGGGGAGATGTGGGGAGATATGGAGGAGATGTGGGGAAATATGGGGAAATATGGAGATGTGGATGAGGAAATGTCGGGAGATGTGAGGAGGTGTAGGGAGATTTCGGAAAATGTTCGGAGATATAGAGGAGATATGGGTGAGGAGATGTTGAAAGATATGGAGATGTCGGGAGATGTTGGGAGATTTTTAGGAAAAGAAGATGTGGTGTACACATTTTTATACGGTGATTTACCCCTCGAAATTCAAGTAATGTATTACATTTGTTTGAAACTATTAATATGTTTTGTCTCAAATATTCGATGAAGAAAAATTCGAATTATATAAAATATTTACTGAAATCTGAAACAAGCTAAATGGAAAATGCTTAATGGAAACATCAATCTAATTAGTTGAACCCGAGGCCACTTTCCAGCTTGAGTATACTTGTACAATGAGAAACTACCCCACGTATAGATTATCAATATCTGCGTCTGCAGCTCGAAGTCATTTTTGAGGTTACTTGCCAGTTCCAGTCTGATCCAACGATGGGAACTGAGTATGGATTCTCAAGAGCGTTGCCCCTAACGTAGAATGAACCTTGCTGCAACTTTTGTCTTTTTTGAACCCGTTTTTTTTACTACGAGTCATCGTTATAATTTTATACCTAATAAGGTTATTACTGGTTCGTTGTAGTGAATCGAAAAACAGTTTAAATCACTGCACAGTAGGGTGGGTCAAAAAAAATGACTATTTTTTTTTTCATTTCGTACTCTGAAAAGTCGGTTCCTAGACACCTCTGGGGAATACTCACCAAATATGAGCTCTTAATTTTGATAGAAAGGTCCTCCGCTTTATGGTTTTCCATTTTTTCCTCAGTGTTAGAAACGAGAATTTATATCTCTCTATCAACTGTTCGTTAGAAAATATCGCTACTCGTATTCTTGTAGGAAATTGAACGCTCTACAAAAAAGGTCTCTTATGATTTTTTCGGAAACTTCACCGTTTAGAAGATATCACAGGTTGAAATTTGATTATTTTACGAGAAATTGTTGTTTTGCTTATGAATTTTATAACTCGTTAACAACATTTTTTTATGGAATGCGCAATTCATAGTTTTGAAGGAAATTAACTGCTCTACAAAAATGGTCTCTTATGATTTTTCGATAAAACAATATACTTCAACCTGTGATATCTTTTAAATGGTGAGGTTTCCGAAAAAATTATAAGAGACCTTTAGAAATTTTTTTTTTATCGAAAAATCATAAGAGACCTTTTTTGTAGAGCAGTTAATTTCCTACAAAACTATGAATTGCGCATTTCATAAAAATTTTTTGTTTACGAGTTATAAAATTCATAAGCAAAACAGCAATTTCTCTTAAAATAATCAAATTTCAACCTGTGATATCTTCTAAACGGTGAGGTTTCCGAAAAAATCAGAAGAGACCGTTTTTGTAGAGCGTTCAATTTCCTACAAGAATATGAGTAGCGATATTTTTTAACGAACAGTTGATAGAGAGATATAAATTCTCGTTTCTAACACTGAGGAAAAAATGGAAAACCATAAAGCGGAGGACCTTTCTATCAAAATTAAGAGCTCATATTTGGTGAGTATTCCCCAGAGGTGTCTAGGAACCGACTTTTCAGAGTACGAAATGAAAAAAAAAATAGTCATTTTTTTGACCCACCCTACTGCACAGTTACCTTATTCTTCCTATTCCCGGCATTATATTTATTGGTTAGGAAAAGCTCCGGGCATTAGGCTCTCCGTAATATGCTAAACCATATAAAATATTTCACATCCATCGAGTCTTAAATGCGAAACAATATGCGGGAAAAATTAATTTAAGTTTAATTAATTATTCAAATTATTTGTGCTCTCGCGAACTTAGAGGTTATGCGAATGCGGAATGACAGCGGCGGGAGGCTTCGGCCGTGTTCCAACTGGTAACGGTGCACCCTCATACCCTCGTACCCTCGCACACTCAGGCACTCACTTGTCTATTTTGTCGTTTGGATTGCTACTGGTAGATGGCACTGGTAAGTATACGAAAATATTAGGGCGCTTTTAACGATGTTCGCCCATCGCCCGTCGCCCATATTTAACGACAGATAGGTATAGTTTTCGCAGTGATAAGTTTTGTCCACGCCGAGTCGACTTTGCGAACGCAACCGTCAACCCGTCGGCCATGCTGGTTCTTTACATTCATTTGAATTTGATTGTTGCCGCGCATTTCGGTGTCGAATAAATTTAATAGAAAATAATTTTTATTGAACCAAACTTAAAATACTTAAAATAAATAAAACCATAATACTTAAAATAAATAAAATACTAATAATAATAATAATAATAATAATAATAAAAACATAATTGTAAATAAAATAATAATTATATAAGATAATATATAAAAATACGGTTACGTTGTTAGTGTTAGTTTTATACAGTTTTACGAGTTTCGGAGAAGTGATGATTCCTGCGGAAGTGATCATGGTTATGTGGATGGTCATAAACCGCATATTCCAAAGGAATCGCGAAATGGAAAGGAGACATGCGGCGAAAGTCCGCATGTATTCTGCGCTGGTGCTACGGCTATTGCAGTAAAATGAGGAAGAGGTGAGATTATACGTTGGGTTTATGTTATCCTTATCTGAGCTTGAGGGTTGTTTTAACAATGTCCGATGTACATGTATCTATTAAACATTTCAAGAGAACCCTGCATTGCCAAGCAATTGTTGGGTACAACCAACGACTTTTGGGTGCTCTGCTAAGAGGAAAACCAGGCCCGACTCGTGAGCATCTCAGGGTAAAACCAGCAATTGTCCATCGACTGGTAGAATTGTGTAGGCGAAACCACAAACGGTCGGGCTGGTGTGTCGAGCTTGAAGTGAGCCTTGCATTTGTTCGCACATGATTTGTATAATCCATCGATACACATATGAAACAGTCACTTATCACTTTGGGTATTTTATAGGCAATCACTTTTCTGTTTTGACTGGCATGTGGCACATCCTACCGCGCAATTTCATTTGTCTTCGACATCCCGCGGACAACTGTTCACAACATCGTGCATAAATTTCTGGATGTGGTCGTTGGAATTTTACCTACAGTTGTGCGACTACTATCTGAAGCGAGACTGCCACATATAGGTGATGCGTTCGGTAGGAAAGCGCACAGTGCGGTTTTCAGGCAGTGTGTTGGAGCCATCGATGGGTGCCATATTCGTATCTTGTGTCCAAATAATTTGCATGACCAGTATTACAACCGCAAGCAGTTTTATTCGATCAATTTACAGGGCCTCGTTGACAACTCTGGGTTGTTTATAGATATTGTCAGCGGATTCCCCGGCTCTGTCCACGATGGTCGGGTTTTCAGCAACAGTGCATTATTTAGACACGGCCTCTATCCACCAGAGGGCTATTTTATCATAGGTGACAGTGGCTATCCGTGCAGGCGACACCCTGTAACCATAATTACACCATATAAGGAACCCCTCAATGCAGAAAAGCGAGCTTTCAATCATGCGCTCAGCAAAGCCCGAATCACTGTCGAAAAAGCGTTTGGTATCCTTAAAGTACGGTGGCGGATAATATTCACCAAAACTTTAGAAGTTAAAATCGAAACTGCCATCAAAGTTATAGCTGCTTGCGTTGTCATGCACAATATTTGTATTACACAAGACGACTTGATTCGCATTAATGAAGATCACCTGCTAGAACCGCTTCCACCTCGTCGTGTTCCCCATGAAGTCCAGCATGGTCACGACTTACGTGACTTGTTTATGAGACTGTTCACGATTGAACAAGGGCAACTGATGAATGACTAGATTGGGGTGTTTGGTAGTAGAACCCCGTAACAGTCCCAATTTTTTTTTTTTTTTTTTTAACCAAGATACTGGCCTCCCGGCCAAGTTCCTCCAGTCCCAATTTATTGAGGTTATGTTCATCACGGTTGCACGCTTACTCCTAGAGCGCCTTCCCGTGCCTTCCCGCGCCGGCCAAGTAGTGAACGAGTGAAATCTCGTTGTGGAAGAGATTCGTCAGGGGACTGTTCACTGTGTGCAGACTATTGCAGAATTACTTGATGGAAAATGCGGGACTGTTGCTGGGTTCCACTTCCAAGATAAAATATGACTTGAACTATATAGCTTCATATAACGAGGATAAATCATAATTTTAATAACGTTCGAATCCCTTCGGGTAATACGTAATATCTATACCCACGGTTGTAACGTGAGATTTTCCAATTCAAATTTTCTATGTTTACAATTTATCTTCCACGTACTGACTTAGTATTTTTCCGAATAGTCTTATCATACATAAATATGCATTATCATATGTTAGGAAAACTTGGTAGTAGTACAGTTGATTCAGTTAGGTAAGAGATGTTACGCGCATATACCTATACCCAGAATGGTTTTAAAATATCATACCAAACTTCTTTTAACACACAGATCAGTGAAGAGTTGTTATAGCTATGATTTATTCTGCGTAAAAATTATTGTCAACATTATGCTAAGATAATTTACTATAGTGCATTAAACGGAAATAATAATTTTTGACACTTAAAATCTATCCAATATTTGATTGCATATTTTATGTTTTCCTCCTTTTGATATTCCGGCAAACAGAGCGCGTGCTTTTATAATTACTATAAATAAATGCAGAATGAAAATATACAATTATATGATATGAAAAAGTATTTATTCGAATGGCATACGAAATGGAATATGAATTATAGTACATACAAATGGTTTTTTAATTATTAATCAGCTGGTGAAGAATCAAACAAAGTGACAAAGAACATTTGGTTTCCTATTTTTTCTTCAGTATCTATTATAGATATTACCTAAATTAATTAATTAATAAATCAATTAATCTCTGATGAATATCCACTACACAAATAACGTAAAGTTCTTAACAAAGAGATATAATGAAATAAAATTTGAGAGGGAAAAATCTGATGAAAACTAAAATAAATCAGACCGCACTAGTCATTATTGATTGTGCCCTGTTCACTCCTTCAAACTTCTTAAACTCCACTACAGAGCAGACAACATTCTTCAGTAGAAAAATAAGATAAATAAATCAATTAATACCAAGCATCTAATCTCACAACTTATTACAATACAAAGATCACATTGGATGGTGGAATTGTTAAAAAAAAGTCCTAAATTTTTTCACAATCCTAAAGATTATAATTCACCACATACATATAATATGGGAAATTTTCGAAGTATTAAAATAGTAAGCTCAATTTATAAATTGAAGAACGCTGCCGAGTGTTATAGGATCCCCTTTTTATTTAGCGCTCTCTATAATCTCTCGTCGGTTAATCACAATGTCTAATCTTATATTTGTGATTACTTCAAAAACTCTGAGATATTCTACTCTGCTAGATATGTGCGTGAATTTCACGGAGTACTATTCTATTTTTTGGCGAGATATTCTCTCATTATAGCGAGGAGTTCTCCCTCGTTTTTCCGTGCATGTTGCCGATCGCGCTCCTGATTCTGCATTTCAGCCTTGATTGCTTCCATAAACTCCGTAGTCTCATCTTCTAATACAGACGTACGTGCTCTCTTCCGAGGTGCTGGCTTATTTATGGTCACTTGAGTATTACCGGCATTATCGTATGTTAACGGCAACGAGTGAGACGACTGTGAGGGTGTAAAGGAAGTAGTGGGTTAATGTGGAGAGTACAAAGGGGATGTCTCAGGAAAGCATAATGAAGAAAAAGAAGATGATCGTACCGACGTAGACGCAGACGGCTCTTGCAGTTGTGAAGCTTTATTCGTTGATGCCGCTTGATTTGGATTAGACGATTCTAATAACAGTAGGGGCCTCATCACATGTCGTCCAGACATGAACTTATTCATCTCGTCAAAATATGGCCAGTTGTGTGCTCCATGGGGCAGTTCTTCCAACCCTTGCCCAGTTGGAGGATCCATAATTTTTTTATATCTAATCATTAGATTCTCCCATTTCTTTTTACACTGGTACGCGTTGGCGCCACATCTCAAATTAACAGCAACCATGTCCCATGCACTGCTGCTCGATCCGCGTTTTCCGGTAAATAATTCGTTCAATGAAGATCTTACTTTGATCAATGTGATAGTGTTATTGGGTTGCCCTGTAAATCAAAGAGATCAATCAAACTTATGCAAATTTTCATGCATAAACTTTTATCAATCTTTGTGGAACAGATTAATTTTATTTTTATAATCTATTCTTTGAATTATTTTAAAATTATTGGTTGATTATTTTTGACCAATTTTTTTTTGGATAGTATATTAAATGGATAAACCATGAACTGTACTTACAGAGATAAATCGGTACGTTCGAATCATTCATCTTTCTATACTTAATTTCTAGTTTTCTCGATGATCAATGACGATAAGTTTTGATTAAATTTATTCGACACAGGATAATGCGCGGCGAAACACAAATTCAAATGAATGTTAATAAACCTGCCCACGAATGTTAATAGCAAAATGGCCATCATGGCCAACACAACCCGTCAATCCGTCGGCTTTTTTTATTAACATTCGTGGGCAGGTTTATTAACATTCATTTGAATTTGTGTTTCGCCGCGCATTATCCTGTGTCGAATAAATTTAATCAAAACTTATCGTCATTGATCATCGAGAAAACTAGAAATTAAGTATAGAAAGATGAATGATTCGAACGTACCGATTTATCTCTGTAAGTACAGTTCATGGTTTATCCATTTAATATACTATCCAAAAAAAAATTGGTCAAAAATAATCAACCAATAATTTTAAAATAATTCAAAGAATAGATTATAAAAATAAAATTAATCTGTTCCACAAAGATTGATAAAAGTTTATGCATGAAAATTTGCATAAGTTTGATTGATCTCTTTGATTTACAGGGCAACCCAATAACACTATCACATTGATCAAAGTAAGATCTTCATTGAACGAATTATTTACCGGAAAACGCGGATCGAGCAGCAGTGCATGGGACATGGTTGCTGTTAATTTGAGATGTGGCGCCAACGCGTACCAGTGTAAAAAGAAATGGGAGAATCTAATGATTAGATATAAAAAAATTATGGATCCTCCAACTGGGCAAGGGTTGGAAGAACTGCCCCATGGAGCACACAACTGGCCATATTTTGACGAGATGAATAAGTTCATGTCTGGACGACATGTGATGAGGCCCCTACTGTTATTAGAATCGTCTAATCCAAATCAAGCGGCATCAACGAATAAAGCTTCACAACTGCAAGAGCCGTCTGCGTCTACGTCGGTACGATCATCTTCTTTTTCTTCATTATGCTTTCCTGAGACATCCCCTTTGTACTCTCCACATTAACCCACTACTTCCTTTACACCCTCACAGTCGTCTCACTCGTTGCCGTTAACATACGATAATGCCGGTAATACTCAAGTGACCATAAATAAGCCAGCACCTCGGAAGAGAGCACGTACGTCTGTATTAGAAGATGAGACTACGGAGTTTATGGAAGCAATCAAGGCTGAAATGCAGAATCAGGAGCGCGATCGGCAACATGCACGGAAAAACGAGGGAGAACTCCTCGCTATAATGAGAGAATATCTCGCCAAAAAATAGAATAGTACTCCGTGAAATTCACGCACATATCTAGCAGAGTAGAATATCTCAGAGTTTTTGAAGTAATCACAAATATAAGATTAGACATTGTGATTAACCGACGAGAGATTATAGAGAGCGCTAAATAAAAAGGGGATCCTATAACACTCGGCAGCGTTCTTCAATTTATAAATTGAGCTTACTATTTTAATACTTCGAAAATTTCCCATATTATATGTATGTGGTGAATTATAATCTTTAGGATTGTGAAAAAATTTAGGACTTTTTTTTAACAATTCCACCATCCAATGTGATCTTTGTATTGTAATAAGTTGTGAGATTAGATGCTTGGTATTAATTGATTTATTTATCTTATTTTTCTACTGAAGAATGTTGTCTGCTCTGTAGTGGAGTTTAAGAAGTTTGAAGGAGTGAACAGGGCACAATCAATAATGACTAGTGCGGTCTGATTTATTTTAGTTTTCATCAGATTTTTCCCTCTCAAATTTTATTTCATTATATCTCTTTGTTAAGAACTTTACGTTATTTGTGTAGTGGATATTCATCAGAGATTAATTGATTTATTAATTAATTAATTTAGGTAATATCTATAATAGATACTGAAGAAAAAATAGGAAACCAAATGTTCTTTGTCACTTTGTTTGATTCTTCACCAGCTGATTAATAATTAAAAAACCATTTGTATGTACTATAATTCATATTCCATTTCGTATGCCATTCGAATAAATACTTTTTCATATCATATAATTGTATATTTTCATTCTGCATTTATTTATAGTAATTATAAAAGCACGCGCTCTGTTTGCCGGAATATCAAAAGGAGGAAAACATAAAATATGCAATCAAATATTGGATAGATTTTAAGTGTCAAAAATTATTATTTCCGTTTAATGCACTATAGTAAATTATCTTAGCATAATGTTGACAATAATTTTTACGCAGAATAAATCATAGCTATAACAACTCTTCACTGATCTGTGTGTTAAAAGAAGTTTGGTATGATATTTTAAAACCATTCTGGGTATAGGTATATGCGCGTAACATCTCTTACCTAACTGAATCAACTGTACTACTACCAAGTTTTCCTAACATATGATAATGCATATTTATGTATGATAAGACTATTCGGAAAAATACTAAGTCAGTACGTGGAAGATAAATTGTAAACATAGAAAATTTGAATTGGAAAATCTCACGTTACAACCGTGGGTATAGATATTACGTATTACCCGAAGGGATTCGAACGTTATTAAAATTATGATTTATCCTCGTTATATGAAGCTATATAGTTCAAGTCATATTTTATCTTGGAAGTGGAACCCAGCAACAGTCCCGCATTTTCCATCAAGTAATTCTGCAATAGTCTGCACACAGTGAACAGTCCCCTGACGAATCTCTTCCACAACGAGATTTCACTCGTTCACTACTTGGCCGGCGCGGGAAGGCACGGGAAGGCGCTCTAGGAGTAAGCGTGCAACCGTGATGAACATAACCTCAATAAATTGGGACTGGAGGAACTTGGCCGGGAGGCCAGTATCTTGGTTAAAAAAAAAAAAAAAAAAATTGGGACTGTTACGGGGTTCTACTACCAAACACCCCAATCTAGTCATTCATCAGTTGCCCTTGTTCAATCGTGAACAGTCTCATAAACAAGTCACGTAAGTCGTGACCATGCTGGACTTCATGGGGAACACGACGAGGTGGAAGCGGTTCTAGCAGGTGATCTTCATTAATGCGAATCAAGTCGTCTTGTGTAATACAAATATTGTGCATGACAACGCAAGCAGCTATAACTTTGATGGCAGTTTCGATTTTAACTTCTAAAGTTTTGGTGAATATTATCCGCCACCGTACTTTAAGGATACCAAACGCTTTTTCGACAGTGATTCGGGCTTTGCTGAGCGCATGATTGAAAGCTCGCTTTTCTGCATTGAGGGGTTCCTTATATGGTGTAATTATGGTTACAGGGTGTCGCCTGCACGGATAGCCACTGTCACCTATGATAAAATAGCCCTCTGGTGGATAGAGGCCGTGTCTAAATAATGCACTGTTGCTGAAAACCCGACCATCGTGGACAGAGCCGGGGAATCCGCTGACAATATCTATAAACAACCCAGAGTTGTCAACGAGGCCCTGTAAATTGATCGAATAAAACTGCTTGCGGTTGTAATACTGGTCATGCAAATTATTTGGACACAAGATACGAATATGGCACCCATCGATGGCTCCAACACACTGCCTGAAAACCGCACTGTGCGCTTTCCTACCGAACGCATCACCTATATGTGGCAGTCTCGCTTCAGATAGTAGTCGCACAACTGTAGGTAAAATTCCAACGACCACATCCAGAAATTTATGCACGATGTTGTGAACAGTTGTCCGCGGGATGTCGAAGACAAATGAAATTGCGCGGTAGGATGTGCCACATGCCAGTCAAAACAGAAAAGTGATTGCCTATAAAATACCCAAAGTGATAAGTGACTGTTTCATATGTGTATCGATGGATTATACAAATCATGTGCGAACAAATGCAAGGCTCACTTCAAGCTCGACACACCAGCCCGACCGTTTGTGGTTTCGCCTACACAATTCTACCAGTCGATGGACAATTGCTGGTTTTACCCTGAGATGCTCACGAGTCGGGCCTGGTTTTCCTCTTAGCAGAGCACCCAAAAGTCGTTGGTTGTACCCAACAATTGCTTGGCAATGCAGGGTTCTCTTGAAATGTTTAATAGATACATGTACATCGGACATTGTTAAAACAACCCTCAAGCTCAGATAAGGATAACATAAACCCAACGTATAATCTCACCTCTTCCTCATTTTACTGCAATAGCCGTAGCACCAGCGCAGAATACATGCGGACTTTCGCCGCATGTCTCCTTTCCATTTCGCGATTCCTTTGGAATATGCGGTTTATGACCATCCACATAACCATGATCACTTCCGCAGGAATCATCACTTCTCCGAAACTCGTAAAACTGTATAAAACTAACACTAACAACGTAACCGTATTTTTATATATTATCTTATATAATTATTATTTTATTTACAATTATGTTTTTATTATTATTATTATTATTATTATTATTAGTATTTTATTTATTTTAAGTATTATGGTTTTATTTATTTTAAGTATTTTAAGTTTGGTTCAATAAAAATTATTTTCTATTAAATTTATTCGACACCGAAATGCGCGGCAACAATCAAATTCAAATGAATGTAAAGAACCAGCATGGCCGACGGGTTGACGGTTGCGTTCGCAAAGTCGACTCGGCGTGGACAAAACTTATCACTGCGAAAACTATACCTATCTGTCGTTAAATATGGGCGACGGGCGATGGGCGACATCGTTAAAAGCGCCTTAATATTTTCGTATACTTACCAGTGCCCTCTACCAGTAGCAATCCAAACGACAAAATAGACAAGTGAGTGCCTGAGTGTGCGAGGGTACGAGGGTATGAGGGTGCACCCTTACCAGTTGGAACACGGCCTTCGTCGTAGTTTCCCAAGCTCTCCTGTCGTCTGCTTCATCGGTCATAGGCACATAAAAAAGACCAGAAGGGAGACTCGTTGCCGGAAACAAAAGTTAGCCACTGGGCACCCATTAATGAACAGCTACATATACTTGGCCCCTCATCTGTCTCGATTCGATCGATTCTTGTTTTAATCGTTTGTTGGTCGTTTGCTGGTGTTTGTTAGCGTATTCGCGACGTTTGATAGTAATTCTTTAATTAATAAAAATTAAAACAAAACAGCCTTTGGGATTTCGTCAAGTCAGCCCCCCATTAGCGTTAATTATTATCAAATTTGATTTTCCACACGTGCAATCGTTTGTTGGTCGTTTGCTGGTGTTTGATAGTGCTTTTCCAACGTTTGATAGTCAACGGATAATCCGGAAAGATTCAAAAAAAATTGTATGGCAGAAATTTCCCCCTCTTCTACCCCAATTGGATTAATTCTTGTTTTAATCGATTGTTGGTCGTTTGCTGGTGTTTGTTGGCGTATTCGCGACGTTTGATAGTAATCCGTTAATTAATAAAAATTAAAACGAAACAGCCGTTGGGATTTCGTCAAGTCAGCCCCCCATTAGCGTTAATTATTATCAAATTTGATTTTCCATACGTGCAATCGTTTGTTGGTCGTTTGCTGGTGTTTGATAGTGCTTTTCCAACGTTTGATAGTCAACGGATAATCCGGAAAGATTAAAAAAAAATTGTATGGCAGAAATTTCCCCCTCTTCTACCCCGATTAGATTAATTCTTGTTTTAATCGTTTGTTGGTCGTTTGCTGGTGTTTGATAGTGCTTTTTCAACGATTGATAGTCAACCGATATTCCGGAAAAAACTAAAACAGATCTATGGTAAAGATTAGCCCTCGGGAATTATTGAATCCTTGGGAATTTCTCCTGGAGCGGGTCTTTCCCCAGATGACTAGTGAAAAGCAATTGCAAGTATTCGTATTTAGGGAATACTTTGCCACGATCAAACTCAAGTGCAATCGTCAGCTGAGCCCGACCGCTATTGGTTGTTGACGCAAAGTTGTCCTACTTAGGCAAATGAAATTTTATTGTCCAATGAAGTTGCACGTGGTGTTGGAAAAATATCTAGGGGTAAATATCTAGGGGTTGTGTCCCTAGATATTCGTTCAAGATCAGATGCAGCTTTTTTGTACGAAAAAATTTCATTGGCCTGAGTAGGATAACTTTGTGTGCGTTTTCCAATTCGAGCACTGTGCGACACAGTAATGCGCACTTAGCGATATGATTGGCCATTTCTGTTAGATCGAACTCATCCAGCCAATCACATCGCTTAGTGCGCAGCACTGTGTCGCACAGTGTTCTAATTGGAAAACGCACGCAAAGTTCATAGACAGAGAGATAGACTGAGCGATCCCATAAGAGGCACTGAAGCTAACATTTAAAAGACAGAGATATGTCGGGAGTACTCCTCTCTCTTTTCAATTGGCGTCATGGTGGGAGACAACGGAGCAGTGGAAGTGGAACAGCCACAACTGTGGCTCCTTCTCCTCATTCTCCTCTATTGCCTCAATCCCCACCACAAATATCGTCAGACAGAGAGAGGAGTACTCCCGACATATCTCTGTCCCTTAAATGTTGGCTTCAAGCGGCCCATAAGAGCGCTCAGTCTATCTCTATAAGTCTATGGCAAAGTTATCCTACTCAGACCAATGAAATTTGTTCGTACAAAAAAGCTGCATCTGATCTTGAACGAATATCTAGGGACACAACCCCTAAATATTTACCCCTAGATATTTTTCCAAGACCACGTGCAACTTCATTGGACAATAAAATTTCATTTGCCTAAGTAGGACAACTTTGCGTCAACAACCAATAGCGGTCGGGCTCAGCTGACGATTGCACTTGAGTTTGATCGTGGCAAAGTATTCCCTAAATACGAATACTTGCAATTGCTTTTCACTAGTCATCTGGGGAAAGACCCGCTCCAGGAGAAATTCCCAAGGATTCAATAATTCCCGAGGGCTAATCTTTACCATAGATCTGTTTTAGTTTTTTCCGGAATATCGGTTGACTATCAATCGTTGAAAAAGCACTATCAAACACCAGCAAACGACCAACAAACGATTAAAACAAGAATTAATCTAATCGGGGTAGAAGAGGGGGAAATTTCTGCCATACAATTTTTTTTTAATCTTTCCGGATTATCCGTTGACTATCAAACGTTGGAAAAGCACTATCAAACACCAGCAAACGACCAACAAACGATTGCACGTATGGAAAATCAAATTTGATAATAATTAACGCTAATGGGGGGCTGACTTGACGAAATCCCAAAGGCTGTTTTGTTTTAATTTTTATTAATTAAAGAATTACTATCAAACGTCACGAATACGCTAACAAACACCAGCAAACGACCAACAAACGATTAAAACAAGAATCGATCGAATCGAGACAGATGAGGGGCCAAGTATACAGAGATGATCTGTGGAAAGTTATAAGCCGTGTGGGTATGCAACCGGTGTTTCACTACGAAATGGCAACGTAGTCGATGCGAGAGTCGAATAAGTCGAATGAGTCGAATGACCGTATCTACGGACGACGTAACGGCAGCTGTCATTCTGCGGGGTTATAACCTAATAATGTTAGGTTATAACCTAATAATGTTCGAAATAAACCGATATTGACATCCGCAATTACCTGAATAACCCATTACACTTTCTTAAGAAAGAATATTTACCGTTGTATGAAGGAACTGTGATTACAAAATCTAAATCTGACAAATATTTATAACTCTCATTCTAACCTAACAACATGAGAGCCGCAGAATGACAGCTGCCGTTACGTCGTCTGTAGACACGGTCATTCGACTTATTCGACTCTCGCATCGACAGCGTTGCCATTTCGTAGTGTATCACCGGTTGCCTACCCACACGGCTTATAACTTTCCACAGATCATCTCTGTATGTAGCCTTAATGAACATTACTGTACGAGTAAAACGTCCATCTGAAGAAGTAGTTATCTCAACTCGGTAAGAAACATTGAACTCTACCAATTCAAGCTCAGAACCTCAACGATTCTAACTAGTGATATTCCGGTTAAAATAAACCTCAAACCAGGACGTAACAAAGGAACGGCGGAAAGGCAGTGCCGAAACGCCAAATTCTGGATCGGGCGGATCCACTGATCTCTATTATACACTGGATAGGGTAGAGGCCGAAATTTCTGTGACGATTAGAAGCTAGCGGCAACGCTGGCGGTTGGTGGCAATTTGACACCCAATATGGCGGCGTTTTAGTGAATGGGTGGTGAGAGCAAAACGTGGTATGAATTCAATTTTATTTATGCCACCATGGTGATGGGTTGCAGCTTTTGTGGTAAGAGAGCAGATAAGAGTGCTGCAGGTAGAACATTTCATCAGTAAGTACACAAATGAATTATAATTGTGGTCGTTATTTATTTTTCCTAAGGTTAGGTTACTTTGTTTACGATGCATTATACTGCTAGATATTTCTTGAGGAAATTGAATATCACGTACAGACCAGTATTATTTATTAGTATCCATTTATTTTTATGTATAGAATACGGGTGTACTTCGTTGGTTGACTTATATCCGAAAACATAATGTTTATCATGCATTAATTCAAGAGATTCTTTCACGTTCACGTACTACAGGCATCCTAGATTCGATGTTTCACACTTGAAATTCTCATACAAAATTAATATACGTGTGCATAATTGAATTCATCAATTTCGTAGCTTTTTCAACTTAAATATGTATGTAGTTCGTTTACTGTCGTTCAAATTTACCGCCATATTGGGTGTCAAATTGCCACCAACCGCCAGCGTTGCCGCTAGCTTCTAATCGTCACAGCGAGCGGCGGCTAAAAGGCCGCGGGTACCCTATCCAGTGTATAATAGAGATCAGTGGGCGGATCCAACCGACCCGCATACACGAATACTCACGGTATCTTATATTACCGCGTGCTCCGCGCATGCGCGACTAGACGAAAACAAAGGTTCGTTGTAGGCAGCTTTCTCTTTCTATTGCGCTCGGACATTTTCAGCCCGCTTCCGCGGTCTATTCTTGGGTGCTTTCCATTTACTGACTAAAGTCGACGCAAGTCGACTTGTGTCGCCTAAAGTGCTTTCCATTTGATTTGTGTCGCCGTGTGTCGGAGGGGAAATAGAGTATTGTATCAAGAGGAGGACCGCCATCTTTTGGGGCCCACTTCTGATTGGTTACCTTTTAGAGTCCTTTTTCGAAAAGCGTCTGTCTGTTCTGTTTTCACAAAAGGCACAAAACACAACGGCATTTTAAAAACAATTTTTTGTCGTTAGGTTTTGAACTATTCTATTCTGTTTACGAAGTCTTCGCTGGCAATCTAACCTAGCTGACATAGGCAATGGCCTCTTAAAAGCATGCGCAATGGAACAGTGAATCAGAAGCTGGGCCCCAAATGATGGCGGATACCTCCGTACCCTCCCCGCACCGGCTGCCCCCCCGCAGCGTTATGCTCCGTCCCTATAATTCCTACGTCCATGCTCCGGAAGACTCTGCTAGAATGATGAGTTTATGCAAGTGGAACGATGTTCGATTTATTCGTTTTCGAGAGTCGACACGAGTTGACACGAGTCGACACAAAAGTCATGTAAATGGAAAGCACCCCTTATATGTTTATGGTGTTGACTGTGTGACGTCCTGGAGTTAAACTAGGGACAAGCCAAGGCGCCACCTTTGAATGAAGTTGCCTGGACTATGAATTCGTTCGTCGCTAAAGTCCAAAGGGACACTCCAATGAAATTCAGGCCTTTTTTTTAAATAATTTGGGTATTCGGATATGAAATGGAAATAGGATCTGTAATAACTAAACTGTAATAGATGATTTGAAAATGGAATCTGTTTTATTCTTGAAAACTCTGGAGTTGAAAAAGAGAGCACCTTATCGAACTGAGTGCCAGGACAGAAGTGACTAGTCCGGAGGGTCCCAGGGTTGGGGACCCCTCCGGTATACTCATACAGTCATACACTTATTCTTACATCTATCCTTACTCTACACACAAGCTTACGTATGTATACTTATATCCTACTACACATACACAGCAGCGACTGTATGTCGTAAAAAGGAAAACTCGGAGACTAGGATTGTTCAAGTACCCTTCAACTCTTGAATTATTGCTAGAAAGCCTGGTTATTGTCTAAGGGTACGCCGTCGCGAAATTCGAGTATAGTCTTGCCAGATATGGTGCGGCTATCCGTCCCGGAACGCGGGGCCAGAATTGACCTGGCTTGGATCTTTCTCCCCGGCCGGATGTGTGGGACCACCCGCTATTCTGCCCGGTCCCTTCGTCGAAAGTTAGTTTAAACTACAATAGGACATAATTTATTTCAGCGCGTTTTCTTTACCTCTATTGAATATACATAGTTGATATGATTCGACTAACAATTGAATTCTGCCGCGATTACAGAGTGCTGACCTCTATCAAAAATACTAGCCTACTAGCCGTGACGTAACAACTGTACGTTTATACATACCTATACTCTAGTCAACGAGAGAAAACCCAGAGATCGAAACAGAACTCGTCCGGTTCGGTCAGATCCCACCCAACGCGCCGCCCATTTCACCCACTTCACCGCACCACACGGGTCTTACAACTGAGCAGCCGCGGCTATAGCGACACGGGACCCTCAGTCTTTGAGCCTCTTTGAGCCTAGCGTGCCAAATATATTCGGGGCCCATGCGTACGATAATTTAGATCCGGCGTTGAGTTGCCAGCCCCACTACCCCCACCCGGCTCTTAGGCCGTTCGAAGCTGCGTAACTGCTGGGTTTTCTCTCGTTGACTAGAGTATAGGTATATTCTAAGGTTATGTACACTTGGCGCGGCTGATTCTGACCCGAAAGTGATCGTTTGGAAATAGAAGTTCATCGTTTTCAGCTCGACAATGGTCCTGGCTCGACAGGCTGCTGTGCGATGCATCGAATCCCATCATTATGACTCAATTCAGTGACATCATTACATCCAATACGTCCACCAGCTGCGACCGCGACCCTTTGAAAGCGGTTAAAGAATCCACAGAGAATCTTGTTGCACAACCATTGCGTTTGTTCATTGGAATCATTAAATTGAACTTACCGAAAGATCTGCTACAGAATAAAATCCGTTTCGCACAGTTTCACAGCAAATTCGTTAATCACGTATTTTTTGAGGCTACATATTTCGCTGTTCTAATATATCTAGGTTAGGTTATTGGTTATGAATATCGTTATTATTTATACCTGTCAAAAGTGTCAAAAAGACCACCATATACTTGGCAGATAAAAAAATTATTATTGATTATTGTTGGTAGCAATCGTTAGGGAATCGTTTGGGAATATTTGGGAAAACATTTCTATCATTTGGGAAAAATTTATTGAATCATAATTAATTAAATTTAGTTCTGCGTATAGTTAGCAGACGCATAATTGCAGAAAAAAGAACTGTACATGAATTTGTTCTGAATCGTTTGGGAAACTCATATATAAACTCCTTTTCATTTGGGAAAAGCTGCAAATTGTAATTTCGTTGTTAATTCAGCCTGAGTAATTCCCCGGTAGCATTTCATGCAGTTTCAGATCATGCAAGACCCTGTCTGGCAGCGCTTACGGCAGAATTGTGTATGACTGTCGCATGCTGCTGCAGATAGGAAGTCAACCGGCAAACATGCATGGGTTTATGACATGTCGCTTGCAACAATCATCATTCGTAGCGCTACGCAAAGTGACTTGCAACGTTCGCATATCATCCGCGCGGCGTTAACTTTCGTTTTAATGGTGTAATATTATAATTACTATGTACAGTCGGGGAACCGGATTCTGAAGCTCCTTATCCCGCGCCGAACGCAACTGAACATACACCTTTAATTTAATTGATGTTTAAGTTGGCATGAGATTACAACGACATTAGCTCAACTGATAAGTTAGCGATCTGCTCTGCTTTTTTTCAGAGAATGTCAATTCGCATAACCTCTTGAATGCACAAGTGATTGAAAAATCTGTCACATCGGATAACCCCAAAATGCGCGTACGTTTTTTCGAATTAGGTTGCTCCTAAAATGAACTAGTGCTCGTAAAGTGTTCATATCGTTGAGGGAGGGCCCTAATGAAACTTAATATTATATTCTTTCATGAAACCGGATCGAATTTCAATCATTTTAAAGTGCTAGCTGAAATTAATAAAATCAGCCTGCGAAATTTTAAATTCAATCTTAAATATAGGAGGATTACGCACCAACGATGAATCGCAGGCTATTCAAAATTTGGCAATGTATTCAGAACACTTAGGCAAAGAATCCCAAGTATCGGATCTAATATCGGTCGTCTCGTTACTCAGAAAGCATAGTTAACATTTTTTATTTCAAAGTCTCTACAGTTCATTGTCATAAGTGATTCGGAACATAGGTTTCATATGACAGTAATATCTATACCGCACTTCGTGCTTAACATGTGTGTGAAGGGTATGCTCCGTTTGGGAAGCTAATTGGAATACGAATTATATGCAAGGAGCAAACAGCGTTGCTAAAAATCTATGTCAGTAAATTGCATTCTGATGATCGGTAAAAATCGTCTCGGTTTCATGAAAGGATATAACATTAGCTTTTATTAGGGCCCTCCCTTGACCCTATGAACACTTTACGAGAACTAGGTTATTTTAGGAGCAACCGAATTCGAAAAAACGTACGCGCATTTTGGGGTTAACCGATGTGACAGATTTTTCAAGAGCACTTGAAAATGATTAAAAATCGGTCCGGTTTCATGAAAGAATACAACATTAAGTTTCATTAGGGCCGTCCCTTGACCCTATGAACACTTTACGAGAACTAGGTTATTTTTCAACCACTTGTGCATTCAAGAGGTTATGCGAATTGACATTCTCTGAAAAAAAGCAGAGCAGATCGCTAACTTATCAGTTGAGCTAATGTCGTTGTAATCTCATGCCAACTTAAACATCAATTAAATTAAAGGTGTATGTTCAGTTGCGTTTGGCGCGGGATAAGGAGCTTCAGAATCCGGTTCCCCGACTGTACAGTGAAACGTGCGCGTCGTGTGAGTAAAATATTGTGCATCACAACTTTAGCAGGAAGCGAGAGGCTCACTAGGAGACCGCAGCTATCATAAATAGATCGAATACGTTTATAATTTGAAGTATATTAAGTATACCGTTTTGTAATAATTACCAAAGGGATTATATCATGAAATAAGTCGTGTAATTATATTGCGAATATATATTCGACCTGTATTATATAAATGCTGACTGATATATCACGCAGATCCAGTTATTTCCTCGTACCATCTTGGAAAGGTAATTTGAGGTTAGATATATTTTTGTTGGTAAATTTTTTTTTCGTCCGTTTCCCTAATGTAGAAAAGTGTTCACTTCATCTATTGACGTAATTTGTCAAAATTTCTAGGCTTTTCTCTGTATCTGATTTGAAGATGAGCACAAACTATATGTATCGTAGCATATTGTTACACGGGGTGCGTCCACCCCTTGTATTGCTTTATATCGCTTCATTTCATAGCCACCCGAACTCCCATGTATTAAACATCACAGTAATAATTATCAAACATCTTCTGATAAAACAGCTAAACGATGTAACTAGCGATAGCCAATTTGTCAACAGTCCTGTCTCAGACGTTAAACGAGACACTTGTATCTTGCTGAATATAACCTAATCTGCTTTGACCATTAATTTGTGTCTCCAAGTCTGCTTATTTCGCTCAGGGACTCACTGCTCAATTAAAAAGGTAACTCCTAAAGTTACATTTGGTGTCAGGAGTGTGAGATCGTTTCTGAGTCCGATAAGCTGATTTGTCTGGTGCATTTCTTTTGGTTTTTGCCGATTGCTTGTATTCAAAAGCTATAAGCTTTCGTTGCCTTATTCGCAAAAAGAATCCTACAAATCTGCTCGCTATGAGCAATCGACGAATTACTCGTCGCCAAGAATCCCCTGCTGCTGCTGCCGTTCGCACCAACCAAGAACCACGGGCGGAAGAAATGGAGGCCAGCCCGATCACCGCCCTGGTAGCACTTCTGCAGCAGCAGGCTACTCAACAGGCCGCCCAGCAAGCCGCTCAGCTCGCTGCTCAGGCCGAGCAGCAAGCCCTCCTAATTCAGCTCCTCCAGGATCAACGAATGGAACGAGAACGATCAGAAGGACGACTGGTGGGAGTGCTGCAGGATCAGAAGCAGTCGTTCACCCAAATCCTTTCCACTCTGAGGGACGACCGACGAGGATCTGGAGACGAGCCCCAGCCTATCCAGTCCTTGACAGAGCCTATCCCCTCTACCTCTTCCTGCCAGCCGACCCAAACTCCAGCTTCTTTAAGGTCTGTGCCGCCAATTAGGGAAATTGCTCCCCCACATACGCTTGCTATTGCTTCGCCGGTCGATCGCGGCCTGGTCGCAGTTGAACCTAGTCTGGTCGGTGTTCCTTCCCAGGAGCCGACTTTCACTTCTCTCACTCAAGCCAACGCTACTCTGACAGTCAACGCTAACCCTGACATGAGCAACAGAACCGCGGCTAACCTCAAACCCCCGACATATGACGGAGACAGACCGCTAGCGCAATTCGAACAGCAATTTTTGACGGTTGCAAGTGTAAATAATTGGACCCCGACAGTTAAAGCCGCAAATTTAGTAAATAGCTTGAGAGGCCCGGCAGCCAGCGCAATATCTTCTTTGACCGCGGCTGAATTATTAGATTTTGATAAAGTTCACGCGGCTCTTAAGCTTAAATATGGGAACGAACATCTGACCAAGCTATTCTTAACTCAGTTCAATACGCGGCGCCAACGGAGGGATGAGGATCTTGCCACGCTCGGGCAAGACATAGAGAGATTGTCGCGAATAGTTATGCCTCATGGTGACGAGGCCATCCGTGAGAGCTTCGCGACGGATAGATTCATAAACGCATTAATTGATCCTGAACTAAGACATGCCCTGAGCTTGATAGGACCCACTACCCTCCGTCAAGCCATAATAAAGGCATTAGAGGTAGATGCGATTAACAAACAATATCTGGGATCCGGCCGCGTGCGGCAGGTTGAGGCGGTGAAACCAACCCCCGACAAACCTAAAATCGAGGAAAAAAGACCCTCTCCCTTGCGGCAGGAGCAGAATTCCTGTGCGAGAGTCAATTCAAAGAATAACGTCGAATGCCGGTATTGTCGGAAGCGCGGGCACTCACTAGAGCAGTGCTTCGCGCGACAAAGGCGAAACCGTGCAAATAACGACCAAAGATATCCTCCCAACCAGCTTTCGTGGAGGGACAACGACCGCGGCTTTAACGTCAATTCCAACCAGGGCCAAAACCTGTACCCTAGATTTAATCAAACTCAGGGTTTTAATCCTGCCCAGGGAGAGAGAATGCTTCCCTTCAATAACGCTAAGACAACCTCAGATCAACAAAAAAACTAACGATCGATGATTGCGGGGGGCGGGAATCATCGCCTGTAGCGAGGGAGAATAGCCCTGTTTTACCTATATTGCCTGAATTACCTATATTGCCTGAATTACCTGTTCTAATTAGAAGTCTAAGACAGTCCGGTCTCTACGCTCAGGGATCTGTCAACGGTGTTGACTGTCTCTGGGTTGTGGATACCGGAGCTGAGGTGACCGTGGTTCGCTCGGATCTCCTGAAAAATCTTCCTTCTAACCATCATTATGCCACCTTAAAGACCGCGACGGGGG
Organism: Rhogogaster chlorosoma; assembly: GCA_944452935.1. Lineage (NCBI taxonomy): Eukaryota > Metazoa > Arthropoda > Insecta > Hymenoptera > Tenthredinidae > Rhogogaster > Rhogogaster chlorosoma. The sequence goes on along the minus strand of OX101797.1, from coordinate 19,283,774 downwards.
AGACCACCCCTGTTTTAAGAGAAGTTTCCGTTCAAATAAACATCGCGGGTCAAATTAGTTCTCCTCATAAAGTCTACGTGGCTGATATCGAGGATGAGGGAATTTTAGGGATAGACTTCTTGAGCGAGCATCAGTGCATAATTTCAACGATAGGGAACTCGCTACGTATAGGCCGCCGTACGATTCCGCTGTTAACAAATAGGAGCAAAACCCCGAACCCCCCAACTTTTCAACTCGATCAATTACAAACTACTAGCGAAAACGAGATTATAGATTCTTCGCCTCGAGAGATTTCTGAACAGGTCCCCGATCATCTGAAAGACCTTTTTGAGAGGTCGTCGAAAGAGTTAGATTTTCCGTCTAAGCACCAGTTCTCGTCTCTTCTACGAGACTTTAGCGATTCTTTTGCAAAGACTAGCGGCGACAAGGGGAGGTGTACCCTTGCTCGCCATAAGATAGATGTAGGGGTCAATCTCCCGATTAAACAGCACGCCAGGCGGATTCCCTTCAATGGCAAAGAAGAGGTTCAGAAAATGGTAGACGACATGCTCCTTAACGACGTCATCGAGCCATCTTCAGGACCCTGGGCCTCGCCAATCGTCATCGTTCCTAAGAAGGACGGAACAAAAAGATTTTGTATCGATTATAGAAAGCTAAACGAGGTCACCAAGAAAGATTCGTACCCCCTTCCACGGATTGAAGATACCCTAGACATGTTGGCTGGAGCTCAATGGTATAGCACCATCGACCTGCAGAGTGGCTACTGGCAGGTCGAGATGGATGCAGAGGACAAGGAGAAAACAGCTTTCGTCACTGGACTGGGAGGACTCTGGCAGTTCAAGGTGATGCCCTTCGGTTTATGCAATGCTCCAGCCACATTCGAACGGACGATGGAAGTCGCACTGGAAGGACTGACGGGGAACATCTGCTTGGTGTACCTGGACGACATAATCGTATTTGGCAAAACCTTCCAAGAAGAGCTAACGAACCTAGAAAAGGTATTTGAGAGGCTTCAACGGACAGGCCTGAAGATGAGCCCCAAGAAGTGCCACCTTCTCCAACACGAAGTCACCTTCCTTGGACATGTCGTCTCAGCCCAAGGAGTCAGAACGGACCCAGCCAAGATTGAAAAGGTGCGAGATTGGCCCCGACCATCGAATAGGGAAGATATTCAGAGTTTCATAGGTCTCTGCACGTATTATAGGCGCTTCGTTTCAGGCTTCGCCTCTATAGCTAGGCCTCTTCACAATCTCACCGGGTCTACCTCTGTCTTCGAGTGGACCCCGGATTGTGAAGAAGCATTCAATCACCTAAAAACTTGCCTCACTTCTTCTCCAATCCTGGCTTATCCGCAAACCGAAACTTCTTTTATTTTAGACACCGACGCATCTCTGTATGGAATAGGCGGGGTTTTGTCTCAGGTTCAGGAAGGATCGGAGCGGGTGATTAGCTACTTCAGTAGGGTTCTAAAAAAACCAGAGAGGAATTATTGCGTCACACGACGAGAACTTTTAGGAATGGTAGAGGCTATAGAGCATTTCAAACATTACTTAGTAGGAAGGAAGTTTTTAATTCGTACAGATCACGCTTCGCTTAAATGGTTGCTCTCGTTTAAATCGCCGGAAGGTCAAGTAGCTAGGTGGATCGAAAGGTTAGGGCGGTACGACTTCGAGGTTCAACACCGTGCAGGAAACCTCCACGGGAACGCCGACGCACTATCAAGACGCCCATGCCAGGAACTCGGCGACTGCAAGCAGTGCGCCAGGATGGGGAAAAGACAGGATTCAATAGACATCCGGGTGATATCCCTCGGAAAAGGCCTAGGAGAATGGAAGAGAGCCCAGGAAAAGGATGAGATCCTGAGACAGCTACGAGCCTGGAAGAGCTCAAATATACGCCCGGAGTGGCAGGATGTTTCCCCAGCTGATCAACAACTCAAAATTTACTGGACTCAATGGGACTCCATCTTCTTAATAAACGAAATACTGTACCGCCGATGGGAATCCCCGGATATGAAGATCATTAGATGGCAACTTCTAGTCCCCAAGGAAAAGGTCAACGAAATCCTCGAAGCGTACCATAATTCATCGTCAGGAGGCCACTTCGCCTCAAACAAAACTCTAGAAAAGATTAGGGAAAGGTATTTCTGGGCAAGATGCCGTTTAGACGTAGATGAATGGTGTCGAGTTTGTACAGTATGCGTAGCTAAAAAAGGTCCTCGTGCGAAAGGTCGTAGTCCGTTACAAACTTACAATGTAGGCGCGCCTTTTGAGAGGGTAGCCATGGATGTCCTCGGGCCTTTACCAGTCTCTCATTCAGGGAATCGTTACGCGCTAGTAATAGCTGATTATTTCACAAAATGGCCCGAAGTCATCCCGATACCCAATCAAGAGGCTCAAACTGTAGCTCAGGCTTTCATTAGGGAATTCGTATGTTGGTACGGAGCCCCACTCAAACTCCATACCGACCAGGGTCGCAATTTCGAGTCAGTCCTTGTCAGTGAGATAACCAAAATATTAGGGATTAGAAAAACTCGAACTACTCCACTTCACCCCCAATCCGATGGGATGGTTGAACGATTGAATCGAACTCTTCTTTCTTATCTTTCTTCTTTCGTGGAAAGGAGTCAGAGGGATTGGGACGAATGGGTTCCCCTCTTTCTTCTTTCCTACCGTTCTTCTGTCCACGAGACTACAAAACAGACGCCGGCTTCCATGCTCATGGGAAGAGATCTTCGGCTGCCCTCCGATTTGGAGAAAGGCCCTCTTCCCATCCAGGATTCTCTCTGCTCTAACTTTGCTTCGCATCTAAGGGAAAGGTTAGAGGAAATACATAATTTTGCTAGGGAAAGGATTCAGGTAGCTTCAGATAGAATGAAGGCACGTTATGACGTGCGAGCTAGGGATTTAACATTTAAAACAGGAGATTTAGTATGGCTTTTCTAGCCGAGGCGAGAAAGAGGACGTTGTCCTAAACTGCAAACTAACTGGGAGGGTCCTTATACGGTAGTTGATAAAATAAATGACGTAGTCTACCGCATCCAACGCTCTCTACGAACCAAACCGAAGGTAGTTCACTTGGATCGCCTAGCACCCTATGAGTCTGAAGAAGCTCACGTAGATGACAGTAACCTCCTCCGCTCCCTTCAATTAAAACAGAACCAACAGGTTCTCGGGGGCTTTTCCCCCCAAAGCCAGGAAGAAATTCCCCTTTCCTTCTCCGATTCTTCCAGGTGGTCCAAGGATCTGCCTTTTGGAATCAAGCGGAGGAATGACCGCCCTTTTACCATACTTGTCGAGGGGAACATTGGGTGCGGGAGAACCACCTTCACAAGTAGATTCTTAAAAGATAAAAACATTCTCACTTTATTAGAGCCCTTAGAGGAATATAGAAACGTAGCCGGAGAGAACCTCCTAGAAAAGATGTACAGGGACCCTTCCCGTTACGGGTATCACTTCCAGCACCATGCCGCGATGACGATGAGGAATAGGCATCTAGTAAAAACTCTCTTACCCAATAAGCTTATGGAAAGGTCAATTTTTAGCTGTAATTGCTTCGTAGAAGCACGTAGGAGGTTAGGAGGGTTTGAAGATTTAGGGGCACATCTTTTAACAGAAAACGTTAGGATTTTGACAGAGAATTCCACAGATTTTGAAGTTGACATGATCGTTTATTTAAGGTTATCTCCCGAAACGTCGTTTGCTAGAGTTAATTCACGCGCGCGTAGCGAGGAAGAAAACATTCCTTTAGATTATTTGAAAGCTCTTCACGAGGTCCACGAGGATTGGTTAGTTCGCGGAAAGTTTTCAGCTCTTCCAGCACCAGTTTTTATCTTAGATGCAGAAGCTACAGCCGAGGAGGTATTCAACGAATTTTGTGAGGTTATGAGGGAATAGTCGTTCGACGGATCACCCGCTTCGCGTCAGGCTTCACTCGGGTTCGTTCGATTGTGCTCGTGAATATTCGGCTTCTTCTGGCCGAATTCACGACGCGGTAACTTCGGAAGAGTTCGTTTTCGCTCGGCTATGTCCGACTCTAGGCTCGTAGGGAAGACTCGTACGCGTCTCTTTAGACCTTCGGAAATGTTCGGATTTCCTCGCTTGATTTCGAAGAATGAGGGAAAATAAAGCGGATTTCAATGAAGAGTCGACGACCATGATTAACTGTTTCAAGCACAAATTTTATTTAAGAAGGGGCGAACAGAAGAAATAAGAAATCCTGAAGGAAAAGGAATTTTGGAAGAATCCGATCAGACGCTGGACCTTTCTCCACGATCCTCTTTAGAGAGGCGAGAACGAAGTTACACTGCACGCAGCCGGTTTTGACCTCCGGACTGAGGAGAGGTGCCTGGCAGCTGCTACAGGACCCCTTCTTCCCCAGCACCAAGCCGCCGACGAAGCTCCGGTGGGTTTTTACGACCCTTTCAACGTCATCCTCCGTATAATTTCTAAAGAGAAAGGGGGAAGAAGATCGTAGGAGACTAATTTTCACCGGAGAGCAAGAAAGGAGAAGAGGCTGAGAAACACTTACTTGAACACAAAGCACGACGGACAGACTAAACGGGGTTTGCCCCCTTTTAAGAGTACAGCTTCACCCTTCGCGCATCTAACTTTGGCCCACTGAAGTCGCAGCCAACTCTCGAGCTCTCCGCCTCTTAGACACTCAAATCCATCCCAATTGAGTTTTGAGACAATCACGCCTACCAAAACTTCTTGCGAGGTATTCGACGACATGGCTACGAATGACGCCGAATATTGTTGTTTCGTCAGTAACGAATTTTCGCTCGGTTTTGTTTTTATTGCTCGAAGCTAATTGGATCAATAAATTTCTTCGATCATTTATTTAATAAGGGGCAGGATTTTTCTTTTGTTTTCAAATATCGGCTTTCGCGCCTTCACAAACCCGCGCTGGACTTTTGAACCCTCTATCGATTCCTTGTATCGATTATCTGTTTTTCGCGCCACCATAGGATCGTGGCGTAATTTTCAACTCCCCGTCATTTCTTTCACGTCTTCTGCTCCGGTTCTCTCCTGTCGTTGATCATAACCTCCTCATATAACTTTACGTAAAGATCCGAGCGGATTGCTCTCAATTATCATTTAGGGTCAGGATTATAACCTTTTTCCCTTGAGAGTCCTAGGTGCTTTCCCATCTATTCCCAAAGAAACGACGCAGAACCCGCAAGACGGAACAAGAAGTGGCTTTGATTCCCCGGAAATCTCCTTTAATTTTCACAGGATAAAGATAAGATCGTTCCTCTTTACTCCTTGTTTAATCTTCGATATAATTTATAATTCACTTCTTTTTACCCGTTTTATGACGAAATTCCTTTTAATTCAATAAGAATAAAAAAAAAAAAAATTAAAAGATCAGAGCCTTTAAAGCTCCTCATATTTCGCACACTCACGCCTGTCCTCCAATCTAGGGTGTGCAGTTTTCCCGTTTTTGGACCCGCCTGGGAGCAGTTCGTGATCCCTGAATCCTGTTCTCCTGCCGCCGCCTCTCCTGATCTCCTGACTCGCATGATTTTCCTGACTTCCCTGACTCTCCTGACGGATCACAAGCTGACTTCATCCCCAGACGGATTCCAGTTTTGCAGATGATTTCTTGCACTTCAAGGACGGGCTTCACTTCGACTCTACACTTCAGCCTGACTAGGCGAAGACCTTTTTATACCAAATATTGTTGTGAATTTGTAACCAAACTACCTTCTCAGGTTTTCTGTGGTTTCCCTCGAGGCTTAGGTTGGAATTACAGGTAGTTTAGGGAAGATTTCAAATACTTTAAGAATTTTAAAGTCTGACCCACAGCTCTCAGTACTCTCTTCCCTTAGCAGATCACACTCTCGCTATTCGCTTACTTAAGAGTCGGGTCGCCTCTTCCCTTCAGGGGGGGGCAGTGTTACACGGGGTGCGTCCACCCCTTGTATTGCTTTATATCGCTTCATTTCATAGCCACCCGAACTCCCATGTATTAAACATCACAGTAATAATTATCAAACATCTTCTGATAAAACAGCTAAACGATGTAACTAGCGATAGCCAATTTGTCAACAGTCCTGTCTCAGACGTTAAACGAGACACTTGTATCTTGCTGAATATAACCTAATCTGCTTTGACCATTAATTTGTGTCTCCAAGTCTGCTTATTTCGCTCAGGGACTCACTGCTCAATTAAAAAGGTAACTCCTAAAGTTACAATATTATATCCAGATGACCTATATAGTGTGCATATATTATTAATTATAAGTATATAGTATGTATAAGTATATCTACGCATAGTATTCATATATTATAATGACTATAGATATAATTCCAGTCAATAAAATCTAATTATTATGATCACGAAATTTTAGCCTAATTTTGCTGGTGAAAACCGTTCCTCATATTAATTATTTCTATATTGTAGACCCCCACCCCTGCTTCTGGCAGACGCAATAACTGCAGATTCCTACTGAATTTGCGTGCAATACTTATATCAGCGGCTGCCGGCAGATCATGTATGACCTGCGGCAGGCCTCTGTCGAAAGGCCCCATGCGCACGTCTTCCGACAATTGCGGAAATAGACAGATAGTGGTCTGCCGGCAGAGTCCATAGACTTATAGAGATAGACTGAGCGATCCCATAAGAGGCACTGAAGCTAACATTTAAAGGACAGAGATATGTCCGGAGTACTCCTCTCTCTTTTCAATTGACGTCATGGTGGGAGACAACGGAGCAGTGGAAGTGGAACAGCCACAACTGCTTCTCCTCATTCTCCTCTATTGCCTCAATCCCCACCACAAATATCGTCAGACAGAGAGAGGAGTACTCCGGACATATCTCTGTCCTTTAAATGTTGGCTTCAAGCGGCCCATAAGAGCGCTCAGTCTATCTCTATAAGTCTATGGCAGAGTCATGCACGCGCGCATGTGGTGGTCAAACCGTGAACTTGCGACAGAATGCTACCGGGGTTACAATGTAAAATCCTCAATTCTAGGGAATTTTTCCTCGACCGGGTTTTCCCCCCAGATGGCTAGGGACGTCAAGTATTCGCATTTGATTGCTATGAAGTGCGATTTTTCGTACACGAAATTATTTATTGGTAATTTGTAGATGTTCGATGATGCTCTTCTGACGTTTGGTAACCAACCGACTATCCGTAGGAGTAAATGTGCGTTTTCCAATTAGAGCACTGTGCGGCACAGTATAGATAGCAGTATAGTTAGTATTTTGAAGATCGAGCGACTCCTGCTGCTGATGTCATTCCTGTTCGTTATCTCTACCAGACTGCCTAAAACCTAACCTCAAATTCCGTCGACGGATGTATGAAATAAATTCTGATAGGATCAAGGAAACAAAACAAACAACTGCATTTAATTGTTTGACTCTAGTTTGTTAATTCCGTCGCATTTTCTGTGAAATTAAATGATTATATGTATAACATAACTGTGCGCTCGATCGTCTGACAGCTATCCCGTGAGCTATCATCAAAATGCCAATCAGTTAAAAATTAAGTCAAGCAATTAAGAGCAGTTGTTTTCTTTTTATTTCCTTAACCCTATCAATGTTCATTTCATGCATACATCGGCGAAATTTGAGGTTAGGTGTCAGGCAATCGTAGTTACATGCATATCGATCATCTGACGCATGTCAATCATCTTATTTCGCTGGAAATACGTAGAAGTAATGAGAAAAAAAGGGGTAGATCAATAAGAAAATATGGAATTCCTTCGACAGTTGATAAAAATTTTGCCGGGGAAATCAGTCCAAGGGAAATTCCCTAGGATTCTTCCTCCGTCGAGATTTACATTGTGCGGCACAGAGCTCTAAAGGTAATATTTCATGCACGCGGCTGCGGCGACTGTCGCGCGACGAAACCACGCTGGGTGCTTTCCATTTACATGACTTTTGTGTCGACTCGTGTCAACTCGTGTCGACTCTCGAAAACGAATAAATGGAACATCGTTCAACTTGCATACTCACCATTCTAGCAGAGTCTTCCCGAGTCGACTTGTGTCGCCGACACACGGCGACACAAATCAAATGGAAAGCACTTTAGGCGACACAAGTCGACTTGTGTCGACTTGAGTCAGTAAATGGAAAGCACCCGCTGACGTGAAGAATTCCGTCGCGTCTATGAAATATGTCGGCGATCTGCGAGTTGTAAAAACAAATAAAAATAAACATAAAAAAAATTGAAATAGAAATGAAAATAAAATGAAATCATAAAATAAAATCTACTAACTTAGTAATAAATAATCTACTATCCATGACACATACGAACCTTGCTTTTCCTGGTTTATCGACTTCGCCGCGTCCAGAATGGAATTCTGTCGCATTGAAGTTGATCTCGGATCTACTTCAGTGGCGGGATTCTGTACAACACTTTCGTTAGCTAACGATATCGTTAAGCTAACGACAGCCAACTGCGAAGACGATCCAGGGGAAAGAAAGCTCTCTCATAGGCTGTTGTTAGCTTAACGATATCGCTAGCTAACGAAAGTGTTGTACAGAATCCCGCTACAGTGCGACAGAAAGTACTCCACATGCGGCAAAAGTACACTCGCTCGCCGTCAATTTTCAACCAATCAGCGTAGTTTCGTCGCGCGACAGTTGCCGCAGCCGCGTGCATGAAATATTACCTTAATTGGAAAACGCACATTTACTCCTACGGATAGTCGGTTGGTTACCAAACGTCAGAAGAGCATGAGCGAACATCTACAAATTGCCAATAAATAATTTCGTGTACGAAAAATCGCACTTAATAGCAATCAAATGCGAATACTTGACGTCCCTAGCCATCTGGGGGGAAAACCCGGTCGAGGAGAAATTCCCTAGAATTGAGGATTTTACACTGTAATTACTCAGGCTGAATTAACAACGAAATTACAATTTGCAGCCTTTCCCAAATGAAAAGGAGTTTATATATGAGTTTCCCAAACGATTTAGAACAAATTCATGAACAGTTCTTTTTTCTGCAATTATGCGTCTGCTAAGTATACGCAGAACTAAATTTAATTGATTATGATTCAATAAATTTTTCCCAAATGATAGAAATGTTTTCCCAAATATTCCCAAACGATTCCCTAACGATTGCAACCAACAATAATCAATAATAATATTTTTTAATTTTTACTCCAATTAAGTTCGTTAGAGGCTCAATGGACGCGCAATCGTTTGGTGGTCACGATAAACCTGATTAGAACGATTGGTGGTACAGCGTTTGGCTGTAAAGTCCAAAACAAAATCGATTAATAAAGAGCAGGGTTTTTCCGTTGGATCTCAGAAATTTCCCAGATCTAGGGAATTTCTCCTGGATCTGGCGAATTTCTCCTGGAGCGATTGGAAGCTTTCCAATCAACGCGATCTTGACTATCGTAATCGGATATCGTGAATTAGTATAAATTGAGAAGTCTTGAAACATGAATGTTGACCAGTGCTGTTACTTTTAGGTTAGCCGTGGTTGAATTCAATTTCTCCAGCCGCTCACGATATTCGATTACAATAGTCAAAATTGCGTTTGATTGGAAAGCTTCCAATCGCTCCAGGAGAAATTCCCTAGATCTGGGAAATTTCTGAGATCCAACGGAAAAACCCTGCTGTTTATTATTCAATTTTGTTTTGGACTTTACAGCCAAACGGTGTACCACCAATCGTTCCAATTCAGATTATCGTGACCACCAAACGATTGCGCGTCCGTTGAGCCCTTAACGAGCTTAATTGGAGTGAAAATGTAAAAAATCAGCTAACTTAACAGCTAAATTTGTTTATTCGATATCAGATAATCTATGGACTACCAAACGATTTGATTAGGCTACCAATCCCCACCAATCAACCACCAAACGATTGGTAAAGTCGAAACTATTCAAAGCTCAAGTTGCTCGGCCAACTTTACGTAGATAGCACCTCTGCCGTGTGGCCGAGCTACAATCTCTTGTGACATCGCAATGGACGTTGGTGAAAAACCCTAGCAGCTAATCATAGTACAGTAGTGTTCATGTATGGATGCCCAGTGGCTAACTTTCTTTTCCAGAAACGAGTCTCCTTTCTGGTCTTTTTTATGTGCCTATGATCGATGAAGCAGTCGACAGGAGAGCCTGGGAAACCACGACGAAGCCTCCCGCCGCTGTCATTCCGCATTCGCATAACCTCTAAGTTCGCGAGAGCACAAATAATTTTAATAATTAATCAAAATTAAATTAATTTTTCCCGCATATCGTTCCGCATTCAAGACTCAATGGGTGTGAAATATTTTATACATTTTAGCATATTACGGAAAGCCTAATGCCCGGACCTTTTCCTAAACAATAAATAGAATGCCGGGAACGCTGATAAGGTTAACCTGTGCAGTAATTTAAACTGTTTTTAGATTCACTGCAACGAACCAGTTATAACCTTATTAGGTATAAAATTATAACGATGACACGTAGTAAAAAAAATGGGTTCATCATTTGTAAATTCATTCTGATTCTCATACTCGAAAATTTATTATCAATTAGTCTCATTTCACTACTGGCATACTAATCATCCATCCTTCTAGCATTTATGTCGATTGGGTTTATTTCGATCCCTTGACGATATGAAGTCGAAGTCGAAGCCTAAAGTCTGGTTTAAACAGGAAAATCTATCCTCTGTATCCATTATCAAGATCCGTGTCCAAATGTTGAAGACATCTCACAGGCCCCTTGCCAGTTCAAGTCTAGTTCTGCGATGAGAATCTACTCCATGTATCCATTAACAATATTTGTGTCCAAAGCCTGAAGTCCGGTTTGAAAATTAGAATCTACCCCATCTATCGATTATCAAGATGAGTAATGCGATATACTTCATTAAATGTAATTTGCAAATAAAAACATTCAGTCATTGATATTCAGAAATCTCATATATTATTTTTCAGACATAAAATTAGCAGGTATTTGTAAAGTGAGGTGAAATTATTTCAACGACTCAACTAGATTAATACCTTTAAAGTAGGTTCAATCAGAATCTAGAGGGATAGATAAAATTCAAGTAATGTATTACATTTGTTTGAAATAATTGAAATGTTCTGTCTTTAATATTCGTTGATGAAAAATTTGAATTATATAAAATATTTACTGAAATCTGAAACAAGCTAAATGGAAAATGCTTAATGGAAACATCGATCTAATTAGTTGAACCCGAGGCCACTTTCCAGCTTGAGTATAGTTCTACGATGAGAAACTACCCCATGTATAGATTATCAAGATCTCCATCTGCAGCTCGAAGTCATTTTTGAGGCCACTTGCCAGTTCCAGTCTGATCCAACGATGGGAACTGTGTATGGATTCTCAAGAGCGTTGCTCTTAACGTAGAATTAATCTTGCTGCAACTTCTGTCTTATAAATTATGGGAATTCGTTTGAGTCATATCGGCGAGGGATCGAGATAAACTCAATCGACATAAATGCTAGAAAAATGGATGATTAGTATACGCGTAGTGAAATGAGACGAATTGATAATAAATTTTCGAATATGAGAATCAATAAATTTACAAATTATGAACCCGTTTTTTTTACTACGAGTCATCGTTATAATTTTATACCTAATGAGGTTATTACTGGTTCGTGGCAGTGAATCGAAAAACAGTTTAAATCACTGCACAGGTGAACCTTATCTGCGGCTTCTTGTTCCCGGCATTATATTTATTGGTTAGGAAAAGCTCCGAGCATTAGGCTCTCCGTAATATGCTAAACTATATAAAATATTTCACATCCATCGAGTCTTAAATGTGGAACAATATGCGGGAAAAATTAATTCAATTTTGATTATTTATTAAAATTATTTGTGCTCTCGCGAACTTAGAGGTTATGCGAATGCGGAATGACAGCGGCGGGAGGCTTCGTCGTGGTTTCCCAAGCTCTCCTGTCGACTGCTTCATCGATCATAGGCACATAAAAAAGACCAGAAAGGAGACTCGTTCCCGGAAAAAAAAGTTAGCCATTGGGCATCCATACATGAACATTACTGTACGGCTGCCTGAATTATCACTATGACCAGAGATGAGGAGGGAGATTGCTCACGGCTATGTTAAAACAGGGGTACGACTTTTTGGACAGTGACGCGTAGCGGCGTGGAACTCAACTACTTGTTGCGGCTGGGCGGGGTAAGGGGCGAAAGTTCCTCAGTTGTAGGTGTCACTAATATCGCGAACTACACACGTTCTGAATCCAGTGCCGTCGATAAAAATGTGGCCCGTATAACACTTAGTGACTGAAATAGCATTTATGACGAAGGTAAAGTAGAAATTTTTTTGTCGCTGTATTATAATTACGATGGATCCAGGAACTTATTGTTCCTTGGCAAATATAAGAATTTCTATACCTGTATAACATGAAATCCAGGCATGTTTGTAAATGAATAAATGTAAGTTTAAAAAACTTCAAAGAAAAATATCAAGTTACATAAAGCCAGGGCTGGGTAGTATTTGAAATGGTTCCATTTGAAATAGGTATTTCAAATGTAAAATGGCACTTAGCATTTTGTATTTTAAACAGAATCGACAGAAGCATTTTCATTTTATATTTCAAATACATTTTGAAAAACCATTTTCCATTTTCCATTTCAAATGGACTCGAGATACCATTTCACCCAGCCCTGCATAAAGCATGCAATATAAAATCGAGAACGTGAAGATCGTGAAGATGATATTTGTTGCATATCGACGAATCATGTGTCCGATAGATATACTCTGTACATGAATACACTTAACATATACGCTGCCGGCCAAAAGTTTCGGGTACACTAGTCGAAATTTCTTGCCGCACTAAAAGTTAGATAGCGGACTCAAAAATAAAGGTAATGAAATTCCTCAAAAGCTGTTTTAAAGAGGACAAATTTACCTTCCTTTTGCTATTTTAGAGAATACTCTGAGATTTTTTTTGGGCCCGATACATATTTTTGAATATGGCCGTTTTTCGGTTTTGTTGCAGCTGTCGAAAATTAACCCCGAAACTTAGGGAAAATTTTTTCCTCGGTTTTTTCTATGGTAAACTTAAACCGACATTTTCATTTTCAACAAAGTTTCGTACGTTTTTTTTGCCCCAGTATTGCATTTTCAGCTAAAAAAGACGTGTTTCAGAAAAAAAAGGCGTAATACAATAACTATAGGGTTTTAGAGGAAATGTGAAGAGGGTAAAAAGTTGCATAGGTTTACACTGCAGTGGTTAGAAATTTTTCAGAAATTTTTGGAAAATTTTTTTTACAACTTTTGGTTGGGACTCTGAGTGGCAGGGCTCCATTTTGAAATTATGGGGTTGAGGACAATATGTCAAGAAAGAAAAATTGTTTATTTTTCCATTTTTAATTAATTACAATTTTTCAGACTTTTTTCCTAAAATTATTTTGACAATTTTTTTTAGAATTTTTAAAAATATTAATTTAACAATTTTCTCGACTACAACTCGGAGAATCATCGTCACTTAAGTTTTTGTGCTCCAGCACATTTTTAAGAGAATCGAAATATCCTATAGAATACAGCGAAATGATAAATTTGTTAGTCTCTCTTCCAGCAAAGCCATTATGTTGACGGAATGAGTTTGAATGACGCATATTATACCTCACGAGCTCAGATACATCGACGAAATGCCCCGGAATCAGGAAAATCGCCCGGCCCGTAATGGATGCTGGCTGCAACAGATACATTCAGCTCTACATTTATATCGAGCGACAACGAGCTCACACTTAGATAGAAATATCGCTAAATCCAACATTACTAAAAACATACTTCTGAGTTCAAGCCATGTAACTGCAACCATCGCATTACAGATTTTTCAAAATCTTAAGCTTGCGCTTTTTTTTATTTCCGTTGGCTGGAGCAGCTCTACGCATCGCGGCCATTTGATTATTTGATCTCGCCCTGGCATGCACTTTTACGTGAATCAAGTATTTCAGTGCGGCGATGCGATGGTCCAAACAAGGTTCTTCTGCGTGAAACCAATTTGGATTTACATTGTTTGTGGCGATGGTGAGTTCGCGAACCATGCCGTCTACGAGCCCAGAAATTGGCCAGTATCGAGTCCAAGTTTTCGAAAAGGCAGACAGTTGGACTTTGATAATCCCGGCGAATAGATCTGTAGGTCTCGTGAGCTTTGTGACTCTTGGAGCATCTCCATCTTGGTTTTCATACTCTCTGAACTCAATATAAGCTTCACTCGAAGTGGCCTCGTCCATCGGCGTCTTTGTCATGTCATTTTGACATCGACCGCAGTGAGTTTTCTTCATCATCCGAAACGCAATGTATCCTGCAAAGAACGCTTCCGCGTTGCTTGTGTACACCGACGTTTCAGTTGATTCTGCATCCATTAGTACCCCGTTGGTGTTCAAGATTGTGACGTCGTGGTTGAGATCATGACGATCTAACGTTTCAATCTCATCTTCATAAATTGATGCATGGCTTGTTGACGGTTCTTCCAACACCTCGAAGGCGCGCGAGATCGCGTTAGACGGAACAATCAGGGATTCGGCCTGTGGACATTGAACGTTTCCTCTGTCGCCGGAGTGTATGTATCCTGTCGAGATGATGTGCCTAAGGGTGGTATTCATAGTCAGGTCTTGAGACCGTCCTCGGTCAAGACGGTCTTATATGCGGTCTTGAGATGGCGCTGTAGTTTCATAGTCGTGAAATAAGACGGTCTTGAGACTCAGCAAATAAGGCGGTCTTCATCAAGACGGTCTTATTCGCGACGTCTCATGACAAGTTTCATAGTCCCGTCTTATTTGAAATGAGATTGTCTTAAGTACGCATGGTTTCATAGTCAATTAAGGCGGTCTCATTTGAGGTATAAGATTGCGAATAAGACGGTCTTCGTCAAGTCCGGGTAGAAGCCGACTTAAGCAAATGCTTATTACTAAAATCACTTGCAGGTGTCCAAACAGAGTGAAAATATTTTCGGGGTAAAGCATTGAATTGAATCAATTAATTGTTTTTTCGGTATTCGGCATTGTATAATTCACATTACTAACGAAGGCTTGTAGCAGGTACGTGTTCGGTGACCTACGGAGAAATTAGGGATTAGCGGCGGTCATGCATGGGTCAGTGGGGTTAGGATGATTTCCGGACTTGCAGGTGTCCAAACAGTGAAAATATTTTCGGGGTAAAGCATTGAATTCAATCAATTATTTGTTTTCTCGGTATTCGGCATTGTATAATTGACATTACTAACGAAGGCTTGTAGTAGGTACGTGTTCAGTGACCTACGGAGAAATTAGGGATTAGCGGCGGTCATGCGTGGGTCAGTGGGGTTAGGGTGATTTTCGGACTTGCAGGTGTCCAAACAGAGTGAAGATATTTTCGGGATAAAGCATTGAATTTAATCCCGCTATTGTTTTCTTTAACGGAAGAATTTCATTAAGGGGAGTGGGGACTGTTGGGAGTTGCAGTGGTTATAAGAGGTGGGCAAGGTTAAAGCAATTTACTCAAGCAAAGAATTTTGCAGTGACCAGTGAAGTGATTAGAAATTTTTGTTATAATGGGTGATATGGAAGATATGCTGAATATGTACATGGATGACATTAGTACCAGTGATTCGGACGAATCCTCCGATGAAGATGAGCCAGTGCCCCGTGCTCCAAAACGATATGTCAGAGATGGTGAAAATCCATTTGAGTATTACAATGACATTGAATTCAAACGGCGATTCCGATTTACTAAAGACAGTACTATGCATGGATTATTACCAAGAATCGAAGCTGGATTGGTGAAAGTAAACAATCGTGGTCTACCAATTCCACCGGTGATGCAATTGCTAGTTTGTCTGCGATTCTACGCTACTGCTAGTTTTCAAGTGAGTACCATTTCATTGAAGAAGTTTCCTACTGTCCCTCGTAATATTAGTAAGTTAGCGTCGTCACTTTAACAGGCAAATTGATTAATGATTTTCTTTTTCTTCAAACAGCTCGTTAATGCAGATTTGATGAGTGTATCCCAGCCTACGGTTTCAAGAATAGTATTCAGAGTATCTACACTTATCGCAGCTCAGATGTACGATATAATCAAAATGCCTGCGACCGAAGCAGCTCAGACGAACAACAGGCAATTGTTTCGGGAACTCGGGGCAGGCAGAGATGGCATCGGTCTCCCCGGAGTTGACGGTGCTATTGACTGCACTCATATACGTCTGTCTCATACAAAATTTCTAAACTTACAGGAGGTTTATCGAAATCGTAAGGGATATTTTTCACTTAATGTTCAGGTAATAACATCTACGATATGAATAAACATATCCTGCTTCCCAAAAGTAACTACTTTTATAATCAACGTCTTAATTTTCCACAATACAGGCAGTTGTCGGACCACGCATGGAGTTTTTGGATCTTGTTCCAGAATGGCCAGGTAGTCAACACGACAGTCGAATTTTCCAGAATTCTAGACTTTACATGCGGTATCATGAGAGACAATTAACTGGAACTCTTGTCGGAGATGCTGGTTATCCCTGCCTTCCATTTCTGCTCACCCCACTTGCAAATCCGGTTACTGACGCAGAGCGAAGGTATTTTTGTTAAATAATCGCAAGTAATTGGATTCATTGTAACCTGAGATGCGAATTATAGGAACTGTATATAAAATTGTATGCTTACACTTTTTCTTTTTTTTCAAACAGCTACAATAACGTACAAGGAAAAACAAGACGAATTGTTGAAAGAACTTTCGGAGTATGGAAACGTAGATTTCCTTGCCTATCCAAAGGTCTAGGGACTAAATTGATATGCACTACCACGGTAATAGTGGCGTGTGCTGTTCTGCATAATTTATCTCTGACTTTGGATAACATCCTTCCCGAAGAAGAGGCAATAGAAGAAGAAGAAGCAGTGCCCGGTGTACCACCACACTGGCAACCAGGAGAGGGTTTTGCGGTACGGCAAGCCCTTATCGAACGCTTGTTTCATTGAAACGACAAGTTGACCAGCAACGCACAAATAAAATGGTAATGGTGTTGTTAAATGTAAATTGTAAATTGGTTTGTGAAAACATGTTTTATTTTATCACATCATTAATATCACAGTTAAAGTCTTAAAATTCCTATTTATAATAATTCGAATGTCTTACAGAGGTAAAATAGTACTTATAATTGTTTTAATGGTAATCATTAATTTCACTTGAAGCTAGCATTATAGAATTAAATTAATTGTAATTGAAAATTATACTTAGAATGGAAATTTAATTACTAGACTGTACATACATGAGCAAAGCAAAAAAAAATAATAAAAGCATGAATTGTACTGTAATGAACAAATTTGTACGATTTTATTGTCAAAACACAAGTATTTGTGTTCAGTCCGAACCTACAACTAGTTAACCGTTAATCGAACTAAGGCTACAGTTAATAACTTAAGTCCTAAAATATCAAACATTGTCCCTTTCACGTGCCAGTTTCATCTCAGCTAGTTCGGCTTCTGCCACAGCCTTACGTAGCTCAAGATCCTGAATTTTAATTAGGTGCTCTTGCTGCAACCGATTCATCACATTGAGGTGGCATTCTTTCACCTTGGCTACCTTCAGTTCATGCTGTTTCTTAATAAGAAACAGTTCTTCATCTTTGTGGCTAATGCTTGCGACCCTCAGCATCTTTTCCGTATTTCGTTTGATCCTCTCCGCAGATGATGATTTAATCGACGACTCCGTGCACGTTCGCTGACGCTTCTCAGCCACACGAAGTTTCTTGCGCACTTGTGCTGGAGATCCTGTAATCATTAGAATAACAAATGTACATCTTGTAATGAAACACTAATAATATACAGGATGCTTGTGATCAGACGGTCTCTTCAAATGTATAAAATTTCTACCTGAGTCAATGGCTTGTGACGAAGAGCTGGAAGTCCCTGGAAGTTGATGTTCGTATACATTAGGTTCAACTACACCGGGTTCTTCCAACAACCCCTCCTCCAAATATTCCACTGCCTCCTCCAAATACTCCACCACCCCCTCATCATCATCTTCCTGCTCTGCCACTTCCCTCAAGTAATCTGGAATATAAGAATTTTATGTAACTTGAGTGTCGAAAAAATCATAGTTCACTAATAAATTACTTATATGATGTACTTTGTGCAGAATCAGAATGAAAATAGCAATTACCGTTTTGATGGTCCTCTGCGATGTTTGAGGAAAAGTTGACTGGTGCTAGTGCCATTAGATGCGGTGCTAAGGCAGCTATGTCAGGATCAATATCCGCAGGGGGTTCCTGGGGACCACCACCAGTAGCCATCGAAGCCTGCTTCTCTCGAGTCAAAGCATTTCTTTGACCCTGCTTTAGATTGGTCCATAATTTTTTTAATTGCGCGACTGTTCTCTGGAAAAAGAATAACATTAGGAACCTTGTAGAAGTTTCGTGAATCATCATATTTGTATTCAATAAGGTCTTTTGGGTAAACTTATGAATTATGATAATGTAACATATGCAGTGTTTGAATATGTGACAGTTATTGTACAGTAATGTTCATGTATGGATGCCCAATGGCTAACTTTTTTTTCCGGGAACGAGTCTCCTTTCTGGTCTTTTTTATGTGCCTATGATCGATGAAGCAGTCGACAGGAGGGCTTGGGAAACCACGACGAAGCCTCCCGCCGCTGTCATTCCGCATTCGCATAACCTCTAAGTTCGCGAGAGCACAAATAATTTTAATAAATAATCAAAATTGAATTAATTTTTCCCGCATATTGTTCCACATTTAAGACTCGATGGATGTGAAATATTTTATATAGTTTAGCATATTACGGAGAGCCTAATGCTCGGAGCTTTTCCTAACCAATAAATATAATGCCGGGAACAAGAAGCCGCAGATAAGGTTCACCTGTGCAGTGATTTAAACTGTTTTTCGATTCACTGCCACGAACCAGTAATAACCTCATTAGGTATAAAATTATAACGATGACTCGTAGTAAAAAAAACGGGTTCATAATTTGTAAATTTATTGATTCTCATATTCGAAAATTTATTATCAATTCGTCTCATTTCACTACGCGTATACTAATCATCCATTTTTCTAGCATTTATGTCGATTGAGTTTATCTCGATCCCTCGCCGATATGACTCAAACGAATTCCCATAATTTATAAGACAGAAGTTGCAGCAAGATTAATTCTACGTTAAGAGCAACGCTCTTGAGAATCCATACACAGTTCCCATCGTTGGATCAGACTGGAACTGGCAAGTGGCCTCAAAAATGACTTCGAGCTGCAGATGGAGATCTTGATAATCTATACATGGGGTAGTTTCTCATCGTAGAACTATACTCAAGCTGGAAAGTGGCCTCGGGTTCAACTAATTAGATCGATGTTTCCATTAAGCATTTTCCATTTAGCTTGTTTCAGATTTCAGTAAATATTTTATATAATTCAAATTTTTCATCAACGAATATTAAAGACAGAACATTTCAATTATTTCAAACAAATGTAATACATTACTTGAATTTTATCTATCCCTCTAGATTCTGATTGAACCTACTTTAAAGGTATTAATCTAGTTGAGTCGTTGAAATAATTTCACCTCACTTTACAAATACCTGCTAATTTTATGTCTGAAAAATAATATATGAGATTTCTGAATATCAATGACTGAATGTTTTTATTTGCAAATTACATTTAATGAAGTATATCGCATTACTCATCTTGATAATCGATAGATGGGGTAGATTCTAATTTTCAAACCGGACTTCAGGCTTTGGACACAAATATTGTTAATGGATACATGGAGTAGATTCTCATCGCAGAACTAGACTTGAACTGGCAAGGGGCCTGTGAGATGTCTTCAACATTTGGACACGGATCTTGATAATGGATACAGAGGATAGATTTTCCTGTTTAAACCAGACTTTAGGCTTCGACTTCGACTTCATATCGTCAAGGGATCGAAATAAACCCAATCGACATAAATGCTAGAAGGATGGATGATTAGTATGCCAGTAGTGAAATGAGACTAATTGATAATAAATTTTCGAGTATGAGAATCAGAATGAATTTACAAATGATGAACCCATTTTTTTTACTACGTGTCATCGTTATAATTTTATACCTAATAAGGTTATAACTGGTTCGTTGCAGTGAATCTAAAAACAGTTTAAATTACTGCACAGGTTAACCTTATCAGCGTTCCCGGCATTCTATTTATTGTTTAGGAAAAGGTCCGGGCATTAGGCTTTCCGTAATATGCTAAAATGTATAAAATATTTCACACCCATTGAGTCTTGAATGCGGAACGATATGCGGGAAAAATTAATTTAATTTTGATTAATTATTAAAATTATTTGTGCTCTCGCGAACTTAGAGGTTATGCGAATGCGGAATGACAGCGGCGGGAGGCTTCGTCGTGGTTTCCCAGGCTCTCCTGTCGACTGCTTCATCGATCATAGGCACATAAAAAAGACCAGAAAGGAGACTCGTTTCTGGAAAAGAAAGTTAGCCACTGGGCATCCATACATGAACACTACTGTACTTACTTCTTCGTTTATATTGAAGGAATTATTATATTTAAGAGTGATCTCGGTCCACATCGATGCCTTTTCTCGCAGTGTTGAAGAATCACTCTTCTTTGATTCTATCACCTCTTTAAAATCTTTCAATATGTCAAGAAAGATTTTCTTTTCCACCGATGTATAATGTTTAGTTTTTGAAGCCATTCTAGATTGCGATAAATACTTTCTTTCAAAACACTTGTAACAATTCAAAGCACTGTGAAGCAGTCAACTTCAAATTGCGTTATGTCGGCTATTTGAAAAATGCCTCCTTATAAGTATGGCCGACAGGTATATCGGGGCGTACCGAAACCTACCTGCTACAGACCGCACATGCGATTGGTCGGTACAACGGCAAATTTCCGAGAATACCCGAAGGGCAGTCAAGCACGGCCTTAAGCAAATGCTTCATCAAGACCGTCTCAACGGATATAAGACGGTCTTGAGTAGCGCCACCTTCACGAAGACCACCTTATTTGGGGACTATGAATTGTACGCCATCTTAAGACGATCTTGACGAATAAGACCGTCTTGGTCAAGACGGCCTCAAGACGCGACTTGAGACCTGACTATGAATACCGCCCTAAGTGCAAGTCGGGCCATTCGTGCTGTTGGATTAGGATTATGTCCACCCCGCTGTCTTAATTTTGAGAATAAATGTTCGACCGAATCTTGATTACATAAACCTGCTGCCAACTCGAATCCAGGAAATTGTTCTGCCACCTCATGGTATGTCTTTACAATGGCGCGAGCAGTGACTACTAATCCGTCGAAGCAAGGTGCGCGGCTCATCTTGCTCGGAGATTGGCTCCATTTCGAGGCCCAGTCCGCGAATTCCAATAAAGTCTTCTCAATAGTTGGATTTCTAGGTGATAGAGGACGACGCATAGGATTAGCGAAGATAAGCCTGTAGGCATTGTGCGCGTCAATAACGTCATTCAGACGCTCCGCGAATGCTGCGCTCACTACCCAGGTTTTACTTTGTAGTCCATTTGGATCAGATCCAGCTAACTTGATTGCCGAGGCGAAGGTGTGACTCAACAACTGAAATGCGCGTTTAACGTTCATCGCTTGAAAACTGTCTGGAAATAGATGTGCATCAGAGATGTGTCCCAGCAGATTAGACGAAGATTCACGTGCATCGATCGTCCACGTGTCTAGGAAGTCTTGAAATGCAACTATCGGCTCTCCATCACAATACAGAATATTTTTATCCTTCAGGTGGAAGATAAGCCTTTTAATGAGGTGGGGAAAGTCGAAGCTGCCGTTGTACGTTTTACCATTGTACATGAATTCTTGGCAGTTTACGGAGACATTAAAATGAAGAGGTGATGTTATCGCAGTTTTGTTCGATGGTCCTTGATCGCATGTTAGAATCCTGACATCAGCACCGGCTGCCTCCAGCTTGTCCAAACATATCTGTACCAGATCCTTAATTTCCGGCGCTTTCACGACTGTAGCAGGCAGAAAGAATGCTACGGGTTGACGCCATGGATTTTTGGCGTTAATGCTGTCTAAGCAGAAGACGAACAAATTGGTAGCTCTTTCGTTTCTTCTTCCGAGAGGTCCTAGATCCGCTAATCCTTCAACGAGATCTAGCATAACCGAGTATTCCTCGTAGCTCTTGATTTTCATTTCATCCCATTTCAATGCGCACACTCTCTCCTCAGGTGGTAGTTGAGCGAGTCGTTCAGCAAGCCTTCTGAAGATGCTGTCCGTAAAACCACAGCGAATATCGGTTTCTGCTACCCATTTTCTCACCGTACTCTCACCGGGGAAATTACAACCGGCTTTTCTCAATCGGGAATATGCTGCTACTGAATGATAATACAGCTGCTTTGCTAAATCTTTCTGTTCCAGCGAATAAGCCGTTCGCGGCTCATGCAGTTGAAGCTCGACCATAGTCCGAGCGGCAGGCTGCATGCAACCTTGCTCATCTAAGAATCTCTTCACGTTTGTATATGACGTGCCATTCATCTTCGTTTCAGCTTTCTTCAGTTTTTCGCGAAATCTTCGCATTCTTCGACGAAGCACAATGTTCTGTCGCTCCATACTTGTACAGGCTTTTTTCAATTGGGAAATCTTACGAAAAGCTTTCTCGAAGCTTTCCGCAGTTTTAATTTTGTCCTCACAAACATGAAGCGTATGCGACTGTGGTGGTTCGACAGCCGTCCATTCGAGTTCGCCGTGCTCCTCGTCTAAAAAGCTCAACTTCACAGGTCTGTAAGTTTTTACGGGAACAACCGTCACTTGTGTCGCCACCTCCAAGGGTTTTGCCGGTGGAAAACTGTTTCGTTCTTCATTGCAGTGCAGCGATGTTACGACGCTTTGATCGAAGTGCATTATACCGTTCGCCTCTGCATTTACATTATCCACTGCGGTTTGATCGAGCCCTGTATCTTCGCTGCTTTGTTCCGTCCATAGCCTGGGTATAGCTTCCGGAGTCAGTTTGTTTTCATTACCAATCGCAAAACAGTTTCGTTCGAAATGCGCTGGGCAGAGTCCAACTCGTCGCAGCGTCGTAGCACTATAAGAAAGCAGACGATCGTTTCCTGTAACAAATCGAAGGTTTATCGAGCTACACTGAAGATCTTTTATTTAACAGATAAGAACATTAGTTCAATAAATAGATAACACACGTTTCCTTATGCGACTGAACAAGGATGTAATAATACACATTGATCTTAACGAACCTCTCAACGCTAAACTCGAACTAACGGGATGAACATAAAGCTTCGCTTTTTTGCAACAGGCACAACCACAGGTTTATTTTTACTAACATTTTTCGAAATCAACCGAAACGATTTGTCATTTCTATAGTGCCCGTAATAAATTGGAGCAAGTATTGTTAACCTGAAATTGGTAATGAATAAGATCGTGTCATAGACTGGGTCAAGCCATTTAAAATAAGGCGGAAAACCAATTTTTTTTTATGCACAGTACTTTTCATTACTGCACGACCCGATATAATATACTGTATAGTACGATTAAAAAACGATAGGTATAATTACTGGTCGAAAATTAGAAGACAACTTTTCCTTTTGTCAAAGCACACATTACATTCGAATCATATATCGAAATTTGTCATGTTCTTTATTTTTATGTAAAATCCTGTAAATTACAGATTTTTTCGTCTTGCCGTGTCCGAGAACACCGTGCAAAATTAGACTTATGATTTTTAAAATTGATAAAAAATATTTTGCGACTGACAAACTCATTTTAATACTACTGTTCTGATCTCAGGGAATCACCATCCTCCATTTCGATGAATAAAAAGATATTGGGCGTCAATCAAAAATAAGAAGTCGAATTTGTTTCCAGTAGATAGAAAGGAAGGTTCAAACCAAACGGAATATTGGCAATTTTGCATGCCCATCTTTCAAATGTAAAGTTCTCTAAATATCAGATTTTTCTATCAAGCCGTTTCCGGAATCATCGCGCGAGTTTGTCGGACAGACGGACAGACGGACAGACGGACAGACAGACCGACATCTTTCTGAAAACCTGCTTTTCGAATTCTAGAGTGTCGAAAACGTAAAAATGCGTTGAAATTAGCAGAAGTCACTTTCGACCGAAATCACTACTTTTCTTATATCACCAAACGTGATGGGAAAAAAAACTTTTGCACCTCCATCAAATACTTGACTGTTCACTGGAATTGCAGTTTAATCCGTCACGTTATTAGTTTTGAATTAGGGTCATACGTAACTGGACGTAGCAGAATTTTCAAAAGTTTTGTTGCACGTCTCTACAGAATGATTACTAACTATCGCGACAGTGACTATTTACTAAAATTTAGTACAGATTCGCGAATCCGTTTTTCCAGCTCACCTAACCACCCACACAAGCACGAACGTACGCCCGCACATACGGAAACATATTCCTCCTAATTGTAAGAAGTAAAATAAAATCTGTAAAAATTCCGGAAGAACTCTTTGAGACAGTAGATAGGCATTACTTTTCCGATGCCCCCCGACTGATTCTTGTTTGTGGTGGTCTCCCTAACATTATCCCCGTATGAGGGGAAAAAATACCCTGACAGAATCAAAGTAAAATTCGAGAAATGAATTGTTAAATGCTAGAAGGATTTTTCAACATAATTTTCGCAAAAATTTTCCTACATAAATCTACGTGTTGCATTCTGTGTAAATTCTATGAATGAAGTTGGAATTCTTTAACGATACTGTTGCTAAAAGTTTGCATTCTAAATAAGTCGCTGAAATCTTGAAGATCAAGATGTACAAAAATATTATTCCGTCGTCAGGAGTATCATCAAATTTAATTTCTCTGAATGAAAATATTTCCTTCAAGTATATGAATTCTCGCGAAAAAGATGTACATATTGTACATACCACTATTCTTGATCCACACCGCTCGGCGAGGATCTTTTGCAGAAGGAAATCGAAATAGGTGGTGGGTGTTATGTTTTGTTGTACGACATCCCTGGTATGCACAGCGATCGTATATTTTTTCCAAAGGCCGATAATCATCCATTTCATAAACGTCTTCGAAATGAAAAATATCTACAGAGACATCCCTTTGTCGCAAGCACAAAAATTGTAACAAAGCCAAATCTGTTCTTTTCTGTATTATGTATATAATGAAGAAAAAAGAACTGTCACTTGTTCAAAAAAATGAATACGTAATTTTTCCGGTACAAACGAAAATAAAATAGTACGTTGAATTGCTGGTTTTTTGTAGTCCGTGAAGTGCGTGTCCAATACGTATGCTGAGAGCTGTCGGCTACGACTAACCGAATATTCGCAATCGCTCTAAACATTAACATTGTTGCGAGCGGAGACGAGGACGATACTGTTTGTTCGAATACGAAAATCGAGATGAATACATGTATGTGTGGGCCCCGCGAATTAGACCGATTTTGTGCCTTGAATTCTATCAATTTTAGTCCAGAAAAAATATGGCCATGTATGGGATGGTCTACTGAGTTTGAATACGAGTTTGTAGCAAGAAAGCAGCCAGCAAAATACACCAAAAAATTTAAAAAAATAAAACGTCAAAAACGATCCAATATTTGCGCACCCCCAGCTTTAATGTCTAACGCTGCGAAAAGCGTGCCAGATGGAGAAAAATTGCATAGAAACAATTTTGTAGAGCACAAAATTTCCAACAAAAAAGTTATTGAGCGCATGTTTCTAAAGTCGATAGCGTAGACGTGGGAGGCGCTCGAAGTTTTGCTCGAAGATAGACGCGGTTTCCCAAATTCGAGACGTTCCGGGGTCTATCTTGGCGCAATAACAAATTGAACATCAAAGCCCAAACGTTGATTAAAGAATGTGAAAAAAAATTTCTTGCTCATCTGTATACTAATTTCTAAAGAATTAAAACGAAACAATAAAATAAATAAAATCTACTGTAAAAAGAGCTGTCTCAGTAGGGAAAGACATTCACATTCAAAATTTGAATTTTATACTTTTATTTCTTATTACAGAGTAATTTAACAGTATTGGATTCATATCAAAAACGACTTTCACCAATTTAAAGAATTCTCAATTTTAAATCAGCCTAGATGTCTAATACGATTATGATCATACATTGTCTGTATAAAATTAATAGTGGTTAAGAGTCCAGTGCAGTCTATAGTTGACCAATTTATTCTCCTTACTTTTCAAACCAATTGTCGACTAGTTTAAAAAAAATCTGCTCATACTTTAAAAAATCTTCGAAATTCATGCAACATCAAAATTGTACGCCAGACCATTGACGGTAGTTGGAATGGTCATTTTTCGATTTGTACGACAGAGCATTGACGATAGTTTATGACCATTTTCGATTTGTCACCGGAATTAATACAAATTTTGATTTTCCAACTGTTTGCCAATATTTGTATTACTTATAGATGTTTTATAAATACATACTTACTTGCTTTTTTAGATACTAGATTGTCGATCACGTATACGAGTAGTGACCTGAAGACAACATCGCAGGCGTAGAATTCATTCTCACCTGGGAGATAGGGGATTGTATAGGGCACAGAACTTAGAAAAGTATCCTCATTGAAAAAGTTTTTATTTATTACAGGTATATGTGCATATCTTAGCCCGTTTATTCCGCGATGCTTATAGATTGTTGCAGGTGCAGTTTATCATGCGAAAAGAAATTACATATACATATCTAGTATCTAATCCATATGAATCTCGGCAGAGGTGAAAGGAAATTTTAAAGGAAAATTAGAAGGGAATTTTCTCAGATTGGCCGATCTTGTTCCCGCTGATTGGCCGAAATGCTGTTTCCAAACATTTGTTTCAGTATAACACATGTACTGAGTTAGTTTTTCACAATAAAGTTCGACCAAACAGTATTAATTATTTTTGTGAGAGCTGTAAATCGAGTGGAATAGAAAGCGTTGTTCCTTACGCTCCACCTTAACACAGGTTAATTTTAGTTCAGTTCGCAAAACTAAATATTACTGGATTAATATGCTAGATTTGTAACACTTATCACGATATGCTTATTACGATACTATGATAACTGCACAGTCGTAGCACTACGGAAGTTAACAAATCATAGCCGCAATAACTATCGAGAATTTATTTCATATTACGCTAAGTTATAGTATAGACTAAAATTTCATACTTGGCGTCGAGACGCTGCCGTGTTTCTTGATAGATTAACATTTTCAAACACCTACATCGCAGCAGAAATGTAGTGTGACCTTATCGACACCATACATGTAATTTTTGAATTTTAATTTAATTCTCTCCGACCAGGGAGCGCTGGAGTTCATCATAGTTGAGTTCTCATACGCCAGGTAGCGCTCAAGTACGTTTAACTGAGTTCCACGCCGCTAGGATCGCTCATATCGCCGCGAAAAATGCGACGACGTATATCCGTATACCGGTGAGCAATCTCCCTCCTCATCTCTGCTATGACTACGTTTACACGGCACTTTTATTCCGGTTTTGTAATATCCGATATAGTAAAAACCGGTGTTAAAGTGCATGTAAACGGCACTTTACACCCGGAATAACTAAATCGGTTTACTTATTCTATTCCTCTTGATTAACGGGTGTAGAATAAGTAAACCGGAATAAGATAGGAATAAAGATGCGTGTAAACGGTACCAGTTTAAGTACATCCGTCACGACAACGTCAAAAACAAAAGAGTCCCTATAACTGCAGTTCTGCCATTTTTCAACTTTCTGTTTATCCGCTGTTTCCAAGTTGCGCATCACCATTCGGACTGTTTAACCTCACTTTTTATTTTCACGTTTCTCGCTTCGTATGAGAAAAGTAAGGTTATGCAATGAGGAAAAGTGTAATTTATTTAGTGGATTTCGAGGTTTTTTTTATTGGTGAGCCTGCGCACTCATCAGTGTCCTCGAACCATGGACATAGGAATACTAGGGACGGAGTGTTTCGCCGAGGGGGGGAAGCCAGTGCGGGGAGGGTGCCGAGGTAAAGTGTGCCCACTTTTGATTGGCTGCAAGTCTGCGCAAGCGTAGTGTCCGAAGACTGACACGCAGAGAGAGAGTAAACAATGCAATACTTTCGTAAAACGCGGTACTGAGCATGCGTATTCCCAAAAGTGGGCACACTATCATAGCGGACCCCCCCTCATTCTGGCTTCCATCCCTCGCCTATCCATCAAGCTTACGCTCCGTCCCTAGTATTCCTATGTCCATGCCTCGAACAGGAATAATAATACCGGTGTTGTGGATTATTCCCGTTCGTGTAAACAGTCGCGTTTGAACTGGTTTTATTACACCCGATATAACAAAACCGGAATAAGAATGCCGTGTAAACGTAGTCTATGATCAACCTAGACCACGGTCTTACATAGGGTGCTTTCCATTTACTGACTAAAGTCGACACAAGTCGACTTGTGTCGCCTAAAGTGCTTTCCATTTGATTTGTGTCGCCGTGTGTCGGCGACACAAGTCGACTCGGGAAGACTCTGCTAGAATGGTGAGTTTATGCAAGTTGAACGATGTTCGATTCATTCGTTTTCAAGAGTCGACACGAGTTGACACGAGTCGACACAAAAGTCATGTAAATGGAAAGCACCCACTTTAGGCGACACAAGTCGACTTGTGTCGACTTGTGTCGACTTGAGGCTGGCGTCCCATGGTCCGGAATCTGTTCCGGGTCCGGAATCTGTTCCGGACCCGGAGATCCGCAACTTAGAGATTTTTCAAAACGCCAATCAGAGACGTTCCGGTCTGACTAGCATGCGTGACACTTTTATCCCCGTGTCCCATGAAGCGGATTTGACGTGCACGGAACATTCACGGAAGTGTAGATAGCAAATCCAAACGTTTTCTTTCAGCGCTGGGTTCGAAAAGTAGCACTGTGATTGGGTGATGACAATCCGGCCCGGTGTATTCCGGACCATGGGACACGGGTCTTTCAAAGCGACGGAACAGTATGCAAACACATACACATGAGTACAGTGTACGTTCTACGGTCGCGTCTTCATAACCTACAAAAGCAAGAATATCAAGAACAACCGTTTTTTATGTTGTATCATTAATTGAGGGGGGAAAAGAATAATAAGAATAACGGATCCTTGATGTCAACATTTCGGCGGTATGGATGCCACCAATCTTGCTACACATAAATGTCAACACGTATACTGACGCATACACGCGCACACAAATTCATTCCGTGACATTTGACAAATACCCGCAAAGCACACGGAACAGAATGTCCGCAACGCCTCTGATCGGCGCTTAAACAGTAACTACATTCCGAATTCGTGGAGACGGAACGAATTCCGGACCATGGGACGGCACCTCCGTGAAGTTAGCCGAAGAATTCCGATTAAAAAAAAAAAAACTCCACAAAACGTTTGTTGGTCGTTTGTTGGTGATTGTTGGATGACTAAAATCGTTTGTTGGATTGTCGTTTTTTAAATAAATCAAAAACAAATTTTGGAAAAAAATTAGCCGGCTGATTTCTTATTTTCATTTTTTTTTTGCTCTAATCGATGCGCAATCGTTTGTTGGTTACGAATTGGGCAATTAAATCGTTTGTTGGATCACGATTCGCTCAAAATTGCAAAAAAAAAAAAACATTTCAGCCGCTCAGCCGGGGGATCAGCATCTGAATAATTACAGTGTAAAATCCTCAATTCTAGGGAATTTCTCCTCGACCGGGTTTCCCCCCAGATGGCTAGGGACGTCAAGTATTCTCATTTGCCGTCTGTGGTTGCTATCAAATGCGATTTTTCGTACACGAAATCCTTTATTGGTCATTTTTAGATGTTCAATGATGCTCTTCCGACGTTTGGCAACCAACCGATTATCCGTAGGAGTAAATGGGAGCTTTCCAACTAGAGCACTGTGCGACACAGTGCTACGCACTAAGCGATGTGATTGGCTGGAGGAGTTGGATCTAACAGAAATGGCCAATCCGATAAAGCGATGTGATTGGCTGGAGGAATTGGATCTAACAGAAATAGTCAATCACATCGCCTCATCGGATTGGCCATTTCTGTTAGATCCAACTCCTCCAGCCAATCACATCGCTTAGTGCGTAGCACTGTGTCGCACAGTGCTCTAGTTGGAAAGCTCCCATTTACTCCTACGGATAATCGGTTGGTTGCCAAACGTCGGAAGAGCATCATTGCACATCTAAAAATGACCAATAAAGGATTTCGTGTACGAAAAATCGCATTTGATAGCAATCACAGACGGCAAATGAGAATACTTGACGTCCCTAGCCATCTGGGGGGAAACCTGGTCGAGGAGAAATTCCCTAGAATTGAGGATTTTACACTATAATTACTCAGGCTGAATTAACGAAATCACAATTTGCAGCCTTTCCCAAATGAAAAGGAGTTTATATATGAGTTCCCTAAACGATTTAGAACAAATTCATGTACAGTTCTTTTTTCTGCAATTATGCGTCTGCTATCTATACGCAGAATTAAATTTAATTGATTATGAATCAATAAATTTTTCCCAAATGGTAGAAATGTTTTCCCAAATATCCCCAAACGATTCCCTAACGATTGCAATCAACAATAATCAATAATAATTTTTTTATCTGCCAAGTATATGGTGGTCCCCCTGCACCCATACAGTAAGCTTACGCTCCGTCCATATAATTCTTAGGTCCATGTTAGAGACGTGCTGATCCCCCGGCTGAGCGGCTGAAATGTTTTTTTTTTTTTTGCAATTTTGAGCGAATCGTGATCCAACAAACGATTTAATTGCCCAATTCGTAACCAACAAACGATTGCGCATCGATTAGAGCAAAAAAAAATGAAAATAAGAAATCAACCGGCTAACTTTTTTCCAAAATTTGTTTTTGATTTATTTAAAAAACTACAATCCAACAAACGATTTTAGTCATCCAACAATCACCAACAAACGACCAACAAACGTTTTGTGGAGTTTTTTTTTTTTTAATCGGAATTCTTCGGCCAACTTCACGGAGGTAGAATCAGCCTCGCCAAGTGTAGATGGTTCTAGTAATTTTATATCGTGGTAAGCATGAATGGAGTATGGCCTCCGCTCGGACGTTACAGCAGCCTGAGTCGCGCGCCAATATTTGAATAGACACTATAGTGAGGGTAAAAATCACTGCGCCGAACTGCAGTGCGAAAAAATAAATAATAATGATTTCGCCATACATCTACCGATATGAATGAGTGAAACATCTTACGTATTTCTGTCTGAATAAATTATCAGAAAAATAAAAAGCAAGAATCTTGAAACGATATCGGTTAGTAGAGCAAAAAAATGAGAGAGATGTAGGCAGCGATACGTCTAAATGCACTAAAACCCAGACCAATTGTTCTACCAAATGTAATAATTATTATTTCATCAAAAAAACTCGAATGTTTGGAATTTTTTCTCCCCGTTACCTTG
Source organism: Rhogogaster chlorosoma (assembly GCA_944452935.1). Taxonomy (NCBI): domain Eukaryota; kingdom Metazoa; phylum Arthropoda; class Insecta; order Hymenoptera; family Tenthredinidae; genus Rhogogaster; species Rhogogaster chlorosoma. The sequence goes on along the minus strand of OX101797.1, from coordinate 19,252,493 downwards.
TTGGACTTTAACCTACAATCAAAAAGGTTATATGAGGTTAGGTTAGTTTAGGTGACACACCAAATTCCTATCAACTCAGTCTATAATACAGTTTATCAAAAATCTTTTCGCTTATATAATCTTTCGCCATTATAAAATGTCTGAAAACGTTAGCCCGATTAAGTATTTCCTCTGCGGAGGCTTCGGCGGAGTGTGTACCGTCATAGCCGGTCATCCCCTAGACACGATAAAAGTAAGGTTATAATTATGTGTTAACGAGTCTTGTACGTAAACTGTGAAAAAAAAAAAAGAAGAAATACTCTTCGCATTTGTTCGGATTGAAAAATCCTTGTTTTTTCGTCTGTTTTTTTTTTCGAATGAACGGAAAGACAGTCAATTGCAATAAAGTCGTTATAAATATAAGACTCTCTATAAGGCTATTTATCTAGGTTCGACTTCAGACTATGCCAAAGAGTTTGCCAAATGAATTGTCGCTCTACACGGGGACTTGGGACTGCGCTAAAAAAACCGTTTCTAAAGAAGGATTCCGAGGCCTGTATAAGGGTATAATTTGCCTCTCATTCATAATTCATATCGTTATAATTAGGTTTTGATAGAACGAAGAACAAAGCAGCTCTCAGAACACAATGCAACAGTGTATCAACAATTTAAGCACTGGGCTGCATCATGCTGTGGAATCCGGTGGGAATATTTCTCTCAACGAAGCTTCACATAACTCAGAGTGGCAGCTATCTAGAGAAACCAATAAAATATCATCAAATCCTTGTTGATCTGAAAAAATATCAAACCTGCAATATCAAGAAATTTGTAACAAACGAAGTTTCGCCCTCACTTATTACCGTTTCTTATTACTAAATAAACTCTGAATGAAGCACAGAGCAGGCTTCAAAAAGCGGAAAACTTATCCTCTACCCATTGCTGACAATTACTACTATGTATCAAACTATCAATAAAGATACAGGAAGCAGAATTTCCGAGGGTCAGAGTTCTGAGAGTTGTGTAATTCAAGCCTGTAACGGGAAGAGTAATTCTGGTTTTATGTTAATAGGGATGGGAGCACCTTTGACGGGTGTAGCCCCAATATTTGCGATAAGTTTCCTGGGATTCGGAGTCGGTAAAAAGATCCAACAGAAAAGTCCCGATGAGAAATTGGGCCTGCCCCAATTGTTCTATGCTGGAGCTTTTAGCGGTGTTTTCACCACCGCCATCATGGCTCCTGGGGAACGTATAAAGTGTCTTCTACAAATTCAGCATGCAGATGCGACCCCGAAATACAAAGGGCCAGTCGATTGCTTCAAACAATTATACAGAGAAGGTGGAATAAGGAGCATCTATAAAGGGACTTGCGCTACACTGTTGAGAGGTAAGTATCGTATATTAAGTTCATATAATACAATATATATAATACTTTAATTTAGTCTAACATAATTATTAATTCATACCATGTGAATTTATCAGACAAGATGAACCAAATTACTGCACATTAATGCAAGTGTCTCTATCTGAAGCAAGATTCTTCCTCTATTTGAGCGTACAAACCTCAGAAAAACCGAAAAAAACTGAAAAGAACATTCTAAATAATTTCAAGATTTTCTCGGCCCGGAAATTTTCACTTGAAATCATTTAGAATGTTCCTTTCAGTTTTTTTCGGTCTCCCTCCAGTTTGCACGCTCGAATAGAGGAAGAATCTTGCTTCGGTTAGGGACACTCATATTAATGTGCACTAATTTGATTCGTCTTGTCTGATAAATTCACATGGCATCAATGTAAAGTACACGAACAATAGAGTCACTACATGGTATAATTGATAATTGTTACCGAATGCACAGAAAAACAAGGACAGAAGAAGAGAAACCGGAAAATACTGTCCTAACGGGGTGCATACATTTTGAATAGGAGTACTGTGGTAGGACCTGTATGCCTTCACAGTGTACATTAATCAACCAGTTTTCATTTATTATCAGACTTCGCTAACCTTCTGCAACATAATCATGTAAAAATTAAGAGTTGTGAGTCATCGGGTCTTAGAGTCTGAGGTCTTGGAGTCTCGGGTCTTGAAACGACCGCTGGTTTGATTCCTGAAATTTGGGTCTCTAATTGTTCAGGAAACAAATCTCTATCGAATGACCAGAAAATTTTTTAATGCAATGATTTTTATTACAGAAAATTGAAAGACAGTATTGTAAAAGTTTGCAATCTTGAAAATTTGGCAATGAAAAATTGATGACTTGAGTCAGGTTTGCAGTATCAAGAAGTTATCTGTTCATCTGTCAAGGTTTTTTTTTCTGAACAATTAGACACCCAAATATCTAACTATAAGACCGAAGCAGCATTTGATATGCCTCCACTAGGTGCTTCTACTTTAACTACATCTGCATCGTGAGCTCCGAGGACTCACAACTCCTAATTTTCCCTTGATTATGCTTCGAAACATTGACGAACTACTGTAATAAAACTGGTTTATGAGAGAACAATTTAGACACACGCTAGTTCTTCAAAAGTACCCCTGTTTAGAGTGGATGTATCTCAAGTCTCTCAAAGAAATGACTGATAATTATGGAATGGGCAAATGAAATTATAAGACATGGTCTTGATACTTATTTTTGGCAATTGATTTATCCTCTTATTCAAAGCTATGAAAAAATCCTCGTCCACTTTTTAATCTTATATTGTTCTAAAGATATTTACTCAAGAGATTTGCTGATTAATTTCTTTTGACGTCACTCTGTGTGTGTTTAACTTTACCATAAATGTACGATATAGATTTACAGTGACACTGTAACACATCTATCCTCAAATAATCTCTAGCTAATATCATCTTTGTCTTCAAACTTTGAGAGCTTTTTGATCCCACGAAGATGTTGTCGCTTTGTGCGTCTGCATTGAAACCCTCCCTTGCGCAGGGCGTAAAAAACGCCCCAATTCCTTACCTTCTTTGGTGTCATACAGCGAGGTGCAGTCTCCTTTACTCTGTTCACCTGTTAGTGAGAAGAAAGAGTTAATATAATTTTTATTTAACACAAAACAACTCTTTTTAACTTTCGGTCGTCAATATTTCAGTCTATCCAGATTTGTAAAGAGGAATTGCATTGTTCTCATTCACGATAACCTGCTAGAATTCTTCTAAAATATGAAAATGAGAAAAACAAACCAAATTCGGGTTCCAATATATCATAGCACAGCTGCAGTCCCAAGGATTTCCATCTAATCTCAAGTTTAAGATTTGCTGTTGTTTGTTGGGGATTCTTAAGTTCCTAAAGAAATCTAAAGGAAGTGTGGTGAGCCTGTTTTTGTTAAGGATAATTTCTCTAAGTTCAATCTGTTGCTGAACAGTAAATAGGCCAGGCGGAATAATTTCTAGATTGTTTAGAGACAAATTGATACGCCTGACTTTTTCCAGTCCATAAAAAGCGTCCATAGATATTTCCTGTACTTGGCAATTGCTCAAATCTAGATCAACCAGGCTCTTGAGTTCAATAAATGCATCAAAGTCTATACTGGTCACATTCCCACGCAATTTCAACTCCTTCAGTGCCGGCATTCCCCGCAATATAAAACGTTCCAGTATCCTTACATCTATATTGAATAGGTGCAGGACTTCTAATAAACGGAGTCCTAGGAAAGCACTTTGCTGCAACTTTAGCAGAGCTCCGTCACCTCCGAGATATAGTTTTGTAGTGGCATTCATCACCTCAAAAGTGCTGAAAAAAATAATGCTCAAGTAACAATCAATTGTACAAAAAATACTATCACTTACACCATTTGGGAAAAATAATGTAAATGCAAAAGAGGAGTTAATCATATCGGAAAACTATGTACAGTAGACTTTCCAAATTTCATCTAGACTTTAGAGATCTCTTATGACTCCGTGGACTTCAGATTCAACGGGATTTCGTAGGATAAATGAGATTTCTGGAACTTCATGAGATTTAATATGGACTTTATGAGTCTACGGGATTTCATGAGACTTTATAGACTTCTGTAGACCTTATAGAATGCACAAGATTTGAACGACTTCAAAAGATATCATGTGCTTTCATAAGGCTTGATGAGACTTCATAAGACTTACAAGGAGACCTTACGGCAAACGGAATTTTGTTTTTTTTTATATTTATGGTACGTGTAGTTGGGACCTTGAATAAGAGTTTCCCAAAGCAGTTCGATGCAATATTCAGAATTTTCCGAGATAATCGACTTTGAAGTTTTGTACTCGACCTTATATTCACTAGATACGACGCTTATTTCAACGAAGGGCGTAGCGCAGACGGTAGAGTTCGAGTCTAGTAATCGCTGGATCGCTGGTTCGAGTCTCGTCGCGTGATTTTTTTTTCTTCACAGAAACTTTTTACTTCTTTATTCTCTTTCACATTCCGAAAATTGAATTTTTCATTGAGAATATCAACTTTAAATAAACAATATTCATTATAAATCAACAATAAATTTTCTGTCAAAAAAATAAAAAAAATAAAAAAAAAAAACAAACAAACAAATGACGTCGGGTAGGAAGTAAAATGCTATTTTATTGGCATATCTTCAATATTATAAGTCAGTAGTGTTAGGTAGTTCTAGGCATATTACGTCGTGTGGCACGAGCCAGAATGGTATTTATCATAAAAACATGGGGAGCAGAAATTTTGTCGGCATCTAGCACACTGTATAAATGTCGCATTATTACAGGCGCATTTTGTTTTCAAAAGTTCGACTGCGAAGCAAACTTCGTTAACATTTTGAAAGTTTGTTCTTTCATCGCACAGTTTTGATGCAAACCACGCATACCTGATCGTGTCACCAAAGATTGGAGAAGATGGTTGGTGGTAAACAATTGAATGAATTTTCATATAATCTTCTCTGTCATGAATCGTCGGGAATTCCAGGTATAAATGTAGAGAACAACTAGGTGTACCCGGCCACATGTTACATATATATAAGCTAGAATATACTATATATATTATATATATATATACTGGAATATTCCTACATATAGTATTATAATTTTCGGAATGTGAAAGAGAATAAAAAAGTAAAAAGTTTCTGTGAAAAAAAAAAAAATCACGCGACGAGACTTGAACCAGCGATCCAGCGATTACTAGACTCGAACTCTACCGTCTGCGCTACGCCCTTCGTTGAAACAAGCGTCGTATCTAGTGAATATAAGGTCGAGTACAAAACTTCAAAGTCGATTATCTCGGAAAATTCTGAATATTGCATCGAACTGCTTTGGGAAACTCTTATTCAAGGTCCCGACTACACGTACCATAAATATAAAAAAAAACAAAATTCCGTTTGCCGTAAGGTCTCCTTGTTAATAAGATTTCCTAGGATCTCAGGGATTTCATAAGATTTGATAAAACTTTGCATATTTCTCATCACTTCACACCCTAGTGCCCGCCGAACTTTAAGAATACTTAACTCTGCAGTTATCATACATGTCTTTTTGTCTGGAATCGTGCTTACCTCGGAAATATAGCACCAAGTGGATTCTCGGTAAAGTCAGCATCGACAAGAGCTGGAAAAGGCGGGAAGGAGAGTTCTGATAAATAAGTCAAGTTATTTCCTCTGAGGTCCAAACGTTCTAGCGCCAATAAACCAGCTAGATCCTCGCTTTCTAGAGTTAGCAGCCGATTGTAAGCCAATGATAGGAACTTCAAAATAGGAGTTCCATAGAAACAGAACTTAGGGATGAATTTGAGGTCGTTTTTTTCCAGGGATAAGGAAACTAGACTATCTAAGCCGTCGAACATCTGCCACGAAATATCCTTAAGTCCGCACTCATAGGCTCTCAAATGCGTCAGCCTTCGAAGGCCCATAAAAAGTCCTGTGGCTTCTCGATGGCCGTTGACTTCTTGCTTGTATAGATTGTATGGCAAAATTTCCCTCTCCTCTTCGCTGTCTTTCTCTCTCTCACCACTGTTGCTCAAAAATATAAGCCTTATGCCATTCTGATTTACTAGTTCAGTTCCTTGTGCCAAATTCTGCTCTTCATTTTCGTTGTTGGATTGATTGACAAGCTTCACAACTAAATTCACTTGGCTCTTATTCGTCGTACCGAGACTGGCAAGCGTTACACGTTCCAAGTTGAGGTAACGCAGTGTAGTACTCAACGGCATCAAGGCATCTACATCTATAACTATTCCATATCTATTATCAGTCGTGTTAAGTTTAGCACCAGAATTTCTGAGCCTGTCTTTGTACTCCATTCCTTGTATGTTCAATGATATTAAATCGGTAAAACGATTGGTGTCTGCTGATCGTAAAAAGAACTCTCTGTCTCCGTCGCCAGATTCTAAGATACTGAAAACCTGGAATTTTGATCAATTCGAATGTTGAGGTAGAGGAAAAGACGCGAAACTTGGTTCTATATTTCTTATTAGCTCTTCAAACCTCCAAATCTGATGGAAGCGATGCTAAAAGCTCCTTCACGTTATCCGTCAGCACGCAGGTGGCCACTTTCATCAACGTATTCGACATCGGCTGATCGTCGTCTATACTTTGATAGTAATTTTCTTCAGGGTATAAATTCTGTTGAATGAGAATAAGCAGCTACATATATTTAATTGGGAGCTCTCTACATTTGTAAAAACTTGCAATCCACTTAGATCTACTAACGAATGACGACAACGTTATTTTAGCTGGATTAGATGAGAGATATCATTTCTTGAGCAGGGATTTCGCTTCCAAGGGGGGTTGGAAGAGAACTTTTAAATTTGTCTCTTAAAAGTTGACCTTGAAAATTGATTGTCGAATTCAGAGCAAAAAGTATTCTGATTTTCTATGTATAATATATCTTCGATTGTTTGTCAATTTACCTCGTTGTTATTCATGTTCACATTAGCCCATTGATGGAGAGGTAGATCAGAGAACTTAGCTATTTGACAATTGCAGGTATGCGGACATTGGATCTCCCATATCCCCCCGATGTCTATGACTTGTGCGAAACACCATGCCTGAATAGATAAACAGTGAATTTGCTAAAAACTCAATTTTCCGTTATTAAACGAGCCTTGGGATTGTTGGAAAATAATTTCAGATCAATAGATTAAGAGCTTCAAGGCTCGCAGAGTATATTTTGAATATATTTTGTTCTACAGAAGAAGTTACACCTCAAATAAATCAACTGATGTTCAATTTATCTTTGATCACACAAAGCTAATAGAATTTCGATGAATGTTTTCATAAAGAAATGATTATTACAAACCGGGAACAAAACTGGCCACAACAGCGGGATGATCTTCATGATAATAGTCGTATAAAATCACAAATCATACCATATAACTGTGAGGCTAGTAGAAAGAGGAATATTACATTCCTGAAAGAGAAGCTAGCCAGAGAGAAACTGAATTTCGTTTGTATTTATCTGTCAGATTGTTTGTCCCATATCCGGCAGGATGTCAGTTATCTATCAGCCCACGCCTGTTGCTACACTATTATTAATTACATTCTGATTTCCAATTTCTGACTTTGTTACCATCTTCAGAATAAATAAGTGCCCTGTGGATATGGCAAACATGGTTCATTCCTATTATTTCCTTCTCATTTAAACAGACGTACCGGCAAGCGGAATGTATTTCATGACGTACGAATGCATTCAGAGATGGTTGACGCCAGAAGCAGGGAAGCTCGGACTCGTGTCAACTATTTTTGCCGGTGGTATGGCTGGTATTGCAAATTGGATAGTCGGAATGCCACCGGATGTTTTGAAAAGTAGATTACAAACTGGTACGTACTTGTCAGGCTCAAAGTATGTTTATTAACCGCAAGAGTAACAATTCACAATATGAACTTTTGAGCGTTGAAAAAGCTTCCGAAACAAAGATCAAGGTTCCCCTCCCTTCATCATTTGGATCTAACATTTTTTTGTTCAAAGCACCGGAAGGCACTTACAAAAATGGAATACGCTCGGTGTTTGGTCAACTGATGAAGGAAGAAGGGCCTCGAGCTCTTTACAAAGGATGCGTTCCTGTAATGCTGAGAGCATTCCCTGCAAACGCAGCCTGTTTCCTTGGGTTTGAGGTGGCGATGAATTTCCTGAATGTAGTAGCACCTACTTTATAACGACAGCTAGCAGGGCAATAATAAGCTTAGTTGGTGTTATTGATACATCTAAAAACTGCCTTTATTCATGAAAGAAAAAAAACAAAAAAAAAGAAAAAGAAAAAGAAAAACACTATATAGTGTAACGCATAATGATATAATAGCCAATATGTTAATAATAAGAAGAAGAACTGCTCAGTTGTAAGAATAAAAAAAAAGTAATATAAAATATTTTTTTAAACATTTGTGCAGGATTTGTTAAAACGATTTAGTATTTTATGATTGTTTTCTAATCGAATTAAATATCAATATTTCACGGTTCATTTGTGTGGACAATCATGAAAGCAAAACAATTCTTCCTCCAGCAAGTTATAACGACCAATGGATAAAATAAAGGAACGTGAAATTGATTGAAGGAGGTACATAACGATGAACTGGCATATGTCTAAATTGATTCTCAATCAATCTGTTACATTATAGGAGCTTGCTAATCTTCCCGAGCATGGTCGGGTGAAAGTTAGAAGTTGTGAGTCATCGGGTCGCAGAGCCAGATGCAGTTAAAGTAAAGAGACTTACTGCAAGAATTCGGATTAACTGTTGCTTTGATTTTAGATATTTTAGATACCCGATGAATGAATAAACTGATACTGCTAATGTGACGCAGGTAAGGTTACATATCTATAGACGAGTACCCAAAAGAAACAAACACACACAAGCCTAATGAAGGTACGACTCTAGCCAGACAGTCTCCGAAAGGCCAACCTGTAAACAAATTGTTTTCCGAATACATGCGTATTTCTATATAGTGATTTATGCGCTCTTCGAATAGTTATTAGGTAATTAATTTTTTACCACCATATTTGCATGTTCACAAACTTTTTATTCTTAAATGTTCTTCAGTTTTCTGACACCATAAAGAACGCATCAAAGAATTGTCCGTTCATCGGATAGAGATTTGTTTTTTGAACAGTTAGAGACCTAAATATTCAAAATCAAAGCAGCGGTTGATTCAAGTCATTGCGTTTTCTGATTTTACTATGAAACCCAATGACTCACAACTCCTAACTCTCACTAGACTATGCACCAAAAGCAGAACGAATTTCTGTAATACAATTAGTTGTTTAAAAAAAAATTTGGACACATGCCAGTCCGGTAAAATCACCCTCACTTGTTTGTACCCCGCTAGTGGAATTCCATAGTATCTAATCGTCGACAGATACAATCAGTATCATAACTTTGGTATTACACCTTGCATGATTAAAAGACTAAAATTTTTGACAGAAAAATGAGCCCTGGTATGATATATGTATATTAATTGCTCACTCGAGTGTATGAATAATTGGATGCTTGTCGATAATTATTTGTTCGATTTTCTCTCATTGACTATCTTTTATGGTTTTATTGAATTTCTATGAATGAACAAAAGGTGTATTGGAGAATTCAGTCTGTTGTGGATGATTGATTCTTAATCGATACCATTCGATACATAATAGCTTATGAAGATTCATCTCTTATCATAGATTCCAGTAATTTTTTAACATTATTGAATATTTTAAATATATGTAATATATAGTATACCTATACATATACGAATGTATGTTGGAGATTGAGCAAACTCACATTTAGCAATGAATTTTGTATTAATATTTTCAATATTGTTAATATTTTGTTGATGAATGAAATTACCGAATTTTGTATCTAACAATACATAGACCATGAACATTACCGCTGAAAATAGGTTCCAAATCATTTCTGAATGTATTTTGTATAAAAACACTGTTGACAAATTGAAATTATACAACTTACTGTTCAAGTTTGATTGCAGTATCAATAATTCTCAACTATACCAATCATGAAATTCCTCTAAATATCAATGCTGATATTTGCACTCTCCTGCATCTTTTTCTTCCAAAATTCCAGAAAATGATTCCCTTCTATAAATCTTCTCCGCAGTTCAATAAATAAAAAATCTACAATTTTCTCAGGGATGTAATGTGATCAAGATCATTCCTCCCAATCAGTATCTGGTTGCGAGTCCTGCTCACTAGCAGTAGAATTTGGTTTAGGGGGTGGAGGTGGAGGAATCATTGCAGATATTCGATCCAATGCACCAGTAACAGTTCCGGAAATCCCTTTTCGTCTAAGCAACAATTTGCTGTGTAAATCAGCCATCAGATCCCCGCCAACAGAAGCGGACGACCATTTGTCCGCCTTTTCCTCCTTAGGTTCAGCTCGCTTTAATTTTGCTCTACCAACTCCACCTGCGTTGCGAATAGCAGCCATTAAACTCGACCGATCATCGACTGGTTCTGGCTTTAGAGAAGCTTTGACCGTTAGTCTTTTCCTTTCTGTTTTAACCGATGTCTGTTCTTCGGATGCCAGAGGTGGGGATGGAGGGGGAGGTGGAGGCGGAGGTGGTTGAGATACAGGGGTTGATGTTTGGGGAGGAGGAGGTGGCGGTAAACCCAGTTGAAAATTGGTGCTAGTTGCCACTGGAGGTGGAGGTGGAGGATGTTTCTCCGGAGATAAGCTTGGAAGGATTAAATTGGGAAGACCTGGATCGTTTTTGACGATATTATCAACCACTGAACTAGAGTGGATTGTAGAATTAGACTGAGCCGATGGTAAGCTCAAGTTCACCGTCGGGGTAGTTACGACAGAAGACGGAGCGATCGGGCTCTGGCCATTTAGATCAAGAATGAAACGTTCATCATCTACAATTCCTGGTAAATCTGGGAGAGTGAGAGGGACGTTTATCAGCGGAACCTGAAAAATTCATAATGATTCACATGGTATCGAGGTAACTGCCTTTCTGCTGTTTCAAGGCTTCCACTGCTTGATATGCTTAGAAATAATTGCTTTAGTTGCATGAAACATACAGAAAAAGTGGCACAAATAGTTGCATCTATAGCCAACTAAATACACATTATTGTGGAATTAAAAGGAAAGTTCGACAATAATAAAGTACCCCGAGGTTTACGTCGAAACATGAAACCGAACCACCACCTTTGCGTTCCGTCCGGACACGTGCTTACAAAGCTCGAACACCCATTGGTATAGAAGCACATAAAGACTCATGATATTTCGCGTCGTGTTCCGTGATGTACATACAAACGTCCTACCTTATCGACTGTTTCAACGAGGTACCATATGGTATATGATTCACATCGCCCATTATTTTTCGGGCACCGCACATTGAAAAATATTTAATTTACTTGAATATCCTTAAAATCTTTCATTTTAACCAGAAATGTTTTAGTGGCAATATCTTAAAAATAGATGTAAATAGTGGCATATCTTAAAATAGTTGCAAATTAGTTGCTTTAGTGGCACAGTGGAAGCCCTGCTGTTTTATATGGGCTTTCGTGTAAGACTTAGAAATTGAGAATTCACTTGGCCTAATTATCATCTCATGAAAATATTCAATTCAAAATGCAAGTATCTCGATATTACATCTATGAGTACTTCATCTGTTGCTAACTATTACATTCTATTACTTGGTCAAAAGTAGTGAACAAAAATTTCACTCTTTCCTAAATAACTCTTTCCTAAATATTCAGTGAGAATTGCAAGTTTCTCAATTCTGGTTACCAAGTTATCTAATTTTGAAATTACCAAGAGATTTTGCATAAATTTCATTATTACCGAATGCAAAATATGAAGTTTCATTCAGAATTTGTGACTTTGTCTCCAGCAATCTAATAGAATTCCCTGAAATCTTAAATATTTTATAAGATCTCTACTATAATTCCTCTATGTAAATATAATCCATTGACATACTTCTCCCAGAGTAGGAGCGTAGAAGTAATTCGACGGGGATTCCAGGTCCGTAAGATGCCAGGATTGCAAAATGGAGGTTGGAGCGTCTTCAATTGCCCTCTCATCCTTGGATGGCGCTAAACTTTTAGAGGGCCGATTGCCATACTGATTATCTTTGCAGACATCTAGCAGAAGCGAACTAACAGAAGAGGGTCTAACAGCAGCTGCTCTATAATCCGTAGCGTCATTTCTCTCCTTTCCTTTACTTCGGACGTGATAGAACTGCAGCTTGTCTTGTATATTCACATCTCCATTCCTCCTTCCACTCTTAGTTTTCTCACCAATAATACCTTGCAACTTAGACCCCTGCTCTATTGGCACAGGACTTTTGTACACCACTGGCGGTTTCTCCTCTTTGTAAACAGACACCTTGACGGCGATCGGATATTCTCTGTAGACATGATTTGCGGGATATTTAGCCGCTGAGTACAGCTTCACAGCTTTTAAACTCAGGTTGTTTTGCAGGTGATTCAATTTCCCCTGAAGTCTTGCTGCCCGATTCTTGATACTAGCTAATCTGGAATAGTATACACCAAGTTTTATTATACAGCTTTCATCATCAGGGCTTCACGTTTTAACATTTTTTACTTATTTATGCTACGTGGCACATGAACCTTTCAGTATTCTCGAACAACCGCTGATCAATGCAACAGAAAATATTCGATACAGCAGAGTTCAGGTTGTCCAAGGCTTCTGCAATCTGAACTATAGTCTCCTCCTGCCTCAAGTCTTGCGGGATCACACCTGTAACATATTTAAAAAATGTTTAGGCTTCTGAAGGAGAGTTTATGGAATCCCCTGGGTAACTATAGTGAAAGATTCTTTTCGCCTGGTATAAATGACAATCAAGAAACAAATGTGGAAGAAGAGATATGCTTGGGTAAACTCTAATTCAAATGTAAAGAAATTGGTATGATGCATTGGAGTGGTTTAAAAAATTTTAATTTGAGATGTCTGTGTGCTCATGGATTTCCTCTCACCTTATTCACGAGATGATAGGTTGTGCATAAACTGACACCTGAAGGATAATATTTAGTGGTGCAGCATCGATATCAAATTTCTTAGAATTGTAATTTTCAGATTTCAAATCTTTTGTATATTCTACTGCTCATCTACTCCCTCGTCTCTGTTCACTTGGAAATAGGATACACATAACGTGAGGCATTTAGAATATAATTTACTGCCAAATTAATTCTAAGATTCTTCAATCATAAAAATCTTGCAGTGAATGGAAGTAGTTCAATCTTCGGTGATCAGCAGTAATTTCAAGTGAAAAGAAACGAGGCGGTAGATGAGCAATCAAATATTCTGCAAACTGTTTTTTTAAGTTTAATATCGATATCTCAGGTAATATCATATCTCCTCCACAGCTGATTTTCTAGTTAAAAATAACAGTATAAACGATAAGCACTCAAACACCTGGACATGGAAGGAATAAAAAAAAATCACATATCAACAATTTCATCATCGATGTGGCAGTAGGAAAACTTTGCAGCAATATGCCGTGAGAAAATGAGTTAATGCCTAAATATTAAATGTCTAAGACTTGCCATTTTCTTATTATTTTGCACCACCTGGATTAAATAATTGTACAAAATCTCACAAATCACATAAAGTATTGATTGAGTATTTTTCTCCTGATTCATCATTGAGATAACACATTTTCTCCAAAATTGACAAGAATGAACTCTTATTTAAATAAATGTTATACTGCGGTATTCAGAACAGTGGCATGGAAACAATAGAAACATATGAAAATGACTTCGAAGAATGGAATCGACTTGTTTCTTGATACGAGTCTCCTTGAATCGATATAAGCAGAGTTATACTCAATTAGTTTCTAGAAACTTTCCTGGTCAGGGCCATTCAGGATTGTGAAAACATAACATAATTATTTGAGAGTCAAAGAGTATGGATGAACAAAATTGAGAGATCACAGGCTTGTTTCGTCTGCGAGAACATCCTCTGCAGACAGATGTGTTCTGCTTTATTGTTGAAATCAGATTTCAGAAGGTATGACACTGTTTGAGAACAGAATAACCCGTTCTTAATGAATTTTCATTTTTCAAAACAGCCAAAACAATTTAGCTCCTTTGGGTGTAGAAAATGCAAATAATTCAAATGTTATTTGTGTTTTAGAAGAGGTATTTATAATGCTTCTGCTTGTCGAATAATATTCAAATTGGGTACACAATTTTTCCACTTTATTTATGGAGCGCTAAGAATGAGCATTTTACCAATTTCTATTTTTCCCTGCATCCTCTCAGTGCTTTCAAGAAGCGACGATAGCTCTCAGATTCTTCCGAAACACTTTGCTCAATAATTAATATTCATATAGTTTGATAACGTAAGCCCGGAGAAAAACAAGAGTTCATAGCTATTTTCGCCCCGTATCAGTTTATTCAAGTCTAATACTCGAACTCGAAATGAGTTAGATTGCCGAATCAGCTGACTAGTCATTTGACGCCCATTTCTGGGGTTAGATTGAAATTCTCCAAAGTGAGACGGTTATGTTATCTTATTTTATGAGGATAACTATTACAGAGTGAGGTTATGTTCGTCTGCGCTAACAGTGGCGATAACTCGTCACGTAACATTGTAAGGTTCGAAAAATCGAATTATTCTTTCAAACGGAATGATATTGAGTCGTCATCTCGATAGCTGCGCAAAAATCACCAGCCGAATTTGCCATACCTAACTCGAAGATCAGCGAACGTTGTGTGATCTTTCGAATCTAAGCGGTTAATTTCAACGGTTGCATCCCGAACCTTGCATCGACCACGAAGATGGCGGCTGGGGGATCCTCTTGACCAAGAAATATTAGCCGGTGGATAAACGGAATTTTATTAGTGAAAATAAATTGGGAATTGGTTAAAAGAGAGAGGTGGATTGCAGAACTGCTTGTTGCGAGGATAAACGGCTATATTATAAAAGGAACAATACGTGCTTTCAAATATAATAGTATCTGATCGAATTCTTGAAGCCATTCGTAACCACTACCAGTAACGATTCGGATCATCTAAGTATCTGCACCTTCGCCCCGTCAGACCAGTCTCTGGCAAGCCGTATAATCAAGTTTAAATACTTGGAATAATTAAGAAATTTTTTTGTCGTCTACTATGGAGGCCCTAATTCCAGTCATCAATAAACTACAAGATGTTTTCAACACCGTTGGCGCTGACGCTATCCAACTTCCGCAAATCGTCGTTCTCGGAACACAGGTTAATCATAATATCTATCTGTTTTGTTTCATGTTAGTTTTCAACGGTGGAATATATTTTACCTCACTCAGTGTGATAATGGACGCTTTACCCACGCTTCTCGTGGGCAAAAACCCCATTTTCCCACCTTGTAAAGTAAAATTATGTACAATACTCAAGGGAAAAACTTCTTCTGGTCTCGCCTTCGGCTCGTGCAACCTCACACTCGTCAGAAAAAGTTTTGCCGCACTCGTGTCGTAATGTACTAATTATTGAAAACTCTTGCAAACAATCACAGAACAAAGATTCATCTCACTTATACCGGAACAATTAGTCGGAAATCTATTTGACAAATATTTTTCACTCCAAAATTCGATGGCTTGAAGTTTTTTCTTTTTTTTATCTTCATTTTTTCTTCTCAAGCGTTTTCATGAAATAATGATTTTTTTTTTCTATTCCATGGCGAAAATTTTTGCGCTCGAATTCGAAAAGTGTGATGAATTTTGTGAAAATGAAGAGAGTGATCTTTTGGTGCGAAACCCAGAAAACTTGAATGTCACTCTCAGTTCTCTGAATGACACGGGCGATTTTATTTCCCTCAGAGTTCCGGAAAGTCATCGGTAATAGAGAGTCTGGTCGGTCGATCGTTCCTCCCACGTGGAACTGGGATAGTTACCCGAAGGCCTTTGATTCTTCAGCTGGTATATGCGCCCAAAGATGATAGAGAGCACAGAACAGCTGAAGATGGAACGTTGAATCTTGACGAATGGGGAGTGTTTTTGCATACAAAAAATAAAATATTTACCAACTTTGATGACATCAGGACTGAGATCGAGGCGGAGACTAGTCGCATGGCTGGTTCTAACAAGGGAATTTGTCCGGAGCCAATTAACCTGAAGGTTTATTCAAATTCAGTTGTTAACCTAACCCTTGTTGACCTACCGGGGATCACTAAAGTTCCTGTCGGAGATCAGCCCGAGGATATAGAAGCACAGATCAGGAACCTGGTCCTCAAACATATTTGCAATCCGAATTCTATCATATTGGCTGTTGTGACAGCCAACACGGATATGGCGACCAGCGAGAGCCTTAAGCTTAGCAAAGATGTTGACCCCGATGGAAGGAGGACTCTGGCTGTTGTTACTAAACTGGATCTTATGGATGCTGGTAATTTTCAGTCATCTATTAAGACAAGGGGCTTGGAGTTGCCTTCTTCCACTCATCCCGGAGTGGGAACAGATGAGTGATTTTGTTTTAAGTCAAATTACACTTGAACTTTATTTTTCGTCAAGTTCAACTTGGAAAGAATCAAAATTTGAACAAAGATGCTAACCTCAGATCCGATGTGTTGTTTGATAATTAAGTAAGGTTCCAAAGTAATTCTTTGCCGTTGAGCTTGAACTCCAAGAAACTCTGAATGGAGGCATTATCGACGTTTCCTAAAGGAAAGAATGTAACGCGCCTTGTCAGTTAGAAAATACGTAACTCAAAATTTTCGATTGAATCTACGTATCTCAACAACGCGATTTGAGAACACGTATCTCAAAGTTTTCATTTAAAAGTACGTATCTCAGTGATTCGGATTGAAAACACGTAACTCGGAATTGAATTTTCAACGATGGACGGTCTGGCAAATAATTGTGCTTGTTAGAATTTCCATGATCATACATAATAATATTAATTCATTAGGCGATAATTAGGCCTTGGATAAATCCAGATGATTTTTCTTTTACTTCCCAATCCCTTCAGCTTTCTACTTATCCAACTCACTGACTACACTTTATCTACACTACGACGTAGCGTAAATATAGATGAATTTTTTCTCTAACCCGCAGGTTGGGCTAAGGTGATAAATAAATTCATTTAGCCTTCTAGATGTCCAATAACAAATTCAACCCCGTTAGGTCAATAATATGTCTCCCTTGCGTATCAGGAGAAGCCTTCGACGATATAGGCTGTCACCTTGAAAAGTTTTAGTGTTCCACAGAATGTGATTGTTAAGAACCAATTAGGTAAATGAATAATTGGCAACAAGTAAATTGGTAATGAGTTACACCCGTAATCATAGACATTTAGTAGCCTATCAACTTTATTTTAATCGGCCACCAATAGTCAGTTACTAATTAAGTAGATGATTAACTGAGAATGAGTATGACGGCGTCATCTCTTGGAGATGTCTTCGTACGGCATACAATTCCGTTTTCGTAATCCAGATATTCCGCTTCGTAGGTTCAGTCGTCTAGGTCCTCCGCTTCATAGTTTCAGTCCTCCGACCTAGACGGCTAACTGAACTGTGGCCGACTACAAAAACGTTAGTAGGCTACTAAATGCCCGTGAATGTGTGTGTTCATGTTTAATACAACGGACAAAATTTGTTCACACATTTTTCTAAACTAGACCACTGTCGATACTTTATATTACGTCAATAATTATTTATCAAGCAACGTCAATCGTTGAATGAAAATAAAGTCTAGTCAGTGAGTTGGATGAGTAGAGAGCTAAGTGGATTAGGAATTAAAATAAAAATCATCTGGATTCATCCCAGGGCCTAATTATCGTCTAATGAATTAATATTATTTTTTATGATGGTGAAAATTCTAACAAGCACAATTATTTGCCAGACCAACCATGGTTGAAAATTTAATTCTAAATTACATACTTTCAAATAAAAATCTTGAGATACGTGTTTTCAAATCACATTGTCAAACTTTTGAGTTACGTATCTTCTAACTGACACGGCGAATGACGTTGTTTCCTTTAGGACACGTCGTTATGTCCAATTTAAACTGTTAATTTTAAAACGGAATTGGAACAAAGTGATTGAGTCAGACTCGGGGTGTTCCCAGTTTCCCAACTGAAACTAAGCTACCACTTGATGTTATTTCAGTTGAAATTGACTCAAAAAACAGAATTCACTTCCAAACAAGGTCATCGAGTCAAACTTGGACTCATATTCTTTTTTAAACTAAAACCGAGCTGGAAATTGATTTCTTCAAGTTAAACTTGACTCAATACGAACTTTGAATGGAGAAATCAAGCCAAGTTCGATTTGTTATTTAGCTTCAAACTAGAATTAAATTTTGATTTCATTTTTCTCGAATCAAACTTGATTCACCAAGAACTTTAAATGAAGACAGTATGTCTTAATTGAACTGTTATTAGTTCTTACATTCGTTATACAGTGGGACGTGATTAATTTAAGTAAAATTCTATTCGAAGAAAACCTTAGAGCAGAGAAATTCAGTCCAAGATGAATTGTATTTTAGACAAAACTCCCTAGTGATACATTGTTATAATTTTGCTTGAGGTCTGCTTGTTATTTTGGGTTTGAGGTACCGATGCAATTGACATTCTATGCGGAAGGGTAATTCCTGTGAAGCTGGGAATCATTGGAGTTGTAAATCGTTCCCAGCAAGATATAATAAACAACAAGAACATCCAAGATGCTCTGAAGGATGAGGCTGCCTTTTTACAACGTAAATATCCAACTTTAGCTAACAGAAACGGCACCCCTTACCTGGCAAAGACTCTCAACAGACTTTTAATGCATCATATTAGAGATTGCCTACCTGATCTAAAGGTGAATGCCAGTTATCATTTATCAATCGAGATTGTGCACGGAATATAGGGGCGGCATTACTGCCGAAGTTCGCGCGTCCTGGTGTTGAATTTATGTATTAATCGGTCAAATTTGTGTAGTAACTAATGGAAAAATTGATAGAAACTGGAAAAAATGATTGAATTTGGCTTCTGACCAGTAGTAAATAATCGTATTCGCGGCCAAGACGATTCAAAAGGCAGAAAACATTTAGATCCGGGCATGTATGTAAATGTGGTGGAAACAAAAACATTAAAGTGGTCAAGTAAACATAACCGCTACTTGTATTATTATTAGTATAATTATAATTTTCATTGTAATTATTACTGTTCGCACAGTACTAATTACCAAGTTCACTTGACCACTTTAATGTTTTCTTTCGACTACATTTAATACATGCCCGGATTTGAATCGCTTTGGCCGGGAATAAGGTTATTTACAGTTTTCATACATTTTTCCATTAGTTGTTACACAAATTTTGACCAATCAATACATAAATTTAACACCAGGGCGCACGAACTTCGGCAGTAGTACCGCCCCTATATTCCGTTGCCGATTCCTATAAAACAATTGAAATATGACTAATTGTAAGAAAAATAAGCCACAAGCAAATATCAAACATATCAAATATACAGGGTGAATTCCTAATGTCCGAATGGTCAGAATCGTATTGAGGCAGCCGCGTGTCTAGTGGTTACCGAGTCCTTGAGTGGCTGTAGCCAGGAAAACAATTGCCGCTTTTTGACTCGCAGCCATCTTAACATGACTCTGACCGTTCGAACGTTAGGAATTCACCCTGTATGTGTTATAATATATATATTAGGGTGGTCCTTATTTGGGGCTCGGACGAATATTCTATCAGACGCCCCCCAAATCGACTCGAAATAATTCAAAAACTATACCCTAATTTTTCCAGATTTTTATCTAGACTCTAACCCCTCCCACCGGGAGGGTGGATTTCCCCATTTGAAATACACGTGTTCCGGCCATATTCTCAGGATATATTTTATTCTAAGAGTAATAATTATTGAAAAAATCTGTAACTGCGAGATTTTAGTGTTTATTGGTGCGACTATTTGAGAAAAAAATTACATTATTATACGGGCCAATCTAGAAAAATTGCATACCCTTTAATCTGTCTTTTTTTTTTAATTCAACAGAATATGGTATCTATGTATATGTGAAAATAATGAATGTTTTGTAACTTTTCTCCTCTTACAGTCACACAGGATTGTGAGGTAGGACATTGCATACAAATTTTCGCTCACAGGACCATGCCATTTTTTTTTCTACGATATCGTAATAAAAAATTAAAATAGACTTTTTCTTATAAAAATAAGAGGTATGTGCTATCACGTATAATAATGTGATTTTTTTCTTAAATAGTCGACCAATGAACACTAAAATCTCGCAGTTACAGATTTTTTCAATAATTATTACTCTTAGAATAAAATATATCCTGAGAACATGGCCGAAACACGTGTATTTCAAATAGGGAAATTCCCCCTCCCGGTGGGAGGGGTTAGAGTCTAGATAAAAATCTGGAGAAATTAGGGTATAGTTTTTTAATTATTTGGAGTCGATTTGGGGGGCATCTGATAAAATATTCGTCCGAGCCCCAAATAAGGACCACCCTAATGTATATCCTTAATAATCAGAGATGAAACGAATCTTCTGATTCTAGAATGTAATATTTGAAAACCTTCGTGCGTCACACTTCTCTGACAATGTGTTTTTATCAACAGACACGTGTGAACGTGATGGTGTCTCAGTTCCAAACTCTGTTGAATTCATACGGAGAGGATGTAGGAGATAAGAGCCAGACTCTGCTCCAAATAATAACTAAATTCGCGAGTAGTTACTGTGCAACGATCGAAGGAACTGCGAGGAACATTGAAACCACCGAGCTCTGCGGAGGTGCTCGTATTTGTTACATTTTTCACGAAACCTTTGGCCGGACTTTGGACTCTATTCATCCTTTGGCTGGCTTGACCAGGATGGACATTTTGACTGCAATTAGAAACGCTACAGGTCCTAGACCGGCACTGTTCGTCCCCGAAGTCTCGTTCGAGCTTTTAGTCAAGCGGCAGATCAGGAGACTGGAAGAACCTTCTCAGCGGTGTGTCGAACTTGTTCATGAAGAAATGCAGAGGATCATACAACACTGTGGGACTGAGGTCCAGCAAGAGATGCTACGTTTCCCGAAGCTACACGAACGAATTGTGGACGTCGTTACGCATCTTTTGCGCAGACGATTGCCTACCACTAATTCTATGGTACGAAATATTACAGGATTCAGGTGTTGGCAGCTTTATTATAATGAGACATGTTACAGGCTTAATTTCTGTGTCTTTATAGGTAGAAAATCTAGTCGCCATTGAACTGGCTTACATTAACACCAAGCACCCGGACTTTCATAAAGATGCAGCCCTAGTTTCTTCACTGTTGAAAAATGCTGAAGCCGACGTACTGAGACCAAGCAAAAGACATTTATCTGCATCTTCGAATACTTCGACCAATAGTCAGATTCTCCCTTCAGAACAAGTGAGCAAAGATACTGATCCAATCACTTCATAACACATGAGATTAATTGTATTGACGGCAATTCTTAACAGCTTCAGGAATCTCTATAGGTATATATTTTACCATCATTAAGGGCTTTTGAGCGAGCCCCGGCAACCTCGTGTCCGGTAAAACGCCTCTAGCGGCCAGCTCGAGCACCCTGTTGAAATAACTACTCTTATAGGCCAGTTTATGGTGCATGTGCTGTCACCATAAAGTAAGATATAAGGAGACCGAACTAAGTTATACATTTTTGACCAGGTTCGCTGTACGATAAAGGAGGAGTCCGCTGAAAAGAATTAATCAAAGGTTTGGGGCATGCGCGTTATGCACTCTAGCGGTGTCTCTTTCTCTCTCACAGAAAGTGCGAGAGAAATAGCTCGGCCGTCACCACGAATTAGTAAACAGTAAGTTAGTAAGGTTATGGTGATCTGGTGGATAGTATTATTATTATTATTATGATCGAACTATTCATCCAACATAATGATAAACATTAAATATATTTATGGAGGGAGCTCTGAACAACGTATGTTTATTATTTTTATCACAGCATCGAGTACACGACAGGCCATTGCTGGAATACAAAATAATAACATTGTTTATACTGCAAATTTATCCTGTTTCATGCTAGATTTTTCTTTATATTTTGTACTCACCACTTGAAAACGCTCGTTAATGTTAACGCTACTCTTGCTGGTTATAATAACAACAAAACACCAGAACCTTACAAAATCACTGTTCATTAATTCGTGGTGACGGCCGAGCTATCTCTCTCGCACTTTCTGTGAGAGAGAAAGAGACACCGCTAGAGTGCGTAACGCGCATGCCCCAAACCTTTGGTTAATTCTTTTCAGCGGACCCTCCTTTATCGTACAGAAATAGCTTGCCGATTTTGAAACGAGGCCTCAGCGGAGCTTAGTCTCCTTATATCTTACTTCGTGGCTGTCACTTTGAATTTTAGTCCATGGATCATGCTACGCCTCGTTCTTTGATCTACTTCGAAATAATATCAAAAGATTGCTAATATCAGTCTATATTGTGCGCTGCCTGGCTCAACACCGATTTTTCATCAAAAGTGCAGAAAATAATGTTGTTATTGTTCAATGTCCATGTATCGGCGATGCATCATTGTCACCTGATTTGGCAGTTTCGTATAAGTAAATCAATTATTAATTGAAATTACATTCATTTACTTGACGGATACCAGCGCGCGCTAGCTGATGATCTAAGGCTTATCCCTGTGGAATCTGAGATTGATCAGATGACCGATAGAGATTTAATCCGTGGACTGAATAGCGGTTGTGAAAACTGGCCGAAAATGCTTACTCTGTCGGTAAAAAACAGTCGCTCAAAAGCCCTTAAAGCACTCAATTCACTGACCTGAATCAACTGCTGTTTCGATTTTACATATTTGCGACCATAATTGTTCAGAAAACCTCTAGCCCATGAGCAAACAACAAACAACTTTTTGTGTTCATTTTTGCTCTCGATAGTTCAAAAACGTTAAGATAATGTTTGTGATCGTAAAAATTTGGCAGTCATAAATTTATTACTCGAGTCACATGAATTAATATCAAAAAGTTGTCTATTCATCCGTCAGAGGCTTGTTTCGGGAATAATTCAAGACCCGAATATCTAGAATCTAAGCACCGCTCGATCTGAATCTTTGCACTACATACTTAAAATACTGTAATAAAACTCGTTGATTAAGGAACAATTTTTATCAAACTTTTCATCAGTACAATCATTTTTGAATTATGTTCTACGAATTTGTACATTTTTACAATAGAGTTGTATCATTTATCCTAAATATTCACATTGGTTATTGCATAAATTTAGTCAATTATTGCTAAATAGATGCTTGAGTTATTTTCAACATACGTTTTGTTATATTGCCACCTCACTTTACGAATAATGGATGCCTTTGGAACTATGTTTTACCAGAATCAGAAGCCAGTAAACAGTCGAGATGAGTTACCGCCTTATAACGATCAAACTAAAGATGGGCAGGCACAACAAAACCATTGGCTACTGAGTAGCTTATTGCCCCAAGGAAAGGCAGACTCGATTAGTGGAAATTCTATTGATGGATCGCCTGTAAGATATAGAGACGGGAGTCCTACTCCTAACCCTATTTCTAGCCCAAATTCTGTTTTGGATTTACAGCGGGGATCCCCTCAGCAAAAACCGGTCAATTTACTGCCAGAAGTTCCCATGCAAACTTCTCGCAAGCTTAGCGATCGCGAGTTACGAGACTGCGACGTGATCGGTGAGTTACCTTGAACACTATTTCGATATTAAAATGAAGAATCTCTCCCCTTCTATTTTATTTGTGTCCTAAATTCATCAATTCATTTGCTTGTTTTAGAGCGATTAATCAAATCGTATTTTTACATCGTTCGAAAATCTATCCAAGACAGCGTTCCCAAGGCTGTTATGCATTTCCTCGTCAATTACGTCAAGGATAATTTGCAGAGTGAATTGGTTACCCATCTCTACAAATCAGATCACATCGAATCGCTGCTTAACGAGAGCGAACACATCGCTGTTAGACGTAGGGAAGCCGCAGATATGCTCAAAGTACGTTGACTATTATAAGTTGAAGAGGATGCTACAGTCGGTCTTTACCGACGCCGATGTCATTTCACGAGTAAAAATGGAATCAATCGATGAATTCGTGAAGAATAGGGTTGATTTAGTATGCGAAATTCGTCGGAATTTAGAAAAATGCACTTTTGCATCGCAAATTCTGGGCATATCAGTTATTTTTGATACTATGCAAGCTTACGCAGTCTATATGCGATACCAAACCTGGTCGTATATACTCCGTTCACGGAGAGAATACCCATGGGTCGCGCAACTCTGGGCGGCTTGAGGGTTGGGTAGGGGTATCGAGGCTCGCAACTCAGTATGACATCTAAATTATCATACGTTTGGGCCCTGGCCCATAATGTACTCTCTGTAAAAGGTGAAATAATTTGAACATCGCGGCCTCATTGTAACGTGTGTATACTTCTTTACCACTATTTAATAACACTCAGTCATCTTATATTATTCATTCATCTATTCTATAAAAGTGAAACAAATGAGAGGACGTCGAAATTAAGGGGTCAGTCCACTTTAGACACTCGAAAAAATAGCTATTTTCACGATTTTTTTTTGAGACAACTGTTTAGAATAATGATATAAAAGTTATTTGGTTTTATAAATTAAGTCTTGAAATACATAAAAAAAATTTTTTTATTCATTTTTATTAACATTTTGGTAAAAATAACTGTAATGTCGTGTAACGCCTCAAAAATGGGTTGATGAGGCAGCTCCATCATAACTCAAGAACGGCTTGTCTGAACCAAAAAAAAAAAGTGCTTTAGATTCAGTACGACATTGGCTACAGAATGATCCTCAGGTATCAAGTTTCGATGGATAGAAAAAAAATGGCGGGTCAAAATTGAAAATTTGAAAAAAAAAACGTTTTTTTTCGCCCATTTTTGCAATAAAAGATATAGTAAAAATTAAAATTTCAAAACCACCGAGGGTCATCTTGGAGCAAATCATGTCTAGAATATATGGTTAAAATTTGAAGAAGATCGGTTCATTAGTTTTCGAGATACGATGGAGCTAGATTTTGAAAACGTTGTTTTGAGAAAAACACGTTTAAAGTTACACGTTTAAATCTTACCTTTAACTATAGTTTCATTTCAAGAAAGTCTAAATACACTTCAAAATATATGAAGCCTCTACAATTTATGATGCGAAGCAGCTGTTTCACAAACAATAACAACAGAGGGGATTAGGAGGTAGTCGGCTCGACGGGGCGCTGTATATTCGCAGGTAGACGAAGAAAGGTAGTGATGTTCAGGTCAAAAAAAAATATACTTAGGATGCTCGGATTCTCTTAAAATTTCAACTCAATATTTCTAAATATATAGTCTTTTGAATCAAGCAAAAAAAAAAAAAAAAATTCCAAAGTTACAAAGTGGACTGACCCCTTAACCGTTGCATTTAAGGCCGGGTTTCAGTCCTGCTTGACCAACCGAAATAGCGTGTACCGAAAGTTTCACTATATTCAAAAACTACAAAATGAAATGAAAATACCTTCTGGGAATGGGTTTATTTTTGACAATTCTAGAGTAGTCTACTTCAATAATAGGAATTTGCGAAAAAATATTGGTTCCAATAGGTCGGATTAGAACCTACGATGAACCGTGTCAAGACAAAAAAGTACTCACATTGTTTTTAGACAGTATTCGTGTCTAAATCCAGTAGACCGCTCTCGAGAAGTTATTAAAAAATCAGATTATCGTCAACGTGCTGCATTTAGTGCTTTCATTTTTTCCTAAAGTGAAACTTTCGCGAGGCATTTTCGGTTGCGGAGAAAACATGACATGGCAGTGACATGGCTGGTCAAGTAGGACTGAAAGCCAGCTTTAAGTACTCGGTGCCCCCTTATCGGCTGTAGCCCGGTCTGACCAGCTACACGACCCGTTTGACGGTATGGAGGGAGTAAAATTGGCGGGACATTGGGGGGAATCTGACCGAACCGGACGAGTTGTGTTTCGATCCGTGAGTATTCTCTCCGTGGAGGGAGTATAAAAACTTCCTTCTTTCACCTAAGAATAACGCCTGGAAATATATTCCTGTAATTAGTGGTAATTGGCGATCATCAACAGCCGACTTCTGATCGGCAGAACGCCGGTGCCCTGTGCATCATATAAAAATCCGGGCTTAAGTTCATCGCCAGCTGTTGACCATCGCCAATTATCACCAATGACAAGAATACATTTCATGGCATTTATTGTTGCGTGAGGCAGAATTTTTTTAATGCAGATTTTTGTGTTTGCCATTGGATGTGAAACAGCGTCAACTGCAGTTTTTTCGTGTCAGGATGCGAAGTCTATGACAATACTCTGAACGAATTCCACGCCCAGACTTGACGATAGGAAAAAATTAAAATTTTCTACGTTTTCGGTGAATTTCGCCTGCTAAATCGAATCTCCTCTTCATGTATCATCATCGAATGAATTCATTTTATATCATGTTAAATCCCCGGTTGGGAGTGATTCGCGAACTGACACGCTGTCGCTAAAGACGAATCGTAGAATCCTCCGAAGACCGTAGTTCATAATAATTCTTGACAATTATCGAAGGCTTGCATACACTGTGACATGAAAATTTCTAGACTCATGTTTGAAAATGAATATGATGAAATGATGAAGGCTTGGGATCCATTTGGCCCTGAATTACGTTTTTCATCAATCATTTGTCTATAAAATGCTCTTTTGAGGCAATGGAGTAACCCAACTAGTTAGTTTTCCCGGCTTCCAGAAGCGAACCTATACCCAGTGAATGAAAATAAATTGATGAATCCCGTTTTATTTTTTTTCAATTCGAGCTTGAAATAAATTGAAATGAATTCGTTTACTCGGATGATGAACCGATTGGCCCAAGGGGTCCAGGACCCTAATTCTAGAATCGTATCTCATCGTATCACGGGCGTATGAGCCGGGTTTCCATTTAACGCTGCTCTCTGATTGGTCCAGACAGTGTATCCCGCCGGTGATACGATGAGGTACGATTCTAGAATTAGGGTCCAGGACAGTATACCTAATTTTACTTCAATTTCTCGATAGTTTTGTCCACTGCGTGAAGTTATGTGCACGCGTTCACCAATCTCATTCTCGCCTTTATCACACGAGTTTCTCGACCACTTTCAATATCCGTAATTCACGCCGTATGAAAATGAGCACTGAATAACTATGCTGAACCTAAACCATTTAGATAGAACAGCTTATCTTTAATCCTGTACAAGGTGTCGAAAAACTTGATTCACGGTAAAATGCAATGTATACTGCACAATCTTCAGACAACACGTCGACGAGCTAACGGCAAGGCAATGAAAAAAATAAAAAGGGAATGAATTTCAAGATGTATGTAAGCCCCTGATAGCTATAACTTGCTGACTTATGTTGTTTATTGATCATTGTTACAGGCGCTAACCAAAGCTGGTCATATCATCAGTGAAATCCGTGAGACACACATGTGGTGATCCTCAGCCGAGTAGTGAGATATGTACACGTAAGGCTAGCTAAAAATAGGTATCACCTGCGAAAAAATTACATTGGGTAATTAATGCCATTTGCCTATGATTAAATGAATCGATCAGCTCTATTTTCTAATGCGAGTTCACGACACCTCACCGAGTATTTACGAAATATTACCTTTGCGAAATACTTCATTTTTGATCACCTATCGCCATCAGTTTATCGCTAAATAACGGAAGTAAAGAAATTATCGAAATAATTGAGGCACGGAAAATAGCCTAGACTGTATATTTCATTTTCGGCGAGTTTCATTCGCACAATTATGACTGTAGTTGGTATGAATTTTTCATGAAAAACATGAAATAAGTTTAACTGTTTAAGATGCATTAGTCGATAGGTAGACACTGTATTAATTATTATATTTTAAACCCATGCCAATCGTTAATGATGTTTATTATTGATAATATATACTCTTGAGTTTAATATGTGATGAGAAATGTATCCAAGCAGGTAATCATATGAAATCATAATGAATTAAAGTAAAAGCATGTCGAAGTTAGCTGTTGTAAAGTGATAGCTGGTATAAAGTGTAAATCTGTATTTATGCGTTTCAATGGTGAATTTCTAGACTGATATAAAAAAAAAAGTGAAGAAAAAAAGGGACAACCACCTCGGCTTTTGTGACACAAAAATCTAGCACTGCTACCTTGATAATATACTTTCGAGACATAAATGTAGTTGTTGGTTTTCTTTCAAGTTCTTTTCTATGTACATAAAAACGGAGGTAACGTCTGGTTATAGTGGAGAATTGTTCTTTTTTTCTTCAAACTTTGTAAATATATTATTTTTTCTTTGAAATGAGCAAGTCTCGGAAAAAACTACTACCTGATAAATCCAAAGATCGCCAATCTTGTCGTACTTTTGTCATTTGGAAAAAAAGTTAATATAATTTCTGCTTTTTAGATAAGTACACACTAAGTGTACCAAAAAAAGAATCAATTTCATTTATCGGCCACTGAGCGTTGATATATCATGAAAGAAGAAATCTTGCGAAAGAAACTCCCTGTAGCTCAAAGTGAAAGGGTTGTGCAAGCCAGATTGTGTTATTTTCAAATGAATGAGAAAAAGCAGGTGTTTCATAGAAAATTAACAAAGAGTAGCCTTGATCGAGCAATTTCATGATCATTTCTCAAGGGATGAAATTCAAATACAATATCTGGTACGAGTTGTCCAAAACTACAAAAAATAAATTATCTGTCATCAATAATAGAAAATGAAGATTGATGTCCCCGGAAACGTGATTTTGTTATTGTTTAACGACTATGCATATTTTTTGTTAGTAATTCTCTATGTGAACCCTATTTTCTTGATTAGATGTGAACAAACAAAAATGGCTTGCGCGACCTTGTAATTTGGAGCTACAGTGCTTTGCTTTCGCGAAGTTGTTTTGTCTATCATACATAAATGCTTAGGGGCCGGTGAACGAAAAATAAAAATATCGATTTTTCTTGGGACGGCCCAAATTTAATACACAAAAATTCAATACACACGTGCATGCAGGCATACAAACATACAGACAGACATACTATTACCAACCCACTATTCATGGATATGTAATGAATTTTTGCTTAGATATATTATTGTTAGGCGATTCGTATGTCTTATTCTTTCTTTCTTTTCTTTTTATTTTGCTCTTGTCTTATTTTTTCTTAGATAATTCAAAGTATGATGGGTGTGAAAATAAACTGTAAGCTTTAAATTTAAAAATGCATCGATTTAATTGCATCCGTTTCTCTGTATTTCAAAATATTACCTAGTCAATCTCTGCCTCATCCTGCATTCCACAATTAGTTATCTCATTATTATTATAATGAACTATAACTACTTTTATGTAGAAATGCATCCCATACTATTCAAACATTGTATTAATGCCTGCTGCGTTTTAACAGCTTCAATACTTGACTCCGAAAATATTTCATCAACTACTTCTGCATGACGCAATAATATCGGCAAAGCTGCAGCATGTTCTCCATCTAACATGTTTTGAATTGCTATCGATCTCTGTTTTACAGATTCTTTGATAGCTTTATCAATTTTTACTGTATCAATTTTGGTACCGCATTTAGCGCAAGAATTCATTAATTTCGCCGATATTACTAAGCAGTTTTTGCATTTGTATAACGTGGAGGAAAGTGGTGGTCCCAAATTTTTGTCGCACGCTTCACAGTCACAATGAAAATTGTACTTTTTTAACAGATACTCCTGCCTTTCCGGTTTGGCGTCACGCAGAAAATGTGGTCCGTAACAATCCAATATCTCCGTACCCCTTCGAATAAAACGTATCGCTCGAACGGCAACGTTACCTTGAAAATAACAGAGATTATAAGACATTTACTGTCCGCTTTTGAACATCAACCTTCTGGTAAGAATTTCTTCACCTCTAGGATAAGTGTGGCGAACTACGTTAGGGAAACAGCTGTGATTTGTCAAACTGACAGTTGCATATATCGCTCCGCCAACAGTCCTTGGTTCCCAGACTTTAGTTTTTATGTTTAAAACGTTTTCTACTATTTCGTAGGCATTACAATTTATTGCCTGCAAATGGCGCAGCGTTGCAGTAGCCAATACGACCTCTTCCTCATCCCCGACGTTCATTTTTCGGCTTAGTTCGTTGGATACAAATCTGAAGCATTTGGCTAGAAGCACGCTGTGTATTGCGTGCATAAGATTCACCTTCGGATCGATATTCTTCCCATTAGTTTGCAGGGAATATACCGTCCGATAATCCAACGGATCATATGCCTCATTTAATTCAAGTTCAAGCTTTTGGGTATCACTGCTATTCTTTGAATAATACTTCATCAGTTCAGGGCTCAGTTGATGATCCTCTGTGCCACTGTTTTGCGTTGCCAATAGAACTGTCGTCCTATAAGCCAATAAAAGACGAGAACTCTGATTCTTTTGCATCCGATAAAAGTAGTCAAAGATCACACATTCCAAACGATGATACTTTTCCCATGATTCTATCCTGCAATCTTCTGAACAATATTTCACCTGAAAGTTATCGTCATTATTATTATTATTATGATTATTATACTTCAATGAAGACTATAACTCACATGATCTGTCATTCATGTGAATGATCAGACTCGTAATTGTAATTGACAATATGGCACTGCTCATTTTATTTTCCTTAGGAGGACTTTGACAAAATTTAAAGAAAATACAGTTTCTCGCTTTTTAAATAAGAAAATCGAAAAACAATTTGCATTTTGGGAATACAGTTTTTGGATTTGAAAAAGCTACGTGATTTTTTTCTAATATGTACATACAAACGAGCCAGAAGTGTTCGAATTGAAAAACTCAATGTCTGTGCTGCAAGGAGCATTTTGATTACACTTCAAATACATATTTAGGTTTCACAAAGATTCTTACGTTACAAATTCTGAGTTGAAATAGTTTAAACTTTTCTAGTTGTTCTGTGGATATAATTTAAAGAGATTTACGTAGCTTTTTGAAATTCAGTTCATGCTTTCTTGTAGTCAAAATTGTTCTCCAGTATTGGTTAAGTCATCTGTATAGATTCCTCTTGAATAACTAAAGAAAAATCCAAGCAAAAATCGCTTTTTGTGCAGTTCTTAAATTCTGGTAGTACGTGCCCTGAAAAACAAATTTCAATCTCCCACAATAAAAGTGTATGCACAAGGTTTCTAGCGCAGTGATCAGCAGGAAATCATCTGCGAAAGATCATCAAAGTCCCCCTGAATGAAAACTTCTTTTTCTCACACCCGGTCGCAAAATGCCACTTTTCATACATCTTGAGCGGGCGGAAAACAGCTCGTTTCGCCCTAGGGCGGAAAAAGTCGCTTCCGCCGGCTGAAAGCGGGCGAAACCGACTATTTTCCTGCCTTCTGGCGCAAACAGCTGTTTTCCGCCCGCTCACTCGGTCTGAAAAGAGGCATTTTTGCAGACCAGGTGTGAGAAAAACATCGTGTGCATCATGAGCGCAAAGCTATTATGATGAGTCTGCTTTTACAGCAACTCGCCTTCGACTCGTGCCGCAAATTGCATACTCGTAAAATAGCCTTTTGCGCCCTTGATACACAAATACTAACTAACTATTGTAAGTACTATAACTATTGTATCAACGACTCTGACATCTAAATTTAGAGTAATTTTTACTAATTGTGACCGATTTGTGGATTTTTTAAGAGTTTATTTTCAGAGCAGTGCCGTTTGAGGAAAATTTCAAAAAGACACCAACTCCAGAGTTTACCCAGAGAAATATTGATTATCTCTGAAAATCTCATACTTTCTATGCTATATTACAATTTCAGTGATCTGCAGAAAAAATCGACATATTGCCGTATTTTGCTTCTCTGATTTAATCCGATCAACTCAGAAACGTTAACATTTGCAATATTTTGAAGACACCTAACTGTTTGGCAGTTGTGGCAAGGGATTTGCATAGCGTCGATGAAGTTAAGCGACTCGTGACAATGCAAGCAATTATTATCAAGCATTTTTTCATCCGTACTCCAAGTAAAAGGTTTGTCGAATATCAAAACACTACCAGTTTTAATGTTTCTGGTCGCCACTAAGTGCCTGCCCTTCGCTTCGTCGTACCTCAGTGCTACAGCATCGGAGCAACTCTGTAGTCTGTTGTTTTGTTTGCCTGAAACTTCAGCTACAGTCATTTTTGCAGCTCTAATTATTGCAGTATCTTTTGCAGTATTGCATTTTTCAACATTGTTCTGTGTCTCGTTTAAAACACTCAAGAAAGGGTGCAGTTTCTCCAACTTATTCTTATCACTAATTGCTACTCCTTCTTCTTTCATTTTTTGGAAGAAGTTCTTTGCTTCTCTTATTCCATCTCGGGCCAAAGTTTTTGCTACTTCTGTGTCTCCAAAAATTTTCAGACACCTTGTTTTGTAAGACAAACATTCTATTCTGTACGTGTGGTAGTTTCTATTCTGTAAGTTCGGACCAACTTTTTTATCCAAGAGTGAAGTCATGTAACGACACTGTTTGAAACATATTTTGAAATCTTCAGCGGCAAATGACCAGCGAATGCAGCGTATCAGAGTATCGAAAAATATTTTTTGGTCATCAGATGTAATGTTTGCTGCAAACAACGCCTTGACGAGATACGATTTTTTTATTTTATTGTTATCCGTTCGCTCAGCTTCTTTGAGGAATTCATTGGCCTGCTCGTCACTCTTGGAAACGTAAGATTTTCGTATAGTCAAATTTTCAAGATCGGGGATTCCCCGGATTATTTCAATAATTCTACGATCATTCCCAGCATTCGATTGTTCCGTAAAATTTTTGAAAAACATATTCCCTGATGCGTATCGATAAGCGGAGCCGCAAACGGTCGTTAGTGTTGGTCTGAAACAAAGTTCCTGTGATTAATACGATTCGGGCGAATAAACTGAGCGTATATACATGTTTCTTTTAATTTAAAGTTTACTTACTGATTTATTGAATACATGGTAGTCATCGCTATTCAAAGCAATTATTGAATTTATTATTACGATTGTTACAAGAGTACTATTTAGATTACGGTACACACTGGCCAGGACAAGTCTAAATTTAGAATTTATATTTGTACCTCGAGACTCGAGTGGTATCCCCGCTCTTTTCACTATTCTTGATTCAACGACTTGGGAAAAAGTTTTACAATCATTCGTATCCTGATAGTTTAAAGACAGAACGATTACAACGTCATTGGTATAGGAAATTATTCTTGTTTTTATGAGCTTATTTCTGATTAAGTCTTGCGGATAATTCTGCTTTCGTAATTGAAGTTTAAACTGCAAACGATTTGCGCCGTAGTTGTGTATACAATCGATTAACTTTATAGCGTTTTCGACTGGTTACACTGGTGCACACTGAGTGCACACTGGTGTGGTGTGTCGTGTTTTGCTGGTACCGTGATTAGTCTGCACAATTTCAGTGTAGCGTGTTTTACTGGCATACCGGTGTAGAGTTTTCACCCTGAGTGTGGAAAGTGTAGGGAGCTCGTGGAGTTGTGGTGTAAATATAGCGACGCCAGCAAGTCAAATTATGGCGGTAATGGACAAATATAATCTTTTTTGTAACACACGCACGATTTTCACGTTTTTTTTTATCTATTAAGGGGTTATATACAGTTAGAATTTTCAAAACATCGATTTTTTTTTAATTCTATTTTCTTAATGTTCATATATTTAAGGGCGGTATTCATAGTCAGGTCTCAAGTCGCGTCTTGAGGCCGTCTTGACCAAGACGGTCTTATTCGTCAAGATCGTCTTAAGATGGCGTCCAATTCATAGTCCCCAAATAAGGTGGTCTTCGTGAAGGTGGCGCTACTCAAGACCGTCTTATATCCGTTGAGACGGTCTTGATGGAGCATTTGCTTAAGGCCGTGCTTGACTGCCCTTCGGGTATTCTCGGAAATTTGCCGTTGTACCCACCAATCGCATGTGCGGTCTGTAGCAGGTAGGTTTCGGTACGCCCCGATATACCTGTCGGCCATACTTATAAGGAGGCATTTTTCAAATAGCCGACATAACGCAATTTGAAGTTGACTGCTCCACAGTGCTTTGAATTGTTACAAGTGTTTTGAAAGAAAGTATTTATCGTAAATCTAGAATGGCTTCAAAAACTAAACATTATACATCGGTGGAAAAGAAAATCTTTCTTGACATATTGAAAGATTTTAAAGAGGTGATAGAATCAAAGAAGAGTGATTCTTCAACACTGCGAGAAAAGGCATCGATGTGGACCGAGATCACTCTTAAATATAATAATTCCTTCAATATAAACGAAGAAGTAAGTACAATAACTGTCACATATTCAAACACTGCATATGTTACATTATCATAATTCATAAGTTTACCCAAAAGACCTTATTGAATACAAATATGATGATTCACGAAACTTCTACAAGGTTCCTAATGTTATTCTTTTTCCAGAGAACAGTCGCGCAATTAAAAAAATTATGGACCAATCTAAAGCAGGGTCAAAGAAATGCTTTGACTCGAGAGAAGCAGGCTTCGATGGCTACTGGTGGTGGTCCCCAGGAACCCCCTGCGGATATTGATCCTGACATAGCTGCCTTAGCACCGCATCTAATGGCACTAGCACCAGTCAACTTTTCCTCAAACATCGCAGAGGACCATCAAAACGGTAATTGCTATTTTCATTCTGATTCTGCACAAAGTACATCATATAAGTAATTTATTAGTGAACTATGATTTTTTCGACACTCAAGTTACATAAAATTCTTATATTCCAGATTACTTGAGGGAAGTGGCAGAGCAGGAAGATGATGATGAGGGGGTGGTGGAGTATTTGGAGGAGGCAGTGGAATATTTGGAGGAGGGGTTGTTGGAAGAACCCGGTGTAGTTGAACCTAATGTATACGAACATCAACTTCCAGGGACTTCCAGCTCTTCGTCACAAGCCATTGACTCAGGTAGAAATTTTATACATTTGAAGAGACCGTCTGATCACAAGCATCCTGTATATTATTAGTGTTTCATTACAAGATGTACATTTGTTATTCTAATGATTACAGGATCTCCAGCACAAGTGCGCAAGAAACTTCGTGTGGCTGAGAAGCGTCAGCGAACGTGCACGGAGTCGTCGATTAAATCATCATCTGCGGAGAGGATCAAACGAAATACGGAAAAGATGCTGAGGGTCGCAAGCATTAGCCACAAAGATGAAGAACTGTTTCTTATTAAGAAACAGCATGAACTGAAGGTAGCCAAGGTGAAAGAATGCCACCTCAATGTGATGAATCGGTTGCAGCAAGAGCACCTAATTAAAATTCAGGATCTTGAGCTACGTAAGGCTGTGGCAGAAGCCGAACTAGCTGAGATGAAACTGGCACGTGAAAGGGACAATGTTTGATATTTTAGGACTTAAGTTATTAACTGTAGCCTTAGTTCGATTAACGGTTAACTAGTTGTAGGTTCGGACTGAACACAAATACTTGTGTTTTGACAATAAAATCGTACAAATTTGTTCATTACAGTACAATTCATGCTTTTATTATTTTTTTTTGCTTTGCTCATGTATGTACAGTCTAGTAATTAAATTTCCATTCTAAGTATAATTTTCAATTACAATTAATTTAATTCTATAATGCTAGCTTCAAGTGAAATTAATGATTACCATTAAAACAATTATAAGTACTATTTTACCTCTGTAAGACATTCGAATTATTATAAATAGGAATTTTAAGACTTTAACTGTGATATTAATGATGTGATAAAATAAAACATGTTTTCACAAACCAATTTACAATTTACATTTAACAACACCATTACCATTTTATTTGTGCGTTGCTGGTCAACTTGTCGTTTCAATGAAACAAGCGTTCGATAAGGGCTTGCCGTACCGCAAAACCCTCTCCTGGTTGCCAGTGTGGTGGTACACCGGGCACTGCTTCTTCTTCTTCTATTGCCTCTTCTTCGGGAAGGATGTTATCCAAAGTCAGAGATAAATTATGCAGAACAGCACACGCCACTATTACCGTGGTAGTGCATATCAATTTAGTCCCTAGACCTTTGGATAGGCAAGGAAATCTACGTTTCCATACTCCGAAAGTTCTTTCAACAATTCGTCTTGTTTTTCCTTGTACGTTATTGTAGCTGTTTGAAAAAAAAGAAAAAGTGTAAGCATACAATTTTATATACAGTTCCTATAATTCGCATCTCAGGTTACAATGAATCCAATTACTTGCGATTATTTAACAAAAATACCTTCGCTCTGCGTCAGTAACCGGATTTGCAAGTGGGGTGAGCAGAAATGGAAGGCAGGGATAACCAGCATCTCCGACAAGAGTTCCAGTTAATTGTCTCTCATGATACCGCATGTAAAGTCTAGAATTCTGGAAAATTCGACTGTCGTGTTGACTACCTGGCCATTCTGGAACAAGATCCAAAAACTCCATGCGTGGTCCGACAACTGCCTGTATTGTGGAAAATTAAGACGTTGATTATAAAAGTAGTTACTTTTGGGAAGCAGGATATGTTTATTCATATCGTAGATGTTATTACCTGAACATTAAGTGAAAAATATCCCTTACGATTTCGATAAACCTCCTGTAAGTTTAGAAATTTTGTATGAGACAGACGTATATGAGTGCAGTCAATAGCACCGTCAACTCCGGGGAGACCGATGCCATCTCTGCCTGCCCCGAGTTCCCGAAACAATTGCCTGTTGTTCGTCTGAGCTGCTTCGGTCGCAGGCATTTTGATTATATCGTACATCTGAGCTGCGATAAGTGTAGATACTCTGAATACTATTCTTGAAACCGTAGGCTGGGATACACTCATCAAATCTGCATTAACGAGCTGTTTGAAGAAAAAGAAAATCATTAATCAATTTGCCTGTTAAAGTGACGACGCTAACTTACTAATATTACGAGGGACAGTAGGAAACTTCTTCAATGAAATGGTACTCACTTGAAAACTAGCAGTAGCGTAGAATCGCAGACAAACTAGCAATTGCATCACCGGTGGAATTGGTAGACCACGATTGTTTACTTTCACCAATCCAGCTTCGATTCTTGGTAATAATCCATGCATAGTACTGTCTTTAGTAAATCGGAATCGCCGTTTGAATTCAATGTCATTGTAATACTCAAATGGATTTTCACCATCTCTGACATATCGTTTTGGAGCACGGGGCACTGGCTCATCTTCATCGGAGGATTCGTCCGAATCACTGGTACTAATGTCATCCATGTACATATTCAGCATATCTTCCATATCACCCATTATAACAAAAATTTCTAATCACTTCACTGGTCACTGCAAAATTCTTTGCTTGAGTAAATTGCTTTAACCTTGCCCACCTCTTATAACCACTGCAACTCCCAACAGTCCCCACTCCCCTTAAAGAAATTCTTCCGTTAAAGAAAACAATAGCGGGATTAAATTCAATGCTTTATCCCGAAAATATTTTCACTCTGTTTGGACACCTGCAAGTCCGAAAATCACCCTAACCCCACTGACCCACGCATGACCGCCGCTAATCCCTAATTTCTCCGTAGGTCACTGAACACGTACCTACTACAAGCCTTCGTTAGTAATGTCAA
The DNA here is from genome assembly GCA_944452935.1 of Rhogogaster chlorosoma. Lineage (NCBI taxonomy): Eukaryota > Metazoa > Arthropoda > Insecta > Hymenoptera > Tenthredinidae > Rhogogaster > Rhogogaster chlorosoma. The sequence goes on along the minus strand of OX101797.1, from coordinate 19,215,146 downwards.
TTATACAATGCCGAATACCGAGAAAACAAATAATTGATTGAATTCAATGCTTTACCCCGAAAATATTTTCACTGTTTGGACACCTGCAAGTCCGGAAATCATCCTAACCCCACTGACCCATGCATGACCGCCGCTAATCCCTAATTTCTCCGTAGGTCACCGAACACGTACCTGCTACAAGCCTTCGTTAGTAATGTGAATTATACAATGCCGAATACCGAAAAAACAATTAATTGATTCAATTCAATGCTTTACCCCGAAAATATTTTCACTCTGTTTGGACACCTGCAAGTGATTTTAGTAATAAGCATTTGCTTAAGTCGGCTTCTACCCGGACTTGACGAAGACCGTCTTATTCGCAATCTTATACCTCAAATGAGACCGCCTTAATTGACTATGAAACCATGCGTACTTAAGACAATCTCATTTCAAATAAGACGGGACTATGAAACTTGTCATGAGACGTCGCGAATAAGACCGTCTTGATGAAGACCGCCTTATTTGCTGAGTCTCAAGACCGTCTTATTTCACGACTATGAAACTACAGCGCCATCTCAAGACCGCATATAAGACCGTCTTGACCGAGGACGGTCTCAAGACCTGACTATGAATACCACCCTTAAACTGTTTTTCGATTCACTGCAAGGAACCAGTACTAACCTTATTAGGTATAAAATTATAACGATGACTCGTAGTAAAAAAAACGGGTTCATAATTGGTAAATTCATTGATTCTCATATTCAAAAATTTATTATCAAATCGTCTCATTTCACTACGCGTATACTAATCATCCATTTTTGTAGCATTTATGTCGATTGGGTTTATTTCGATCGCTCGACGATATGACTCAAACGAATTCCCACAATTAGTTGCAGCAAGGTTCATTCTACGTTAGGAGCAACGCTCTTGAGAATCCATACACAGTTCCCATCATTGGATCAGACTGGAACTGGCAAGTGGCCTCAAAAATGACTTCGAGCTGCAGATGGATATCTTCATAATCTATATGTGGGGTAGTTTCTCATCGTAGAACTATACTCAAGCTGGAAAGTGGCCTCGGGTTCAACTAATTAGATTGATGTTTCCATTAAGCATTTTCCATTTAGCTCGTTTCAGATTTCAGTAAATATTTTATACACATAATTCAAATTTTTCTTCAACGAATATTAAAGACAAGATACTTCAATTATTTCAAACAAATGTAATACGTTACTTGAATTTTATCTATCCCTCTAGATTCTGGTTGAACCTACTTGTGACGTCGGCAAGCCTACTTGTGACGTCGGTGACAGCTTAGCCTATCTGTGACGTTCGTTGCTACCGAATCGTCACAGATAGGCTAAGCTGTCACCATTTGTATCCCGTTTTGCATTTAAAAGTAACTGGAGTGAGGAGTGGGAGGATGAGTTTAAATTGTTAATTCGTATAAATAATTGAAAAGTATTGAAGATTGAGTCGTCTGGTTTATTGAAAACAATAGTGATTGGGAAAATGAGTGGTTCATTGGAGATTTTTGGAGGTTGAGTTGTCTTGTAGAGGAAAGGGGGTGGAAGAGAGCCGACTAGTCGGGGATAGAGAAGTGGAGAGGTTGAAGGTTGACTTAAAAGTGATTTAATTAGAAAGAAATTATGGTAGCTTGGTTAGGAGAGGTGGTAAGACGGGAGGCCACGTGTGCCTGAGTTGCATCGTACTGTCAGATGCATGCTCAGCATTTATGGCGTGGGAAAGCTACAAGTTGTGGGTATATGGTTTACTTATAGGATCGTACCTTATCGGCTATGAGGGAGGGAAGGTGACGTGTGGACTGAAGGTCCAGACGTTACATACTTCAAAGGTATCAATCTAGTTGAGTCGTTGAAATAATTTCACCTCACTTTACAAATACCTCCTAATTTTATGTCTGAAAAATAATATATGAGATTTCTGAATATCAATGACTGAATGTTTTCATTTGCAAATTACATTTAATGAAGTATATCGCATTACTCATCTTGATAGATTAGATAGATTAGATAGATAGATCTTGGTAGATTCTAATTTTCAAACCGGACTTCAGGCTTTGGACACAAATATTGTTAATGGATACATGGAGTAGATTCTCATCGCAGAACTAGACTTGAACTGGCAAGGGGCCTGTGAGATGTCTTCAACATTTGGACACGGATCTTGATAATGGATACAGAGGATAGATTTTCCTGTTTAAACCAGACTTTAGGCTTCGACTTCGACTTCATATCGTCAAGGGATCGAAATAAACCCAATCGACATAAATGCTAGAAGGATGGATGATTAGTATGCCAGTAGTGAAATGAGACTAATTGATAATAAATTTTCGAGTATGAGAATCAGAATGAATTTACAAATGATGAACCCATTTTTTTTACTACGTGTCATCGTTATAATTTTATACCTAATAAGGTTATAACTGGTTCGTTGCAGTGAATCTAAAAACAGTTTAAATTACTGCACAGGTTAACCTTATCAGCGTTCCCGGCATTCTATTTATTGTTTAGGAAAAGGTCCGGGCATTAGGCTTTCCGTAATATGCTAAAATGTATAAAATATTTCACACCCATTGAGTCTTGAATGCGGAACGATATGCGGGAAAAATTAATTTAATTTTGATTAATTATTAAAATTATTTGTGCTCTCGCGAACTTAGAGGTTATGCGAATGCGGAATGACAGCGGCGGGAGGCTTCGTCGTGGTTTCCCAGGCTCTCCTGTCGACTGCTTCATCGATCATAGGCACATAAAAAAGACCAGAAAGGAGACTCGTTTCTGGAAAAGAAAGTTAGCCACTGGGCATCCATACATGAACACTACTGTACACCATCTACGTAAAGTTGGCCGAGCAACTTGAGCTTTTAATAATTTCGACTTTACCAATCGTTTGGTGGTTGATTGGTGGTGATTGGTAGCCTAATCAAATCGTTTGGTAGTCCATAGATTATCTGATATCGAATAAACAAATTTAGGTGGTAAGTTAGCCGATTTTTTTTAATTTTTACTCCAATTAAGCTCGTTAGGAGCTCAATGGACGTGCAATCGTTTGGTGGTCACGATAAACTTAATTAAAGCGATTGGTGGTACACCGTTTGGCTGTAAAGTCCAAAACAAAATCGAATAATAAACAGCAGGGTTTTTCCGTTGGATCTCAGAAATTTCCCAGATCTAGGGAATTTCTCCTGGAGCGATTGGAAGCTTTCCAATCAAACGCGATCTTGACTATCGTAATCGGATATCGTGAACGGCTAGAGAAATTGAATTCACCACGGCTAACCTAAAAGTAACAGCACTGGTCAACATTCATGTTTCAAGACTTCTTCATTTATACTAATTCACGATATCCGATTACTATAGTCAAGATCGCGTTTGATTGGAAAGCTTCCAATCGCTTCAGCTTAGAGCATATAGACATGGAGGGAGCCTTCTAGCTGAAAAGCGTGATGACAAAGACGGGAACAGTAAGGTGATAACCTTTCTCTCTCGAAGCCAGGAGCGTAGCGTGGTAAATTGAGTGCCCGCGTCGGTAACAAAGACAGGAAGAATTAAAGCACATAAGCGCAGGGCTATGCGGTATACTGGGTATACCGTACCGCTAGGCACAGCTCTGACGTAGTCACGTGACTAGTTTAAATCGACCAATCACATTTTGCCAGAAAGAGAAAGGATATCACCTTGCTACACTGATCTCTATACTAACTGGATAGCTCGTCCATACGGAAAAATGTCCGAGAGACAACAGGTTTTGATATGTTCAGCAGAGACCTCTGTGCGTGGTCAGAGAACTAAAATGAACTGTAATGCGCGTGCGTCGCATATTATAGCGCCTTTGACGGGAGCTTTCCAACTAGAGCACCGTCCGACACAGTGCTGTGCACTAAGCGATGTGATTGGCTGGAGGAGTTGGATCTAACAGAAATGGCCAATCACGTCGCTTAGTGCGCAGCACTGTGTCGCGCAGTGCTCTAGTTGGAAAGCTCCCGACATGTGACGTCGGAATGGACGTTGGTGAAAAACCCTAGCAGCTAATCGAAGTACGGCTACCTGAATATTCACTATGACCAACCTAGACGTTCACTCAGTAGTTAAGTGGGCTCACCAGTATCGATTAAGTATTGAAATACAATGGATCGGATAAATCTAGTGTTAATCGATGAAGAATTACGTCGTTATTCTCTTTTTATCTTTCCTGCAACTTCTGTCTAACTTGCTGGCTTTCGTCTAACTGCTTTTTAATTGACTTTATATTAAAGATTCTATCGTTACCTTCGTGTTGGATATCTTACTTAGATTTGATTAAATGATTTTAGAATTTCGAGAAAGGATTATTTATCCTATTAATTAAAATGATTTATTCTTACCTTTGAGTTGATTTGAGTTTCTTCCTTAGGCTTCTCGGGTCTGCTTTGAGTTGATTTGAGTTTCTTCCTTAGGCTTCTCGGGTCTGCTGATGGTTGTTGATGGTTGGAGATGGTAGGTGATATTCGATTATTCAAATGAATGTAAAAGATTTAGAATTCACTTTTGATAATTAGTTTATTCAAAGAATGTATAATTGTGGTTATTATTATCGAATGATTTTCAATGATTTGTTCTAAGTTCGAATTGTTGAAAAAGAGAACTCTTGAATTTGTCTTAAGAGCAAATACACGAAATGAGAGTAAAGTGTTACAATTTCAAAAACACGAAGTGAAAGCTAAGTAAGATATAATTTTTACTCCTATCCACGAAGCGAGCGTAAGATATTTTGAATTCCAAACCACGAAGTGAGCGTAAGATATTTTGAATTCCAAACCACGAAGTGAGAGTAAGATATTTTGAATTCCAAACCACGAAGTGAGCGTAAGATATCTTGAATTCCAAACCACGAAGTGAGCGTAAGATATTTTGAATTCCAAACCACGAAGTGAGAGTAAGATATTTTGAATTCCAAACCACGAAGTGAGCGTAAGATATTTTGAATTCCAAACCACGAAGTGAGAGCGAGCCTCACGTTTGGTGGGGGTTATATACTAATGTTCGGGGGTGCGGGGGTTAATTGGAGCACCACATACGAGGTCTTTTCGTCATATGATTGGTTTGGTATGTGTGAAATTCGGGAGTGTGAGAGTAAGCGCAGTTCTCCCTCTTTGAATGCGATGGTGTATGCATGTAATTCTTGGAAATGCGTCCACTTCTCCCTTAGACGCGTCATAGTCTCCATCCTGCGCGTGCATGTGTTTATCACGAAGAGGATGTCCGGTTTTTCCAAATTTTAATGAGTTAGGCGGGTTCGATAAGCTTCTCGGGCAACACATCCCTTGTCGTGGTAGGTAATGGTTGTAGACTCGTACAATCCTTTTTGTATCCGGGGGCGTTGCGTTTGCCTACCTACGTCTATTTCTATGTGTTTGTCTTGTACTAATCTTTTATGACTGTGGGGCTCTTTCAGTGAAAATTATCCGAGTACATATGAATATACTTATATGAGTACAATGAATAATATAATTGTATGAATAGTATGATTATGGTTATATGGATATATAATGTTTTAGTTAGTTAACATAATTATATTAAAATAGAAGAGTATTAATTATTCAGAATATAAATGAATATTTTACTGGATTTCCAACCGACAATATGGTGGATCACATATTATTATTTTAATCTACGTACTCGAGTTGTACTAGGTTATTCGTTGTAAAATATTCTCTTGATTATAGGATAATATGAAGATATATTGAATATTGATTATAGGTATTCTTATAGTATCAAATTGATAGCAAAAATATTATAAAGACATAATCTTCGGTTAATATCATTATAGTATAATATACGTATATAATTCTAATGCTAGTATTTATCGAAATCGTAAGAGTATATAATGTGATATAGAACTGTATGACATAATTAGTTGCATTAACATTCAGTAAAAATATAGTAAGAAATGTGTTAATTAAAGTACATTATAATATCCTCTTATTATTTCGGTGTTATTCCTTATCTCAGAACAGAGCTTTGAACGCAAAGGGTCTAGCTGTGTACGCGTTGTATGTAGGTGTTTGTGTATGCGTTATGCGTGGGTGTTGCGTATGCGTTTGTGAAGTTCGGCTCTGAATTAAATCAGTATTTCATATTCTTAAAGCTAAATATAATATTAAGTAAATTATTGATCGTATCGAATATAACTCAAGCTAATAGTTCGATGATTATAATGATTAATATGTAAAGAAATAGCAATTATAAAATATATGCGTGAAATATTCAGATTGATTAATCAATAGAGTTAAAGATAAAATATGTATAATTAATCTAATGTAATAAGTATTATTATATAGTTGCGATTATCGTATATTCATAATAAAATAATTATCCCTAATGTAAGAAATACATTTGAATGAGGCTATCGTCAGATATAATGGATAAGACATAAGTTCCTTAGAGAAATCTAGATCTAGTGATTTTATGAACAGTTAGATTGTAATTTGAATTTGGACAAAATGTTTGATATCGTGTGTTGACTCTACGTTTATATATTCTATGGTTATATAGACGGTTCTAGTAATTTTATATAGTGATAAGCATGAATGGAGTATGGCGTCCGCACGGACGTTACAGACACTCGAAAGTAAAGATGAGAATTTTACGGTCATTTTGAGAATTAACATCTCGCATGCGCAATGGGACGCATTTTAGTTCAATGACCACGCACAGAGGGCGCTGATGGCCTATTCAAATAAAATATTTGGAATACATTGGACGAGCTATCCAGTTAGTATAGAGATCAGTGCCTTGCTATGTCTATCCTTCCTGCGCTTGTCACTTATGGAACAAGATAGGACTGGCTCCCTCCATGTCTATATGCTCTAAGCGCTCCAGGTAAAATTCGCCAGATCTGGGAGAAATTCCCTAGATCTGGGAAATTTCTGAGATCCAACGGAAAAACCCTGCTGTTTATTATTCGATTTTGTTTTGGACTTTACAGCCAAACGGTGTACCACCAATCGCTTTAATTAAGTTTATCGTGACCACCAAACGATTGCACGTCCATTGAGCTCCTAACGAGCTTAATTGGAGTGAAAATTAAAAAAAATCGGCTAACTTAACACCTAAATTTATTTATTCGATATCAGATAAGCTATGGACTACCAAACGATTTGATTAGGCCACCAATCACCACCAGTCTACAACCAAACGATTGGTAAAGTCGAAACTATTAGAAGCTCAAGTTGCTCGGCCAACTTTACGATGTGTTTCTTTATAGCGTTTTCGACTGGTTACACTGGTGCACACTGAGTGTGCATTTGCTACACTAGGCAGCACTGCGCCGGTGTGCACCCTGTGCACCAGTATATTCGTAAAAAGGTAGCTAGTGTAGCGCGGCAAATCTGGGCGGTGTAACGTGTCATTTAAATATTTCGGCAACATAGTATAGCGTACTTGCTATACTAACTTATTATATTATACATGAAAATTTTATTCGCTGCACTTAAACTGATAATGATGAAACTTTGTGTTTATGCTCCACATGTATGTACCTGAGGCATGAGAAGCAAATTCTAACGAACAGCGAGACATTTATTCATTGAAAAATTATTCTAGATGATAATGAATATACAATAGTATATTGTGTACACTGTAAAAAATGCGGTGTTGAATTTAACACAGATTCAACACTGCTTACAGATTCTATAGTGGTCCACCCTGTTCGGTGTAACCTGGTGGTGTTAATCGTCCGGTGTTAAGATAGTGTTAAAAAGCCACACATCATTAGTTACTCCATTCGGTGCATAAATGTTTGACACCAGACGGTGGTTAATTATAATGACACCAAAATGTGGTTACTCCAATTTGACACCGAGATATAGTCTATAGTGGTCCAAAAGTAGGGTTCGGTGTTACGAGGTTGGTGTTCGAAACGTCAAGATCATAGCACAGAACCGAGATATTTTCCAACACTATATGTGGCTCAATTTTTCCGTATCCACACCAAACGGAAAGCACGGTTGCTTCGATGTAACCACTTCGCCGTGTTAGCCTAATTTTTTTATTTCCTAAACCTATATTAGTCGAGGGATTTGAACCGGGGACGCTCGCTTTTCAGTCAGACGCTCTAACCACTACACCACGATAACGCTTGCGGAATAGAGAAACTTTTTTGTATATGTTTTGACATTCGTTTACCTACGTACACGTTTATTTCTTAATATTCAGGAGCTAATCTGAAATTAAGGGGGGGGTCCATCGACCAAAGTAGCTACCAGAAGTATCGGTCGCAGATGGCTGTAAATTTTTTTCTGGCTGCTGTTTAGTGTTCCGAAAACCATGCCTAAAGCTCACAACGAGAAAAAAATATTTTACCCGGGCCGATTTTTTATATACGACCCAAAACAAGATATCAAAAATCTGGAACGATTGATTGTTCGGAATAGTAAACGGTACCTGCACACCAAATTTCAGCCAAAAATATTGAAAATTGTAGGAGGCACTTTGAAGAATTTGCACTTTGAAGAATTTGAAGTTTCCATTTTTAACGATTTTTTAATGCCACTATTTTTTTTCGTAAAGTGTAGTCAATTTCATGTAAAAAAGATCTCATGCTGTTTGCTGCTATCATAGATAGTTTAGGACATATGAATTTTCAGAAATAAATTTTTATCACCTGAAAAATTTCAGGGATGTATATTTATTGAACGTGGAAAAATCATATTCTAAAAATTCATTCAGAAATATATCAGAAATAAATTTCAGAATATGATTTTTTCAGGGATGAATATTTATTGAACGTGGAAAAATCATATTCTAAAAATTTATTCAGAAATATATCAGAAATAAATTTCAGAATATGATTTTTCCACGTTCAATAAATATACATCCCTGAAATTTTTCAGGTGATAAAAATTTATTTCTGAAAATTCATATGTCCTAAACTATATGATAGCAGCAAACAGCATGAGATCTTTTTTACATGAAATTGACTACACTTTACGAAAAAAAATAGTGGCATTAAAAAATCGTTAAAAATGGAAACTTCAAATTCTTCAAAGTGTATCTCCTCCTACAATTTTCAATATTTTTGGCTGAAATTTGGCGTGTAGGTACCGTTTACTATTCCGAACAATCAATCGTTCCAGATTTTTGATATCTTGTTTTGGGTCGTATATAAAAAATCGGCCCGGGTAAAATATTTTTTTCTCGTTGTGAGCTTTAGGCATGGTTTTCGGAACACTAAACAGCAGCCAGAAAAAAATTTACAGCCATCTGCGACCCATACTTCTGGTAGCTACTTTGGTCGATGGACCCCCCCCCCCTTAATATAGCAAAACATAACGCCGCTGAAAAAAGTTTCATATTAATTCTTTCACGTGAAATACATTTGACGTTTATTAGGATCACGTCGTAAAAATTCCAGTACTATCACTGAATGTGGAAGCACAGAAAAACTCATTGTAAAGTAGGGCGCAAGCATGGTACACTGTAGGTTACAGTCTGCATGTGCATGAGTCAAGACAAAATAAACGCATAGCGCTGCTGTAACATCGTCCGGAATGAAATTCGAATCCAACGATTTTCGCATATCAATGCGGTGTTAGCCTATGAAATCAGCGTAGGCGATTGGTGTTAGGGTGCTATACCAGTGGTGTTACCGATGAAACGAACAAGTGTAGTGGAGTTAACTTATAACACTTTGCGTGTGATATTCACACAGTACAGAGTGCCAACATGCTACGTGTTGACTTAGCAATTTATATTATAATTTCTGTGGAAATTCCAAAAATTCGTTATTCAGTAGTGATAATGTAAGAAATTTTAGTTAATCTCAGAAATTTCTGGAGGAATCCATAAAAATTCCAGCGAAAAGTCACTCTGATTTTAATGAAAATGTTTCTTTCTCTGAATTTTCTCTGAGACTGTAAATTTTTTGAGTTTGACAGACCATCTAATACCATCAAAGTAATGTAGAAGTGCACAAGAAAATGTTCAATTCAAAACCGCAGGGGTATTCGATCAATAATAATAGCACTCAGCCGGTGTCTATCGTGCGTTGCTGCAACTTCGGACAAGAAAATTACACCAAGTTCGAAATATCACGACACCGAACTGATGTCGCACCATAAGTACTCCACGAAAGGAGTATGTTCCTCACGGAATTGTGTGACATGTGGTCAGGTACAGTAAAGGTAATATTTCATGCACGCGGCTGCGGCAACTGTCGCGCGACGAAACCACGCTGACGTGAAGAATTCCGTCGCGTCTATGAAATATGTCGGCGATCTGCGAGTTGTAAAAACAAATAAAAATAAACATAAAAAAATTGAAATAGAAATGAAAATAAAATGAAATCATAAAATAAAATCTACTAACTTAGTAATAAATAATCTACTATCCATGACACATACGAACCTTGCTTTTCCTGGTTTATCGACTTCGCCGCGTCCAGAATGGAATTCTGTCGCATTGAAGTTGATCTCGGATCTACTTCAGTGCGACAGAAAGTACTCCACATGCGGCAAAAGTACACTCGCTCGCCGTCAATTTTCAACCAATCAGCGTAGTTTCGTCGCGCGACAGTTGCCGCAGCCGCGTGCATGAAATATTACCTTAATGTTCATGTACACTTGGCGAGGTTGATTCTGACCCGGAAGTGATCGTTTGGAAATAGAATTATGTTGGTACCGTGAAGTGAACGCCAGCGCCCCTGCCGTGTGGCCGAGTTACAATCTCTGTTTGACTTTTTGACAGTTTTGACAGGCATAATTAATAACCGAATTCATAACCAATAACCTAACCTAGATATATTAGAACAGCGAAATATGTAGCCTCAAAAAATACGTGATTAACGAATTTGCTGTGAAACTGTGCGGAACGGATTTTACTCTATAGCAGATCTTTCGGTAAGTTCAATTTAATGATTCTAATAAACAAACGCAATGGTTGTGCAACAAGATTCTTTGTGGATTCTTTAACCGCTTTCAAAGGGTCGCGGTCGCAGCTGGTGGACGTATTAAGTGTAACGATGTCACTGAATTGAGTCATAACTATGGGTTTCGATGCATCGCACAGCAGCCTATCGAACCAGGACCATTGTCGAGCTGAAAACGATGAACTTGTAATGACGAACTACGACAGGTTAAGATTCATTGTGATTTATTTAATAGTTCTGAAATTCATTTACACAAGTAACAGATACTAGATCAAGATCATTTGACCATTATGTTAGGGTAACGGTATGAGATGCTGTTAGTATCATAATAAGTTAGTAAACATATTTTATCATTTCGCAGAGGTTGGACGTAGACCGAAATTAAACCGTGAAACGACCAGCCATAGTCAACAGGCCTAATTTCTACAATCATACCTGATACATGCGAGGACTAGCTATAGTTGACAAAAATAACTCATTTCGTTGGTGAAAGACGCAGACAGGAATGGAACTGTAATTTGTGCAACGAGCAGGCATAGTTAACAGGCTGTGATTAATTCCTTTATCTATTAATATACAAACTAACTGTAATGATTCGTCTTCCTTCATTATGGGGGTTGGGTAATAGTAAAATAACTTGTGTAAACAAACAATTCATATGATAATATTCCACAGTAGTAGGAATATATTTTATTTTCATCAATGTAAAACGTGCAACGACCAAGTATAGTTAACAGGCATAATTTTCAGGTATAATTAACAGGTATAATTTCTACAATGAAATATGCGACGACTAGACATATTTAACAGGTATAGTTTCTTCAATGAAACCCTGATACATGCGACTAAAGTAGTAATTGTGTGACATGTGGTCAGGTACAGTAATGTTCATGTATGGATGCCCAATGGCTAACTTTTTTTTCCGGGAACGAGTCTCCTTTCTGGTCTTTTTTATGTGCCTATGATCGATGAAGCAGTCGACAGGAGAGCTTGGGAAACCACGACGAAGCCTCCCGCCGCTGTCATTCCGCATTCGCATAACCTCTAAGTTCGCGAGAGCACAAATAATTTTAATAAATAATCAAAATTGAATTAATTTTTCCCGCATATTGTTCCACATTTAAGACTCGATGGATGTGAAATATTTTATATAGTTTAGCATATTACGGAGAGCCTAATGCCCGGAGCTTTTCCTAACCAATAAATATAATGCCGGGAACAAGAAGCCGCAGATAAGGTTCACCTGTGCAGTGATTTAAACTGTTTTTCGATTCACTGCCACGAACCAGTAATAACCTCATTAGGTATAAAATTATAACGATGACTCGTAGTAAAAAAAACGGGTTCATAATTTGTAAATTTATTGATTCTCATATTCGAAAATTTATTATCAATTCGTCTCATTTCACTACGCGTATACTAATCATCCATTTTTCTAGCATTTATGTCGATTGAGTTTATCTCGATCCCTCGCCGATATGACTCAAACGAATTCCCATAATTTATAAGACAGAAGTTGCAGCAAGATTAATTCTACGTTAAGAGCAACGCTCTTGAGAATCCATACACAGTTCCCATCGTTGGATCAGACTGGAACTGGCAAGTGGCCTCAAAAATGACTTCGAGCTGCAGATGGAGATCTTGATAATCTATACATGGGGTAGTTTCTCATCGTAGAACTATACTCAAGCTGGAAAGTGGCCTCGGGTTCAACTAATTAGATCGATGTTTCCATTAAGCATTTTCCATTTAGCTTGTTTCAGATTTCAGTAAATATTTTATATGATTCAAATTTTTCATCAACGAATATTAAAGACAGAACATTTCAATTATTTCAAACAAATGTAATACATTACTTGAATTTTATCTATCCCTCTAGATTCTGATTGAACCTACTTTAAAGGTATTAATCTAGTTGAGTCGTTGAAATAATTTCACCTCACTTTACAAATACCTGCTAATTTTATGTCTGAAAAATAATATATGAGATTTCTGAATATCAATGACTGAATGTTTTTATTTGCAAATTACATTTAATGAAGTATATCGCATTACTCATCTTGATAATCGATAGATGGGGTAGATTCTAATTTTCAAACCGGACTTTAGGCTTTGGACACAAATATTGTTAATGGATACATGGAGTAGATTCTCATCGCAGAACTAGACTTGAACTGGCAAGGGGCCTGTAAGATGACTTCAACATTTGGACACACATCTTGATAATGGATACAGAGGGTAGATTCTCCTGTTCAAACCAGACTTTAGGCTTCGACTTCATATCGTCAAGGGATCGAAATAAACCCAATCGACATAAATGCTGGAAAAATGGATGATTAGTATACGCGTAGTGAAATGAGACGAATTGATAATAAATTTTCGGGCATGAGAATCAGAATGAATTTACAAATGATGAACCCATTTTTTTTACTACGTGTCATCGTTATAATTTTATACCTAATAAGGTTATTACTGGTTTGTTGCAGTGAATCTAAAAACAGTTTAAATTACTGCACAAGTTAACCTTATCAGCGTTTGCGGCATTCTATTCATTGTTTAGGAAATGCTCCGGGCATTAGGCTTTCCGTAATATGCTAAACTATATAAAATATTTCACATCCATCGAGTCTTAAATGCGAAACAATATGCGGGAAAAATTAATTTAATTTTGATTAATTATTAAAATTATTTGTGCTCTCGCGAACTTAGAGGTTATGCGAATGCGGAATGACAGCGGCGGGAGGCTTCGTCGTGGTTTTCCAAGCTCTCCTGTCGACTGCTTCATCGATCATAGGCACATAAAAAAGACCAGAAAGGAGACTCGTGTCTGGAAAAAAAAGTTAGCCACTGGGCATCCATACATGAACACTACTGTACGTTGATTCGAAAAAGGTGCGTTTCAACGATATTGTTCAGTATTTATATATGTATTTCAAATAAAATAAATCCAAGCTACCTGTACTTCACTGATAAGATCGGTGATAGATCCGTGTAGCTACAAAGTACAACGATTGATTGCTGATATTTATGGTCCATATGTTTCAAATCACAGTGTGATTGTAGATTCATAATCGGCGACGTGTGTACATTGCAAATATGAAATTGATTCGAGTGAGAGAACAGAGTGTACCGTTTCGGTTAATAGTTGCGTTACCGGGTAACCTGTCTTTTGAAAAGTACGTATGAAATCATATGTTACAAAAATGTAAGAGTGGACGAATAAGAGAGGGGCCTATACGTATCTTGCAATTGGCGAACAGTATCAATTTTCTGATAACTTTGACTTGAATTTTAATCATTGTCCTGATCGTCTCATATATTCATGATATGAACTAGTTTATAATTCAGAAAATTCAAGCAAAGTGTAGGCCTCCGTCTTATTGGATATTCACTCTACAAGAAATATTTGCAATGCATCCTACTCGCAAGATTGTGATGAAAAATCTAACACGTAATTGTCTTACATTTCATGTACGAAGATACAAATTAGAAATGTTTACAAATACATTAATGTTTTTGAACGACATGACTGTAACATGATATACTATTCCATATGTGGTTATATATGGCATGTGGGACGAGTATTATGTTGAAAATTTTTCGAAAACAAGCAATGAAGGAGCAAGTGAACAAAATTAAATCATTTCAAAGACTGACGCAAATATCATTTTGTGATACATGGACATTAGATATCAGCCTAAAGTGAAATATGAAATATGAAATGAAAATGAATATATGAAATACATTAATTATAAACTATTCAAATAAGGAGGCAACTAAAATATATCCAGCAATGTTCATAAAGGTTTAGTTCCGAAAACATTTGGATTGCAAGAACATCATTGCATGTAAATGACAGGCTCATCCTGTAACGCAACTATTAGCCATGGCGGTACACATTCTGTTCTCTCACGGTCAGCCTCGATTATGATGCGAGGCGACAATACGAACATATGAATATAAATGGAACTAACAGAAAACGAAAATGTTGCCAATCATATATGTATACCCTATATGTTGTGTCGTCTTTCCATATTATATATCATTTTACCTCTTCATGCATAAAAGATTCATCTGAGCGGTCACTTGATCATTTTTTCATTAGTATTTACTCTTGATTCAAAAGATGACCTAACACGATCAAAGATTATTAACATGTACATCTTAGAATAATAATTGTAACCATGTTCATAGCCAATGACAATAATAATTATTGAAAATAGCTACATTTGTATCATACCCTCGGATGAATTTTGTGAGGAGGTTATATGTGTACTAATTTCCAAATTTTCCATAGGCTCAGGATCGAGGGGCTATTCACTTGAGGAATCACCGGGGAATTCGATGAGAAATCTCAAAGATATCAGAGGAAATCTGCAAGGAATCGTTAGAAATCGGTATAATTTGGGTGCACTAAAAATTCGGAATTCATATCAGTTCACATTCAATAATATCGAGGAATCCCCAGCGATTCCCCGCCGATCGTCGCGATTTCCAGCGATCCCTGTCGGAATGCAGCGATCTCTGCCGAATTGCAGCGATCGCTGCCCGAATGTAGCGATCCTAAACGGTCTCCGCCGATGCTCAACGAAGCCCCGAGATTCCTACGGAAAAATTTGGCAATCGCTGGGAGTCGCTGGAAATCGCTCGATGTGGTGAAATTTATTTTATGCGATTTCCTTAATCGAAAAATCACGGGAACTCCAAAAAAATCTTCGGGAATCTGGGAAAATCACTTTAACGTAGCAGAAATTATTGGAAATCTCAATACGGATTTCTTTCGGATTTCGAGTGAATAGCCCCTCGCTCAGGATTGATGCGACATGATTCAACAATAACAAAATATTCAATCATTACATGTCATCCTTACACTATTGACGGTTTAATTGCATGTACCATACTATGTATGTCTCGTACATAATATATTATCGGTACGAAAGAAGTTCACTTTGTCGATTCTAGATTCTGAGATATTTACGTTTAATACAAGTAAGTGTTTAATGAATCTATGTATATGAATATCAAGTTCAGAATGAAATAACATTGCAATTTCTGCCAGCTAGAGAGACAAATTTCTTATCGTGATGTTCGTTGTTTATTCAGCAATACTCACATATACATCATACTATATCGGTAAAGTGAGACCTATTCGTATACGGACGTCCGCGGACATACATAGATATATTGTATAGAGAAGAAGGTAGGGCAAAATTGAGCGTTCATAGTTAGCAGCAGAAAATATCACGTGCTCGTAGGTTTATCTGCGTGTACATATTCATCTGTGGTTGTAGGATGAAATAGAGTAAAATAAAAGTTATACTTCCAGGTAAATTCCAAGTCACATGTCAAGCTCATGTAACTGTAAATGCCATGATCTTGAATGGCTGCAGATCGAAAAGTATCAAATGAAAATTATTATTTTATGTATATTCATTTTGACCATGCAGCTACAGATGGGTATATGGCACAGTTTCACGATTATTGAATAAGTATTTTCATCAAATACCTATTTAGTTTGTAAGCAGCAGAAACATTCCAAAAAAATTTAAATCGTTATCTACAATTGTATACTTGGAGACTTTTATTATATTGTAACTTTAGGAGTTACCTTTTAATCGAGCTATGAGTCCCTGAGCGAAATAAGCAGACTTGGAGACACAAATTAATGGTCAAAGCAGATTAGGTTATATTCAGCAAGATACAAGTGTCTCGTTTAGCGTCTGAGACAGGACTGTTTATAAAAAGGCTATCGCTAGATACATCATTTAGTTGTTTTATCAGAAGATGTTTGGTAATTATTACTGTGATGTTTAATACATGGGAGTTCGGGTGGCTATGAAATGAAGCGATATAAAGCAATACAAGGGGTGGACGCACCCTTTGTAACACTGCCCCCCCCCCCCCCTGAAGGGAAGAGGCGACCCGACTCTTAAGTGAGCGAATAGCGAGTGTGTTATCTGCTAAGGGAAGAGTGAACTGAGAGCTGTGGATCAGACTTTGAAATGCTTAAAGTATTTGAAATCTTCCCTAAACTACCTGTAATTCCATCCTAAGCCTCGAGGGAAACCACAGAAAACCTGAGAAGGTAGTTTGGTTACAAATTCACAACAATATTTGGTATAAAAAGGTCTTCGCCTAGTCAGGCCGAAGTGAAGAGTTGATGATGAATCCATCCTTGGAGAAGAAGGGGTGTCTGGAAAACTGGAAACCGCCTGGGGGTGAAGTCAGTTTGTGATCCGTCGGGGAGAGTCAGGAGAGTCAGGTAAGGTCCGCAGCAGGAAATCAGGGATCAGGAATCACGAACTGCACCCAGGTGGAACCAAAAGGACAGGTAAACAGCACACCCTAGATTGGAGGACAGACGTGAGTACGAGGGATAGGAGAAATTTTTATCGTACCAGTCCTCTAAATGCTGGACTTCTATTGGTCTAAGTTATTTTGTAAGAATCGTAAGGAATGTAAATTGAATCGTAAATGGAAATATAAATTGGGTAGAAGAATAAAGTGGAACGATCTTATCTTTATCCAGGCATAATTAGGGAAATTTCCGGGATTATATCCGCTGTACTCCTTCTTGGTCCGCACCTCCGGTGCCGTTACTTGAAATTATTTGGCGAGAGACCTAAAGCTTTCAAAAGAAGCGGTTATTTCTTATCCCTACGATAATTGAGAGTAATCCGCTCGGATCTCTGAGTAAAATTAGCAGTCAACGGTGGAGAGACAACGCTCTAAGGGAGGAGGAACAAATAAGAAGCGCGAGAATTCCGAGAGACTATCTACTATGTTCAAAGGTTGCAAAAACAACCTGAAAATTAAAGAATTTCCTAACCTATTGAGATTATGATTGAACGCTGAAAACGAATGGTTAAAAAGTGACGTTAAAGACTCTACGCCTCCTGGGGCTTATCTCGATCCCGAGTGTCGTTGTCTCTCCAATTTTGGCGGGAGTTTATACGAGAGCTTTCGTCAGGGGGCATCCTCTCTCCCTGGGAAGGATTGCTGTTCCGGTTTGCATTAGAATTGGAGTTGTTATCGTTATTTCTCCAAGAGATTTGATTAGAGGGCGTATAATTATTTTGGAAACGATTTCTTTTTTGTAAGGTGAGGCAATACTCAACCGTGTGACCGCGTCTTTTGCAATATCTACATTCCGTTTCAAAGTTATAATTCCGTTCCTGTCCTGAGAAAGAGGATCTCCTCCTGCGATCTTTGGATTCTTCGGAGGAGGGACTCACCGCCTCTACCCGTCGAACGCGGCCGGAACCCAGATATTGTTTGTTAATCGCATCTACCTCTAATGCCTTTATTATGGCTTGACGGAGGGTAGTGGGTCCTATCAAGCTCAGGGCATGTCTTAGTTCAGGATCAATTAAGGCGTTTATGAATCTATCCGTCGCGAAACTCTCGCGGATGGCCTCGTCACCATGAGGCATAACTATTCGCGACAATCTCTCTATGTCTTGCCCGAGCGTGGCAAGATCCTCATCCCTCCGTTGGCGCCGTGTATTAAACTGAGTTAAGAATAGCTTGGTCAGATGTTCGTTCCCGTATTTAAGCTTAAGAGCCGCGTGAACTTTATCAAAATCTAATAATTCAGCTGCGGTCAAAGAAGATATTGCGCTGGCTGCCGGGCCTCTCAAGCTATTTACTAAATTCGCGGCTTTTACTGTCGGGGTCCAGTTATTAACACTCGCAACCGTCAAAAATTGTTGCTCGAATTGAGCTAACGGTCTGTCTCCGTCATATGTCGGGGGTTTGAGGTTAGCCGCGGTTCTGTTGCTCATGTCAGGGTTAGCGTTGACTGTCAGAGTAGCGTTGGCTTGAGTGAGAGAAGTGAAAGTCGGCTCCTGGGAAGGAACACCGACCAGACTAGGTTCAACTGCGACCAGGCCGCGATCGACCGGCGAAGCAATAGCAAGCGTATGTGGGGGAGCAGTTTCCCTAATTGGCGGCACAGACCTTAAAGAAGCAGGAGTTTGGGTCGGCAGGCAGGAAGAGGTAGAGGGGATAGGCTCCGTCAAGGGCTGGATAGGCTGGGGCTCGTCTCCAGATCCTCGTCGGTCGTCCCTCAGGGTGGAGAGGATGTGAGTAAACGACTGCTGCTGGTCTTGCAGCACTCCCACCAGTCGTCCTTCCGAACGTTCTCGCTCCTCTCGGGCGGCCTGCTGGTCTCGCCGTTGATCCTGAAGAAGCTGCAATAAAAGAGCTTGCTGCTCGGCCTGAGCAGCTTGGGCAGCTTGCTGTGCTGCCAGTTGTGCAGCTTGCTGTCGTTCCTGGGCGGCTTGGGCCGCTTGCTGCACTGCCAGTTGAGCTGCTTGCTGGGCAGCTTGTTGAGCGGCCTGCTGCTGCAGGAGTTGTACCAGGGCGGTAATGGGGTTGGCCTCCTGTTCTTCCGCCCGTGGTACTTGGTTTGAGTTCGAGGTAGCGGCAGCAGGAGAGCCTTGGCGGCGGGTGTTTCGTCGATTGCTCATAACGAGCAGATTTGTTTCTCAGGGAGGTAGGATTCTTTTACAGAATAAGGCAACGGAAGCTTATAGCTTATGAATACAAGCAATCGGCAAAAACCAAAAGAAATGCACCAAACAAATCAGCTTATCGGACTCAGAAACGATCTCACACTCCTGACACCAAATGTAACTTTAGGAGTTACCTTTTAATCGAGCTATGAGTCCCTGAGCGAAATAAGCAGACTTGGAGACACAAATTAATGGTCAAAGCAGATTAGGTTATATTCAGCAAGATACAAGTGTCTCGTTTAGCGTCTGAGACAGGACTGTTTATAAAAAGGCTATCGCGAGATACATCATTTAGTTGTTTTATCAGAAGATGTTTGGTAATTATTACTGTGATGTTTAATACATGGGAGTTCGGGTGGCTATGAAATGAAGCGATATAAAGCAATACAAGGGGTGGACGCACCCTTTGTAACAATATGTATATTGGCGGATTTGTTCAGTTGGCAAGATGACCGTAAATATATACTAGGAAACAGTCTTTTATTCCAAATGAACGTAAATCAAGATATATGCTACAGAACGATTATGAGGTAGCGCATGGGCACACTATGTTGAATTTTATGCCTTCATTCTTATTAGCAATATATAGAGAAACAGACCCTCGCGAGTGAAAATATTTCTTTGGTAATAAACATCTATAAGCCAGGAGTTCAAAAACATTAGTAATAAACATCCACTTGATGAAGCTGTATCCACCTACTAATCCACTTGGATATCGACGGATATTGTTCAATGTCGCATAAGATGCACGGTGGTGGATCTCAAACAAGGAGGTTGAAATTCAGCTGTAAGTCTATCCCTGAATATAATAATATACATCTTTTCTATTGTTAAGAATTAATATTACAAAAATTCGTAGAGTGTTACTGAAACTCTGTTTTCCAGGCATTTATTTGAGCCACTTGATCCTTCTCCTACTACGATGTTGATAAAAAAAAAAAAAAAAATAGCTATTAATTACTTATTTTATGTTACAAATATTTGTTTGTATGGTCAATTAACAGATTCTGAGATGTAACATCTGGTGACCCAGATCTAGTTACGAATTCACGATCGAAGTCATATTTCACAGATCATGAATGTGAGGAAAATTTGATTTACGAATGTGATTCGCCCGACCCGATAATGCACCTGAGACAGTTAAGCAACGTTGGTGTATATGATTTGGCAATTGATTGATTGCAGCAGACTGACCGTTAAGTTGTTGACAATCTAAATGGATTTCGTATAGAAGTTGAGTAGAAACTTAAGAACACGAAATAATATTATTTGTATCTGTTATGTATTTATATTACAATCTTTTGGATCAACCAATTGATGAGTGACATAGTTTGAGTATACCATCATTGAAATACACGTTGAAAACATTGACTCGTAGATCAAACAATCTTTTATTGGTGAATAATTGAGTATTGATTTCACACATATAAAGTATGAAATAATAACCACGCTACTAGATGAGAAATTATGTACTTAATTGAACAGTTTTCATTGTAGGTTCATTGTTGATGATAACAGCCCTGTCCATATGATTTTTCGCCGCAGGATGCTACAATGTAAACAGAAGAGAAACTTCTGGATGAATGGATGTATTTATTCGCTTCGTGTACGACTACTTTAACTTTACCGGAAATATGTAGTAGATGATTTCACGATACATCATATAACTGAATTTTCTTGCCAACGACACAAATCTGTCTACAAAATACTATATCTATAAGTAGAAAAATGTTTCTATATCATCTAAGACGTTTCGAGTTGTACAAAGTGTAACAGTTATTTTACTGATTATGAGTAAGCTTTTCTCGTAAAATGATTCTATCTTATGATCATTTGACAACATTAAATTGGATGGTTCGCCTCTTATTTACGGATGCTATCCTATCCTTGATTGCTGAAATAATCATCGACCTATCAGTTGAATGTAATAATAGGATAATGAAAATTCATATTTAGTTTACCGTCGCGATATTCAGGTACGGTTATATGCATACTGTAGGTAGAATTAAACATATCGTGTATATTGTATATTGTATATGTATCAATATGCGACAAGGATGATGAAATCATCAAATATTATTAGTGGTAAATTATGATATTGTATACGTTATTTTATATACTATATGTATATTAGACTGTGTCAGAATTTGTTTTTTTTTCCGAATAAATGTAAGTATCCCAAAAGTTTCCTTGTCGCGAAAAAAAAATTCCCTGGATATCTAAAAAATTGAGCTGGTGCAAGGGGCGGTCCCCTTTTCCATTTAAAATACATGTAAATTTTTTTTATCTTATACAAAATTGGTCCACACGTCTTTTACTCAAACTTAACAGGGAAATGGTAACAAAGCGTAGAAAAATAGCAAAGAAATGAAATTTTCAATTAGAAAATTATTGGAATTTTTATTTTACTTTTATATATAATTGAAGAACCAATTTTGTCGAAATTAGTGTACGGAAAAAAATTTTTTACACCCATTTATTTTAGAAATAAAAAAAAATAGCTCGTATCTTTTGCGCAAAGTCCAAAATACACTTGTTCATTGTAGCACATGCATTCCATCACGAATGATCGGAAGTTGATCTTTATACATGCGTAATATGTAGAATACATTAGAGTCAGCTTAGCGCTGACCTGTTTGCACATACAAAAAGTAATGAAATAAGCGCAAAAACATTGTAAATGTAAAAAATTAAAACCGAGTTCCAAAATGGTTTCCCCAGCCAAAAACTCGAGAACATCCATACTCTTTTTCAGCGTCAGATTACAAACATCATTTCCTTACAAAAATAGTACAAAATAATACGTGAAATCAGGCATCGAAGCCGAGCGTTCCCTTTGTTAATTTTCAGACTTCAAATTATGTTCTTCAAACGCTAATCAATGGAAATGAATGGAAAACCAATAGAATCATTGATAAAACCTGTGATAAAACAGCATATTGGCGACGGAAAATATTGCTGAAGGAAGTTAGCTCGTATGATGATACGAACTCGGCGGGCATAGATTGTTCTGAAAATTATCAATTGCTGAAGTGTGAGGTAAGATCAGCAATTAGTGCGTCTTTCAATGCAGGATATGTGTACCTATACTGTAAGTCGAATAGAAAGAGAGACGTCGCAAGAGCATCACCGAAGTATACCGATAATGGGTACGTCCAGTATAAGTATGTATCGTTTTATGTATGTGACATGTTTGTAGCATAGCGTTATAACTTTAGTCGAAAATCGGTAAACGATAGATGCAGAATGAAATTGAACTCTTCTTCAAAACTTGCATTCGAATTTAAATTACTGAGATCACCGGGCCTGCATTAGTTCTTGTTATGAACACACTATAGGTATTTTTTTAACTTCAATTTTCAACGGATTACTCATTCCTTTCATTCATTTGTTTCAACACAACCTCTTGCGGAAACCACGAAGCACTAGTGCGTGGAAAATGTTTTCTGATTTTTAAATTTGAAGAAAAAAAGGATTGTATGTAGGGCTCGGGCACTGAAAAGGACTTTATGAGGAGTGTGAAAGTGTCACACGATTCGAAGATGAGGTCTTTCTGCGCCATTGCCATATAAACTACTATTATATAGCAGTTTCAGTCTACAATAATAAATATATTATCAATGCCAAGAATATCCTAACAGTATTTGATCATGCTCCCGACAATTTTGTGGGTGTGATCGTTACACATTGACTGGAAGAAATAATTCAAAAAAAAAAGAGTGCAATTGATAATTTTCAGAACAATCTATGCCCGCCGAGTTCGTATCATCATACGAGCCAACTTCCTTCAGCAATATTTTCCGTCGCCAATATGCTGTTTTATCACAGGTTTTATCAATGATTCTATTGGTTTTCCATTCATTTCCATTGATTAGCATTTGAAGAACATAATTTGAAGTCTGAAAATTAACAAAGGGAACGCTCGGCTTCGATGCCTGATTTCACGTATTATTTTGTACTATTTTTGTAAGGAAATGACGTTTGTAATCTGACGCTGAAAAAGAGTATGGATGTTCTCGAGTTTCTGGCTGGGGAAACCATTTTGGAACTCGGTTTTAATTTTTTACATTTACAATGTTTTTGCGTTTATTTCATACTCTATAGGATTTAAGTCAGATATTTATTTAATTATAATATATATTATAAAGATTTATTTAATTATAGTAAAATTGTATTATTTAATATTACTGAATGAATATTTTAATTTGTTTCATTACATTGAAAGTGATAAATACTTGGGTCACAGTTGGGGAGTTTTGGTTTAAATTTAGTGGGTTCTAAAATTGCTTTAGGGGGAAAGTTTTCAAACAGTTTTCCACGCTCTTTCAAATGGTCTACACCCCGATTCAATATTATTAGCAATCCGTCTTCGAGAAAATGACGCCTGAAAATGGAAAGTCCGGACTTACCTCTTTCGTTGGAATATGAGCCAGCATTTCACTTTTTTGGGTCTGGTTCGGGATATTTGTTGTAAACAATCGACATGGATAATTCGGGAGGCCGGAACTCTTCGCCTCGTAGTTGAAAAAAGCGGGTATTGCGATAATATCGTCTGTACTTACCTCTTTCGTTGGAATATGAGCCAGCATTTCGTTCTTTTGGGTCTGGTTCGCTTTATTTGTTGTGAAACATCGCTAAAAACAATCAGAAATGTCGGCCGTATCTACCAATTATTCGAAAACGATCAAGAACTCTCGTAAAGTGTGTTACATTTCGTTTGTGGTACATGGAAATTGTTATTTTTACTTATGAAATGCTAGGTTCCAGCCGCTAGCATTTCATTTTTTCGAAATGAGTTTTCGAGTATTAATTCATTAGAACTTTTGATAAAAACTATCAGGAACTATAGAACTCGCGAGAATGCTATAGGAACAACCAATTTTTTATGAAATGCTAGCACATGAGATGCTAGGTTCACACACGTGCGCTCGGCCGAGTCAAAAAGTGACGTCATGGTGACTAGATTTTAAAAGTTGCGGAAATGAATTTTGAAAACTCCTATCATGTGGAGGATCGATAAAGACAACTTTTTTGCATTGACAGTTTATTTCAATAGTCAAAGTTTTCGAGAAAAAAGATGAAATTTACAAAATCGTCAAACCGATTTGCACCACGTTTTTTAAACTCAACTCGCTCTAACTTCGGCAAATATAAATGGATCTTTTTGATTTTTGGCATGCAGTCGTAGAATACGCTAGCGCTGCTGATAAAGTCATAAAAAGTTACATATTAAATAGTTTTTATCCAATAAATCAAACAAAACCAGCGGGTGAGTTTTTATAAGCTTACAGTGCAACCTCTGAATAAGCCCTCTCCGAGTAAGACCGCTTCCCCTAATCTTCATTCGAGAGTTGCCCCCACTACTTCGCACATCGTAGACTCACACTTTGCACGTGTAATTCATCGAGTGCGAGCGGTCCTATTTGGAGGTTGAGCCGAGAATTTTTTGCTGCGAATTCGGAAGCGGGTGGGGGTAACTCATTTCTTGGCATTATACTCCCCTACCAGCCCGAGCCCGGTCTTATTCAGAGGTTGCACTGTATGTTTGTTCAAACAGAAAAAGTGTGCTATGAAGTTGAAGTCTCGAAAAACTTTCAGCGAGGCGTTTGTTCGTTAACATAACGGGAAGATTCTCAGAAATTTTTAGATCATTTGGATGAGAAACTATGAAGATAGAGCGATTTTACAAAACTCGGGCTATGCGTGCGATCTCAATCTTGCGATATAATAAAGATTGGGATCGCACGCATAGCTCGAGTTTTGTAAAATCGCTCTGTCTTCATAGTTTCTCATCCAAATGATCTGAAAATTTCGGAGAATCTTCCCGTTATGTTAAGGCGAGACTTCGGTGAAACTTTCGGCCCAAATGACCAAAAAATCGATTTTTCGTTTTTGACGTTAAAATGTTCTTCAATCCTTCCCCCACCTATACAAAATGTGACATTCCCGAAAAAAAAAATTTGAAGGCGTCTTTTGGCACGTTTAAGGGGGTATATACACCTTTAAATGGGTTGAATTTCTGGAAAACAATTTTTTTTTTTTCTGCAACTTGAAGACTCTGAACAAATTGAAAAAAAATCATCATGTTTGAGGAGGGTTTGACCCTTATTATCCATATTTTACATCATGTATTACTTTCAGTCTAATAGTGGTTGCGCTGAAGACAAGAAAAGACAAAATCACTTAGTTGTCGTAAAGAATCACAACCAGAGTTGGACCGATCTTTGAATTTTTGGTCTACAATTGTTCATAAGACATGCCTCTATCAGATGAACATAGATCTTTTTGATATTGCAAGAATTACTTGAATTATTGAATTTTTTCGATTTTTTTTTTTGATTTTGACAAAATTTTGGCTCATTTTTCCATTATCTGGACTAAAAATGGGTTTATCAAAAAGTCATATGTTCATCTGATAGAGGCATCTCTCATGAATAATTCAAGACCAAAAAATCAAAGATCGGTCCAACGGTTGATTTTATTCTTTACGACAACCGGTCAAAATAGTGATTGTTCAAAAATTAACTTTTAAACTTCATCACTATGTTGATGGTTCTGGATGCCGATACACTACTATAATACTTCTCTATGATCTATCGAGTGAGTTAATAATGCAAAACAGTTTTCCTTCCTTCTTTTTGATCCAGGCGTTGGACCGACGCAGGTAAAGTTAAAAGCTTGTTTTGCGACGTCGCCTAAGTCCTGCGCCGCCTTATTTCTATAAAGCACCTGGTTCACAACTGCTACGTTCCACCTCGATGGCCTCCTCTTGCTGGTTTGTCTGTAGTTGCCTCAGAGCAATATGAGCTTCCTTGGTCCTCTGCTCCGCTCGCTTATCGACAACTTCGATTTGGGCTTAGCCCTGTAGTTTCGCTGCAGCGACAGCGTAGCGTCTTGGCTCTACTGAAAATTTTTGCATGATTCTCAACATACCTCGTTGACTTTCGGAGTTGATCGCTGCAATGTTGGCTCCAACTTGAAGGACGTCACGACCTGAAAATAAAGTCTTAGGACTCGCTCCTATTCTGTGTCTTGCCTCCGACTCAGCGCTTTAGTAATGCCTTGTCTTGCCTGAGGTCAACGGAGACTGGTCTGACCTCATTCATCTCAATTTCTGGGAGATTAGCCCGCCGTTTGAATGTCTCAACTGTTCGAACTGCAATTGCCTGTTGATACTTACACCAAGAGTCTCGACCCTCCGGGTAGAGATGGTGCTGCGGCTTATCGTCTGTCGAAGACTTGTGGTACCATATAGCTCATATAGCTGTTTTTATACCTTGAACTAATTTGGGGTTGTTCCGTAAGCATTTCAATAGTAAGACAGATAGTTTAAAATTTGAAAAATTGATACTACTAATTTGCATTTTTTTTTGCAAACTTTGAATAGTGATACACAACTTCAGAATCAAGTAAGCCAAGTCTAGTTATCGTGACAGTGAATAACTCATTTTTTGCCTACATATTATTTGCATCTTAGCAATCATTTTACAGAAATTCAGTAAATCGCGTTTATCTCAGAACTATATTTTTGGGTATTCAAAAAATTCCTTGCGTCTCAGGTTTCATCGAATTGATTTGCCCTTCGGCAGACATATTTTTTGGCATGTTATCTTCAAATTGCTAGAAGGAATTTTGGCTCCGATGAATCTACTTCGTTTCGCAGCATGAGATATACCACAAAATGTAAGAGCAAAAAATGAAGCCAGTTCCAGTAATTATTGAAATCACCTAGAGGACTCTAATCAAAAATTGCTTCTAGCAGTTTTTAGTCCTTGATAGTAACTGTGTTCAGAAAAAGTTTCAACCTTCTGCGATGAAACCCAGTGCGCAAGGAGCGTTTCAAAGAAATGTTAGAAAAATATTCATAACTCAAAAACTGCTTGTTCGATTGGGTTCAAATTTGAATCAGGTTTTAGTATGAAGGTTCTCAAATTTTGGTTAAAATTTCAAAAAAATTGATTCACAAATACAGAATTTTTTTTTTCACCGTAGTCTCCCCTTAACGAACAAACGCCTCGCTGAAAGTTTTTCGAGACTTCAACTTCATAGCACGCTTTTTCTCTTTGAACAAACATAATCTTATAAAAACTCACTCGCTGGTTTTGTTTGATTTATTGAATAAAGACTATTTAATATGTAACTTTTTATGACTTTATCAGCAGCGCTAGCGTATTCTACAACTGCATGCCAAAAATCAAAAAGATCCATTCATATTTGCCGAAGTTAGAGCGAGTTAAGTTTAAAAAACGTGGTGCAAATCGGTTTGACGATTTTGCAAATTTCATCTTTTTTCTCGAAAACTATTGACTATTGAAATAAACTGTCAATGCAAAGAAGTTGTCTTTATCGATCCTTTACATGATAGGAGTTTTCAAAATTCATTTCCGCAACTTATAAAATTTGGTCACCATGACGTCACTTTTTGACTCGGCCGAGCGCTATGAGGGTTATTCGATCCGGGCCTTCAATTGACAATCGTATTATACATCATTTTTTCAACATCATGAATTATTGCAATCGCGTAAAAAAAAGAACTTATACTATCAACTGAAAGAATCCATTCAATAAGATTTGCGATAACTTTTTTAAGAGGGTACATTGGGATGGTTCAAAAAAACTTAATATTTTTCTTTCCTTCTATTCGGTATGTGAAAACGTTAATAGATGGTAAAAGCAAAATTTTCCACAAATATGAGTTCTATATTGAAAGTTTTTAAAAGGTAGTTCAAGCCATTTTCAGCTTATTCTTCGAATTTGACTTGATATTACAGGTTTCTACATTTTTCATATTTCAAATTTCGACATTTGTCACGTAATGAAGGAGGAAGAAAAAATATCGCCTTTTTTCGAACCACCTTCGTGCACCCCTTAAAAATATACACTTAAAACAATTCGTTTCAAATCGCTGATACGCTGTGGTGGAATATTTCATTGACTCACGATCAGTTTTTTCACAGCCGATCACTAGTGTTTTCAACTATCGTTTACAATCATTGAAGAATATTTGGATTTGGCGTATTACGTAGTTTTCAGCTACTGATAAAAAGGCGGTTGGTGCAGCATATCGATGGCATCGTGAACTGATTCTTTTCGAAATTTAAAAGAAACATTCTACATCGATGTAATTCCGTACCAAACCAACAATATGTAATGAATTTCAATTTTGAGTATGAAGTTTTTTCACCTGAAACTGCTTCTGTATAATTGAATGTAAAAGCGGCTTAGATTGAATAATTTCCGGGATATAAAACATATAGGTATATGCCCATGTATAATAAGATTCAAGATATATTCATACGTGAGGGATATATTGTAACGTAACTAGACTATAGCGTAGAGCATGTCTCAACTATAGCATATTCACAGTAACATAACTAGACTATAGCGTAGGGCATGTCTTAACTATAGCATATTGACTAGGGTGGTCCAAATTTTTTTCGAAATTCTGGGTTTAGGCTCAAATGATAGTTTTCGATGAGTTAAGACTCCACCTAAATAATTAGCTCAATCGATCAAGTTTTAGAGGTCGCGGAAGGCCGTTTTATTTTTACATTTGAATAACACAGGGAAATCGTCAGTTTTTACTCAATATGAGGTTTCGCGAAAACTTGGGGGAATTCGGAGTCGCTTATATCACTTTCTTGTAGTCACTAGATTACTTGAGAATGTAACACATGTCTAATCCCAACCCAAAATATTTTAGTGAGAATTTCAAGTACTTCTTGTTGAGTCGAAATCTGCAAAAAATCACCGATTTTTTCACTAAAATCACGGATTCATCATTTTCTTATAGTCAGTAGATAGATAGATAGATAAGTAATCTATTGACTACAAGAAAGTGATGAATCCGTGATTTTAGTGAAAAAATCGGTGATTTTTTGCAGATTTTGACTCAACAAGAAGTACTTGAAACCCTCACCAAAATATTTTTGGTTGGGATGAGACATGTGTTACATTCTCAAGTAATCTAGTGACTATAAGAAAGTGATATAAGCGACTCCGAATTCCCCCAAGTTTTCGCGAAACCTCATATTGAGTAAAAACTGACAATTTCCCTGTGTTATTCAAATGTAAAAATAAAACGGCCTTCCGCGACCTCTAAAACTTGATCGATTGAGCTAATTATTTAGGTGGAGTCTTAACTCATCGAAAACTATCATTTGAGCCTAAACCCAGAATTTCGAAAAAAATTTGGACCACCCTAATATTGACAGCAGGCACCAGCCGGTAGCTGGGCGGCGCGCGCTCGCTAGCAGGTGACGTGTAGGCGAGAGGACCCCGCGTCAACGCATACTACGCCGCAACTTGCTATAAAAAGGCGGTGACGCCAAGCACAGGTACCCCAGTTGAGCTAAAGCAGCTGTGCGAGTCATACGTAGATTCAGATAATAATAGGTCGTTCGAGCTAAAGTAGTCGTCCGTACTAAATTCAAATCAAATATAGGAGTAATGTGCTAAAGCAGCTGTGCTACCTCAGAAAAATCAATAAAAATCAAGTATTATATCGAGCCACCATTTTGAATAACAATTAAAATCAAGAGTATTTTATATTGTATTACATAAAGAAAATGAAATAACAATTAAAATCAAGTGTATTTTATATTGTATTAAAAGAGAAAAAACGTTAACGATAAACTGTTAATTTGAACAAAAAGATAGACAAAGTTAAAATAATCAAACCATAGTATTATAAATATCATTTATAATTTATATAGAATCACATTTAATTATTTTATGTTAAACCAGTTATAATTTCTATGAAAACAATTTTAGTTTCTTAATAAACGACATATGGAAAGCCATATGTCACTATCAATATAAACACATTGTTAACCTAATCTTTCTGAATCCATACTCTGTTTTCTACGAATAATATATAAAATATAAACCCAGTTCAAACACATTAGGTAGAATAACAAGACTGAGTTCGGACAACGCTGAAGGGATCTTTTCTCAGCGAGATTCCTTACTTAGTTGAGTTATTAATAGGAAAGCAATAGAAATAGCGAAATCAGACAGAGACAACGCTGAAGGGATCATTTCTCAGCGAGATTCTCAGTCTAACGTAGTTATTTAATAGAAGTTGGATAGAATAACAAGACTGAGTTCGGACAACGCTGAAGGGATCTTTCCTCAGCGAGATTCCTTACTTAGTTGAGTTATTAATAGGGAAACATTAGAAATAGCGAGCAAGGTCCGAGACAACGCTGAAGGGATCTTTTCTCAGCGAGATTCTTAGACCGAGCAAGCTATTTATACAATCAAAAATAGGTAGAGTAATGAAACTGAACCGAGACAACGCTGAAGGGATCTTTTCTCAGCGAGATTCTTAGTTCGGTGTAATTACTAAAACGAATTAAATAACGTAGGATATTGTGACCGAGACAACGATGAAGGGATCTTTTCTCATCGAGATTCTCATACATGATATCAGATAAAATTTCGGATAAAGGTCTTTTCTTTACTTTTATACCTCAATCGAGTTCTGAAAACTATAAAATAGATCCTAGACAAAGAACACACCCGAACTTAGGATAACTCTCACTCTGAGAGCATATCCTGGTGTAAAGTTTAATTCAGTACCTCAATAGGAGGTAGATGAAAATATAACTTTATAAACCCACAAAAGTTACAATATATGAGCATATATTATGTTCCAAATTTCCAGGACGTGTATTCATATATGCAAGTTATACAGGGTGTCTCGAAATTCGCGCATGTGCTACATACGGGCGGATTCCTTGCGAAGAATGAATACGGAATATCCAAGTACAAACTTCCGCGAGGACTTAGTTTTCCTGTAAAAGCACTTATTAACGAACCAATCAGCGTTCATCTTTAGAAGACTGTCTAAAATCCGTATCGCCGTCCGCCTTATTAGCGCGAGCGAAGCAATAATGTGTGGTGTTCCCCGCTCGCTTGTCACAACGCGCTCGTATACGTGAGCGCGACACATAAACAGATATACGAGCGCGTTGTGACAAGCGAGCGGGCAACACCACACATTATTGTTTCGCTCGCGCTAATAAGGCGGACGGCGATACGGATTTTAGACAGTCGTCTAAAGATGAACGCTGATTGGTTCGTTAATAAGTGCTGTGACGTTGCAGATTCGCTGCCGTCACAGGAGCCCTTTTGGCTACCGATTTTTAGCGATTTAATTAGAGTTAGAGTACCGATACCGCGAGAGAGAGACGAGACACGTCTCACCCTCGGGAAAACAGCGACACACCACAGACAAATAGTAGATTCCGAACAGATAGTAATTTGAAGTGTTTTTTTGTTAATGTGCCGAGAGAGAGAGAGAGAGAGAGAGAAGAAGGAGGAGGAAAATGCCGCTACGAGGACTACCGCAAGGCAGCTCAGATTCCGCGATGACCTCCAGGGTACACACTCCGGGGTAGTGTACTACCGCTATTAACTGGAGGGAAGGACGAGGACCTTGGGAGTACTCTGGCCTGTGGAAAATAGGGGTCGCATACGGCTCCACGCCAGCAGAGTACACCTACCGCCTGCGACTGGCCTTGCAACGACGGCGTATAGGGCTGCACGCTATCGCTACAGCCTCCCGTTACCACACCAAGTACACCACCACACCTGCCGCTATCGCCGACGCCAGGATGGCCACGGCGTTCGGTTATCCCGAAAGGACGAGCCTCGTGGGAGAGACGCGCCCCACGTGCTTCTGGCAGGCCAAAAGCGCATCAGGCCCTGTCAGAAGGCTGCCACCAGTGCCGTGGAGCCACAGCAGTGTAAATCCCGCCGAGATTGGGGGCACAAGTGTGATATCGCATCTTAGAATCCCAGGTCCCGCCTTCCCGAGGTCAACATACCGCATAAACTGCACCGTAGCGCATCTATACCGCCTGCCGCTTGCCGCCCGGCAAGGCTCAACGCATCGCACGCATCGGCTGACGAGCCGATCGTGCGAATTACCGTCGCGTAATTAGAATAACCAATAAGGTATCGAGAGACGTCTCATAGGATCCCCACCCCAGAGACAATTGTCAGAAGGAAGCTCGTCGCCGAAAATCAGGAAGACGTTCGTCACTTCTACGTTACGCCTTAGTACGATTAGACGTGTTAAGATCTCTCTCTCTCGCCTCTCGCAGTCAGTTTCCGCATTGTGAATCTCATACCGCTTCGCGGCTGTAAAGTCAAGAGTGTAGTGTGTACGAGCAGCAAACTCTTCGTAAGGTAAGGTCTCTATTAATTCCCGCTTGCCGAGTCACGCAGTTCCCGCTGGACTTCCTAAATATCGCTGAAGTAGTCAGTTTTTAATTCGTACAGTAGTGTTCATGTATGGATGCCCAGTGGCTAACTTTTTTTTCCGGAAACGAGTCTCCTTTCTGGTCTTTTTTATGTACCTATGATCGATGAAGCAGTCGACAGGAGAGCTTGGAAAACCACGACGAAGCCTCCCGCCGCTGTCATTCCGCATTCGCATAACCTCTAAGTTCGCGAGAGCACAAATAATTTTAATAATTAATCAAAATTAAATTAATTTTTCCCGCATATTGTTTCGCATTTAAGACTCGATGGATGTGAAATATTTTATATAGTTTAGCATATTACGGAAAGCCTAATGCCCGGAGCATTTCCTAAACAATGAATAGAATGCCGCAAACGCTGATAAGGTTAACTTGTGCAGTAATTTAAACTGTTTTTAGATTCACTGCAACAAACCAGTAATAACCTTATTAGGTATAAAATTATAACGATGACACGTAGTAAAAAAAATGGGTTCATCATTTGTAAATTCATTCTGATTCTCATGCCCGAAAATTTATTATCAATTCGTCTCATTTCACTACGCGTATACTAATCATCCATTTTTCCAGCATTTATGTCGATTGGGTTTATTTCGATCCCTTGACGATATGAAGTCGAAGCCTAAAGTCTGGTTTGAACAGGAGAATCTACCCTCTGTATCCATTATCAAGATCTGTGTCCAAATGTTGAAGTCATCTTACAGGCCCCTTGCCAGTTCAAGTCTAGTTCTGCGATGAGAATCTACTCCATGTATCCATTAACAATATTTGTGTCCAAAGCCTAAAGTCCGGTTTGAAAATTAGAATCTACCCCATCTATCGATTATCAAGATGAGTAATGCGATATACTTCATTAAATGTAATTTGCAAATAAAAACATTCAGTCATTGATATTCAGAAATCTCATATATTATTTTTCAGACATAAAATTAGCAGGTATTTGTAAAGTGAGGTGAAATTATTTCAACGACTCAACTAGATTAATACCTTTAAAGTAGGTTCAATCAGAATCTAGAGGGATAGATAAAATTCAAGTAATGTATTACATTTGTTTGAAATAATTGAAATGTTCTGTCTTTAATATTCGTTGATGAAAAATTTGAATCATATAAAATATTTACTGAAATCTGAAACAAGCTAAATGGAAAATGCTTAATGGAAACATCGATCTAATTAGTTGAACCCGAGGCCACTTTCCAGCTTGAGTATAGTTCTACGATGAGAAACTACCCCATGTATAGATTATCAAGATCTCCATCTGCAGCTCGAAGTCATTTTTGAGGCCACTTGCCAGTTCCAGTCTGATCCAACGATGGGAACTGTGTATGGATTCTCAAGAGCGTTGCTCTTAACGTAGAATTAATCTTGCTGCAACTTCTGTCTTATAAATTATGGGAATTCGTTTGAGTCATATCGGCGAGGGATCGAGATAAACTCAATCGACATAAATGCTAGAAAAATGGATGATTAGTATACGCGTAGTGAAATGAGACGAATTGATAATAAATTTTCGAATATGAGAATCAATAAATTTACAAATTATGAACCCGTTTTTTTTACTACGAGTCATCGTTATAATTTTATACCTAATGAGGTTATTACTGGTTCGTGGCAGTGAATCGAAAAACAGTTTAAATCACTGCACAGGTGAACCTTATCTGCGGCTTCTTGTTCCCGGCATTATATTTATTGGTTAGGAAAAGCTCCGGGCATTAGGCTCTCCGTAATATGCTAAACTATATAAAATATTTCACATCCATCGAGTCTTAAATGTGGAACAATATGCGGGAAAAATTAATTCAATTTTGATTATTTATTAAAATTATTTGTGCTCTCGCGAACTTAGAGGTTATGCGAATGCGGAATGACAGCGGCGGGAGGCTTCGTCGTGGTTTCCCAAGCTCTCCTGTCGACTGCTTCATCGATCATAGGCACATAAAAAAGACCAGAAAGGAGACTCGTTCCCGGAAAAAAAAGTTAGCCATTGGGCATCCATACATGAACATTACTGTACGTAGCCGGCGGGCTACGTCATTGCACATTCTCTTAGATTAAGTAGTATCGTAGGTTAGTTAGGTTAGTTAAGTTAGATTAGTTGGAAAGGAAGTCCAACGTAAGAGTTTCGTGCCTGATTGAGCTTTTCTGAATATTTGTGTCTTTGAGTTGCTTTGGAGTTGTTATTTGCTATATTTCACTTGCTTATACCGATTTGCTAGCTCGTTACCGCTTCTATCACGCATGTAATTTGTTATCTTTGATATTTCTTTGATTTTCTCTTGATCTATGTGATATCTTTGATTCTCTATGATTTCTGTGCTTTTCTTGTAATATTTTCTTGTATGGTGTGTCGCTAACTATTTTCCAACTCCCCGAGGATTGGCTGAACGTAGTTGTCATAGTTGTTTAAGATTTTGTTGTTAATTTAGCTTATCTTTGAATAATATCGAAGTTAATTAGTAGTTCTCTTATTTGGTTTATCGCTACGCGATCCCTTGTTAACTTAGCTTCTTTTGTTGTAAATCTCTCGAGTCAATCATTTTATTGAGCTAAAATATAGTAGATCTGTTGTAATATCGCTAGTGCCGCCAGGGGTAGGATCTTGTTGCCTGAGTATCGTATCGCTCGATGATACGTGCCTAAAACGTAGTATAATAGCTTGTTTTGTATCGCTTCACAGGCGCACTAGCTAGCCAGCATATTATTGTTTTTCTTGCCGCTAAGGCGGACGAAGGCTCAATAAAATAAGTATTTTCCGTAGTCAAAATTATTATTCCCGAATTACAGTTGTTGTATTATTTTTGCTATTTCGCTTAACGAATTCATGATATTATAAAGTAGTTCTGTTAATGTAATTTATTGTACCGCGTGTACGATCTGATTGAAAAATATAATATACGGAATTGTTAAAAAGGTTTATCTGGTGTTCAACATTTATTTCTGATAATCTAATTAACTAAGTAAGGTGTATCCCGCCCCTCTATCATTCTCGAAGGAAAATCTCAGCTAACTGTGCCGTCGAGGCCGTCGTTCCGCTAATTTTGTTATTTGAGTTGTTATCGCTGAATTTTCTAGTTTCTTGATAGTAGAAAAATTGACGCATTCGCGTCTGGCGCCCAACACTCTATCTTGTATCGCAGAAAAATCGTTCGTATCGTCAGGAACGCCGTAGAGCGCGGTGAGAGCTCTGAACCACCGTTGCAGTGCTTTTACAGGAAAACTAAGTCCTCGCGGAAGTTTTTACTTGGATATTCCGTATCCATTCTTCGCAAGGAATCCGCCCGTATGTAGCACATGCGCGAATTTCGAGACACCCTGTATATAAGTACAATTATGATCGGGTATGTGGAAGAGGTTGTAGGCGGACGTGCTGAGAACCGGTCCTTGCAAAGGTATAAAGAACTCGTAACCCAGATAGCACTGAGACGTCTTGTGGATGTCTTCAAGACGTCTTGAAGACATCCACAAGACGTCGTAAATTTCTTGAGACATATCAAGAATGCGTCTTTCAGATATCATTCAGACGTCCCAAAGCCGTCTGCGCAATATCGTCTCATAAAAGATGTCTTCAGGTCGTCCGATTAAAGACGTTTAGGGCGCCGGCTCAATGTGCGGATCCCATGCACACCGGTATGGAGGAATTTGAATGTGGAGGAAATTAGTAAACGTGAATATTTAATAAAATCAGATGCGCCATTTATTGTCGCATTTGGCCGTGAACAATAACTGGCATTTCTGATATTAATAAATAATCAAATAAAATGAATACAATCAGTGCTACTTATGGGTAATTCACATTTTGAAAAACGGAAAGTCACTACCGTGGATGACATGTTTTATTTAAGGGTTGCACTACCTCAGGGGTTGCAAGCTCGGTGAATATTGACCATTAACCTTAAGGTACTGAATATTTATCCCAAGGTGGAATTCTGAAAAAAATGTAATAGGTAAGGTAATAATTTGAAAACAATGTCGTCCATGGAAGTGACCTCTCGTTTTTCAAGATGAGAATTACCCTTCTAGAGAATAATGTATTTTGAATAATTTTTATGATTACGCCTAATTGTTACAGAAGTAACAGATAAGATCTTTATGATGCAAATAACAAAATAAATGAGGAAAATCTTATATTATATCTTTGGATTGATACTTCTTAGGAACATAAAACTCAAGGTATAACACATATATCTCCATGAGAAACTTATAACGAAGCAGTATTCATATGAAAACACCTAAAATATATTAACTAATACATTGACTCGAATCATCACAGAATATTAACTCTTCTTAAGGGGTCAGTCCACTTTAGACACTCGAAAAAATAGCTATTTTCACGATTTTTTTTTTGAGACAACTGTTTAGAATAATGATATAAAAGTTATTTGGTTTTATAAATTAAGTCTTGAAATACAAAAAAAAAATTTTTTTATTCATTTTTATTAACATTTTGGTAAAAATAACTGTAATGTCGTGTAACGCCTCAAAAATGGGTTGATGAGACAGCTCCATCATAACTCAAGAACGGCTTATCTGAACCAAAAAAAAAAAGTGCTTTAGATTCAGTACGACATTGGCTACAGAATGACCCTCAGGTATCAAGTTTCGATGGATAGAAAAAAAATGGCGGGTAAAAATTGAAAATTTGAAAAAAAAAACGTTTTTTTTCGCCCATTTTTGCAATAAAAGATATAGTAAAAATTAAAATTTCAAAACCACCGAGGGTCATCTTGGAGCAAATCATGTCTAGAATATATGGTTAAAATTTGAAGAAGATCGGTTCATTAGTTTTCGAGATACGATGGAGCTAGATTTTGAAAACGTTGTTTTGAGAAAAACACGTTTAAAGTTACACGTTTAAATCTTACCTTTAACTATTAGTCTAGTCGAGAAGTGAGTTTCCTGAGAAAAATAGTTCTAAGTCTCTTAAAAATATAAGCGATAGCTCATTCGATTTGGAATGCGATCCTGAAAAAAGAGTTTTTTTTTTTTTATCCGGAAACAAAAATTGTAATTGTTATTAACAAAAAACAAACAAAAAAAAAGGCGTCTCCGGTTTTTGGCTATAACTAAAAAACTGTAAGAGATAACGAAAATTGAAAAAAAGCATCTTAAAGAGGAGAAAATTTCCAATAAAAAAGTCTCGACTCCCGGAACTCTATCTCCATTATTTATAATTTTAATTTGACGATGAAAATAGGGTTCCGCGCGGCCGTTTCAGCACTGACGCGTCGCCGCTGAACAGAGAGTGCTATAGAAATTATTATTTTTTTACTATTAAATATCAATTTAAAAATTTAAAAAAATTATGCTATCATCAGAACACTCCATAGAATCTAGATCCGCAGACAAAAAATTTTTAACTTCATTTTTCTAAAAGCTATACAATTGTTAATTAACTAATTTTTTTCGGACTTCTGTTTTCATAAACGGCGACATAAAAGTTTAAATAATTGGCCTAAAAATCTTTTACTTCTTGGGGCCCTTCTTATATGTATACTTAACAAGATTACCTAATAAAAGATTAAGAAAGTTCTTTTATTTGTTTATAATGAATTTACAAAGTTCCAAAAAAATGATAAATGAAAAAAATAATGGTCAAAAAATTTTTGTTAAGGAAAATTATGTTATGGCTGTTTTCACATCTAACAATGACATTAACAAATGTTAAAAAAAAAATTTTTAATTCATTTGTTGAAAAATTTTTCATAAACAAATGGTCAAATTTAACATTTTTCAAAAAATTATTTTTGTTTTTATATTGAGAAAAGTCAACCATGATTAAAAAAAAAAAAAATTTTCCTTAAAAATTTTTTTTTATTGTTTATAATCGTTTTTTTCATTTATCTAACATTCAAATTATTAGTTAAGGAATAATTTTTTTTTCTAAAATCATAATTGGCAGTTCTCTATATAGTAACAGAAACAACATTTTTTTTTAGCAACAATTTGATCGTTTATTAAGTTACCAATTTGTTATAAACAAATTCTGATTTTCAGTTTATTTTTTTTATTAAACTATTAAAAATTACGAAAACGACGATGTATGACAAAGTGTGAAAATAATTTTTTGTCTATTTTTTATTGCTTTCAAAAAATATCGTGGTATCAAAGTTGAAGCTGTTACCTGATTTGTCAACTTATAAATTGCTGTAACTTTTTAACTATTAAAGATACAGTCTTTGACATCCAAGACGATTATTTAGAGAATAAATTTATCTTTTTTATAAACGTTTCTCCAGCTCGGTATCTATAATAATTCCTTTGTTACATGCTTTTGTTTATAAAAATCTCCAGTATCTGCATTTTATAATCCTTATATCTTATAAACTATCGCAATTACGCCTTTTATCATTCAAGGCAATTTTGTAGACTTATTATTAGGCAACTTGAATAAAAAATAAATTTTTCTTTAACGCCAATTGTTCATATATTATTCGTATTCATTCTAATTTAAAAATAAAAAATTCATACATTGTTTGGTGTTTCATCGTATAAATATTAACAACTATGAAAGATAGTCACACATATACATAGTACGTTACCGTCCCTTTTAGGCAGGCTGCTCATCATTCAATTGTGAACCTTAATTCTGTGCAGTTGTGTTTCTTGTCTAATATTACCTCAATTTTTTAATATTTGAAACTGTTGAAATATTGTAATATTTATATTTCTTACATATTTTGTGATGTTGTGTTTTTATTTTGTTGTGTAGTTAGATTGAATTTTATCAAAACCATGGATATTACAAAACTTTGTTTCGTGTGTGAGAAAACTCTAAGTGCGGGTGATGTTAAAGATACTCAAAAAAAAGGTATTCAAAAATACATAACTCTCAGTCAGAATTATGGTGACAATAAGTGGAAATTGTTTGAAAATCGAGCTGAAATTCAAGTACACACTCGTTGTAATCTCGATTATTTGACTGGATCCTTCAAGATTCCGGAAGTTGTTGATTCTCCAGCATCTGGACGGTCCTCGCGGGCCAGTTCCACTGATAGATTTGATTTTAAATCATTATGTCTATTTTGTCAGAAGAATTGGGCAAGAAACCGTGGACAAAAATATGTAGTATCATCAGACTTGATCATAAATAAATTTTTGGAAGTCGCAGAAGCACGCAATGATGAACTGGGAGCAACGGTTATTTCTATAATTAATACAACGCCATCTTTAGTTGAAGTTCAGGCTCGATATCACCACAATTGTTTAAACGATTTCATGTATATTTCACGAGCATCTACCTCTAGTGATGTCCCCGATCCACGCGTAGAAAATACTTTGAAATTAATCTATAATTATATAGAAAATCATGAAGAGTGTCAATTTTCATTGAAAGAACTACAAGCTGTTGCAAATCACGAGTTATCAAACAAAACTATTTTAAAACACTTAAAAATAAAATACAATGATGATATTACTATAATGACGCGTCCTCGTAAAGATACAACGATTTGTTACTCTGGTACTGGATCATTGCCTGTCGATGACCTGTGGTATTTACATAGAGAAGAGAAAAAAGAAGATGAACGAATCAGAATTATCAGAACTGCAGCAGAGTTAGTGCGAAGACAAATCAAAAGCATTAGCCATGATAATAAAACCTATCCTTCCTCTTCGAATTTTCTCGGAAATGTTGAACAAGATATTCCGAATTATTTAAATGTTTTTCTTAGTGAAGTCGTGTTGAACAGTTTTTCCAAAAAGCAAACTAAGCAAAATCTCGGTACGGATGGTTCGACTAATAATGAACTCTTTGTAAATGATCATCCTACTCTAGAAGGTATGTGTAATATTTACGTTACTTAATAAATATTTCACATTTAAAACTTTATGATTCTTTTCCTTACTTAATAATTATTTTTATTCATTTATGTTCATAGATCCAAACAATACTGAAGAATTTGCGTCCTACGACGATAACCAGAAGAAAATGGAAGTAAAGAAGAACTATTTAGCACATTCTATTATTTGCGCGCTTCGTCCGAAGTCATTTACTTCAACTTTGCATCAGGCTACCGGTCTTTATATAAATCGTAAGAGTGGTTCAAAACTCATCATTAATCTCCTTTCGAATTTAGGAGTTTGTGCTTCGTATTATAACGTCGCTTTGCATGAAATATCAGCCATAAAAGCAGAAGTAACAACTATTAAACCACCAGTCTTTGCTCAGTATGTGTATGACAACGCCGATCATAATGCACAGACAATTGATGGAAAAAATACAATTCATGTAGCTGCTGGTATAGTAGCTCTTCATCCTCCATCAGCCCTAGGGACTGATAGCCCAGTACCAAAATTGAAGAAGTTACCTCGCGCCTCTGAAGTCGCTTCTTTTGGGAATGTTCCATTGAAAGAATACAACGATTGTGGCACATCATTGAAATCAGTCATATATGAAGATGTCCAAAAGTATAAATTTGGCAACATTGAACCAGGATTATTACCAGTATACACGACTTACATATGGGGTCGTTATTTAAAAGTGTGGGGATTGCCAAGTCTGCGAGGCTTTCTTGAGAAAGTTTCTTATGAGATTGATTACAGCGTATCGAGAATCCTGATATTACCAATCATTGACGAAGACCCTTCTAACCCTCACACTATTTACACTGCATTACATTTTGCGGCAAACCATGCTAAACAAATCAAAATGCACACGTGCTTTGTTACTTTCGACTATGCATTGTGGATAAAAGCCAAGCAAATTCTTTGTAACACTCAAGATGAAGAGCTGAAAAATGTGCAGCTTCGTTTGGGCGGGTTTCACTTACTCATGTCTTTTTTGAAAGCTGTTGGAACAATAATGAGTGGCTCGGGCATTAACGAACTTTTTGGCACTGTCTTCGCAACAAATTCAGTGGACAAAATGTTAAATTGTACCGCGTATTCTAGAGCTATACGTGCGCACATTTTAGCAGCAACCGCCATCGGTGAGTTAGTTGCAAATATTGCCGAGTCTGAAGAAAACATCAATAATCATGCGGAAATAATAGGCATAAAAACTTTTGATCGTCGCAGAGCCGCACCATTAACCATGAGCGTACAACGGATTATCAACACAAAGAAAAACAATCTGTCTACTCTGTTAAAAGATTTTCAGGAAAATCCGCCGACGTTAAGGGGGGGGTAGGGTATTTTCCGTGATAAAAAGGCATATTTTTGAGGATTTTTCGAGGCGATATAAATAGCGACAAGTTATTAAATCTTTTTCTACATAATAGTGGTAAATTTCAAGAATATTCTGTTAAAGTGTCATGGAAAAAAATTAATAAGCAAGTGATTGGCAGGGAATCTCCGGAGGCGTCTCGAAAAAAAGTTGATTTGCCGTACGCAAGATTTCTCGAAGTAGGATCATCCGAAACCAAAAATTCCAACGGCATTCGTTAGAGGAGATGTTTTTCGAGGTAACGCTGGGGGGATTTTTATTTTTTTTTATTTTTAAATTTTTGGCGTCACTTTGAAGTAAAAAATGCGATTTTCGCTGAAAAAATCAGCCTGTTTGTTATTGTAAAATTGATAATTTTCAAAAAAACGAAAAAAGCTCCCAGCGTTACCTGATGAATTATATGAAGAAGCACTGTGCAAAATTTCAGAACGATCGGTCAATTAGTTTTTGAGTAATCGTGCGTACCGACTTTGAAAATGAATTTTTTCAGGAGAACGCTTAAAAGTTTTGCACAGTTGATAATGCGGAATAAAATACTATAATTCTTTTAAACTCACACTTAATCATCTATCCCGGGTCCATAGAGCAAATCGCTTTCATCTAGATGGTCGAGAGCGTCCTTTTGACCCTGTCTACGCAATTGTCTCTCTTCTTTGCTGTTAAGAGCCGTTTGCTCCTCTGCTCTTGTAATGCGCAAGTGGTCGGCTTGACGCGCCCATTCATGAGAATTGGGTCCTGTACTGATTCCCATCTCACGCATGAAGGATAATAATGCAAAATTACCTTCATTGAATGTACATGCAGCAACATGAGCTGCGATTTCGACAATAGTAGCAGTGCCACTAACAGATTTTGGTGATATTTTCCAAATGAGCTGGTTCAGACTCTCGTTATTATTTTGCGTGAACCCACCCAGACATCTTTGCAAAAGAGCATCCTTGCTCAAGTCCAAGTAAATTGGCTTCATAGCTTCGATAACGTCATCAGGAAGAGCTGTATAACTATGTTTGAAAGATTGTAGCGTACCAGCAGCAGCAGCTCTCTGCCACTCGCACCAGGACTCTTCACCGCTTGGGCATTTTTCGTGCTGTGGCTTTTGGTCGGTTGAACCGTAGTGATAGTACGTCGCCCATATATCATTTCGCATCTTCTCAATAGAATTGCAGTTACGTCGAATAGCTAATCCATAATAAACAGTCAAGTTGTCTATCATTTTAGCAGTTAGTTTTCCTTTTCCAGAGAGGCTTTTTCTTTTTACGGTCTTCCCAGTCTTGGTTGTAGTATCGACGACGCTTGATTTCACTAGTCCACGCAGACGAGTACCCATGCGTTTCTGAACGTGTCCGATGCATTCCTTTTTATTAATTACGAAATCTTCACCGTAAGGTTTTGCATTACTTATGCCAGTGTACGTCTTGGAGTCACCGTCCCCGATATAATTACGATATTTCACTCCGAAATTCGACATCGACCTTTCGAACATTTCTACGATTGCTGAAACTTCCATGTTGCCTGAGGGCCCAGTGTGGTTGGCTTTGCAACTGTTGGTACTCACATGCTCTTCGTGCCATTCTTCGTATTCTGTCGCGTCTAATCTGCTCTCCCAAGTTTTGCAGTCATGGCAGTATAAACTTTTGACAA
This sequence comes from Rhogogaster chlorosoma, assembly GCA_944452935.1. Lineage (NCBI taxonomy): Eukaryota > Metazoa > Arthropoda > Insecta > Hymenoptera > Tenthredinidae > Rhogogaster > Rhogogaster chlorosoma. The sequence continues at coordinate 19,171,647 of OX101797.1, read as the reverse complement.
AAATATCAAATACCTTTCCAGTATGGTGTCCGATGAGCGAAGCAACGCCGTACAACGAAGAGTAGCCTCTCTTCTTCCACGTGCCATCGCCTGACACAGTCAATTCAGGGACTTCTCGATTACCTAATTCTGATTCACTCATTGCATCTTTTTCCTCCTGTACTGCAGATGTGAAAAATTTCTTGGCAACTTTTTTGACACATTCAAAAATGTCACTCATGTATGAATTATACGTCGTTCTGGCAATAAAGGTACTGGCTAAGTCCATTAGACCACAAAACTTATTACATCCAGATAGACCCAAGCCTAATACTCGCATCGCGTACGTAAATCGATAATTCACATCGTATCCACGAGAATTTATTCTTTCACTTGATGGAATGTAACGAGGATTTTTACAGTTTTCACATATTACTTTCACACTGAATCCGAGTCCTTCCTTCTTGCACGATTGAAATGATACTTTTCCACTACACTCTGCACATTTTACTAGAGTAGCAATTGATGAAAATACAAGTACAAAGTCTACTATTCTGTAGTGCATTTCAAGATCTTCCTCAATTTCTTGATTTGATGAAGTCCTGATTTTTTTTGATGACGCGCTACTAGTTGTCACTTCGTTCTGCTTGCGCTTTTGAGGAGGCAGAATCTTCTTCGGTCGACACAGCGACGCACCGCTCTCTTTGTGATCACTTCTGCGGAGTTTTCGAGGCATTTCAACAATAATTTGGTTCAAACACAGTGTAAAATGCACGAATTTCCGAACGAATGTGAATGAAAACGGAGGCAAACTGTAAGCGTCATCAGCTACTGCTCGGCATGCATTACAATAATCGACTAGATGGGTGATATGATATCGATATTGTAACTTTCTGGATATGATACACCAGCTGAAGGCTGACATTGTGTGCAATTTGTGATATATTTTACAAGAAGATTCGTCGGAGGCGGTATCTGAGTATACGTATACGCTCATAACTTCGTCAATTTTGCTCCGATTTACTTGAAATTTTGACACAATATTCTTGAAATGTTATACATTCATTTAAAAAATTAAAAAAAAATTAAAAAAAAAAATTAAAATACCCTACCCCCCCCTTAAATGCCATCAACGATGACGATGATTGTAAGGCTATGTTCCATTTATTTTCAAGTGCTTTACAGACATTAAAATCACGAGGTCCAACAGCTCAACTATGGCTACAGTATTTTCATATGATAATGATTGCCGTGCAATTTATCGACGCTGAGAGAAATGGAAATTGGGACAGACATTTGTTATGCGTTCGTGAAATGCTGCCTATATTTCACGCTGCTGGTCATTTTAATTATATGAAAGGCGCCCAAATCTACCTCCAGGATATGATGAAGTTGGATAAGGTTATGAACGCTGAAGAATATTTAACTTTTACTGAGAACGGCTTGTTCACAATCAGGAGAACAAATAAACCATGGTCTGGTATATGGTCTGACATGACCATAGAACAGACAGCCATGCGTTTTTTTGGCACCGGAAAGGAAGGTACGAAACATGGTCGTACCATGACTGACAGTGTTGTATGTAGATTCATATTAGGCATGCCGTATGCTTTTGATATTCTGGATCAATTAGAACAGATGGCAAATTGCAGAAGTGCATCGTCTGATCAACATGTTGAATTAACATCTTCTCGACAGCAAAAAGATAAGGAAGATATTGAAGTTTTCAAGTGCTGGCTCGACGAACACGGAATTTTCGAACGTCGACCAGACAAACTGATATCCTTATCTACCGGACTGGTTGGGGACGAAACAATTGATTGTCATCGAGCTTTTGAGAAAGGTTTGGAAAGCATGGGAAAGATGGTGAATTTAGATGCCGATAGTTTCAAGCACAGAAAGTCAAACTGTGTAAAAACGTTGATTGGAACGACACCAGTCATGGAGATCGACAATGAAAAAATTTCCATTAACACGACACTGCTTTTCCAAAAGATCGCTGCTAGTCTGGTAGATAGAAAAGACTTGATGAAAGATGCGATTTCCTTTGAATTATCGCCATATCCTATGGCTCTGTTTAATGAAAAGGGGATCATGCGCGAAAGTAACAAATCGGAGCTTTATAAGTCGTTGAATTGTACTCCATACGCTAAAAAAGATTTTGCTGATGCAAGTTTTGTCATTGATGGCGGTTATTTGCTTCACAAAGTCGTTTGGCCGAAAAATTCAACATTTGATGAAATATTCAAAGCGTACGAATCTTTCATACTGAAGCACTATTCATGTAATGCAACAATAGTTTTCGACGGATATAATCACTCGAATATGGGGATAAAATCTTATGAGCGATACAGACGAGTTCATAAGAAAATTGCGCCGGAAATACATTTCACAATTGACATGAAAACACCGCGAGATAAAGATCTTTTTCTATCGAACTACAAAAATAAATGCAGATTTGTAGAAAATCTGATTTTCTTTTTAGAGGGTCGCCATGAATTATCTGTCTTCCAAGCCCAAGAGGATGCAGATTCATTAATCGTCCAAACAGCAATCGACATGGCTAATGACTCTGAGAAAAAGGTGGTTGTCGTTGGTACAGATGTTGATCTTGCGGTGTTAGTAATTGGTTTAAGTCCGGAGGATAAAAAAGTAGATATGTTGAAGCCGAAAATATTGAAGCAGCCAGAGACTATAATATCTTCTCATGGTAATATTATGTTACAAAAATACATATTATTTGCACATGCTTTCTCTGGCTGTGATACGGTAAGCTCTGTTTTCATGAAAGGGAAGAAATCATTGTTGAGACTATTAGAGACAGATTCGATAGCTCAGGAGCACGCGAAAGTCTTCTACAATTGCGCTTCTTTGCCAGAAGAAATTAAGAAAGCCGGAGAAGCCATAATGCTGAAGTTGTATGGATGTAAACACTCTACAGCCAGTGAATGTCGGGTGGACCGATTTGGCGTTGTAGCCCGAAAATCGTCCGCGCTGAACCTAGCCTTGTTGCCGCCTACATCTGGAGCAACATATCAACATTCGCTACGCACATTTCTGCAAGTCCAAATCTGGCTAGGAAATTCGCTAAATCCCGAAAAATACGGCTGGAAGAAGACAGAAACAATGTTTTTTCCGGTACGGACCCAAGATCCATTAGCTCCTGCAGAACTTCTGACAATGGTTCATTGTTCTTGCGCCACGAGTAATTGCAGTAATAAGTGTGGATGCAAGAAAGCAGGGTTACGCTGCACAAGAGCCTGTAAACATTGCCGGGGAGAAACTTGCATGAATGCAGCGGACATCATTGAACCAATAATTAATGATGATGATGATAATGACGATGAACAACAGGATATTGATGACGTGGAACTACAAAATGAATATGTCATCAAACCTGGGTATCTGCAAATCATGAGAGGCACTCATGGGTCCTATAGTGATGATAGTGATGATGATGTTGATAAGGACAATGATGCTGTGGATCAATCTCAAGAAGAACCAGAGGTGCAGTTAAATCAGCAGCCATCGACATCAGACTACCAGCCGTCGACCAAACGCAGGAAAAACAAATGGTGCATTTGAAAAAATGTTAACTGTGACTTTAAACATCATATTTTTTTTTAAGTTAATAAATTCTTTCTGTAAATAATAAAAACTTCTATAAACATTTCAATTACTTACTGCTTCAAAACATTTTCCCAAACCCTGATCAAATAATCTTTACTTTTTGAATATTCGTCGCTCAAAACTGCGTAAAAAATATTATTTAATAATGCACGTTTCCTTTCATAAATTTATTAAAATGTAAGATACTAAACGAAAAAGACAGAAACAGTTGAGTATATTATAAGTGAAATGTATATTTCTATCCGCGGTTTCCTCACCAAATGTATGAATTGTTTAAAGTACGAAGCTTTCAAAAAACGCAGAATGAATAGTCACAGATAAATAAATAAAACACTACAGACAACCAAAATAGGAATAATATGAATTAGCACAGAAATAAATGATAAAATACCAAGCAATGTATGAATTTTTTATTTTTAAATTAGAATGAATACGAATAATATATGAACAATTGGCGTTAAAGAAAAATTTATTTTTTATTCAAGTTGCCTAATAAGTCTACAAAATTGCCTTGAATGATAAAAGGCGTAATTGCGATAGTTTATAAGATATAAGGATTATAAAATGCAGATACTGGAGATTTTTATAAACAAAAGCATGTAACAAAGGAATTATTATAGATACCGAGCTGGAGAAACGTTTATAAAAAAGATAAATTTATTCTCTAAATAATCGTCTTGGATGTCAAAGACTGTATCTTTAATAGTTAAAAAGTTACAGCAATTTATAAGTTGACAAATCAGGTAACAGCTTCAACTTTGATACCACGATATTTTTTGAAAGCAATAAAAAATAGACAAAAAATTATTTTCACACTTTGTCATACATCGTCGTTTTCGTAATTTTTAATAGTTTAATAAAAAAAATAAACTGAAAATCAGAATTTGTTTATAACAAATTGGTAACTTAATAAACGATCAAATTGTTGCTAAAAAAAAATGTTGTTTCTGTTACTATATAGAGAACTGCCAATTATGATTTTAGAAAAAAAAATTATTCCTTAACTAATAATTTGAATGTTAGATAAATGAAAAAAACGATTATAAACAATAAAAAAAAATTTTTAAGGAAAATTTTTTTTTTTTTTAATCATGGTTGACTTTTCTCAATATAAAAACAAAAATAATTTTTTGAAAAATGTTAAATTTGACCATTTGTTTATGAAAAATTTTTCAACAAATGAATTAAAAATTTTTTTTTTAACATTTGTTAATGTCATTGTTAGATGTGAAAACAGCCATAACATAATTTTCCTTAACAAAAATTTTTTGACCATTATTTTTTTCATTTATCATTTTTTTGGAACTTTGTAAATTCATTATAAACAAATAAAAGAACTTTCTTAATCTTTTATTAGGTAATCTTGTTAAGTATACATATAAGAAGGGCCCCAAGAAGTAAAAGATTTTTAGGCCAATTATTTAAACTTTTATGTCGCCGTTTATGAAAACAGAAGTCCGAAAAAAATTAGTTAATTAACAATTGTATAGCTTTTAGAAAAATGAAGTTAAAAATTTTTTGTCTGCGGATCTAGATTCTATGGAGTGTTCTGATGATAGCATAATTTTTTTAAATTTTTAAATTGATATTTAATAGTAAAAAAATAATAATTTCTATAGCACTCTCTGTTCAGCGGCGACGCGTCAGTGCTGAAACGGCCGCGCGGAACCCTATTTTCATCGTCAAATTAAAATTATAAATAATGGAGATAGAGTTCCGGGAGTCGAGACTTTTTTATTGGAAATTTTCTCCTCTTTAAGATGCTTTTTTTCAATTTTCGTTATCTCTTACAGTTTTTTAGTTATAGCCAAAAACCGGAGACGCCTTTTTTTTTGTTTGTTTTTTGTTAATAACAATTACAATTTTTGTTTCCGGATAAAAAAAAAAAAACTCTTTTTTCAGGATCGCATTCCAAATCGAATGAGCTATCGCTTATATTTTTAAGAGACTTAGAACTATTTTTCTCAGGAAACTCACTTCTCGACTAGACTATATAGTTTCATTTCAAGAAAGTCTAAATACACTTCAAAATATATGAAGCCTCTACAATTTATGATGCGAAGCAGCTGTTTCACAAACAATAACAACAGAGGGGATTAGGCGGTAGTCGGCTCGACGGGGCGCGGTATATTCGCAGGTAGACGAAAAAAGGTAGTGATGTTCAGGTCAAATAAAAATACTTAGGATGCTCGGATTCTCTTAAAATTTCAACTCAATATTTCTAAATATATATTCTTTTGAATCAAGCAAAAAAAAAATTCCAAAGTTACAAAGTGGACTGACCCCTTAAGGCGTCTTCTCACTTTGGAAATTAAAAAAAATCGATTTTTTTTTTTTTTTTAATTTTGAAAGTACATATCATCAAAAATGTTATATCAAAATTTCATAAAGATCGGACGAGTCTAACTACATTTTTGGGCGACCATTAGGTGACTACCTAAGAGCACCCGGCTGATCCCTTTGACGCCGCTCGGACGGTCCCTGTATACCTGTAGTCCAGTCAATAGAGGGAAAAAAAGGCTGTTTCGTGACAAAACTCCCACTGGCAATTTGACTGCGCCACATTTTTAAAGCCGGTTCACAGATGAAAACTAACATGTTTCCAACTCCTAATTTCAGGTGTTTTTTTTTTAAACAATGTTTAAAAACGAAAAAACACGTTTTTTAGTAGTTTTTCGCTTCTGGGATGGAAACTGGTAGAGCAATCTTGGTACTCCAATGAGAACAGTTGTAGAGAATTGAACAACCTTCAAAACGAGCTCTGGATCGACTCGATCAGAGCATTTTTGACCGAGAAAAATCGAAAACACCCCTAAAAAGAGGTGTTTTTTCAAAAATTCATAACTCCGCCATTTTACAAGTGGTAGAATAGGCCTTTCGCGTGGTAGTAGTTAATAACATGTAGATAACGTGTGCACAAAATGGGCACTGTCGGATTGGTAGTTTTTGCACAATTGCAAATTGAATTTTTTTGTTTATCATTTTCGATAAGCCACCCTTGCTCGAGAAGTGGTCGGATCGTAATTTTCTAAAGCGATTTTTAAACTAGACTATATTCACTACAAATCGTTCATTTATGCCGAGTCGTTATTTTGCGTTAAAATAGGTGAAAAATGCATCCAAACATAGGCATAAACGCCCGATCGCAAGAAAGTAGGCGAGTGGTGGGGGCACTCAACTGCGGTGGGGAAGCGTATATATATAGTAATAGAGGCGCACGACGAATATTGTCGATCATTTGATTCGTTTATCTCGGCAACTACTGGACCGATTTCAATTTTTTTTTTTTCATTTTGGGTAGCTCAACATGCGCAAACTGGATATGTCGTCAGATTTCATACAGATACCCAACAGCGAAAGTTTCTCTACTTCTTGTTTAAAAACTTTTCAATAGCACCTTCAGTATTGATTTCATATGGAATCTGACGACATATCCAGTTAGCGCGTGTTGAGCTATTAAAAATAAAAACAAAAAAAATCGAAATCGGTCCACTAGTTGCCGAGATAAACGAATCAAATGATCGACAATATTCGTCGTGCGCCTCTATTACTATATATATACGCTTCCCCGCCGCAGTCGAGTGCCCCCACCACTCGCCTACTTTCTCGTGATCGGGCGTGCATGCCCATGTTTGGATGCATTTTTCACCTATTTCAACGCAAAATAACGACTCGGCATAAATGAACGATTTGTGGAGAATATAGTCTAGTTTGAAAATCGCTTTAAAAAATTACGATCCGACCACTTCTCGAGCAAGGGTGGCTTATCGAAAATGATAAACAAAAAAATTCAATTTGCAATTGTGCAAAAACTACTCATCGGACAGTGCCCATTTTGTGCACACGTTATCTACATGTTATTCACTACTACCACGCGAAAGGCCTATTCTACCACTTGTAAAATGGCGGAGTTATGAATTTTTGAAAAAACACCTCTTTTTAGGGATGTTTTCGATTTTTCTCGGTCAAAAATGCTCTGATCGAGTCGATCCAGAGCTCGTTTTGAAGGTTGTTCAATTCTCTACAACTGTTCTCATTGGAGTACCAAGATTGCTCTACCAGTTTCCATCCCAGAAGCGAAAAACTACTAAAAAACGTGTTTTTTCGTTTTTAAACATTGTTTAAAAAAAAAACACCTGAAATTAGGAGTTGGAAACATGTTAGTTTTCATCTGTGAACCGGCTTTAAAAATGTGGCGCAGTCAAATTGCCAGTGGGAGTTTTGTCACGAAAAAATCTCTATTGACTGGACTACTGACTCTATACAATTGTTAGTGTTCTTTTGTTAATGTAGTACCCCTTGCTTAGGTATATTCTGTTTTGGGGTCTATACTCATCTAATAAGACCTTAACACGTGCATCGCTGATTAACCCGAGGTAAGGTTTTTTCATGATTTTTCTGCAACCAAAACTTTAAACGCGTTTATCTCAAAACAAGGTTTTTCAGTGCGCTGTTGATGAAATTTCCGAAACTATCCGGCCGATTGTCATGAAATTTGAATGACATATTCTTCATAGTTATGGCTATAGCGCATATCATCAGATTTGTTAAATTTTGATTTGAAGTATTTTTTTTTTACAAAAAACTGCAAAAAAACGCGTTTTTTTTTTGTACTTCTTCGAAAAACGTGCGCCATTTTGTTATTTTCGCGAATATCAAAAATCTGATGATATGCGCTATAGCCACTGACATACTGAATCTAAAACTGTTTTATTTTTTTGTTTCGGATGACCTGTCTCGGAGATACCATCAACAAGCCACGAACATAACATTTCTACACGGGTTTTTCGATGCTACTGTTTGATTATAATAATTGTTAAAAAAAAAAAAAAAAAAAATTTTCTTGTACTTGAAAGATGTGTTTATTACATAGGATCCATTTTATCCCATAATTTTTTGCAAAAATCCTCGAAAAAAAATCGCGAAAATAGCCTATTTTCGAGGTGCCTAAAGTGAGAAGACGCCTCAATCATACTTGTCCAATTGACCCGATTGATTTTTAAATGCTAATCGTCTGAAAAGTATCTATCCGATTCTGGTCAAAAATATCATAACAAAAATCAAATATACTCCAAACACGAGTGATCATGTAAGAGATCGATATGTTGAAAAAATCCCAGTGATTGTCAAGTTCTGAAAGAAATCCCCTAGTTTGGCATTTGGCTATGAGTCAATATGACCTCAGGTGATTGAGTAAAAAGGGTAAAAATATAATTTTTTTTACACTGAACACGAATGGGAGTTTTTGAAACCTTATGACGTACTTTATTCAGGTGCATTGTTTTTCTTCAATTCATATCTGTACCTATCACCAGCGTGTCGTAGCCAATCTTGGAAAACATCCTCTAGCCGACTTATGGTGCATTTGTGTTCACCAGTCAAAACAGTTCCTGTATGATTACATAGCAGGGCATAGAATGAATGAGGTATGTCGTAAGTTAATACTTTTCATACCGATAATAGAATGAGCTAAGAGGAAGAGGAAGAGGAAGAGGAAAATAGAATGAATGAGCTATGTCGTAAGTTAATACTTTTCAAAACGTTCCTTACGTGTTTCTCTGCTGTACGTCCACCAATTTTAGAGACTCTAAATTGCTGCAATGCACGTGATGCTGATTAATTTTGTACTCACACATGTTTGAGAATTTTATTTTAAAATGTCTACTGAATATGAATTTACAAATTGCTTTCGCGTAGCACTGTTTAGCTGAAGGTCTGCCTCGAATGTCTTCACATCAGCAACAGTTGTTAATGGGAAGAGTAGAAGCCGGTCCAAATTAAGCAAGTTTAGAGGCTGATCGTCGTTTGGTCGATCCAGTAATAGCGATAATACTTCGTCGATTTTTGTGTTCAACTTCATTACAACTTTTCTTGTGCCCTCGCACATACCTTAAACGAATGCCATGCATGTTATCACAACTTCTGTGTTATTTTGTTTCGTTTGCTAATAATAAAATGTTATTGAAAATTAAATGCCAATCGAGGTCAAGCTCACCACAATCAGAAGGCTTCATTATATCATTGGGTGGCGGTTGCAGTTCAGCGGAATATAATCCATCTGATACAGAACATAAAACAAAGTATATAATAAATTTTTGTCACAAATGCGTATCTTTGTCTCATTATACATGAGTTTTCTAGTAATTCTATCTCAGAGTGCATACATTGTGAAAAGTCAATTGATCTTCAAAAACTACCTACCTTCAACACCGTCGTTAACTGGCGGAGAATTTGCAGCTCCAATATCAAAGAAAGTTTCATCGAGTGACTCAGATTCTTGACTAGGGAACATATCTGGTGAGCTTTGCTGAACCTGAGAAACTGTGTTCAGCAGTGTCGACGTTTGGAGAGTCTCGTCTGCAAAAAATTGTAAGACTTCAGATACTGAAGCTTGTATTACTACAACACTGTGCATGATTGAAAAGACTACTGAAACTGGTGGAAGTTTGTATTTTCCCTGAAATCCAAACTAGATTTACAGATTGTGTTTGTGATTCTTTGAACTGAACAAGTGCCCTAAACTTGAAAACGAAATTAGAATTGCAGGAGTAACATACTATAACGGCAAAAACATTGTAAATGTAAAAAATTACAGCCGAGTTCCAAAATGGTTTCCCCAGCAAAAAACTCAAAAACCTCATACTCTTTTTCAGCGTCAGATTACAAACATCATTTCGTTACACAAATAGTACAAAATAATACGTGAAATCAGGCATCGAATTTTGTGGCTGTGATCGTTACACATTGACTGGAAGAAATAATTGGAAAAAAAAGCGCAATTGATAATTTTCAGAACAATCTATGCCCGCCGAGTTCGTATCATCATACGAGCAAACTTCCTTCAGCAAGCAATATTTTCCGTCGCCAATATGCTGTTTTATCACAGGTTTCATCAATGATCCTATTGGTTTTCCGTTCATTTCCATTGATTAGCATTTGAAGAACATAATTTGAAGTATGATTCGAAGTATGAAAATTAACTAAGGGAACGCTCGGCTTCGATGCCTGATTTCACGTATTATTTTGTACTATTTGTGTAACGAAATGATGTTTGTAATCTGACGCTGAAAAAAAGTATGATGTTTTTGAGTTTTTGGCTGGGGGAACTCTGCTGTAATTTTTTACATTTACAATGCTTTTGCCGTTATTTCATTACTTTTTGTATGTGCAAACGGCTCAGCGCTAAGCTGACTTGATTGTATTTTACACATTACACATGTTGTAACGTGTGCGTAGTTACGTCACTCGTTTCATACGTCACAAGAACCCCCCACTCACTAACACGCGACATCTTGGTCCGCGCGACGGGTATATAAAGACGGGTAAAACCACGCTGACCAGCGGAATCGTGCCAAAGCGGCCAGCCGACTCATATTAAATTCACTCTCTCCAGCCACATGGCAAAAATTATAGAAATTTCACTTTAGAATTCATATAACTTCAGAAAATATAAAAAAATTTAGCAATAGCCAAAAGCGGCGGTAAATTAAAGAAACTCAGAAAAAAGACAAGTTCTAGCCAAAGCGGTATTACTTTGTTAGGAAAGGAAATAAGATAAGAAAATTAGCCAAGACGGTAATTTCAAGTTAAACAAAAGAATTAACAAAATTCACAAAAGAATAGAAAAGCCAGATAAAAGAAAAAGAAAAGACGACACGTGCAGCAAAATAGGTTACGATTAAGACAAATTTTAGGTTAGGTTCACTTTCATACAAACGAAAGGTAAAATATTATGTTTCTCAATTTGTTTCTCATTTTTGTTTGATTATTTTGTTTTTGTAATTATTTTTATTTTTGTTAAAGCTTAAACCAATTTCATTTATGTTAAATAAATAAGAAAAACAATCTAATGATTGTTAAATCCATTTATCAAGGAATCTAATCTTTATTAATCTATTTTTGTGCAACTTAACCTCACTTTTTCAAACTTTCAGAATAAAATCATTTTAGCTAGAAGGCAGCTTCGGCGCAGTACAGGCAGCTACGGTGTAGCTGTAATTGGCACCCTAGTCTGAGTACTACGACCCAAGTCTGTAACAGGCAGCTTCGGTGAGTTAGACTCAAGGCAGCTACGATAGAGCTATAATTGCTATCCTAGTCTGTGAGTCTAGCATATCCCAAGTCTGTAGGGAGGCAGCTCTGGTAGAATAAAATCTATCCGAGTCTGTATTAGGGTCAACAAAGGGTTTTTTCAACTTTTCCCAGGAGGAGCTCCAAATCATTACCCGTGACAAAGAATTCATGCGAACTTGGATAACTTCACTAGCCTTCAGCTAGTGAAGCATATCCCCACAAGTTACAATGTATAAAGATCAACTTCTGGTCATTCGTAATGAAATGCACGTGCTACGATGAACAAGTGTATTTTGGGAATTGCGCAAAATATACGAGCTATTTTATTCGGCCAAGAAATCTCATTTTGAGAATTATACAATAGCTTGTTCTGATCATAGTTTATGCTACCCATGATCCCATTCTATTTAGACAGTGCAATATATTATTTAGATGTCGTACGAACATAGAATACGGAAAATGTTCTACAATTGTTCGATTGTGAAACTCTTGAATAAAATAACCATGTCCAACAGAAACAGACCATCATGAGATTCTATAATATTTTTCAAGTTTATCTAAAAAATATATACATTAGACTGTGTCAGAAAAAAAATTTAACGATTTTTTTCGAATGAATGTATCTCCAAAGTTTCTTTGTCATAAAAAAAAAAATTCCCTCAAAATTCAAATGGGGATCCCCTTTCCCATTTAAAATACATGTGAAATTTTCTTTTTTTTTATTTCTGAAATAAATGGGTGTCAACATTTTTTTCCGGATTTTCGTTTCCATAATCTTGTAGGAAATTAAATTCTTTACAAAATTGGTTCTTCAATTATTTAAAAAAAAAAAAATGTTTATAATAATTTTATCGTACAAAATTATACCAAATTATACGTAATTATATATGAATATATAAAAAAAAAATTCCCGGATAAATGTTATTATATCTCAGAAACCACGCAGCAGATTTTGTCGAAATTTCGCAAACAAGATCAAGTGGGCAGAGCCTTACGCCCCTATAAATTTTATAAAAAAACTACGGAGCGGTGGATCTAGACAACGAAAACTACAATGCGAAGGACCTGGACTCTGAAAACTATGGAGCGAAGGACCCGAACGCCGAAAACTATGAAGCGGAGGACCGTAGAGACATAGAGGAAGTCAAGGAGTTCGTATACCTCGGATACCACCTTAAACGGAACGGGAAGGAGGAGGAGCACATGAGGGAGAGGGCCAAGAGGGAAAACGTACTAATTAGACAGGTCTGGGGGCTGGGGGAAAGAAGACTAAAGCAGGACTTCCGAAGACGTATGATGATGTTCGACTACCTGGTAGCGAGCGCGATGCTGTATGGGGCGGAAATATGGGGATGGAAGAGCTGCGGAGTATTAGAAGGAATCCACGAGAGGTACATCAGGTGGACCCTCGGACTTGACAGGTGCACCCCAGGTTACATGGTCCTAGAAGAAACGAAAAGGGACAGGATAGGAACCAAGGCAGGTGCAAGAGCGATGAGATTCGAGGAGAAAATAAGGACTGGAGAAGGCAGACTCCTGCTGAAGGAGTGCCTGAGGGAAAGAGACAGGGCAACGGCAACGGCGGGTCAGGTGGAGCGGGAAGCATTCTTCAGAAGACACGGGTTTAGCACACAGGGAATCGATATGGAAAGAGCAAGGGGCAAGAACGTAGAAGAGATCTTGGTACAGAGGGCGAGGGATCTACAGAGGCAGGAACAGAGAGAACGTATAGAAAACTCGAGATATAACCCGAGGTATAAAAACTGCATTACAATGGAAACCCCAAGATACCTGGCTGAGACGGGGAGGTGCATCAATATCAAAAAGGTGGCTGGAGCAAGATGAGGGAATGAGGAGGAAAATAACAGATATTGGCTAGGGGAAGAAAGTAGGAAATGCAGGCTCTGCGAGGGCGGACTCGGAAGCTTCGATCACCTCCTAGCCGAGTGCACGAGGAGAGTAGAAAGAGGTGAAGGGGTCGCGATAGAGGACCTGCTCGACGAACGGGGGAAGATTGCTGCATTGAAATGGTTGGGAGCTTTAAACAAAGAACGGCGTAGGGTAGGAGAGGAAGAGAGAGGATGGAAGAGGTAGAGGAAGCGGCAGGAGAGGGGTCACAGGAATAATAGATTATAAGGCCAGGAGAGGAATGACGTGAATGAATTAGACATAAGCACCCAATGTAAAGTCCCGATTCTTGTAAGACCAAGTCCAATTCTAGGCCAAACGGCCGAATTCAATAAACATACATACATAATTAATATTATTAATAACTTAGTTATGCGTGGTCGATTATTACTCAAAAACAATAGGGGGCGAGATTTCGGTGACGAGAACACTCTTTCCAAATAGCAAGTTCATAAGTGCAACGGTTCGACAGATATCGTGGTCTCAAGAAGAAGGGTCTGCAACGAAGAAGGAGAAGAAAAAGAAGAAGAAGAAGATTGTGTTTTTCGATCAACTTTGACGGTCAATATCTCGGGAACCACTCGGTAGATTTTGTCGAAATTTCGCGAGCAAGGTCAAATGGGGAGGGCCTTACGCCCCTATAAATTTTATGAGAAAATATTCAGCGATTCAAAAGATATGACAGATTTTTTACAAGAACAAGAGCTCGGCTCGGGTAAATGTTTCGTGGCTGGCGCGCCGATGTAACGTCGTACACTATCGATTTAAGGGTTCTATCCTGTTTCACGCGTTGGCACGCAACTAAGGGTAAGGTGATGATGGTGAAATGAATTTATATTGGTTTCACTGTGATTCTGTTTATTCTTAAAGTTCGTTTCTATTATAATGAAGATTGATTGCAGAAGTGGGTAGAAGAGGTTTGAAGTAGGTTTTTGAAGTGATTGATAGAAGAAGTAGTTCGATATTAGAAGGAATAGATATGAAGGAGGAGGTAGGGATGGAAAAAGGAGAGAAGATGCGAAAGGTTAGGAGGTTGACTGAAGAGTAAGTTAGCGACAGAATAGAATAATGAGGAGAGGTCGGTTGTAAGCAAGGTGGGGAAGCAAAAGTGCAGATGCAATTGTGGTATGATTTTGAGGAGAAGAATGGACTGAGGAAGTCAGGTGTCGGGTAGCACATGATAGGCGAGGAACTGTGAGGAGATAGTCGAACAGGTGAGGAATGGCTATACCAGGACGTAACACCGAGTTTGGTTTGGGAACTCGGCGATTCGCTGCCGCGAATCTTGATTATATGATCAAAATAAGCTTACAGTCAATAGGTCCTCGATACACAAGATAGAAAAATATTCGAATTAAATGTCTCATATTATTATCTAATTATCTATATATTAAAGTACAAGTCGGATGTGCGGAAGTCACAAATGACGTCAAAGACCGTAGATACGTGTTGTGTGTTTCTTATTGTTCTTCTATACTGTACTCACTGTACTGTATACATAGGTAAGGGTTTCTTATTTCGCCTGTATATCTATCTATGTATTAAAGTACAAGTCGGATGTGCGGAAGTCACAAATGACGTCAAAGACCGTAGATACGTGTTGTGTGTTTCTTATTGTACTTCTATACTGTACTCACTGTACTGTATACATGGGTAAGGGTTTCTTATTTCGCCTGTATTGTAACGTTCCGGGCTATTCCGGCAATTTAAAAGATAGAGGAATAGACCGCCGTTCTGTGAGTTCTTTGCTCAAATATTATATTTTTGAGATTTTATGAGTTTTGGGCACTTTGCAACTAGGTTGGAGGGGAAAAGTTGGTTCTGCCACAAAAAGCCTCCTTTCTAGATTTTTCTATCTAATTACGGACTCGGAGTTAACAAAGCCGTTTTGTGTGGACTCGACAGATTGCGCTGTAAAGCCACCTCCCTGTGTCAGAGCCGATGTTTTCACATAAGCCTGACTCCTGCGCTATCTTTTCTAACTATCCCCTGCACTCAGATCCGGGGTTATGCACCCAAGACTGTATAACCAGACTCGGAAGATTGCTCTTCAAAGCTGTTCCCTGAAATTATACTATCTCGGCTTTATGTTGTGTGCAAGAGTTTTTTATAATGGAAATGAGCGACGGAAATGTCGGACAAAGATAGAGTAGCGATTTGAATTTTGTGGAATCCAAACGTTTTAATCAACCAAAGTGTGATTCCGAATTTTACAAAATAAAATAATAAAATCGTTCTTACTCCTAGTTTCTTATTTCTACCTTAATTTTACTGGCTCTTTTCTGTTCTATTTGTTTGATCTTTTGTTTTAGTTCTAATTTGGAGTGCAAGTTCTATTTGTCGATAAATGCCTCGAATTTTCGATATTCTATTCTCAAAATATGCAGCAATAGAATTTAAGTAGTGAAATTGAAATGATAGCTGCTTTAGCGTATCTTTCTTTAAATTTTACTTTGATTAATTTGAAATTGTATTGAAATCTGACTCTATTGATTCTAAGTTATTATTTTTGGATGGCCCAAAATATAATATTGCAAATGAGACGGCTACGAGTCCAGACTGCTTCTTGCTGCTAGTTCTGTCTGCGTATCGCTGGTGAGGCTCTTCCTCACCAGCTTTTATACTCATCGTCGCCTTCTTCGACGACGCGAGCGCGTCATTTGACGTCATCGCTGGGTGGTAGGATGATCACGTGATCGGTCGATCACGAGATCGTACTGTATTACCGGCCGGCTAGCCGATACGTTACAGTATATCTATCTGATATGATATCGGGAAATGACGTCCCCGGACCATCTATATATTAAAGTACAAGTCGGATGTGCGGAAGTCACAAATGACGTCACAGATCGTAGATACGTGTTCTGTGTTTCTTACTGTACTACTATACTGTACTCACTGTACTGTATACATAGGTAA
Organism: Rhogogaster chlorosoma; assembly: GCA_944452935.1. Lineage (NCBI taxonomy): Eukaryota > Metazoa > Arthropoda > Insecta > Hymenoptera > Tenthredinidae > Rhogogaster > Rhogogaster chlorosoma. The sequence goes on along the minus strand of OX101797.1, from coordinate 19,155,138 downwards.
CGGTTTCTGATTTCGCCTGTATATCTATCCGATATGATATCGGGAAATGACGTCCCCGGACCATCTATATATTAAATTTTGCGTTATTCCTCACTCGCTACGCTCGCTCGGTTGTTGGTGGTTTTCGCGTTATTCCTCTCAGCTTAGTTAGCATAGGTGAGGGTTCCTTATTTAAATTATGTACAAGAAATATTGTCTACAAGGAAATACTAGGGTGCACTAGGTCCACAATTTTCGTTTAAATAAAGAATGTACGGGAAGAAGATTACATCAAATTTACAACAATAGTTGATGAATATTTATATGGGGCATCTACACAGATTCAACCTGGGTCTGACCCTCGACCCCTTGGATTCGGTTCACAATTTTTCATATGGTTTATCGTCAAGAGCGTTTCAGAGTGGATGCATGAGTTTTTGATATTATAAAAAAAGTATAGTAGGGGTAGTAATAATGATACCTATTCTCACGATACTTATTATTTTTTATATTTTATTTTTTCATTAAGGATTTCAAAAATATGGTAAAAGTATTCGCCACCGCCTCCTGTCGCGCGGTCTCTTCTTGCCGCAGCTGCTGCTTGCGGCGCCATTCTCTGGCGCTGTTGCCAGCCCTCGTCCCTCTGTATGCTGTTAAGAAAACAAATACTCGAATAAATATTTTACAAATCATAGCCAGAATTAATAAGACTCGATTATGCGACCCGAGGTTTTCAAATAGGTGCATAATCAAAGGGTTATGGATGGAAAACAATTTTCAATGTCGCTGCTTATTATTGCTCAGTAAGTACGAACAAAAATTCATGAAAAATCGGAATTTGGAATTACTGCCGTCACTGAGTTGATATGTAATCTCATATAGACGTGGGTTAGATCGCCAAAGACTGAACGGACGTCTACCTAGGGGTCAGCGAATCGAATCACCGTTTTACCAGGTGATAGTATACATCGAAAGAAGTAACCCTGATTTTCTGCAAACTATTTTATCGACAACAACACGTATAGTTTTCATTTATTCATATTCGCTCCCATTGGAACCCCCGTGAAACTTACACATAATATGTCAAAAAAAGCTCAACTTTCCATAAAAAATATTTTCATTGTAACAAAATGGCGGCCTATGTATAAAAGTGATTTTTTTTCATCTCAATCGGGATTCTCAAGGCTTTCTGGACATATGAGGGACTCGGCAATATTTTCGCCGGAAAGCTGCGAGTTTTTACGTGACAATAGTAGTTTCGTTTTTTCATTTTCCTTTTTTTTTTTTTTACATAAAACAGAATAATAACTAATGTTTAAGACCTTTCAGGGTCTTAAGGGAAGATCAGGGTTCCTTCTTTCGATGTATACTATCACGTGGTAAAACATTGATTCGATCCGCTGAACCCCAGGTACAATATCGTCCAGTATTTGGTGATCTGATCCAGGATATACATGCACGTGTTTGCAAATATGACTTACGTTCAACCCTCCTGCCTCTTCCTTTACTTCCCGGTTCCTTTTCTTTATTCTTTTCTTTCCCGTGCTGCTCTTTCATATCTTCCTGTTTCCTCCCCCCCCCCCCCCCCCTCCATGTCTCTTTCGCTCTCCGCTGACGCACTAGCCATTGATTCTGAAATATGTAATGAAAAATATTTGAATTCAGTGAATAATCATTCTCATGTTGATAATAGTTGCAGTTACAGATTTTGAAGCAAATTTAGTGTGCCCTTAATTACAGGTAATTGGATTTCATTTGCCCAATAGTTTGTCATACACATCTGACTCACCGCGCGTTGAAATTCGCAAGCCGTTCAAGTTATCTGAAAGTATTATATTATTTTCAAATAAGGCATTTTATGTCAACTTAACCGCGTTAAAGGAACAGCGTTCTACGTGGAATTCAATATAAATAGACATGGGCAATAGATAAGAAATTACAAATGGAAATCTCTGTTATTTTCCAGAACCTATCAAAGACACGGCTTTGGGGATGATTGTCGCCGTTTTTATGAAAGGTCTGATGTAATTCCGAACCAATAAATAGAGTTAAACAAAAGTACTGGTTGCCTACTACTATTGAGGCGTAAAGAAAGTCGATCTGCAATCAAATTGGAAGTATTTCATATTCTACAGGTGTATGAAATACTTCTTCTCAATAATTCAACAAATAGTTTCGACTTACCGTTCAGCTTCGAAATGTTATCGCCTTTCGACATGATGTCTAGATTCACACTGATTTGTTCACGTGCAAAGATTACCATGCGCGCAATAGAGTAGGGATAAATCTCAAGCCCACGTACAAACAAATCCTAAATCAGCCTAATCTGTGACGTGTATGTTTATAATTTGTGCTATATTGCATTTCTATGTGAACGAATAAGTACCTATAGAGTAGGGGAAGACAAAAGAAAATAGAGATTATCCCGACATGTTGAACGTGTCTCACGGTGATCACGTTATATCGATCACAACGCAGAAGATATGGGGCGAAGAAGCACTGGAAGTAAGTCGACTTCCACTAAAATATAAGATGTACAATTTATTAATATTCTATTTTATGCTTCGATTCTATTATTGCTGATTCGGTGCTATTATCCAAATTTATTCTGGAAATTTACTCTACAACGAATAGATGATCTCGAGAGAATTCTCTTATTCAGTATCAGCTGCGTCTCTGAAACTGTTTTTTTTTTTGTTATAAATAAGCATCCAACTTTTCTTCGATTATTGCAATTACTAAAATAATCGAGTGAATAGGATTCTCATAATTACAACTTGGTTCTTTGAATTGAAAAAAAATATGTATGTATATTAGGGTGGGCCAAAAAAAACTTTTAATTTTTTTTTTCTTAGATACCGTGAAAATATTGTCAGAAATGACGAAAAAAAAATTCTGGTAGAGTTTAAGCTCTTAATATTAATATTAAGCGGTTGTTAGGAAAAGATGGAAGAGAATCAGTTAGGGGGTTAGATATTAGCTGTATTTTGAATGACGAGTGGAGTATATCATCGGGCGAATGTAGCCTTAAAAATTAAACACTCAGTGGGGTGAATTGGAGTAAGTTTCCAGTCTCGTTGAATGAATTACACCTTGATTTCTGAGATTGCTCACACACAGTATACTCGAAAAGCTGCAGTCCATTTTTGAGAGATAGACGATTCTAAACATTACGTAAGAGAAACTAGGGTTGTGACTTAGCTAGGTGATGCTCTTTGAGTATTAGGTACGGTGATTTGCTCTTAAATATACCTCAAGGAAGCTTGCAAGCCAACTCGTAAGGTGATATCTAATTAGGCTTTGGATATGGTGATTGTCAAAGATGATTATCTTAAATAGGTTAGGTTCTCTTACTTTCCGAAGATCGCACGCTCGAACGCAGAATAAGCTCCCACGCGGTCCTTCCGATCGCCTTATATACCTTGTTGTGGTTTGCCGAGAGTTTATAGGTTAGGTGATTACAGAGCATGCGCGTATAGGTCGGTTAGTTACCTTAGAACTTCAAAGAGGTCAGGACATTCCGGGATAATAATTTTGAACAGCGGTGGCGAATCGTAATTTTTAATTTCCCATTTAAATAACACAGGAATTTTTTTTTATTTTCTTTCGATTTTTAATGCGTTTGAACGAATAATTATCTAGGTAAAGCGAAAACTTATTCTTGTAGGGAATTTAACGATCTACAAAAAAGGTCTGATATGATTTTTTGCTAAGTCGACTCTTTCAAAAGTTATTCGAGGTGAAAGTTCAACTCTAAATCCTAAAAGATAATTTTTGCAATTTTTTATACTTTATCGCAAAATAATGGCTCAAAAACATAATATATCTCATTTTTTGTAATACTAATGGAATGTTTTGGTAAAACAATAATATTTTCACAAAATATCGTAAGAAAAACGAATTTTATGATACTTAATTTTTTAAAAAATCCGAATTCTACTCTACCTGAATAATAACATTGTAGAAATGATTATTTCCTAAAAACATAATAAGTGTCCCATTTGCACTTGACTATTAGATGATGTGAAATAATGAGAGCCGTATTTAAGTAATTTTTTAATTGCAATTAAACTTTATTTTATAACTTGTACTTTTTTTTACTTAAAATTAAACTAAATTTTTTTTATTACAATTGGGGAATTTTTGCCGGTGATTTTTAACCACTTGCAATAAATATTGCAACTGTTCTTCATTTTTGGTGAGACATTTGTTGTATTCTTCGATTAATGCAACTCCTCTTTCTGCTACATCATTGACAACGCTGAGTCGTTTAAAAAATACCAGATTTTCTTGATAGCTCTCATCCTGTGTCCAAGATTCTATATTTTTGTCGACGAAGTCAGTTGGTAAATCAAATATTTGAAATGTAACCAACGATTTTTTTGAAATAAAATCACTCAGGTCGAATGATAACAATGTTTCCAAGTTTTCTTGTCCAATTTCAAATTTCTTTTTTTTTGGATCAGTATTTATTTCATTTTTGTTCAAAGCTTGAATCATTTTCTGTTTTATTGGTAGAGGTACATTATCATCAAAAAAAGAAATAATGGCCAATTGTTCACTTAAGTACCACAGATGATTTATCATTTTTGAGCAAGCTGCTTTTGATACGGAACTGTTTACAGCTTTATATTCAATTAAATCTTGCATGAAGGTCAGATCATTGTGTGGCGCCTGAATCGCAGATGGAGCATTGAACCAAGCTTTTAAATATATTTTTACCAGAAAAATACAAACTTGACGTAAGCCGTTAATTTCTCGCGCTGATAATTTAAATTCTTCTCTAAAAAGAAATATTTTCAACGAGTAAATGGCTTTTGCCATCCAACGAGCATGATGAACTGGACCTGGCTGTTTAAACGTAAAGTTAGTTTTTGGTTTTTCTCCTAAAAAAATCAGTGATATCTCTAAGAGTTCTTTATAATCATCTCTCGGTTGACGAACCTGTCAAATATACAATAAAAATTCAATCTCAATTATCTTATTATTAGGTGAAAAATATCTGACAACTTTATGTAAAACATATTGTGTGTATAAGATTTATGAAGTAAAATTTATGAAGTCATACCTGTAAATTTTCTTCAATCAAGTTAACCAAGGCTTGTTTGCTATTCGACAATATATCAATAACCATACTATCGTCCATCCCAGCCTTGAAGTTCGATTTATTAAGCTCGTTCCATTTATTTTTGAATCTGGAGAAGAACTGAACGTTTGGGCCTGATGAGGTTGGCCAATATACTTCAAACACACCTTTTAAAACGAGTTCAAAGATGTGATGGCGACACGGTAAATGGATCAACTCTCGATTCAAAGCTTTTTCTATTTCAGCACAAGTCCCATGATGAATTCCTAGAAAAAAAAATGAAACAAACAAAAAATAAGACTATTAAAATAATTATTTTATATGTTATCAATAACTAACCTGTATTAACAGCTGCTGTGTCAAAACACATTCCTTTGACATATGAACTCACGCCCCACTGATTCAGAGTTTCAAGAATAGCAACTGCTTGATCATTGGCACTTCCCGACTTCAACTTTGGCACACCTAACAATTGTTCAGTACCACATGAAGTCAGAATGATTGGAAGTCTATCTACAGTATCGGTTCCCGTAATGTCTGTCAACAGCTTTCCATCCCAATGTACAATATAATTGCTTTCAAACTTCAACTCATCTTTCAAGTCTTTCGCAATTTCTTCACGTAAAGCGTTTCGGCTACGCTGAATTGTTTTGTAACTGATGTTTACACTATTTAAATCAATTCCAACGCTTTTCAGAGTCGCAGCAATAATGTACATGGCATTTCTGCTAGTAACGTTGGATCGATCTAATGCTGCAACTAATTCTGGTGTCATCACGTTAGTTTTAGAAATTACAGGTGGTGTCAATTCTTGTTCAAAGTCTGAGACTGATTTTGAAGTTATGCTTACTGATGACTGAGATGTTTTTATGTCAGATTCTTGTTTAGTTTTTAGCGGCTGCTCATCTTTTACAGGCTGGTCTACAATTAAAAATTTAAATATTTTGATAGGTAAAAGAAAATTATTTAACATACAAAAAAATTATTTTCCAATTTTACAAAAAATAAAATTAATTACTAAAAATTGAAGGCACGGTTATTTAAAAATATTATAGCTACCAATATTCTTTGATCAAGTCATGAATTAATTCTAACAATACATAGACAATAAATAACAATCAATGTAATGAGCACAATAAATGTTAGTACATGTTCATAAAATATAATACTTACTTATTTCATCAATTATCATCACTTCTGATTCAGTGTCTGGTTGTGAACTTAAATTAATAATTCCCCTTCGATTTGAACTTTTTTGTCCTTCTAGAAAAAATTTTTTCTCGTAATTCAAGGATTCAAGGCTTTTCTGATCCGTAATATCAAAGAGTTCAGACAGCTTATTTTGGAAAAGCGACTGATTTTTGATTTGAGTTAATGAGTTTTTATTGTTTCGACTTTTTTTGTAAACTTTTCCACTTACAATGTAAACTACGCAATTTCTTTACAGCATTTTGTCTGGCACAAATCGGCAATCCCGCAGAATGCCATTGCTTTTCCACTTTAATTATAGTATTCACTGTACTTCTTTTAATTGTTTCCTTCAATACAAGATGATGATGGAGAAACACTGCCATAACCTCTTTAACGGTAGGTAATTTACGGCCAAAAACGTTTGGGTTGGGAGAACCAATTAAATAAATAGGCTTGCAGCTCATTTTTAAATAACATCAAAAAGTTTCAATAGTTAAAATTAGAAATCAAAAACTGGAACAATGAAAGTTTACTATTCTCGAAGATAATAACTGAATACAAATCAAACTACTCAAGGTCTCACTCAGTAAACAAAACACTAGAAGATTGATATAACCTTAAGTTTCATTCACATGTAGATAATGTCATGGAGGTGGCGCTAAAATCGAGTAGTCAACAATTTTAGCGGTAAAATATGAAATAAGTGATTACATTTATAAATTGTATAACAGAATTGGATTTCTGATCTTTTCAATACTTCCAACTATGCTATGGCTAAATGTCTTTTTAACGATTTTTATTTGAATCCTGCTGGATGACAAAAATTTTTTTTTATAAATTCATCGATTAAAAACAAAAAAGTTATAAAAAATAAGATATATTATGTTTTTGAGCCATTATTTTGCGATAAAGTATAAAAAATTGCAAAAATTATCTTTTAGGATTTAGAGTTGAACTTTCACCTCGAATAACTTTTGAAAGAGTCGACTTAGCAAAAAATCATATCAGACCTTTTTTGTAGATCGTTAAATTCCCTACAAGAATAAGTTTTCGCTTTACCTAGATAATTATTCGTTCAAACGCATTAAAAATCGAAAGAAAATAAAAAAAAATTCCTGTGTTATTTAAATGGGAAATTAAAAATTACGATTCGCCACCGCTTAATATTAATATTAAGAGCTTAAACTCTACCAGAATTTTTTTTTCGTCATTTCTGACAATATTTTCACGGTATCTAAGAAAAAAAAAATTAAAATTTTTTTTTGGCCCACCCTCATGTATATGTATATGTATGCGATAAATGTAAAACAAGTGAAAGAAAAGGCTATAGGAAGAAAGATCTTACCACGAATAGATGGTTCTACATTTTTGTACTCGAACGTAAACTAATTCGTGATCTTCTGGAAAAAATTGAAACTGACATACATGCTGACACCAAATCTGTAAATCTTTGACGTGAAATTATTGAGAAAAGATGCGTCACGAAATCCGAACGATATTATTGGCAAATTTAAATCTTCTGATAATAATTTTCATGCATTCCCTGGCAAAAATGAAAGTGATTGAAGTGTTTAGAAAATGTAAATTGATTTCAATGAACGTTCGGGAAATGTAATGTGTTTCAATTTACATTTCTCAACCGCTTCATTTTTGTCAGGGATTGTTTTTTTCTTTTTTCTAATTGTCCAACCAGAGCGAACTTATAATTATTTGAATACTATACACTTGATAAAATTCAAAATTTCCAGCTGAGATAATTTAGCAAAAAATTAATCTGGAATGATCCCACATGTTGCTTTCAATTTGCTGATGGTGGAAAAAAAAAAATTAAAAATCTTGAAGACGGTGAGGTCTCGAGCCTGACTTATTTTGAACAGAATAACCTCATATTATATACCGAACATATATGTGTTGTGACGTTGCATTAAGTAATGCCGTCACAAGGTCGGGAATTAAGAGACGTCTGGTCAGCGAAACCCCAGGAAATTGGCAAACAGTTAACGAAAATGAGATAATATAATTAACAGGCTTTTATTTTATGTAAAATTTATGAAAAATCGGACGAGACTACCGTGGGAGTACCACGGGGCGGATCGGACGAGGTCAGCGAGTACTGCACGGTGTGCATTCTTCGGATCGCCGGGAAAGCGTCGAAGGAAGTACAGCCTAGCAGTACCAAGGATCATCGTGGCTCTCTACCGCAGATATACGGCGTAAAGGGATGTGCGTGAAGCACAAGTCAGTCCTCCCGTCATCTGGCGAAGCTATCGTTATCTAGCTGGACACCTGGGGTGGAGTACAGGGCCGCGTGAAAAACGCAATTCACAGCCTCCCACCCTCAGGCCACAGGACCAGCCTATGGACCATCTACCGTCTCGGAGACTGTTATCGCGGCCGGGTTGGTTATGAAAACCCCCGGCGCAGACGTTCCGTTCTAGGAGTCCCTTCCGTGAGCGAGGCTCTCGTTGCCCAGCACGGCAGCTCTGGTGGAGGACCTGGCGAATTGACGTCATATGTAAGGTCGCCACCCTCCGCCAGAGTCATGGACGAGCGAGGTACCGAGGTATACCCAGCGTCGAGGGATGATCGAAGACGGCAGTCGGAAGAGGGGTATAGGAATTAGCAGCAGAGTCAGGGGAATCCCCACCTACCCCGCGCAACCAACGAGCGTGAGCGCTGACCTACCGTCTAGAAGAAAGAGCCGTCCAAATTGCGTAAATATCACCTGACATAATATCGCCAATCAGGGTCAACCAAATTTGAGTAAGACGCCCAGCCGGTCGAGCTAAGTACAGCACTCGATCTACTCTACGCTCAGCTCTACGATAGACCAGACGTCTCGACTCTCGTACCGTACCGATCTCGAAGTTTCTCTCTAAAGTGAATTATAAAGTAAAGTATAATAGAATCTGTGTGTGCTATTGCAGCCAGCATTAATAAGGTAAGGCCGATATTGTTATTGTAAAGACACGAGGTAACTTCTATCGTTAATAATAATAATTTGTGAGATATCGTTGGACCTAGGGGTCTCGTATCTCGTTTCTGTTAAATAAAAATGTGTAATAGGGGTCTCGTATCCCGTTTATTGTAAATTCATTTATCGAAGCGACCTCGTGACTGGCCGAAATTACTGCTTGAATTATTGGTTGAATTGCTTTATTGCCTTGAATATTAAATTACCGCTTGGGTAAATTCTATCGCTTTCTTAGTGTGATTTCTCTATTTGAGTAGCGTCTATCGTACTGATCTATCTTTCTATTTTCTTACTATATCTTCTCTATAACTGTTTATCTGTACTTGCATTGCCTGTGTATTTTATATTTCGTATATTACATGTAAAAATACTGTTTGCCAAACTCTCCTGGGGTAAAAATCGAGCGTAGGTAGCCGCGGAGACCGCATGGCTCCGCGCTTACGTAATTTAGTATAGTAATTTAGTATAATATGGTCTGATGTTATGTTTTCTCTCGTACATTTCTCTACGCACTAGCGGCGTACCTTTCGTTTGTTTTCTGCGTAAATTCTATTGTAAATTCTATTTATCCTACCGGATCAACTGTGTCGTCGAGGATAAAATCTTTCTTTGATAGAGTACCGAGTATCGCTTTGTGATACGAGTAGCTTCTTAATTATTTAAGAATTATATCGAGTCAACCCGACGCACCTTTGTTCCCGGAGTTATAAATTCGTTCTACCGTTCTTTCTGTAGCCTGTTTCTTTTCTATAATATAATGCCGTCAGGCTAATTACAAATTATATGAACTGCGTTATAAATGGTGTACCCTGCCCCTCTACCTTAGAGCATAGCAGCTGAGCTAGTTGCATTATCGCCCGTCGATCCCAGTCTTTATTTGGTTTATCGTTTATCGTTCAAGATATCATTAATAAATGGTACTAAGTAGTACCTGGCGCCCAACTTAGGTTTTTGGTAACTTCTGGATATAGTAGGGATTGCCGAAGAGTGGCGTAGTCAGGGGTTCTCCTCCCCCTATTAAAAAGCTACGTTACAGTGTATATAATATCTGTAGATGTGAACAACGATTCGACAAATTCAGTGTTGATATTCCGGTAATTATTACTTTGTGTTTCAGATTCCGAGCAAAAAAAAAAAAACGCGTTGGGCGTTCGCGTCCGAGCCACCAGGACTAAAAGTGAGTACTTTTTGAACTGCCTAATAACGGAGACTAGAAAATTTATCGGAGAAAAAATTACTGCTGATTATTATGATTTTTAATAATCAGATAAAGAATATAAGAAAAAATGATCTGGAAGAAAACGACAATTCACAACCCGAAAGGGAATACGAGAGGGAAACAAATACCTATATGTTATATTCTGTTAAGTGACTTTGAAAAAGATAAGATCCCACGAAAAAAATGATAATCAAATTACTACCTATATGTTGAAAATAAAATTGAAATTACAAATGGAAATCTCTGTTATTTTTCAGAACCGATGAAGGACGAAATCTTAGCGGCGATCGTCGCCGATTTCTTGAAAGGTCTGATAGAATTCCAAATTCTTGAGTGTAAAAAACAAACAAAAATATGTAGATATGGATTTTGATATATTGTTGTGTTTTTTAGGAGATGAGTGGGATGCCGTCATGGCCGATATGGCAATGCCATAATATATTATTATTATATTATTATTATTATTATCATAATCGTAATAATAAATAAATAAATTAATACCTTGAGTATTTGATGTTTGATTTATACCCCAAAAAAGTTTCTCACGATCTATTTTTTTATTAGCATAGATGTTGATGTGTAAAAAAATATTTGCTTTATTTATTATTAATAATTAACACAATATTTTGTATTATTTTGTATCAATAATAATAATAAAAAATACTATATACTATGTCCTGAGTATCTGATGTTTGATTTATATCCAAAAAAAAATTCTCAATTTCAATTATTTCATTATCATAAATGTTAATATGTGAAAAAATGTTGGCTTCATTTAACGTATCTAAGAAGAAAATCTGCTTTATTTAACATAAGTTCTAATGCTCACATATATTGAGTTACAACGAACATTTGTTGAAAATGAAATGATGTACATAAAAGAATCTTTCATCCCTAACAATGTTGCGGCACAGTGGTAAGGTAAGAGCCTACGAAGTCAGAGGTTGTGAGTTCAAATCTCACAACAGAGCAATTGTTTTTCTCTATAAACTTTTTCTGTCAAAGCTATGAGCGACGTGTGAAGTTATCGTCACTTGATAAATTGTAAATAAAATTTTGTAACTGCGATAGATATAGGACCTATTACCAGGAGAATGGTATGGTATGGTGTGATTCATATTAGCACAAAAGATGATAATGATTACCATTCAGATGATAACGATTACCACTCAGATGATAACGATTACCATCAGAGTGGTGAATTTAACAATATCAATAGTGTTCGCTATCATTGAAATCGGTTTGTGTCTTTTTACCACAATTCGATAGTAGTATTTACCATAAAATTTTCTCCGTGTAAGCCATGTATCGGTTAATAATTTATAGGCGTCGTTCAGTGAGGTATCCGTAGTAAGTCAATGGGTCACAATTAGAGAGTGAGAACGAGATACGGATGGATATGTTTCAGATTCGATAGATTTGCGGGGAAGACAGAGATCGACATACAAACAAACATCTGTAAGTATGTTTCAGGTATACTGTTCGTCATATGAACGTCGCATCAGTGCGAGGCTAAATCAGTTCAAGCATCGGTGATATAGAATAGATAAAATCATTCTTCTCTGTGAGCAATACGATTCGTTCGAAAAACAAGAACTATCGTGTGTAATTCGTGCATAAACGTGGGACGAAGACGATTAGACGAAAAACATCACGATAAATATTGCCATGTCGAGTTGCCGGAGGTACATCGGACTGTGTCCCGGTGATTTGGCAGTTCTCGAAAGAACTGGCAAAGCAGGTATGTTGTTGGATACACATATTGATAAATTTAGTGGTATATTAGAACAACACTCCACTTATCGTATGCAAAGTACTTTATTGGTGAAAATCCCGGAATCGATTCAGAGAATTCCGAAAAACGAGGCATGCTTACAAATATTGTTCAATGGCCCGAGACTATCGGGACACTGGATTTGGGTTTGGTATGATACCGAAGTAATACACGTCTATGACGGTGCGAACCGGAGAGTATTGCACGATGATCATAAGATATTCTTGAGAAAACTGCTGCCTCGTGGTAACACGCGCGTCGTATTTGAGAAAGTTCAGCAGCAAACTAATTACTGGGATTGCGGGGTTTTTTCCATAGCTTTCGCGACGTCTATAGTTTTGGGCCAGAATCCCTGTAACGTTGTGTATGATATACCAAAGATGAGATCACATTTGATTTATATGTTCAATTCGAATAGCTTAAGACAGTTTCCGTTGATGCAAGCAAATTCACTGGTGCCTCGCGATTTTACTTCTCTGGGTATTATGAGAAAATGGGATCATCCGACAACTGCGATTATTGTGGATAAAAAAACAGAGGGACGTATTAATGAAAAAAACCAAGGACGAAAGTCATCAAAACACATGGATGTCACGATGAAAGACGTCCCAAGGTCGTTGATGAGAGCAGATAATTTCTGTGATACACCTACCGGCATCGATTTTTATGATGGAAAAGCGAATGCGAAGAAAGAAACTCGTTCTGCGGAACCAATAGCAAAAGAATTTCTCAATCAAACTGAAGAGAGAAGATTAAATCACAATGTCCAGGATGCAGCTGTGGTTGGTTTACGAGAGAAAGCTGCCAATAGACAAAGAAAACATCGTGCTCAAGAATCGATGGAACAAATGAGCCAAAGATTCGAGACCATTGCAACATACAAAAGGCAGAAAAGACAATTCATTGGAGATGCATATCCCGCAAAGGCGGTTACTATACGTAAAAAAAATGCAGATAGAATGAAATGCAATCGTGCGAAGGAATCTGAGGAACAACGGTCTAGCAGACTTGAGGCCGCTGCAATATACAAAAAGAAAAGAAAAAATATTCCTAGAGAATCTTGAGTGTCATCTAGGGTAAAAAAATTGAAAATTGATAATCATGAGATTTTGAGAGGAAGCGCGTTAATAGCAAACTCAGGTTACAAAGAAAATGAAGTGGAACCCAATTATTTGGGAAAAATGAATAATATATGTAAATTCTGTAATGCTAAACATTTCGTTTCCGAATTACCAACCGATAAAATCACCCAAATCTCCGTGAAGCACGGAAATATGGACAATTGTATATCATCGATACCGAAATCGCCACTAGAATACGTATGCAGCATCCCGGCAATGATGATTGTTTACCAGAACTACTGACCGAATTGGATGATATTATACGAAGAACGAATCGATATGCGGAGGCTTTCAAAATGATGCACGAGATGGAAGAAGAGGAACAGAAATTGGCGAGTACATCCGGTCATCCTCCCCGCGAGGTAAGAATGTGGTTGAAGCGGAATGATAATGTTGACAAAAATCGCTTCAACCTACCGAAATGTAATGAGGTAGCGGTTGTATTTGTCGCGGAAGACGGAGATCCTCCAGTACATAGAGACTTATGCGTGTATTCTAGAAGCGAAGGTGCTATAAGTATATCAAATCTCAGTAAACACGTTGACCCTATGACTTATCCTCTCATGTTTCCCTCCGGTGAAACCGGTTGGACTCCAGGGATGAAGCAAACAGAAGGGAAGCGCATAATAACCGCGTTGCAATATTACAGTTATAAATTGAGCGATAGAGGAAGATTCAATCCGTGTTTGAACATGAGAAGATTGTCTCAACAATACATTGTTGATATGTGGACGAAAGTTGAAAGCCATCGACTGCATTTTATAAGAAATCAACAAAGCAAACTACGAGCGGAAATGTATAAAGGAGTGATCGATTATCTACATAACAAAGCTGAAGAGGATAATGCGAGGATCGGGAAGATGGTTATATTACCATCGTCGTTCGGCGAAAGTCCGCGAGCCTTGCAGCAAAGTTTCATTGATGCAATGAGCATATTGCAAAAATATGGAAAACCCGACTTATTCATAACTATAACCTGCAATCCCAAATGGAAGGAAATTGAGGAAAATTTGAAGCCCGGTCAAATCGCAACGGACCGACCAGACCTCGTATCAAGGGTTTTTCAGCATAAAGTTAAGGAGTTAAAGGTGGAATTGATCGATAACTCGATATTTGGAAAGTGTGCTGCCTACGTTTATGTTGTTGAATTCCAAAAGAGAAGGTTACCGCATGTGCATATGCTGCTTTGGCTGGAAGAAGACAGCAAAATCCGGGATGCGGACGATGTAGACAAAGTAGTCTCAGCAGAAATACCAGATAAAATGAGGTATCCGGTATTATATAACATAGTCAAGCAATGCATGATTCACGGTCCTTGTGGTCGACAAAATATGGATTCGCCTTGCATGGATAGCAAAACTAATCTGTGTACCAAACGATTTCCAAAGGATTATGTTTTGGAAACAAATTATCATTTAGCGGGTTATCCGTTATATCGTAGAAGAGACGATGGTAACGTGATTGTTTTCAACTCTAAGAAAGATGGGATCCATAAAATTGCTGACAATAGATACGTTGTACCGTATAACGCGTATTTGTTGTTGAAATTCAACTGTCACATTAATGTGGAAGTATGTTCGACGGTGCAATGTATAAAGTATTTATTCAAGTACTGCTATAAAGGACACGATTGCGCAATTGTTGAAATAACGAATGTACAGGAGGAAAATTGCATCAAATACGACGAAGTTGATGAATATATATCTACGCGATACGTTTGCCCACCGGAGGCAATGCATCGTTTATTTCAATATCCAATGAATGAACAATCACACGCTATATATAGATTAGCAGTTCATGTGGAAAATGAACAAATAGTGTACTTTGAAGAGGGTCGTGAAAAAGCAGCCATAGATAAAAATAAGGAATCAACATTGCTCGCGTGGTTCAGTCTAAATAAGACTGATGTTGGAGCACATAAGTATTTGTACTGTGAAATTCCAAATTATTACGTATTTGATAAGCAAAATACACAGTGGACGGGACGAAAACGATTCTATAAACCTGTTTTAAGCAGAATGTACTTCGTGAGTCCGAAGGAAACTGAGCAGCGTTGCCAACCCTCTAGCAGGAACAGACCGTACTACATACGGAAATGGACCGTACGTTGCAATATCAGGACCGTACGAATATTTTTTCAAGGTATATCTATAATAGAATTACATTGCATCCCTCATTTTTTATGAAATTTCGAATTTTTCAAATTTCGTTAAGCACGAGATAAGTAAATAATACAGAATATATTTTGGTTATTTAATTTTTTTTATTGCACTCATATTTTTTACGTTTTAACGAATTTTTTTCAAATATAAAAATTATTTTTTTTTTACGTCAATGTTCTTTGCTAATCATTGAAACTGAAATCGCTGGTGTCAGCATTTTCGGCATTGTTTTCGGGATTGGACGTCAAAGCTGCGGATTCCGATGGACGACCGTATAAATTATCTTTGGTCATAAGCTTTAGCAATCCATCAGAAGGCGTAAACTTTTCGCATGAACCACAGTTTTTTACGCATTGGCTGGCGAGTATGCAGCCATTCACGGATGCAGTTGTAAGCCTGTTTCGGGTTTTAACCTTAATCAAATTAACCTTGCTGAATACACGTTCACAATCAGCGTTCGAATGAGGCAATGATAAGGCTGCAAGTGCAAATCTTGCCAGATGACAGAACGGCAAATCACCGGAGATATCCCGCAGCTTCAATAATCGAGCCCAAAATTCGTCAGGCTCGACGCAGTTTTTTATATCGTTAGGAATTTCAGTGAGTGGTAATCTTCGCCATTCGTCATCAATATTCTGTTGTTGATCACTATCCGTGATGGAAACAATTCTCGGCAATTGCGTCACAAGAGGAATGAGAGACGGCGTTGATTCTCTCTCTTGATTGGAAACAGCTCTTTTGGGTGTTAAAACAGATAATAATGGCAGAAGGGCGTCATCAAAGTCATATCTTTTCTTCAATTCCTGACATCCTTTTTGTAAAAACTGCCTGCATCTCTGATAAAAATCCGCGAGCAGATGGTTTTGACTAGCGATTTCAGGTTTTTGTAGCGTTTTCATCACGTCAACTCCCAAGTACATACTTGTATTCGGCAAAAATTTATCAACATTACTGGGATCAATTGCGGACAATTTAGTTTGACTCACATACGACCGATTCATGTAACACAATAGCAAATCTTTGTATGAGCTTTGCATTTTCTCATGAAGATCGCTTATGACAACCTTGCTGCTTTGAAAGTATTGATTTATCCCAGTGAATTTTGGCAATATCCAAATCAAGAAGTAGTAAAAAAGCTTCATAAATGGGTCGTTTAAGCAGCGATGTATTTCCTCGGCTGATATCAATCGTTCCTCTAAATATTTCGAATCGAAATATAGCCGCAAGGCATCCCATTGTTCGATGATTCTTGCGACAACAGCATGTAAAGAAAGCCATCTAGTTTGTGAGGGATGAAGCATCTTATGTATAGGAATTTCGACAAAGACCTGGAATTGCTGCAACTGTGCTTGTCTCTTGGCACTAGCACCGAAGAAGTTGTAAATATTGCGCGCCAAATCCTCACATCGTCTAGGGAGATGTTTGCAAGCTTCACTGGCACACAAATGAAGCGAATGGCACACGCATTTTAAAACAGTTATTCCAGGGCACTGTGCTTTGAAACGAGTCATCACTGAGTTGTGAGCTCCCATCATCGCGTTGCAGCCGTCAGATGCGAATCCAATGATGTTATCGCTTGGAATATTGTATTCTTTCAAAGAATTCATGACTCCTTGGAACAAGTTTTCAGCTGTCGCACCTTGGTTAGCTGTATTATAATCACCTGAGTCGAAAACATTGCAGAGATTCCAAAATTTGCTTACGATTCTGTCTGTGTTTATATCAAAAAATCGAACAACGACACACGAAGTCTTGACTGTGCCAAAATCGGTAGATTCATCGGTCAGTACGCTGAACTTTTCTTCTTCAAGTTGCTTTGCCAACTCAACTTTATGATTTTTGGCAATAACATTTTTTACCACAGCACTGCATTTTGTTCTTTTCATATGCATGCTTTCCGCGATCTTCGAATCCGGAAATGATGTCTTCAAAACACTTTGCAGGTGATCCATAGCTCGGAAAGGTATATTATGTTCCGTAAAAAAACCGGCCAGTTTTATTTCTGCAGTACGCGCTAATTTTTCAACACTTGATTCGGTTTTTGCACTCGCGATAAACGTCATCATACTATTTTGACTTGCTACCGACACGCCCTGCATTTTTCTCGCGTGTTGTTCACTATTATTATGTTTCCTAACATTCGAAATGTCCGATACGAAACTTATGTTGCAAATCTTACATCTTGCTTTTAGAGCGCTGGTATCATCTTTACATAACCACTTTTTATACTCAGGAATGTTTTCCCAAGCAGATCTATATTTTTGCTTTCGTCTGTTAGTTTTCTCAGAGGTTTTGGCTTGTTTTGCCGCGGTAGGACTAGTATCGCTATCAGAATCCACATCGGAATTCATATTTGCACACTTTTAATAATCGACGCGCGTTTCGTAGGCTTGCCAGGACACAAAATGACTATGTTTCCATCGGAGGGTTAGAGTCGGGTTAGGTTCAAATTTGAGCCAATGAGAAGTGAGATTTGAAAAGACTACCGTAATTTCTTTTCGAATCTTATTTCTCATTGGCTCAAATTTGAACCTAACCCGACTCGGACCCTCCGATGGAAACACAGTCACTAATAGACCGTAGATGGAATTTGGGGAATACCCTAACGTGACTCAAGTACGAAAAGCTGTTCAGCTGTTCTAACTTCCAGTTTACTCCTCAAGCCGGAGCCACAAGTATGTAGTATGTAGAAACGTTTGTTGTTTCGCCGAATTGCTTTAATGGAGATCAAATGCATGTTGAAAGTTCAACCAATCCCTGACGGGAAAATAGGGAATTCCTCTTGAAACTCTGCCTGTGATTGGTTTACGGTATACATTGTCCGTATTACAGCCATACAATATAGGTTAGTGATGCCTACCAAAGAAAATTTGAATTGGTATGGATTATGCATTGCAAAATATCCCCAGTATTCTAGGACCGTACATATAACGTACGGTCTAGCAATTGGACCGTACGACCGTACAGAAAGCGAATTGACCGTACAAATACGGTCCAGACCGTACGGTTGGCAACGCTGAAACTGAGCGCTATTATTTAAGATTGCTGCTATTACATGTTCGAGGAGCACAATCATTCCAAGATATGCGAACCTATGATGGTGTAGTATACCCATCCTTTTTTGAAGCGGCAGTACAGCGAAAGTTAGTCGCCGATGACGAAGAATGGGATAAATGTCTTGCAGAAGGATCGAGCCTTAAATTCCCCAAAGAGATGTGTCGGTTGTTTGCATACATATGTTGTAACATTGTATGTTACAAACTGCTCCTCGCCCCTAAACGAGACCTTATTTAAGACGGGGGATCGCTAGAATGAATGACGTGTGAATGTGTAAGATGACCCCGAGGTCCGAAATACTCCCGAGAGGCGACCGTGACCGACTTAGATAATGAAATCGATTATTTATTCTTTTGTTTTTTTTTTACACTTTTCTCTGGCATGTGGGCACCGAGGCATTAATTGTTGGAGAAGACCTAAAGACCACGACATACCCCGACGAACGTCCACGGCTCGACACACCGAGGGCGTGAATTTCCAACAAGGCGCCACCGAAGCTCGGGAGATTAGCAAGGGACCTGCTAACTCCCCAACCAGCCGAGGATGCGGGAGAGTGTCCACGACACTCTACAACGAGGGATGAAGGTGGTGGATGAGATTCCCGCCACCGAAACGAATCTACAACCCGCATTCCTCGGCCTAGAAGAGCTAAAACCACCGTGGTGGCAATTCAAAGAATTCGCGCCAAGGATCGAGCGCCACCCCGTGACGTCACAGCGTAGTCGATACCATAATCGATCATTGCGAGACTAACGAGGTCCTTGCGCATCAGCACGACGCCGGTGGTCTCACTCTGCGTTAGGCCTTTGTCGAGATAACTCGCTATCCTCTGCGTAATAGAAATATTCCTTTTGCGTTCGAGCCAACTTTTGCGTTGAATTTGTGTGTGTGTGAGGTTTTCCCCGAGGGACTAGGCAACTGTGGAGAATCCCGATGGATTACGCCTGAGAGGGACTTCTCTTTATGAGGTGGCTGGAGAGCGGTAAGCGTTAAGCAATTGTACTTGTTGGATAATTTGAATCCGGCAACGGTCTTCTGCCGCGTGCTTGTTCTCAGCCACGAGGCTATTTCACGAATTTGGGATCAAATTAAGCCGGATTCCGAGTGAAAGCCGTCACCAGTGTCCCATGCCAGTATCTTGAGTTCGAGTTTCGCGTTAAAATAGTTATTTATTGAGAGATTATTGAATTAAGAAATTTTGTATAATTCGCCCACGAGGGCAAGTGAGACAGCCGGTCACTGTCGCGCTCTCTTCCTCCTGCGAGGTAGACTTTGTACCGAGGCCGAGCCTCGTCTGTTGTTAAGAGATTTCGAGTCTAGATAATAGATCGGCGTTAGTCGAATCGGTAAATTATTTTGTTGTTTATTGCGCAGAGTTAGGTTAAGTTAGATTTAAGCGATTTAGTCAATTCGTCAATTTGTGCCGTCGGCAAGTAAATAAATAAATTCCACGCCGCGGGATTAATTATCTTGTGAATTAGGAATAATCCTGGGCCGCAGGCCTCTTCGATTTATTATTAGTCACAGTAGCGGATTTATCGCACAATTTTATAACCGATGTTATCTACTATTGCATGATTTAGAATTAATGTATTCCTATTTGTTTTGCGGACTTTATTTGGCGAGTCATTTATTAATTTCCTTTTTTTTTCCGTTATTGCCACCCTACGTGGGAGCGTTTAGTTAATTCTTTTATTTTGTAAGGCTCGCCAAAAGCAGCCAGGTCGCCTATACACGGCCTATAACCGATTTATACCCGAGGGGAAGTGCCCCCGGGTACCTCTTACTTTGTTATATTTTTCATATTCTATTTTTTTTTTTTTGAATAAACGCACGTTTTTGTCTATTATAATTTAATTACTCGAGTAATTACTGCATTCACTAATCCCTCAACATAATCCTGACCCCTCTCCGCGGTACTGCAGCTAGCCGCCGCATTTTCTAGGGTAATCTAGGCCTTTTGTTTCTCTTGTCATAAAAATTTCGAGTCTCGTGGCGAAGCAGTCGCCTGGCGCCCAACTTCAAAGTCATTATTTTTCTTCTGAAATTATTATTTATTGAACTCTCGTGGTTGTTAATTGTCGACTGGACTATCTCTCGGAATAGCGATCCGGTATATTCCGAGGGATATAAAGAGTCCACGTCACAATGTGTATTCGGCACGCCGATCAATGCCCGCCAATTATTTGAAAAATACAAAACCGAGTTTGTTGATCAAAGTGCAGAATTTACAGAAGAAAATGAACAAAAAGCTTTGCATGTAATCAGTGGAATACTTATATTTCATGGATTCAGTTTGCGACACTTCAATTTACCGAATATCAAAGATGTTGGTACATAACTATGCGATACGAAAAATGATGACGTGGAGCACGAGAGCATGATTTCGTTACAACAGGCGGTGACGAGATCAGTGAATAGTTTAACGCAACATCAACGAAATATATTTGATGCAGTCATAACTGCGGTTCGTGGTGAGTCTGACGAGAAATGTATTTATTTAGATGGTCCCGGTGGCAGTGAAAAGAGTTATTTACACAACACTATAATAATTACATTAAAGAGTTTGGATATGACTGTGCTGCCTGTAGCGTGGACAGGAATTGCAGCGAATTTATTGAAAGGAGGTAGAACTGTACATTCCACATTCGAATTACCGTTTCTCCTGAATGAAACATCTACGTGTAACATAAAACCAAATTCTAAACATGGGTCACATATTCGAGATGCCAAAGTTATAATTTGGGATGAAATAACAATGGCATCTAAATATGCACTGGAGGCTGTCGATCGTATATTAAGAGACTTGTGTCATTGTAACGAGCCATTTGGTGGTAAAATTGTCATAGTTTCTGGTGATTGGAATCTGGTGGAAACTTTACCTGTTGTACGACATGGAAGTAGAACACAAATTTTGGAAGCGTGCGTCAAAAGAAGCAGACTATGGAGTAAATTCACACACATGTCATTGAAGGGTAACATTCGTGTTTGTGATGGACAAACGGATTTTAAGCAATGGCTTCTGAAGGTTGGTGATGGGGTATTCTCCGATTCCTTTGAACGTGATAACGAAGTTGTAACCATTCCTTCTGATCTTCTCTCAACTGGAAATATTGTGGAAGAAATATTTGGAGAAAATGTCGATCCTGAAGATCCATCCAATTACGGCAAAGTTATATTAGCTCCGACAAACGTCGATGTTATCGCCATTAATGCCGAAATATTGTCGAAAATTAAAGGTGTCGGTGTAGATTACCTGAGTGTAGATTCGGGTGAGAATGAACATAATATAGACATCAAAAATATACTTCCAATGGAATTTATGAATTCATTGACGCCAAATGGTCTTCCATCCCATAAATTAACGTTAAAAGTAGGGAGCATTGTTATTCTGTTACGTAATCTAAATTTATCACAAGGATTATGCAATGGTACCAGATTGGTCGTTAAAAAGCTGAACCAGTATTTGATTTCTACTGAAATCATCGGTGGAAATCGCGCTGGAGAAACAGCATTGCTACCTCGGATAGATTTATCACCCTCCGAAGAGGAAATGCCATTCAAGATGGTACGAAGACAATTTCCCGTCAGATTAGGTTGCGCGATGACAATTAACAAGTCGCGAGGTCAATCTTTCGATAGCGTCGGTGTGTATTTACCAAATCCAGTATTTAGTCATGGTCAACTGTATGTTGCTTTGTCCAGAGTCAAGTCTAAGAACAATTTGAAAGTTTTGTTAACGGACAAATCTGTCGTCACCAACAGTAAAAACTCGACTCATAAATTATATACAAGAAATATTGTTTACAAGGAAATACTAGGTGCTGTGTGAATTAATCAATTCATAGCTACAATTGGCACTTCGAATTGTACCGGATACTGTGGAACTGTAATAATCAATGACTATCTCAGTAATATATACTATTGGAAACGCAGTATTTGATGTTACTGACTTTTCTGAAAATTCAGTTGGTCTCCTACAATAATGTCAGTCTAACTGTCATGACAATTCGCTGCTTATGCCTTATAGGTATACGTATCAGCGCTAAGAAAATTAGCTGCCAACGCCCCTTGTGGCTAGGCGCTACAAAGATTATTAGCTGCTCGACACTTTGTGTCGCCAAGCGCTACAACAGTCATCAGCTGCTAAAGCCTCTTCTCGTTCAGCGCTCGAAATTAGCTGCTGAAGCGTTATATGGTTAAGCGCTACAAAATTAGCCGCTAAAGTCTCATATGGCCAAGCGCTACAAAATTTGCCGTTGATAAGCATTCACTTCATTATCATAAAAAAATTATCTCTTATCGATTTGGCTTCGGATCGAATTTTTATCTGCCAGAGATAGTTTGATATTGAAATAGTTTGAAACCATTACTTAGTCTATCCAAACATCATTAACCATTCCCCTCATAATTCCTGCCTTCCCGATGGAATAAACCGCACCACCTTCTCGTCGGTTTCCATTGAGCGATAGTACTTCTATGATAGTACTTATATGACAAATGTTACTGGTATTGATGATTTCAGATTTCAGTTGAAAAAACTTTTCTATCGAGTCTGTAAAGAAGTACTATCGGCTAAGAGTGCGATGATATTTGTTCTTAGTGTGCTCTCCGTTTTCGGACTTGATACTCGATAGCCACGTACACATACACACACATCCCAAAAATTGAATAGCAGAAAAACCACCAATAACCGAGCGAGCGTAGCGAGTGAGGAATAACGCAAAACCACCAATAACCGAGCGAGCGTAGCGAGTGAGGAATAACGCAGAAGCAAACGAGTGAGCGAGCGAAGCGAGCGAACGAGGACAATTAACAGCTTGTAGTAAATTAAAATGATTATGATAAAATAGTGAAATTAAGAAGTAAATATAACCATAGGCTGCACTATCTAGGAACACAGTACTAAGGAACTAAAAGATGAATCAATGATAAAGTACATTTGAGAGTTTTCATCAATGACTTACTATAGGGACCATGAATCTTTCGATATGATCGTTCATGCCATGAATCTCCAACTCAAGCATTTTTAATAATAGCATGGGTAGCATTGATTCCTTTTGGCGGCCATCGGAATGACTTAGTGGTCTCATTTACTCAGGTAGCTGGTATAACTGAACACCAGTTGGAGACGATAACCAGATAGTACATCTGCAATTGTAAAATGATTGGCATTACATACGCGTATTATGATATAGGTACTGTGACGTGTACTGTAACGTTTCCGGATGACCCAGGCTAGAAGCTATAGGGGAATCCGGCTGTTATTGTGAATTCTTTGTCTCGGATGTGAGGATGTAGATGTAATTTAGGAAAATCGGGACTCTTCAACGCGCTTGGTGGGGAAAAGTTGGTTCTGCCACAAAAAGCCACCTATTTCATTGTGTTATCAACCTTTTGCTATCTACGGACTCGGAATTAACAGAGCCGTCGTTTCGTGGACTCGGAATTAACAAAGCCACCTCCTACACAGAACCGGCGCTTTCGCACAAGTCTGTCTGCCTATCAATTCCTTAATTCTTTGCTAAATATGATCCCTAGACTGATCACCAGACTCGGCGGATTGCTCCACAAAGCTGTCACTATGCTAACCTAGCATTGGCTTATGCGGCAAGTTAGGTAAAGGAATAATCGTCTAGGCGAAATGTCGAACAAAGAACTGATAGAACTAACTAATATTTTATTAGACTATTAACCAAATCATATTCTATCTGAAGGTTTTTTCTTCTGTGATTAACTAAAACAAAAATATAAAGTTTTACAAAAAAAACGGATCTTATATCTATTTCTTAACCTACCGGCTCGTTCTCTTTGTTCTCTAATTTGAGATAATTTATGTTTGAAAATTCTATTTGAAAAATAATGAGTGCTAGCACAGCTTTAGATACTGCCTCTAAATTTATAAGTTTAATTTTGCTATTCTTTCGTAATAGACTTCTACATTTGTTTCGTATATTCGTGATTCTAAAATGGAAATTGCTTCTAAATCATTAGTCCGAGAAGACCTCGGATCTAATGTACCAAATGAGTCGATCAAGCTCTTTGCTGTGAATCGCTGCTGAGCGTCGCGCTCAGCTGCTTATATACCCTACTCTTGCCTACTTCTGACGTCACGTCTCTCGAATATTCGATGAGCTATGTTGTCTATCAGCTGGCTAACGGCTGGTCTGTTTGATTTGCGTCTGCTGTCCTTGTTGCTCTCCCGTCTCTCTACTGATACTGTTTCAGTACCGCCGACGGTGGGGATACTTCCGCGACGTACCGCGCCAGCAAATACGTGACGATCCGCTGTGGGATGGCTAGGGGTTGAATTTAATACGAGAACCAAAAATCTTATAATTTAGAAAATATTAAATTCGCAACAAGCTAAAGTGTTGGGCGCCAGGTACCTAATGGCACCGCGATAACTCAATGACCAAAAGCAAAAAGACAAAAATAATTGAAAGGAATAATATTGTGACAATGTGTCTGCACATTTCTACATAATTTGAATTACCGCCGTGCGGCTATACGAGTTTAGGCTCCTTAGCCCACATTAGAAGTAAAATCATACTACTAACGCCATCCCTCAGATCGCAATCGATATTATCAATTCCCACGCGTACCGCGTTAACCCGAATCACACTAAATTCGTTAGTATGGCATCTCCTCTCTAACGAGACAGATGGGTCTCTATCACGATTAATCATCGTCCTACTCAGAAATTATATAAATTCATCCAGAATTTATACCAAAGTTATTAAGAAATTATCAAATTAAATCATCCCACGCGAATGTGTGTGCGATATATCCGAAGCGATATAGAGAGTGCTGTGAAAACTACATGTTAAAGAAAGACAAATTTGAGTTAAATATAGACCTGATATTAAGTGCAATTACCGAGTCTGAATTATTCAACCTTGTGTTCGACATTCTTCCTCGGAGAGGCTATAATTCGCCTAGAACATCAGCTCATCTAGAACTTCACCCGGTGACGTAGCATAATAGTGCTGACTGTATAAACTTATGTAAAAGAATTAAGAACGCCTCAGCGTCAGAACGTAAAATAGGTACGAGGGCCTACGTGCCCGAACCTCTCCCTGAGAGTCTCGACCAGCTTCCCTGGCAAACGAGTATCAGATGTTAGATATCAGATTGAGAGATTTCCTAATTTATCAAATTAGGTGGCGCCCAAACTAAGCGCAGGCCACGGTGCACCCGGTTACTGAGGCCTCGCCCTCGTTTTAGAGACCTCAGTAATACGGCAGGTTGCATTCTTGGCGCCCAACGTGGGGCCGGCGCGGAAAAGAGAAGAGGAAAACCTCACACGAGAGAACTCACGCGAACGAAAACTAGGATAAGACGTAGGATAGGGAGTAGCCATACTCACACTAGGATTAATGCATGTTAATTTATATCGTATCGTCTAATTTATACATTTCTTCGTAAAATCTGTTTCCTGAGTTTTCTCATACTAAAATTGTACATATCGCGAATTCTAAATTCGAAATTTCTAGTCATAACGGACGCTTTACAGCCGTTATAATTATTGTTCTTAGGCATTAGCCTAATCCACTCCTCTAGCTCAGTTTTTCTGACATCACGTCATTCAGATATAATAGAACGAATAATACAAAGGATAACCTCCCTATACGACAACCAACAACAGTTCCAGTCGCTGAGGCCTTCTTCGTTCTGACGCACTATAGATATGTTGTATACTAAGCTACATCCATAACACCTAGTCATAACTATAGCGCGACAAACAGAGAGCGAGAGCGAGACGGTAGATACGAGACCTCACGGTTTGAATTCAAATTCAAACTATCGCGAAAATTCGATAATAGTAACGAACGCTGCCTCAAGGCGCGCTATCGTCACTTACGGTTCAACTATCGATCCCCGAATCGATTTCTCAAAGCCAACTTCCATCTTGGATCGAATACCACGCGCTAACAAAGGTACAGCTATTTCTCGTATCTGCTACATAATTATTAACGAACAATAACGGATGAGAATCGCATAATTTATTGTATAAGCCAATATTACTAACCTATTATATTCTTGAATAAAGACTTCTAAATTGATCGCAACTAAATTGCAAAGTTTAGCTGCACGTACCCGTGCTTGAAAGTCAACACGTGGTCTACAATATACAAGGCTTTATCCAACCGGCTAAATTGCCGATATTAATTTACAATAATAAGTGAATATTTATTTCAAAAACTTAAACTTAATTATCATAACGGAAAAATTCGAAAAAAAATTTCACCATATCAAGTGTCTCTATAGCGAATAAAAGTTCATTGTCTCTGTTAGGATTTAAGGTTTAGAAGAAATTAACTGAATGCGTGAAAGGATTTAGGCTTAACATATTTATTCAGAATTTACCATCTTACTTGGCGTTACATAGCTATCACTATACTCTAACTCGGCCCGGAGAGCACTGCCTCTCTTCTCCCACTCATAGACACTTTTCGGAGTACGTCCGGTACCTGTGGATTGACCACCGTAGTCTATCTGGCGCGGTAGATTTGATTTAAATTTACTCTTATAACAACAGGCCTTCTTAAATTTAAATTTTATATTACAAGTATAAAGTATCAACAGTGAATTATAGTAAGTTTAACAGTTCTCGGAATTTTTCGAATTTTGTCCGACCAAGAGGTTTGGTTAGAATGTCAGCGACATTATTCTCGGAGTCAACTTTTACAATATCTATCGTACCATTTATATAGCTTTCATTCACAAAGTGAAAATGTGTTTCAATATATTTAGAGTTTTTGGTATAATTACCGAATTTTGCAATATTAATCGCGCCTGTATTGTCCTCGTATATTTTAATAGATTTAGACAGTTTGATTTTAAAATCAAGTAGCAAATCTTTTACACAATGAACATCACTAACACAGTCTGACAGTGCTACATACTCCGCAGCTGTCGAAGACTTGGTGACGCTACCTTGCTTCTTTGACTTCCAGTAAATAGTGTTACCAAATAAGCGAATAATATATCCTGTTGTTGACTTGCGATCAACTACATCCCCTGCCCAGTCTGCATCAGTGAAACAGTCTAGAATATCAGCATTCCTGTTTTTTTCAAAAACTAACCTTTTATTTTTGGTAAGGAATAAGTATTTTAAGACTCTTAGGGCATATTTATAATGGGTTTGGTCATAGGCGTTTTGAAATCTACTTAGATAGTTGACACTGAAGCTAACTCAGGCCTCGTGCCTGAGCTTATGTACAGAAGTGAACCGATGAGGTTTCTATAGTTTAAATAATTTGGCACAGATTTGGCCAGTTCACATTTTAGATTTTGCTCCATAGGAGTGCTATACAATCTTGAGTTCTCTATGTTAAATTTTCTTGCTAGTGATTCAATATAGTCTTCCTGATCCAAGGTTATACAATTTTGACCATTTTCGAATTTGATATTTATTCCTAAATACTTCTTTGCAATACCTAAGTCTTTCATACTAAATCTTTTTGATAATAGCGCTTTTACCTCGTCTATCTTCTTTATATCTTTACAACAAACTAGTATATCATCAACGAATATTACCACGTATACAGAATCACCGTCTTTACAATCCAAAGAATACAGACAGTAATCATTTTCGCTTTTTATAAAGTTTAGGCTCCTCAAATACTCGTCAATACAATTATACCATGCTCTGGGACTTTCGCTTAAGCCATATAAAGCCTTTTTTAATTTCCATACTCTTTCCGTCCCATCATGATACCCCTCGGGCTGCTTAACATACACTTCTGATATTATATCAGCATTCAGAAAAGCAGAATCTACATCTAAATGGTGTATATTGAAATCAAATTGAATTGCGAACGATACTAGTAGCTTCAACGTTTGTGTTTTGACAACTGGAGAATACAAGTCTTCAAGTTTATCTATTTGTTGAAAGCCTTTCACACCTAACCTAGCTTTAAATATATTTTCATCCTTTTGTGTATAAATCCATATGGGATCTAAAACTTTTTTAGACTTTGGGGGTTCGACTAGTTCATAAGTTTTGTTTTTCTTTATGCTCCTTATCTCTTTATCCATTGCTAACCTCCAGTTTGTGCCTTCGCAACTATTTATGGCATCATAATAATTTCCTGGATTATCCGCTTTAACATAGTTGACATATATATAATGCGCTTGACTGCCGGCTTGATACCTATCAGGTTGTTTTCTTGATCGTGCGGGCCTTATAATCAGAGTGGGATCATTTTGTTTTTCTTCAGTCAAATCATTTTCTTGTGAATGTACTCTATCTCTTTCTATATCAACTGAGTTATTATTCTCGTTTTCTTTTACATTGTTATTTTCGATACTTTCTATATCATCGTTGTAGTCCGAACTACTTTCGTTTATTTCATCTTCACCAGAAAAGCCTACCAACTGTACATTCTCATCTATAATATCGACGTGTTTGGCAATTATTACTTTCTTTCCAATTAGTACCCTATAACCCACATTTTCGTATCCCACTAAAATGCCTATATCAGCCTTACGATCCCACTTATTTATTCTTTTGACCTCTGGTACCCTCACGAATACTTTGCTCCCACATAGTCTTAAATTTTCTATATTCGGTTTTTCGCCCATGAAAATTTCATAAGGTGTCTTTTTTTCTAAAGTGTTGGCTAAAGTTCTATTTTTTAAATATACAGCTGTTTTAATTATTTCAGGCCACAAATTCAACGCAAGCTTCGCATCTGACATTAAACACCGTGCTGTATCCATTACCGATCTGTTAAACCTTTCTGCCGTACCATTCAACTCGTGAACGTAAGGAGGACACGGCTGGATTAAAATACCCTTTTCCCTTGCAAATTGCCGTACCGTTTTACTTAGCATTTCTCTAGCATTATCGAGTCTGAGTTTTTTTATCTTTTTTCCAGTTAAATTTTCGACTTGGTTTACGTATTCGACTAAACAATCAAAAAATTCGCTTTTGGCTTGAAGCGTATAAGCCTTCGCTATTTTACTGAAGTCATCGATAAACGTTAGGAAATATTTTTCTCCCCTATAACCTTCTGTGTGAGGTCCATTCATGTCAGTGTGTATAATCTCCAACACATCTTTTGCTCTATGTCTATTATTATCAAAACTAGTGTTGTGCATTTTATTTTGGATGCAGGTACCACATTTTAATCGATCATTTTCTAATTCATTTGGTATGCCATCAATTAATTTGTTTTTAGATAATATCTCCAAATACTCAAAGTTTACATGACCCAGCATTCTGTGATATTTTTCTTTTAGGGTCATATTACAAGAAACCTTCTTTGAGACATGATAATTTTCTTTTATTATAAAGCTGCTCATTTTGTATATATTATTTACTTTCAGTGCTATTGCTATTAATTCATTAGCTTTGTTATAGATTTCCGAAGTATCGCCTTTTGATACAATGACATGAGAAGCAGTTATTTTTCCATAGCTAATTAAGTTTTTGTCCATTTTGTCTACAAAGAAAACATTTTTAATCGTTACTTGGGTTGTCTTATTTTCAACACTGAACTTAGCAACAACGCGACCAGCTTTCGTAGCTTGCAATAATTTTCCATCCCCTACTTTTACATTGATCGGCTGTGTTAAATCAATAAAGTCGGAGTAATAACAAGCATTGTTTATTATGTGATCGGAACAACCGCTATCTAATATCCATTGTACTTCGTTTTCGCACACATACGCCTTACCTTCCTCAATGTCTATCTTACTGATTACTTCTGTCGTAAATGTGCTGCTTGTATTATTACACTCGCCGCCTGTGTTGCCGCTGCTGATCTCTGCTCTATTTCTCCAATCTCCTTGTTGTTGTGATTGTTGGTGCTGCCATCCGCCTCTGCCGCGTGGCGCTGAGCCTCGGTTCCAACTTCCGCCGTTGTAATTTCGCTGTTGGGTGCTATGATAACCACGTGGGCTTCCTCTACCTTGGCGTACCGCTCTGCCTCTGCTGGTTCCTCTCCATGACGGTGCTCCAAAATTTCGCGTATTTGAATTGTTAGAGAAACACGTGTACTGCGTGTGCCCGGGTTTTCCACACTTGTAGCATACTCCATTGTTTTTACTTTCAGCTTTAAATGCATTTGAGTGACTCTGGTTAAGGCTCCGGCTATTTTTATTCTCTTCCTTTTCTCTTGATTCGTAATACTTTATTTTATTTTTCACAAATTCGACGGTTTGGTCTTCTTCTTTAAGTACATCTACTATGTCGCCAATATTGCTTAATGAACTCGGCAAAGTTCTGATTAGATAATTTAACTTTTCTTTTTCGGTTACTGCAGCTCCAGCAATTTTCAATTCACTTATTAGTCTTTCGAAGCTGACAAAGAAATCATCCGAGTCACTGTAATCGTTCAATTTTATTTTTTCCAACTTATTTCTCACGCTGATTTGCAATGCCGTCGACTTAACTAGATAGATCGAGTCCAATTTTTTGATTATTCCATACGATGTCTCCTCGTCGTTAATATGCTCCATTTGTCTATTGGAGAGTGTACTATATATGTAGTTCATGGCTGCTACATCTTTGGCATCGTAGTCTTCTTGTCTTTCTGTATCAAGTTTTTCCCTTATAGCTGCTACTTCGCACTTTTTCCATTTCAGAAATACTAATAACCGTTTTTTCCACACTTTGTAGTCTTGACCATCGAACACTGGTACAACTACTTTACTATCGTCCGACATGTTTTCTTTTTCGTCTATTTGGGCCAATATCACTTTTTCCAAAATTATAACTTTTCTTGTGACTTCTATAAACTTCTTTAGTATTTTTTCCGGTTCTTCAATTTCAACAACTTTTTCCCTGGGCTTGTTCCTTTGTTCTAATCCACTCATTACCTTATGATCGACACGTGCTCTTATCACATTTCTCACTTCACATACTCTCGCCTTTTTCTTTCAGTATAACAATATTAACCACGGACCTGCTACCATGTTAGGATTTAAGGTTTAGAAGAAATTAACTGAATGCGTGAAAGGATTTAGGCTTAACATATTTATTCAGAATTTACCATCTTACTTGGCGTTACATAGCTATCACTATACTCTAACTCGGCCCGGAGAGCACTGCCTCTCTTCTCCCACTCATAGACACTTTTCGGAGTACGTCCGGTACCTGTGGATTGACCACCGTAGTCTATCTGGCGCGGTAGATTTGATTTAAATTTACTCTTATAACAACAGTCTCTAACAAAGAATCACATGGATACCGTAGTGTCACTATATTAGTCGTGCTGCGCCATACGCTCACACACGACACACCTATTCGTTATAGCTATACCTGGTACAAAGTCCAACAGCAGCCATAGATCACAAAGCTATTGAAATAATGTCAACAGAGGCGTAGAACTCTATACTAATTCTTCCGAACATATAATACAGGCTCATTAGTTACTACATGGGGCACACCATTATATAGCACGGCTGTGACCTATATACTCTATTTAACAGCTGATCTAACCTCTACCTAATCAGGTATAACCACTGACCTATATCTTTTCTTGAGCTTAATACTGATCAATCAAATAATTAACAATTATCAATTCATATGACAAACATTATCTATACAAGCTACCGGACATTATTACTATAATAAATCACTGATAAGCTAAACTATTATCAGGTGTCTCGAGAAATACTCTGGTACAAGCTGGTCCAACCGTCACTTAACAAATTCTTCAAATGGAAGACGAACAAAGCTCCCACGGAGGTACACCTCAAACCCACCTTGATACCATGAACAACTACCAGTTTTCATTACCAGCGAATCCTGGATTCCCTGGAGAACTCTCACAGTTAAGAACAAGGGAAAACTCGGCAGGACATTCAGTCTCTCCGCCTTTACAAACTCTTATAGAGGAAAGCGAGATGGATCATACTGCGAATCACCCGGTAAATTCAGACACCCATGGTACTGAACAAGATATTAATGATATTCTCCCAGTTTACCAAACCGATAGGGCTCGTCTATTAGAACTCTTAGGATTCCCACAGGATACACCATTTCTTACCGGCGACCGTAGACAAAGTAATCGCATAGCTAGACAAGCTGCATTAAACGCTACACGAGCTATGAATGAAAATCCTTCTCCACCGTCGCGAATGAATAACTCATATCACCCACCTACCGGAACGATACCGCGTACCGTGTTTCCTCGAGCCTCAAGTCAATCAACCGCTAGTTTACAAGCACCATCCTGGTCTAACCAAGTAGCTGATCTTATTAAAGTTAGCGAACACTCCGCTGAGGTAAATGAATATCTTACAAAAATTATACTAGAAGCCCAAGCGAAAGGCTATACTTTCGAATCGGTTTCTGTCCCCGCTGCAATGCATCAAGCTTCAACTCAACGAGAGCCTCTTAGGTCCCTCTCTACTGCTAGTACTACCTTACCGCCTCGTAACGATCGATTAAATGCCAATAGAAATAATTCCCCAAATCACATACCTCAAGCGAATTCTTTTCCTCATTCTGAGAGTAATCCCCTAGCTTCATTGGAACTTAATGCTTCTCGGAATGAACAATATAGAATTCCACCTCAACAATCATTCGAGCGAGATATACCTAACAGATCGTTCAACCCATTTACAACTTCGGACGATTCCCCTCGTTCAAATCAAACACAAAGATCTCCTTCCTTATACGGATTAACTAAACGTGTTCAGCTTTGGAAACTAAAGTTCCCTACTGACAAGAAACCGCGTGCTTTCTTAAAAGCTCTAGAACAAAAATGCCAACAAGAAGGTATTATCGGCGATGACAAACTGCTAGTTCTAACCGAATGTTTTACAGGCACCGCTCTGATCTGGTTAGAATCCAGACTACATAAGTGGCACACTTGGAGTCAATTCATTGAAGAATTCTCCGCAGCATTCGGTATCGAAGGAACTGATTCTGAAATTCTCCGACAAATCGTGCTCTGTGAGCAAGGACCTTCTGAAACCGGATTTGATTACATAGCCAAGATAACCGAATTATTCTCAACAATGAATAATCCTCCTTCTGAGGAAGAGCAAATCCGTACGATCCAAAAGCAATTTAATATACGCTATAAAGAATTCCTATCACATAGAGGAACGTTCAAAACCTTCCTGAATCTCTTAAAAGCTACACGCGAATATGACGAACTTATCATGTATCGCCGGCAAGCGAGAAGTAGTGCTAACAACCTAGACAAACGTCACTTGTCGCAACGTACATCGCGTTTGAATGTCGCTAGCTCAATTACCACTGGAAATGAATATATCGAAGACTCTGATAGCGAAGACATCACAGCTTCTAACCCTACCGAGTGTCAAAGTCTAAGTACCAGCGATAAGAAAGATCCTATCGATATTCTTGTAGAACGCGTACTTGAACGGCTAAACAAGAACACTAGAGTTAATACCATAAATAGCAACTCAAACTTTCCAAGACGCTCTAATAATAATAATACCCCGAAGAAAGCTTCGTTCGATAACGTTCGGCATAATTCTAATTCCACCCCAAACGCGAATAGAGACTTAAGCACCACCTTCTGCGCTAACTGCGGAAGATACGGACATCTTTCACGTACTTGTACGAAGCCTAACCGAGTTGTCTGTTATGTGTGCCGCGGCCTCGGTCATCGCAATGCCGAATGTCCTCGTAACAACCCTAGAACAAAGAATTCTGACCCAAACGATTCTAACAAAACAACCGCCACTACACCACCAGTAAAAACGCAAACGCCCACTCGCGATTTCAATAAAGTAAAAAACGAAAATGCTTCCAAACTCAACGAACTATCTAGTCAAGTTCTCGAATCTGAATCCACT
Source organism: Rhogogaster chlorosoma (assembly GCA_944452935.1). Taxonomy (NCBI): domain Eukaryota; kingdom Metazoa; phylum Arthropoda; class Insecta; order Hymenoptera; family Tenthredinidae; genus Rhogogaster; species Rhogogaster chlorosoma. Next base: position 19,120,786 of record OX101797.1, on the reverse strand, counting down.
TCACAACCGGATAGTGACATTGACTTACATGACGAATCTGACGACGACTACGACGATATTTCTGACTTCGTCTGCGATTCATACTATGTCACGGAACTCGATCAAACCGAATGTTCAACTAGCGTTCCCCAGCCTAATCCTATGGACAATCACCACTCAGACTTGTCTGACGAGCCTGATCCCGAAGATGACTCGACTAACCCATACGTCCTCACATCCACTAACACTGTTTCGAATAATTCCACGGAAAACCCGGAAGTGCCTAGAGCTTTACGGCGTAAATATCACTTACCGACCAAGTTGAAAACTCGTTTAAACAACCCCGACATAATCGACCGAATCGAAAACCGACGCGTCTACACGCGAGGAACCGGCGATTCCCCTCCGGAAGTAACAGCGAAATTACCTATTAAAATTTGGATTTACGGAGAAGAGTTAACAGGAATTATTGATAGTGGAAGCGAACGCTCGTATCTTAGCCCGACTGCTTTTGAACGCGTCCGCGAACTAAGTCTCGGATCTGCCCGACCCGATGGTACTTCAACCACCGGCGTTCGACTCGCCAACGGTACTGTTTTAAAACCCAAGTACGGTGCTCCTTTCTTAATTGATGTTGGAGATAAATATGGCGAACAATGGTTTACAGTCCTGGACGGCTTAGCTACTGATGCCCTGTTAGGCATGGATTTCTGGATAAATTTCATGGTCAGCGTCGATATGGGAAATCGAGTATGGAGGATGAGCGGTAGCGATATGACCTATCCCATCCGATACAAGCGATGCGAACCTCGCGATACTGTCTCAGCCTTGCTATCACTCCACGAGGCAACTCTGACTGATCAGCAACGGCTAACCGAATTTCTAGATAGCGAATTTGCAAAGGAATCTGAACATCCTCAAGGATGTACCCCACTTATTACGCATAAAATCGACCTCATCGATGAGACACCCGTTAGACTCAAACCTTATCGACGAAGTCCGACCGTAAATAAACTAATGAAAGAAGAAGTGGAAAGGCTCTTAGACAAAGGATACGTTACCATCAGTGAAGGTAGTACCTGGGCCAGTCCACCAGTCATGGTTCTTAAACCTAACGGAAAATACCGGTTCTGTATAGATTACCACCGCGTTAATAAACAAACCGCGAAACCAGCTTACCCCTTACCAAATATGAACCGAATTCTCTCTGCATTACACGAAGCTTGTGTAATTTCAACAATCGATCTTAGCGAAGCGTTCCACCAGATTCCGATGGAAGAGAGTAGTAAACAATACACCACTTTCGTCCTCGAAGATGGCGGGTTATACCAATGGGAACGTATGCCTTATGGACTCACTGGAGCTCCGAGTACTTTTCAAATGCTGATGGATGCGCTTAAACGCAATTTAGTCCAAAAACTCCGAGATCGAAAACTCCCCCGTCACTGGGAAAATTGTATTTTCGCATACCTTGACGATTGGGTTATTGTTTCCCGGAATTTGGATGAACACCTCGAAATGCTCAGACTAGTCCTCGAAGTAATCCGCGAGGCAGGCCTAATAATCAACCGCGACAAAAGCAAATTTGCGCGCTCTGAAGTAAAATTCCTCGGTCATATTATCGATAAAAACGGATTAAGACCCGACCCCGAAAAATTGAAAGCCATACATGAATTCAAAAGACCTGTCAACCGAAAAGAACTGCGCCGCTTCAACGGCCTAGTTAATTGGTACCATAGGCACATGAAAAACATTGCCCGAGTTCAGGGTCCTCTTAATAAACTTTCCAGTCCAAACGTCCCGTGGCGATGGACTGAAGTTGAAGAAAAGGCTTTCCAAGAAACAAAACAACGCGTATTAGATGCACCGGTTCTGCATACGCCGAATCCGAACTTACCTTACGTCCTGTACACCGATGCATGCGATACCGGATTAGGTGCAGTACTCACGCAAATCGATAGACTAGACAATAACCGCGAATACTTCATTCAGTGCCTTAGTCGACCATTACTCCCTGCAGAGAAAAACTACACTACTTCCGAGAAGGAGTGTCTCGCAATTGTATGGGCCGTCGACAAACTGCGATGTTATCTCGAAGGTGCACCCTTTACCGTCGTGACTGACCACGCCGCATTAACATGGTTGTACTCACATAAAGACCCAACTAGCCGACTGGCAAGATGGTCTATGAAATTGTTGTCTCACGACATTACCGTAATTCATCGCAAAGGTACGGAAAACGAAGCCCCTGACGCTCTATCACGTCAATATGAATCTACAGGAGAATCAAGTCCAGTCTTGAATATCGAAACTCCAACCACACCTCCTGATTCACATACCTTATGGTATAAAAAGAAAATCGCTATGACTAAAAAGCATGCCAATATCTTAACTGATTGGAAATTAGAAAACGATCAATTACATCACTACCGACCAGACCCCGGAAAATCCGATATAGGCGATTCCCACGCATGGAAACTTGTTCCAACCCGCGATCAAATCACGGATATCTTGAACAATTACCATTGTACCCCACAAGCCGGTCATCTCGGTACTGATAAAACATGCGACCGTATTCGTCAAAAACACTACTGGCCCGGTATGCATGAAGAAATCCGACAATTCATTTCTAATTGCGAAACATGTAGATTAGTCAAATTTAATCAACACAAGGTACAACACCAGATGTATATAAGACCACCAATCGCTCCTTGGGCCGTCGTGTCAGCGGATACTGTCGGACCACTCACGCGATCAACGGATGGAATGCAATACATCCTGGTTGTACAAGATTTATATTCAAAATATATCGAACTAATTCCTTTACGCGAACAATCCGGAAAATTAGTAGCTCGAGAATTACGTCGTATTTATAACCGATGGGGAAATCCTATTACCCTAATTACTGACAATGGAACCGAGTTCATTAACAAACCGGTAAACCATTTAAATGCCGAATTCAGAGTTGAACATAAGACTACCGCGTTAGCGCACCCCTGCGCAAACCCTGTAGAACGCCTTAACCGAACCATAAAACCAATGCTAGCTGCATTCACTTCACCCAGGCAAACAGATTGGCCTGTATTCATTTCTGATCTGTAATTTGCTTGCAACTCAACTAAAAGTGCTGCTACTCAATATTCTCCTCATTTCCTAAACTTTGGTCGAGAGACACGCTGCCATAGCTCACCCGATAAGGATCTAGACCTAACTAACTTAGATTCACAAGACCCCTGGGCTCGCAGAATGATCACTCTCGATGTCATACGACACTTAGCTGAAAAACACTTACTTAAAGCACAATTCCGGCAAACAAATCGCCATAACGCGAACATCCCGTCAAATGTTCCTGATATTCGGGAAGGTGACGAGGTGTACTTCCCACGGAAAAGGTTAAGTAAGAAAGGAGAAAATTACAGCGCTAAGCTTGCTCCAAAATATGACGGGCCAGCTTATGTATCAAAATATTTCTCCCCTACCACCGTAGAGATAGTAGATAAAGATAAGAAAATGATAGGGAAATATGACATTAAGGATTTAAAATTCCCTCGTCGCAATCCTCGACGCACGAACTGATATCCCAGTCCTTTCTTTACCCAGGTTACCACTCCAAGACAATACGAAAGACGATCCTGCAACGTGGAAAACAAAAACAAAACTCGCCAAGTCGCCAGACGAGGAGCACGTCAATCTTCCAGTCCTAGGGAAACCTCTCCCGTCGTTAGACTCCTCCGCCTCCGCGACTCAGATTTAACTGATACACGCGTATTAGCCCGTATCACCAGTCTGAGACCCGGTATCTCTGTACACGACGCGACACCAGCACACCCACTGGATTTGTCATCAGGTGGTGACTCGCCTATTATCAGTACACCACTATGCCTTATTCAAGAACGGCCACTTGACTTAACCAAGACTCACACCGAAACAACTCCTACACCGGAAAGAAAAACACAACACAAGCGACCACGATCACCGTCTACCGAGAACTCGGATTCCGACGATCCAATACTTGTGATAGAACCAAAAACTCCACCGAACAGTCCACCAAATCTTTCAGATTATTCATCATCCGATTCCGAATCACCAGATGAGAAGCCGATATCTCCAGAACCAAAATTCAAACCTGACTCCTTGGGAGACCAGACACTGAAACCTTTCTTCCCACCAACACAGGAATGCTCTGGAAAAGCACCTCCTAATCCAGGACCTGTACGAATAGACCGGAGTACGCAGATCCAGGAATGGGATGCGAAACCTCACGAGATAAGAAGCCAGGAACCCCAGAAGATCTCACTACCATGTTCTTTTGCTGAATATGCAAATGCCTTGCTACCCAAAGCACCTCGAACACGTCAATCTCTGCTAGAACGACTCTTGAGCGCACCGATTGCCCCCCGGTCAGCAACCGACACCGTTAGAATTCAAGCCAATGACAACTCCGTCAGACGCATCTCCGGAAATGACTGGTCAAGGATCTTAAACGAATATGTCCAGGACCAGAATCTTCCCACAACCAAGACCACACTACGGAATGCCAACACCAACACCTTCCTCACGTATAGGCCAAAGACAATGGAGAAAGGATGTTTAAACTGCCGCTCCATACAACACAAATTCAAACAATGCCCCTTCCCTTACAGAAGCGGATTTTGCCACGGATGCGGAGCTCCACACCACTCGAAAAGCAATTGTCCTTTTGCACACGATAAAGAGTTGGAAATTATACGAGGACGTTGTCACCGCTGTGGAACAGATCTTAATCTACTAAACTCGAACTGCACCGAGTGCCAAAATCGCTTCCCCGAACATCAAGAGTGGAAGAACCATTATAAAGGACCTATACCTACCCATCAGGCAACTGCCTCTACCAGTATGTCAACGAAGTTTCTCCCAAATATGGCTAGAACTCCTCTCCAGGATTTATATCCCGAAAGCAACGACGAATCCGAACCAAAACCATCGACGTCCACACAGACTTCAAGTCACGACCTTCGTCTTCACCTAAAAGGAAGATCCGCGAGGCGCCGCTTTAACTAGTCGTGAAGTCCTCCACTATCCTATACCAAAAACAAAAAAAAAGTTTTTCTCAACTAACCCGATCATGACCAAAACAATCCTATAGAACCTCTTTAAGCTTATGATTGCATATGCTCGATTAGTTCTGATTATTACATTTAGTTTTGTTATTTACTCTAGACTTAAGTTACCAAAGAGAACCTAAACAGTATTCACTGTCCTCCTAGTTATTTAAGCTATATCCAAAATTAACCACGTTAAAAGGTTAGTTCAATGAATTGTTATACCCCGCTATAAGAGTTAAGATTCAAATCTTCCTCGATAACCACATAATCTAAAAATAAGTCAAAACAAAAGGGAGAAAGTTATATTTTTTTGTTTGTAGGATAATATCCTGAGTAACGTACTCCCATTTATATAAGTTTCCAAAGATATTTTTCTTTACATGATTTCTTTTGTTACTTTATTATGCTACATAGCACTAAGCTAACTATACTCACCGACACTCGCTCTCTGCTCGTCATTACCAATAAAACTATATTATCATATATTACTCTATTCTGAATTACCAATTATATTTCTGAAATGTGTATGAGAGAATGCATTGCTGAATGAGAAAACGTACCCTTAACCATATAGCCTACGTCTAGTGGGGGGATCTGTGACAATGTGTCTGCACATTTCTACATAATTTGAATTACCGCCGTGCGGCTATACGAGTTTAGGCTCCTTAGCCCACATTAGAAGTAAAATCATACTACTAACGCCATCCCTCAGATCGCAATCGATATTATCAATTCCCACGCGTACCGCGTTAACCCGAATCACACTAAATTCGTTAGTATGGCATCTCCTCTCTAACGAGACAGATGGGTCTCTATCACGATTAATCATCGTCCTACTCAGAAATTATATAAATTCATCCAGAATTTATACCAAAGTTATTAAGAAATTATCAAATTAAATCATCCCACGCGAATGTGTGTGCGATATATCCGAAGCGATATAGAGAGTGCTGTGAAAACTACATGTTAAAGAAAGACAAATTTGAGTTAAATATAGACCTGATATTAAGTGCAATTACCGAGTCTGAATTATTCAACCTTGTGTTCGACATTCTTCCTCGGAGAGGCTATAATTCGCCTAGAACATCAGCTCATCTAGAACTTCACCCGGTGACGTAGCATAATAGTGCTGACTGTATAAACTTATGTAAAAGAATTAAGAACGCCTCAGCGTCAGAACGTAAAATAGGTACGAGGGCCTACGTGCCCGAACCTCTCCCTGAGAGTCTCGACCAGCTTCCCTGGCAAACGAGTATCAGATGTTAGATATCAGATTGAGAGATTTCCTAATTTATCAAATTAGGTGGCGCCCAAACTAAGCGCAGGCCACGGTGCACCCGGTTACTGAGGCCTCGCCCTCGTTTTAGAGACCTCAGTAATACAGCAGGTTGCAATATAATCAAAACCGAAATCAATAAAAATTAAACTATATCCCGAAAACACACAAGTTCCGCGGTAGCTCAGGGTGAGGGGAACATGGGGGCGAAATAATTAGGGCGTAGAATTTATGTTTTATGGAATTTCAACAAAGAAACCAATATATTTTTTTTGAAATAAAACACTTCGATATTTCCCTATCAATATGGAGAAATATCGTTAATGACAAATAAATGTGACCAAATAATTACTTAACAAGGGCTAATACCATAAATAAGGCTCGACAAGAAATAAAATAATCGGTAGGCAGAAGGCCTTAAACCGAGAAACACACTACAATAGAAACAGCCGATAGACTAGCAGGTATGTAGGTCACCAAAGAAACAGTAGGTCATAGGGTAATATAGAACAGATAACCCAAATAGAACAACACAATTATCTTAGGGTAAGGTAGGAAAGAATGACGTGGTAACACAGTATGACGTCAGGTCGATAACGTCGGGGAATGCGGAAGGATCCGGAATCAATAATTACGAGACTCTGACAAGTTAATGAGGGCTAGATCGATAACGTAGGACTTTCTAAAGAAAGTGCAAAGCGTGGAAGACGCGAATAACCGACTCTATCCGAATTCACCCGAACATTCCCGAATATTTGAAGAAGAAACACAACATACAACTATGTAATACTAACTAATTAAACAAATGGCGAGTTATAATAGTATATTGTGTACCAAGGGCGTAAAGTGGGCTTTTTTAGACCGAGTGTGGAGTTTGCAGTACGAGTCGGAGGTGAGCTAGCACGAGTCGAAGACGAGTGCGTTTGCGAGCCGAAGACGAGTACTGCAACCACACAAGGTCAAAAAGCCCACGTAGCCCTTGGTGCACACGATATTTTTTGTAACAGCACGATTTTCGCGTTTTTTCTTCGTTGTTGGAAATTTTATCGAAAATATTGAAAAATAATTTAGCGGGCGTTTTCAGATTTTATTTGCCCGCTTATGCAGTTTAGCGGGCAAATAAGGTTTTTTATTTGCCCGCTTATGTGGTTTAGCGGGCAAATAAGGTTTTATTTGCCCGCTACTAGAGCAGCGGGCAAAAAAAGGTCACTTTAGGCCCGCTTAATAGGTCAAAAAAACGTGAAAATCGTGCATGTGTTACGAAAAGGTTTTTTTTGACCTATTAAGCGGGCCTAAAGTGATCTTTTTTTGCCCGCTGCTCTAGTAGCGGGCAAATAAAACCTTATTTGCCCGCTAAACCACATAAGCGGGCAAATAAAAAACCTTATTTGCCCGCTAAACTGCATAAGCGGGCAAATAAAATCTGAAAACGCCCGCTAAATTATTTTTCAATATTTTCGATAAAATTTCCAACAACGAAGAAAAAACGCGAAAATCGTGCTGTTACAAAAAATATCGTGTGCACCAAGGGCTACGTGGGCTTTTTGACCTTGTGTGGTTGCAGTACTCGTCTTCGGCTCGCAAACGCACTCGTCTTCGACTCGTGCTAGCTCACCTCCGACTCGTACTGCAAACTCCACACTCGGTCTAAAAAAGCCCACTTTACGCCCTTGGTACACAATATACTATTTCGTAACACATGCACGATTTTCACGTTTTTTTGACCTATTAAGCGGGCCTAAAGTGACCTTTTTTTGCCCGCTGCTCTAGTAGCGGGCAAATAAAATCTGAAAACGCCCGCTAAATTATTTTTCAATATTTTCGAGAAAATTATCAACAACGAAGAAAAAACGCGAAAATCGTGCTGTTACAAAAAATATCGTGTTTTGAAGCTAATGTTCGCGAAAAATCGATTCACTCTTCACAATAATATCAATAGGGGACACAAAATTAATAGTACTAAACAATTTACCCGATACAATAAAGCCAAAACACGAAAATCCCAATATTAGGCGAATGGCGTCACCCTCGTTGAGGCCTGACCCCACTACACAATCACGCAATACAACCAGAAATCGATCAAATCAATAAATATATGGGCGAAAGCCTACCTTTTAGTAGTACTCTGGTACCCACACAACACACACAGAGTTTATTTTTCAAAAATTTTGGGAGTTTCGGGATATAATCTCTTACAAGTACGCAATCAAACAATTAAAATTTGTTAACAAACACGAAAGCTCTTATTGAGACGCTATCCAAGCAAGAAGTGGCGGGCTCGCGCCCGTCGTTAAGGGAATCAACAAGAGGGGTGGGGTTTTCGCGAAGACATCATTATTGGTCCTTTTTGAATGACGCTGTGGGTGTTCTTTCTTCCGCGTCGCGGCCTGGCAGGGCCCGTTGGTTCTCAGAGCTTTCGCGAGGATGACGTAAGGTGGCGGGCTGACGATTTCGATATCCTGGAAGGCGGAATTTCTGCATGTAACCGGTGGACGAGGCCGGCGAGTGACGTAGGAGAGGAGGGCGACAGGGGAGACAGTTTTGCAGCGCTCTTCCAGGCATATCTCTGGATACGACGTTCTCTGTTTCCTCGCTACTGACTCTGAGACTTCCAGGTTACCTGCCAGAAGTGTTCTTAAGGAGGGATGATCTCCCTCGGCGGTAGACTCGAAACGGATACATAAGAGATATAGGAACAGGACAAAGAAATTAATATACAGGGTTATAGGTTACAATCAGGACGTGGGGAACTTGAGCTGCGGTACTTCTTGCCTTGATACGGAATAATTTTAACGCGAGGTCGCTTGCGCCGGGAGAAGAGGCGATGGTCATTACGCGGCAGCTAATCTGCCACGTTACAGTACATAACAATTTTTTTACAATTAAGTTACAATTGGTAAGTCACATGGACATGCAAAAATGTTAGGATCCCAGACTGCCAGTTGTAAACTAATCGGCGCATAATACACCAAGACTCTGTAAGGGATTTCTTACTAATTATGGGGTAGGACGGTAAATGAAGGCTCGAGAGTTATATGATAAACGGTGTCAATAATTTATTCTATTTTCTTAAACTAATTACAAGTGTTTTCGTGTGTGGGTGAGTGGGTGTAGGTGTGATTGATGGAATAACGAGTATCGTGAGAATGGTTAGTTACAATTGGTATTGGTAAAAATGCACCGACCTTTATTGAAGTCTTGGGGGTTGCTCTCAAAGATTTCGTCCGGCTTCTTCGCTAGATCACCAACGAGTGCCGATCGACGCTAATTGTCGATCGGTCTCGGGTGTTTTCGGCTAATTTCGGCTTTCCCCGTGTGGCTTGGGGAGATTTGTGACTTGTCATGTCACAACTCTATGGAAAAACTAAAAAATGAATTAAACCACAATCCCATGAAACTCTCACACCAAATATATGTACCGGGCAGCTGCTGTTCACATGCAAAATATGACTGTCGGACTATAACAATATGATTCGGTAAACCTTCCACCTTCTTCATAAACTCTCAGAATCAAGCTACAAAAAACACGGAATGACGAACCGGCTCTACACTACAACTATTCTATTGTTATATTAATGCAGCCTTGACCCATGCGCCATTGTTTTGTTCATACTCTTCAGTGTGCACGATTCCTTACCTCAAACGGTTGAGTGTAGCAGAGGCATAATGCAGTATCCGTTGTTATAAGGAAGTCTGACTGCCTTATGTGTCATTTGGTTGACAGGATATATTTCCAATTCTGAGCATTTACTACCAAGATGAATGCCCAAGTCTCGTGAGTTACATGGATAATCAGGTAGTGGCGATAAATCGGTAAATTTTTTGCTCAAAATAACTGGCTGCTGATTATTGTAGCCTATATGATGTATCAATATTACGCAGCCATTCTCCAGAAAGCAGCAATTGTCTGCTTGAGTTTCGCAGGATAATTTGAAATTACGGAATTGTATAACGTCATGAGGATCAGAGCATTTCAGTGGAAGTTGTGATTTGCTTGGAGAAGTCAGAATGGGAAAATCAGGTTCTCTGTTTTTTTTTGCTTCGGGCAGCTACACCAGCTTTTTCAACAATTCTCTTATGCAGCTGTGCTAACGGTTTGTCGGCTTTTCTGACTAACTTTTTCAGATATTGCATGTAATTTTCGTACGGGAAGGTACTAAATGATTCCAAAGGCCCATACCTTCTGGCATGACTGCTAAGGTGAATTAGGTTATGGACATTATAAATTATATTTTCTTCCCCATACAACAATTTAAAAGTTTGAACGAAGTAAAGCAGTAATTCTTCAGCATATCTGTTATTGCGCAAGTAATCCTCGGGATCACTCAAAATCCTGATGGCACATTGCAATGTATAGAAATGTACCAGATTAGCTTTTGGTAAAAATTTTGGTAGTACTACTGTTCCTACATATAGCAGAAACAGTCTGAATTCTGTCGCTTTCCAACGACTCACTTCATCGAGTCCCCGAGGTTTCCTTGAAAATTCACACGGTATCCAACGGGTCATCGAAATCAACAAACCAGATAGTTCTCGTATCTTCGCTGCAGTAAATCTAGCTGTATGATAGTCTCTCATCCAAAGTTCAAAGAGTTTTTTCATAATACCTAAATACACTAGATGTAAAACATCAAGAGGAAATTGAGTGATCATTGTTAAGGGATGAGGTCAGGTTTCGAAATAATTATTTAGTCCTTTTCCTTATTTGTTTAATGACACTTTAATGAAATAATTAATAAGTAATTTTACAGGATCGCGGTGATATCTTTTGATTTTTCACACTCCTCACGCACGCGTTTCTATGACTTAGCGCCGTGGTACCTCACATTCTCTGAACTGTTGCCAGGTGCGCTGACTTATCTGCGCACACCTGTTCCCACCATACCACCGTCGATCTGGTGTAGCGTGGGAAATTATCCCGCATCTCAACACGCCTCCTTAATTTTCTATGCTACACGCTCATTACATTTCGGTTTACATATCATTTTTATTTCATTTTGAACAGTCTATAACTCAATTAGACTAAGTTTAGGAGCAATCTGAAATTTTCGAATTTGTTTCTCCCTAGAGCCTTTGTCAAAATATCAGCTATATTTTTCTCTGAATCTACTTTTATAACTTCAATTTCTTTATTTTCGTAGCTTTCATTTACGAAATGGTAATGAATTTCAATGTACTTCGAATTTTTCGTTAGATTACCGTATTTCGCTATCGCAATGGCTCCAGAGTTGTCTTCAAAAATTTTTACAGGTTTATCTATCTTAACTTTACATTCTTTCAACACGTTCATTATAACTTTAATTTCGCTAACTGCTTCGGAGAGTGCTACGTACTCGGCGGCCGTTGACGATTTCGTCACACTGCCCTGTTTACGAACTTTCCAGTAGATTACATTTCCGAAGTTTCTTATTATGAACCCAGTTGTTGATTTTCTATCAACTCTATCTCCCGCCCAGTCGGCGTAGACAAAGCAATCCATAACTTCGGCATTCAGATTTCTTTCATACGTTAGTTTTATTTCTTTGGTTAAATACAAATATTTCAGGATTCTCATTGCATACTTATAGTGCGTTTCATCGTAGCTATTCTGGAAGCGACTTAAATAGTTTACACTGTAACTAATATCCAGCCGTGTTCCCATGCTAATATATAATAGAGCTCCAATGAGATTTCTATATTTAATATTACTTGACGCTGACTGTGCGGGTTCTAAACTTAGGTTTTGTTCCATCGGGGTGTGATATAATTTGGCATTTTTAATATTATATTTTTGTGCTAATGACTCTATGTAATGAGTTTGGTCTAGTGTCATCTTGCCTTCCTTACATTCATATTCGATGTTTATTCCTAAATAAGTCCTTATCTCGCCTAAGTCTTTCATTGCGAATTTGATTGATAATTTACTCTTAATTTCGTCGATTTTACTTTTGTCTTTACCACATATCAATAAATCGTCTACAAATAGGATTAGGTATATAATCTCATCGTTCGTGAATTTCATATACAAACAATAGTCACTCTCACTCCTTTTAAAGTCCAAACTTGTTATGAAACTATCGAAGCATTCATACCACGTTCTCGGGCTTTCTCGTAATCCATACAAGCTCTTTTCTAGTTTATACACTTTTCCTGTATTATCATCGTAACCTATCGGTTGTTTTACGTATACCCTTGACTTTACTTCTCCGTTAAGGAATGCAGTTTCGACGTCCATTTGTGCAATCATTAAACCATATGTGCAGCAATAAGATAACAATAGCTTTAGTGTTTGTATTTTGGCCACTGGGGAATACAAATCTTCTAGTATTTCCCTTTGCTGAAACCCTCGGACAACTAGTCTCGCTTTTTTTCGATTATCCGGTTTATTAGTGTATACCCATTTTAAATCCAATATTTTTTCCCCTTTCGACTTATCCACTAATTTCCAAGTTTTATTCTTAACTAAACAATTTATTTCGCGATCCATTGCCTCTTGCCATAAATCACAATCATTTGCTTCTAAAGCCTCTTCGTATGTCATTGGACTATCTGCGCTTGCTATATTTACATAGATATAATGCGTATCTATTTGGCCAAATCTATCTGGCTTCTTTCTTTCACGTACTGGCCTTCTCAACTCTACTTCTACATCGTTTGTTTTTTCTTCTGGTCTACTAATTTGCTTTCTAATTCCCGTACTTTGTATATTTTCGTGTTTTTCATTATTTGTCTCATTTTCGTTAACTTCATTTGATTCAGAGTTTTCGTCAATATCTTTCATCGAATCGTCGTCACTATCGTCCTCGCCTTTAAATCCAACTAAATTTTCATTTTCACCTATAATCTCTACATGTCTTGCGATTGTGATTTTATTGTTGACTAAAACTCTGTATCCAACGTTTTCATAACCTACAAGTATTCCAACGTCCGCTTTTCTGTCCCATTTCGAATTTCTTTTAATCTCAGGGACTTTCACAAAAACTTTACTGCCGTACAATTTTAAGTTACTAATGTCTGGTTTTTACCAAAAAATATTTCGAAAGGCGTTTTATGTTCAACAGTGTTTGTACTGGTTCTATTTTTTAAATACGCAGCGGCTTTTACTATTTCAGGCCAATACGTAATATTTAATTTTGAATCGGAAAGTAAACATCTTGCCGAATTCATTATTGTTCGATTATAGCGCTCGGCTGTTCCGTTCAGCTCATGGGTATATGGTGGACATGGTTCTACGATAATTCCTTTTTCGCTAACTAAACTATACATGTTTTTATTCATATATTCTGTACCATTGTCGCATCTTAATCTCTTTATTTTCTTGCCAGTAAAATTCTCGACTTTATTTATATAATCCAAAAAACAATTATAAACTTCGTTTTTCGATTTTATAGTATAGATCAGTGCGCACTTACTAAAGTCGTCTATAAAGGTCAAAAAATATTTTGAGCCATCATAACCGTTATTCGCGTGGGGCCCATTTAAGTCGGTATGTATCAGTTCTAGAATTTCCTTTGTTCTACTGCGGTTATTTTTAAACGGTATATTGTGCATCTTGTTCTGAATACAGGTTCCGCATTTCAAGAATATTTGTTCAAGTTTTTCTGGCATTCCCTCAACTAACTTTTTCTCACACATCGTATCTAAATAATTAAAATTTACATGCCCCAAAATTCTATGGAATTTTTCTTTTTGTGTCATTTTTTCCATATTATGCGCGCTAACTTCTTTTCTCTCAATAAAACTATTCATTTTATATAGGCCATATTCTTTGTATGCTTCTCCAATCAAATTATCGTATTCGTTGTAAATTTTTGACGTATTTCCTACAGAGACAATCTTATTTTTTTCCGTTACTTTAGCATAGCTAAGCAGATTTTTATCCATTTCTTTTACGTAGAATACATTGGATATTGTTATTTCGACTTTTAATCCGTTCACTATAAAGTATGTTAGAACTTTTCCTACTTTTGTCCCTTTTAGAACTCTGCCGTCTCCAACTTTAACATTTATCGGATTTTTCAAATTTACCCATTCCGAAAAATATGCATCATCGTTAATTATGTGGTCCGAACATCCACTGTCCAATATCCATTGTATTCTACCTGTATCGCAACTATAAACCAACTTATCGCTCATACCATCATCTTGTTCAACTTGTGTTAAAAAGGTTCCGCTTACACTGTCTTCGTAGCCCTCATTGTAAGAGTACCTCGCATTATGTTGATTGGCTCCGTCATTACGTGGCTGCCAGCCTCTGCCGCGTCCTCGGTGGCCATATCCTCGTCCACTACGACCTCTATACGATTGTGACCTCTGAAACAGTCTTGGTGGCTGCTGCTGCCCTTGCGACTGAAGCGCACCTCCTATCCCTGGTGCTCCGCCTCTGGCTCCCCCACGCCATGTGTTTCTACAATTCCTTCTCAAGTGGCCGTTTTTCCCACAACCAAAGCACTGTATATCATTTTTTTCAACCTTGAACACACTCGGCTTTTTCTTGAAACTTTCACCTTGTCCTGTCGTTTCCCACATTTTAATTTTATTTTTTAGGAATTCACATGTGCGATCACTTTCTTGCATAGAATCGATTAAATCACCAATATAACTTAAGGAATCCGGTAGTGTCTTCAACATATAATCAAGTTTTTCCCGTTCATTTACTTTTGCACCTGCGACTCTTAATTCGTTTATTACCTTTTCAAACTCCGAAAAAAAGATGCTTGAATCATCAAAGTCTTTCAGTTTCATCCTGTCAATTCTATTTCTTATGCATATCTGTAGTGCTGTTGACTCCTTTAAATACATTTGGTCGAATTTTTTCATAATTTTTAAAGCCGTATCTTCTTCGCCGACAAACTCCAATTGTTCGTTCGTTATACTGCAGTATATGTAATTCATCGCTCTTAAATTTTTCTCATCCCAAATATCTTGCACATCTGCATTTCCTTTTTCTCGAATTGCCGGTTCATCGCACTTTTTCCACTTTAAGTACAATAATAACCTTTTTTTCCAAATATTATAATCTCGTCCGTCGAACACTTGAAACTTAATTTCATCTTCTTTCGGCATCTCGATTGGCTTACTATTTTCGTTTCTTTCTCCAAAAATCGAGTTCTTCAATATCCTGATTTTACCTATTTGGTCTTTCAATGTCTCTTCTAGTCCTGCAGCTTTTATTTTCTTCTCGTTAAGATCAATCTCCTCTTTATCACTTTCGGTTCCACGTGGCATAACCTCCAAACTTTTCCCCGAAACCACGCTCTGCTACCATGTTAAGGGATGAGGTCAGGTTTCGAAATAATTATTTAGTCCTTTTCCTTATTTGTTTAATGACACTTTAATGAAATAATTAATAAGTAATTTTACAGGATCGCGGTGATATCTTTTGATTTTTCACACTCCTCACGCACGCGTTTCTATGACTTAGCGCCGTGGTACCTCACATTCTCTGAACTGTTGCCAGGTGCGCTGACTTATCTGCGCACACCTGTTCCCACCATACCACCGTCGATCTGGTGTAGCGTGGGAAATTATCCCGCATCTCAACAATCATTCCCAGAGATATTTCTTCAAATGGGGAGTTACCAGTGTGATGCTCCTCATTGTCACGATTAGTAAAACTCTGATCGGTTCTAAGCAAAGATTCCTCCTCAAGAAACAGCATTCGGTGGTCGCGGTATTCACCCTCTTGCACACAACATCCGCAGCCAAAAAATCCATTATGACCTTTGATACATTTGACGAAGGATCGTGCAGGAGTGTCACATATAACTGCTCTAATTGTTACAGTATATTTCTGGCTAAAGTAGAAGAAGCCCTCATTTTGCAGAGTTTTGTATTCATTAATGAGATGATTGAGTAATTCATTCGCGGTAGATGGTTTCGTATAACCATGAAAGGCACCAATCATAAATGGTTTCGAGAATTGCGGATGGAAAATTCTTCCAAGAATGGGCCATAGTTGGCTTTTCGAACTTTTGGCTAGAGGCAGCCCATCAACGTTTAGATCAATGATAATATTCTTGGGGATCGCTGAAGTCTTAACAGTGTTAAACTGATCTATTACTGCATTCGTCAATCCGTAATGAAAGTAGGACCCTGACTCACCTGCCGTGATCACAGTGTTCTTAGGTGTCATTAAGAGGGTCCTGGCATCTCTAGGAAATTCAGCATGTCCAAAATCATGAAGGATTTTTAACAACGCTTTGACAGCATTCTGAGGAATGTTGTGTTCAAGTGACCAATCCGTTATGATCAACTTTTTCAGTGCCGAATCATCACAAGGTTGAGAACCAATTGTCTCATAATCATCTTCTGTGTCAGTAGGTCCTTCTAGTGTGTCGTCTGTATCATCTACTGATATCTCACTTCTTGTTCCACATCCAGTTTCTTCATCGGCTTCCATATCTTCACCATCCAAATGTGTTTCCAATTCTTCTGTCATATTATCGCCACAAATTAAGTTCTGTTTGTTAATATTTTCTTCTATAGTAGATAAGTTTAATTCAAGCCCTTCTGCAGGTTTCGTCTGGTTGAAATTAGAATATGATGACATGGCTTCATCATTTTGTAGAGCTTTAACACGTCGATTTTGTTGGGAACGAGATAAATTTCGAAATGATTTTAGCTTAGGCATCTCGAGTATCAATTTTTTTTAACCACTTTCGTATTGTTACAAAAGGTGCATCCACCCCTTGTATTGACTTATATCCCTTCAATCCATTGCCACCCGAACTCCCATGTATAAAACATCACGATAATAATCATCAAGTATCTTTTTATAAAACAACCAAACGATGTATCTAGCGATAGCCAATTTATAAACAGTCTAGTCTCAGACCTTAACCAAGACACTTGTATCTTTCTGAATATAACCAAATCTGCTTTTGCCATTAATTTGTGCCTTCACGTCTCCTTATTTCGCTCAGGGACTTACAGCTCAATAATAAGGTAACTCCTAAAGTTACATTTGGTGTCAGGAGTGTGAGATCGTTTCTGAGCCCGATAAGTTGATTTGCCTGGTGCAATTTTTTTGGTTTTTGCCGATTGCTTGTATTCATATGCTATAAGCTTTCGCTGCCTTATTCTCCTGGAAAATCCTACCTTTCTTAGGAACAAATCTGCTCGATATGAGCAACCGACGCAATACTCGTCGCCAAGACTCCCATGCTGCCGCTGCTGCAAGTTCCAACCAAGTACCATCGGCGGAAGAAATGGAGGCCAGCCCGATTACCACCCTGGTCCAACTCCTGCAGCAGCAGGCCGCTCAACAAGCTGCCCAACAAGCAGCTCTCTTGGCCGCACAGGAACGGCAACAAGCTGCTCAGGCCGAGCAGCAAGCCGCTCAACTGGCCGCACAAGAACGTCAACAAGCCGCCCATCTAGCGGCTCAACAGGCGGCTCAGGCTGCTCAGACCGAGTAGCAGGCTATTCTCCTACAGCTCCTCCAAGATCAGCGGCGTGACCAGCAGGCCGCGCGTGAGGAACGAGAACGAGCCGACGGACGTCTTCTGGAAGAACGTGAGCGATCTGAAGGAAGGCTGATCGGAGTACTTCAGGATCAACAGCAGTCCTTCACCCAGATCCTGTCGACGTTGAGGGACGACTGACGAGGATCCGGGGACGAGCCCCAGCCTACCCAGCCCTTGACAGACCCTATCCCCTCTACCTCATCCTGCCAGCCGACCCAAGCTCCAAAAACTTTAAGGTCTGTGCCTCCATTTAGGGAAACTGCTCCCCCACTTTTGCTTGCTTCCATTCCGCCGGTCGAGCACGACCTGATTGTTCGCGATTCCGGTTTGGTCAGTGCTCCTTCCCTAGGACCGAATAACTTCTCCTCAAATCACATTAACCTCACTTCCACCACTGACAGTAACGCAGACAGTTTTCAAAAACGGTCGAATAATTTAAAACCTCCAACTTTCGAAGGTGATAGGCCTTGGGCCGAATTTGAGTGCCAATTCTTAGTGGTAGCGCAATTAAATAATTGGGATTCGGTTACTAAAGCGGGAAATCTAGTGAACTGTCTAAAAGGCTCCGCAGCTAGTGTCCTTTCCACACTGACCTCGACAGAAATATTTGACTTTGATAAAATCAGCTCTGCCTTGAGGCTGAGGTTCGGGAACGAGCACCTGACTAAGCTCTTCCATACTCAATTAATACCAGACGACAACGGAGGGACGAGGATCTCGCCAGTCTCGGACACGATATTGAATGCTTGTCGCGCATAGCCTTACCCTTGAGTGACGAAACGACTCGCGAAACGTTAGCCACGGATCGGTTCATAAACGCCATAATTGACGCCGGATTGAAACACGCACTGCACTGCACACACGCACTGACGCCGAATTGAAACAATATCTAGGATCCGGCCGCGTTCGGCAGGTCGAGGCGGTGAAACCGACCCCCGAGAAACCGAAAGTAAACGAGAAAAGATCCTCTTCCTCGCGGCAGGGACAGAGTTTCAATACGAGAGCAAATTCTAGAAGCAAGGTAGAGTATCGGTACTGTTGGAAGCAGGGGCACACAATAGAGCAGTGCTTCGTACGGCAGAGAAGGAATCAAAATAATAATCAAAGACCCCTGCCCAATCAAATTTTGTGGAGAGATAATGATAGGAGCTTCAACGCAAACCAAACTCAGAATCAAACTTTCTACCCTAGACTTAATCAAAATCAGAATCATAATCCTGCTCAAGGGGAGAGGATGCTTCCCTTCAACAATTCTAAACCAACTACAGAACCACAACAACAAAACTAACCATCGACGATTTCGGGGGGCGGGAATCATCGCCTGTAGCGAGTAGAAATAGCCCTGTGTTACCTGTTTTAATTAGAAGTTTAAGGCAGTCCGGTCTCTACGCTCAGGGATCTGTCAACGGTGTTGACTGTCTCTGGGTTGTGGATACCGGAGCCGAAGTAACGGTGGTTCGCTCAGATCTCTTAAAAAACCTTACCTCTAGCAATCATTATGCTACTTTAAAGACCGCGACAGGGGAGACCACCCCTGTTTTACGAGAAGTTTCCGTACAGATAAACATCGCGGGTCAAATTAGCTCTCCTCATAAGGTCTACGTGGCCGACATTGAGGATGAGGGAATTTTAGGAATAGATTTCTAGAGCGAACATCAGTGTGTCATTTCAACTATAGGAAACTCGCTGCAAATAGGCCGTCATACGATTCCGCTTTCAAGAAATAGGAGCAAAACCCCAAACCCCCCAACTTTTCAACTCGATCAATTACAGACTACTAGGGAGATTGAGGTTATAGATTCATCTTCAGGAGAAATTTCTGAACAGGTCCCTGATCATTTAAAAGACCTTTTTGGGAGGTTTTCGATAGAGCTAGATTCTTCTTCTAAACAACGATTCTCGTCTCTCCTACGAGACTTTAGTGACTCTTTTGCCAAGACTAGCCGCGACAAGGGGAGGTGTAACCTTGCTCGCCATAAGATAGATGTAGGGGCCAATCTTCCGATTAAACAGCATGCCAGACGGATCCCCTTCAATGGGAAAGAAGAGGTTCAGAAGATGGTGACGACATGCTCCTCAACGACGTCATCGAGCCATCTTCAGGACCCTAGGCCTCACCGATCGTTATTGTTCCTCAGAAGGACGGAACGAAAAGGTTCTGCATTAACTATAGAAAGCTGAACGAGGTCACCAAGAAAGATTCATACCCCCTTCCACGGATTGAGGACACCCTAGACATGTTGGCTGGAGCTCAATGCTATAGCACCATCGACCTGCAGAGTGGTTACTGGCAGGTCGAGATGGATGCGGAAAACAAGGAAAAAACAGCTTTCGTCACTGGATTGGAGGCCTTTGGCAGTTCAAAGTGATGCCCTTCGGATTATGCAACGCTCCAACCACATTTGAACGGACGATGGAAGTCGCACTAGAAGGGTTGACGGGGAAGATCTGTTTGGTGAACCTGGACGATATAATTGTATTCGGCAAAACCTTCAAGGAAGAACGATCCAACCTAAAAGAGGTCTTTGAGAGGCTTAGACGGACAGGCCTGAAGATGAGCCCCAAGAAGTGCCACCTCCTTCAACGAGAAGTTACTTTTCTAGGACATGTCGTCTCAGCCAAGGCATCAGAACGGACCCAGCGAAGATCGAAAAGGTGCGAGATTGGCCCCGACCGTCGAATAGGGAGGACATTCAGAGCTTCATAGGTCTCTGCACATATTATAGGCGCTTCGTTTCAGGCTTTGCCTCCATAGCTAGGCCTCTTCACAATCTCACCGGGTCTACCTCAGTCTTCGACTGGACTCCGGATTGTGAAGAAGCATTCAATCACTTAAAAACTTGCCTCACTTCTTCTCCAATTCTGGCTTATCCGCAAACCGAAACTTCTTTCATTTTAGATACAGACGCATCTCTGTATGGAATAGGCGGGGTTTTGTCTCAGGTTCGGGAAGGATCGAAGCGGGTGATTAGTTACTTCAGGAGGGTCCTAAAAAGGCCAGAAAGGAATCATTGCGTCACACGACGAGAACTTTTAGGAATGGTAGAGGTTATGGAGCATTTTAAACATTACTTGGTAGGAAGGAAGTTTCTAATTCGTACGGATCACGCTTCGCTCAAATGGTTGCTCTCATTTAAATCGCCGGAAAGCCAAGTAGCTAGGTGGATTGAAAGGTTAGGGCGGTACGACTTCGAGGTACAACACCGTGCAGGAAACCTTCATGGGAACGCCGACGCTCTATCAAGACGCCCGTGCGAGGATCTCGGGGACTGCAAGCAGTGCACCAGGATGGGGAAAGGACAGGAATCCGTGGATATCCGGGTGATATCCCTCGGTGACGACCTAGGAGAATGGAAGAGAGCCCAGGAGAAGGATGAGATCCTAAAACAACTACGAGCCTGGAAGAGCTCAGATATACGCCCAGAGTGGCAGGAGGTGTTCCCAGCTGATCAACAGCTCAAGATCTACTGGACACAATGGGACTCTATCTACTTAATAAACGAAGTACTATACCGACGATGGGAATCCCCGGATATGAAGATCATCAGATGGCAACTATTAGTCCCCAAAGAAAAGATCAAGGAAATCCTCGAAGCGTACCATAATTCTTCGTCAGGAGGCCATTTTGCCTCGAACGAAACTATGGAAAAGATTAGAGAAAGGTATTTCTGGGCAAGGTGCCGTTTAGATGTTGACGAGTGGTGTCGGGTATGTCCAGTATGTGTAGCTAAGAAAGGTCCTCGAGCGAAAGGTCGTAGTCCGTTACAAACTTATAACGTAGGCGCGCCTTTTGAGAGGGTAGCCATGAATGTCCTCGGGCCTTTACCACTTTCACATTCAGGGAATCGTTACGCGCTAGTAATAGCCGATTATTTTACAAAATGGCCCGAAGTCATCCCGATACCCAATCAAGAGGCTCAAACTGTAGCTCAAGCTTTCATTAGAGAATTTGTATGTCGGTACGGAGCTCCGCTCGAACTCCATACCGACCAGGGTCGCAATTTCGAGTCAGTCCTTGTCGGAGAAATAGCTAAAATATTAGGAATTAGAAAAACCAGAACAACTCCTCTTCACCCCCAATCCGATGGGATGGTCGAACGCCTCAATCGGACTCTTCTATCTTATCTATCTTCTTTCGTGGAAAGGAGTCGGAGGGATTGGGATGAATGGGTTCCCCTCTTTCTTCTTTCCTATCGCTCCTCTGTCCATGAAACGA
This sequence comes from Rhogogaster chlorosoma, assembly GCA_944452935.1. Lineage (NCBI taxonomy): Eukaryota > Metazoa > Arthropoda > Insecta > Hymenoptera > Tenthredinidae > Rhogogaster > Rhogogaster chlorosoma. The sequence goes on along the minus strand of OX101797.1, from coordinate 19,098,784 downwards.
CTAAACAGACGCCGGCTTCTATGCTCATGGAAAGAGATTTTCGGCTGCCCTCCGACTTGGAGAAAGGCCCTCTTCCCATTCAGGATTCCCTTTGCTCCGACTTTGTTTCGCATCTAAGGGAAAGGTTAGAGGAAATACACAACTTTGCTAGGGAAAGGATTCAGGTAGCTACAGATAGAATGAAGGCTCGTTATGACGTGCGAGCTAGGGATTTGACATTTAAAACGGGAGATTTAGTATGGCTCTTCCAGCCCAGACGAGAAAGAGGACGTTGTCCAAAACTCCAATCTAACTGGGAGGGTTCTTATGCAGTAGTAGATAAAATAAACGATGTGGTCTACCGTATTCAACGCTCTCTACGAACTAACCCAAAGGTAGTTTACTTGGATCGTCTAGCCCCCTATGAGTCTGAAGAAGCTCACGTAGATAAAAATAACCTCCTTCGCTCTCTTCAATTAAATCAGGACCTACAGGTTCTGGAGGGTTTTCCCCCCCAAAGTCAGGAAGAAACTTCCCTTTCTTTCTCCGATTCTTCCAGGTGGTCCAAGGATCTGCCTTTTGGGATCAAGCGGAAGAGTTACCGCCCTTTTACCATACTCGTGGAAGGGAACATTAGGTGCGGGAAAACCACGTTTACAAGTAGATTTTAGTCAAGTAGAAGAACATTTTTACTTTATTAGAGCCTTTAGATGAATATAGAAATGTAGCCGGAGAAAACCTCCTAGAAAAAATGTACAGGGACCCTTCCCGTTACGGTTATCACTTCCAACATCACGCCGCAATGACGATGAGGAATCGGCACCTAGTTAAAACTTCATTACCTAACAAGCTCATGGAAAGATCAATCTTCAGTTGTAACTGCTTCGTAGAAGCCCGTAGGAGGTTAAGGGGGTTTGAAGATTTAGAAGCGCATCTTTTGACGGAAAACGTTAGGATTTCATCAGAGAATTCGCCAGATTTTGAGGTTGACATGGTAGTTTATTTGAGGTTATCACCCGAGACGTCGTTTGCTAGAGTCAATTCGCGCGCGCGTAGCGAAGAGGAGAATATTCCCTTAGATTATTTAAAAGCTCTTCACGAGGTCCACGAGGATTGGTTAGTTCGCGGAAAGTTTTCAGCTCTTCCAGCACCAGTTTTTATCCTAGATACCGAAGCTACAGCCGACGATGTATTTAATGAATTTTGTAAGGTTATGGAAGAATAATCGTTTGACAGATCACCCGCTTCGCGTTAGGTTTCACTCCGGTTCGCTCGGTTTTATTCGTAAATAGTCGGCTTCATCGGGCCGAATTCAGGGCGCGCCATCTTCGGAAGCATTCGTTTTCGTTCGGCTGTCTGGCTCTAGGCACGCTAGGAGGACTCGAAAGCGTCCCCTTGGATCTTCGGAGGCGTTCGGGCCTAGTCGTTTAGGTTCGGGAAAAGAGGGAAGATGATACGCATTTCAATAAGAGAGACGACATCCATTTTCGAATAATTGAACAAGAACTTTATTTTTCTTTTTTGAAAATCAGGAGGTAAAACATAAACGAAGAAAAGAAAGATAGAATAGAAACAGAGTAAGGGGAGGTGTATAGGGCCTCTAATTAGAAGGTCGACCTCTCCTCGGCAATCCGTTTAAGAGTCGCGAAGACGCGGTCACACTGCAGGCACCCGATCTTAACAGCGGGGGTTAGGAGCGAAGCCCGACAGTCACTGCAAGCCCCTCTTTTGCGGGTCTCCAAAGTCCCAACGAAAGACCGATGGGTTTTGGTGACTTGACTCACATCGTTTTCCATGTAGTTTCTGAAGAGAGAAAAAAGCATTAAAAAAAAAAAGAGAAATAAATAAAAAATAAATAAATAATAATAATAATATTAATGTCGTTAAACTCACTTGAACGTAAAACAGTGGAAGCGAATCAACCGGGGTTTTCCCCCTTTCAGAACCACCGCATCGCCTCTGGCACACCGTACCTTTGCCCATTGTTGAGTTGGCCAACTTCCCACTTCCTCGTTATTTTTAAAGGAATCAAATCCGTCCCAATTTAGTTTGGATACGATTAGGCCTACTAATATCTCCTGTGTAATCGGCGACGACATGGTGAAGAATGACGCCTCAGATTATTGTTTCTTCAGCAACGGATTTTCGTTCAACTTTTGTTTTTCCTCCGCGAAGCTCATTGGTTCTCTAACTCTCTCAATCATTTATTAATGAGGGGCGAGATTTTGCTTTTGTTTTCAAATAGTGGTTTTCGCGCCTTCGCAAACCCGCGACAGATACCGTGAGTATTCGTGTATGCGGGTCGGTTGGATCCGCCCGATCCAGAATTTGGCGTTTCGGCACTGCCTTTTCGCCGTTCCTTGTTCACGCTGGTTGCCTGCTGCTTTGACAGGTAGGCGAAGCGCGCGGAGTACGATTTTATGGTTAGATTGCGGTTAGGATTTTCAGTATGAAAAATTTGTTCCGATAATCTGTCCATTATTATTCGACGAATAAATAATACTTTTAAAACGATTCAATGCAATTCAGAAGAATTTGTTTTTATTTGTTCATCAGTTATCAGTTACACTGATTAATAATAATTTTCATCGAAATGTAATAGTAATAAAATTATTGTTCGTTCGTCAAAAATCTTGAAAGTTGTTTTCATTTGTGGCTAAATACATTAATTTGCAACCTGAATGTAATTCACTCTCTGTTAATTTAGTGACTGTAATATAAAATTGTCTTTATTGCCTGGTACAATTTATCCTTCTCTACACTCTTTTACAGGATTCGCTAATAAATATTCTCGTGACTCAGCTAGTTCAGTTTCTTCTGAATTGCATTGAATCGTTTCAAAAGTATTATTTATTCGTCGAATAATAATGGACAGATTATCGGAACAATTTTTTCATCACGAAAGCCGGAAAATCGCGACGAAGTTGAGATTTTGAGGCTAGAATGCTGAAAAAATTAGACCGTTCCTCGTACGTGAAGGCTTTTTGACGAACCTCGTTACAGCACTCGCCTTCGGCTCGTGCCGTAAACCTTTCGATTCGCCAAAAAAGCCTTTCCGTAGTCGTAACGTAATGTACTATTTCATACTGAAAATCCCAACCGCAATCTAACCATAAAATCGTACTCCGCGCGCTTTGCCTACCTGTCAAAGCAGAAGGCAACCAGCGTGAACAAGGAACGGCGGAAAAGCAGTGCCGAAACGCCAAGTTCTGGATCGGGCGGATCCAACCGACCCGCATACACGAATACTCACGGTATTTCAACCTTCTATCGATTCCCTATATCGATTATCTGATTCTCACACCACCGTAGAGTCGTGGCATAATTTTCAACTCCCCGTAGTTCCTTTTTATGTCTTCTGCTCTGGTTTTCTCCTGTCGTCGATCATAACCCTCTCACGTAATTTTATTCAGGGATCCGAGCGGATTACTCTCAATTATCGTTTGAGGTTAGGGAATAACCGCTTCTTTTGAGAGCTCTAGGTCTCCCACCAAATAATTCAAAGAAACGACGCCGAAGATGTGGACCAAGAGGGAATAGAGCTGACCTAACCGCGGAAATTCCCCTATTTATACCCGGATAAAGATAAAATCGTTCCATTTTAACCTTCTATTGAATTTATGTTTCCCTGTTACCATTTAATTTCAATGAAATAATTAAGATCAATAGTCCGACATTTAGAGGACCAGGGTTGCGATTCTGAAACCTTTCGCTAACTCCGTTAAATCGCTAACTCCGCTAACTCAGCGAAGGCCGTTGGTTGGCTGAGGAGCAGCCAATCGGCGCTCGTTTCGGGTAGTATAGTAAATACTACTGACGTACGATGGCGCTGTGGTCTCTGCCCGGTATACAAACGCGAGGCCCACTTACACTTGATAGACATGCACGTGTACCACATGTACTGTAACGAGCAATTTTCCTACCCGGAGGAACTAGATAGAAAAATAATTCCCGCACAAAGAGTACCAACGTGAATCTCACGCCAAAATCAAATAAATAGACAGAGAAGGTAATGTTGGGCGCCAGGTACACTGATGTACCAGATAAGAGAAAGCGAGACGGCACTAGAAGAAAGATCAAAATAAGCCACAAACAAAACGCAAAACTGAGCAGATAACCAGCTAGTTAGACGGAGAGGGGAACATGGGGGCGTAGAAATAACACACTTTAACTCGGCAAGATACGATAATTAACAAAACTCGATATAATCTCGATAAACCAGAAAAATAATACAAAAACGTATCAAATCGGTAACTTAAGGTATGAGAAGCTACTAACAATACCAAAAAGGTCGAGATAAAATCACTTAACCGATAAATGCGCTAGCCGCGATCACGACTAGGTAGCTTACACACTATTTTTACTCGGTAAGATAAAGAAAAATAATAACGGAAGTAAACGGAACGGAATCGGTACGGTACTAAAGATCTCCCCAGAGCGTTACGGGTCCAGGAAAATGCTAACTTAATCTTAAGAAGCCTAGATCATAAAATAAAGAGATGACCACGGCAATCCGTCAGACGCGGAGTTTGAAATCAGCCGTTAGGCGGCAACAAGGCAAGAAAAGCGCTTGGAGACGGATGGTCGTGATCTGGACAGAAAAGAGCCTACCTTTTAATCGGGGCGTAGCCCAGCGAAGGCGGCACGAAACGTAAGAAACTCAAAAAAACTTAATATCACTAATAATAAACAAAAGGAACTTAAACGTAAGAAGAAAAGATAACGGCAAAAAGATACTAAATATAAGAAAACGTAGCGGAACTACGGCACTCAAAGGACTCTGGACGGTGGTCAGCACCGGAGTGATTTGCTGGACGGTAGGCGGGGAGGGGGAAGCCTTTCCGCACATGGTAGGTTCGCCGCATCTATCGGCGATCGTTTTCAAAATTTCGGCCGGGAGGAAGATAGACGGAGAGCTAGGCGTCAGGCTGGCGGCTACAGCCCTCTCCCGGCTTGCAGTTGGCGAGGCTGCGGAGGCTGGAGGATGTCGTAGATGCGGCTACTAGTACCGAGGCCTCCAGGACATTCCCCCCGATGCTCCAGCGGCGGCAGATCTATCCCTCGACGTCCTAGTGCGACGAGGTACCTGCATTTACAATAAAAAACTTAAGGCAGACACTGATCTACAAATAAAAATTGGACCTCGTAGCTCTGGCGAGAGATGGACCGGTACGGCAGCGGCATGGTCGCTCGCGTTATCGGGTGGAGTCGATGTCCGTGGCGGATATTAAAATCTGCCACGTTACAGTACAAAGGATGAACCGAATAATTGAAAAAGAAAGATTTAATTCAATTCGATTATTCGTTCTGTTTCTTTCTTTTCATTTATTCGGTTTATCCTTGTGGTACATGTGGTACACATGCATGTATATCAAGTGTAAGTGGGCCTCGCGTTTGTACGACTAGCGGCCGGGCAGAGTCCACAGCGTTATCGTACGTCGGTAGTATTTACTATACTACCCGAAACGAGCGCCGATTGGCCGCTCCTCAGCCAACCAACGGCCTTCGCTGAGTTAGCGGAGTTAGCGATTTAACGGAGTTAGCGAAAGGTTTCAGAATCGCAACCCAGTACGACAAAATTTCCTCTATCCTTCGTACTCACGTCTGTCCTCCAATCTAGGGTGTGCAGTTTTTCCGTCTTTTGGACCCGCCTGGGAGCAGTTCGTGATCCCTGATTCCTGTTTTCCTGCCGCCGCCTCACCTGATTTCCTGACTCGCAAGATTTTCCTGACTTCCCTGACTCTCCTGACGGATCACAAGCTGACTTCATCCCCAGACGGTTTCCAGTTTTGCAGATGATTTCTTTAACTTTGAGGACGAACTTCACACCAACTCTACACTTCAGCCTGACTAGGCGAAGACTTTTTATACCAAATATTGTTGAGAATTTGTAACCGAAACTACCTTCTCAGGTTTTCTGTGGTTTCCCTCGAGGCATAGGTGGAATTACAGGTAGTTTAGGGAAGATTTCAAACACTTTGAAGATTTTAAAGTCTGAACCACAGCTCTCAGCCCTCACTTCCCTTAGCAGATCACACCTATGTGAACCTGGCACCCGACTTTTGAAAAAAAAAATTTCGAAAATTGATATCAATTGTACTTCGTTTGTACTCGTTTGTACCACTTTTTTTTTCGTTTGTACCTCGAAGGGTTAGGAGATATGGCGTTTTCAAAAAATGACCGGCACCCCACTTTTGAAAATTCAGTTTTTTCCAACGGGAGCCGCTTCAGAATCGTTTGTACCTGTTTGTACCACTTTTCTTTTCGTTTGTACCTCGACCCAAAAAAAGATAGAGCCATTTTTTGAGTTTTCGAAAACCTAACTTTTCCATTTTTGAAGATAATCGAATTCCGCTAACGGGCGCTGCTTCAAATTCGTTTGTACCCGTTTGTACCACTTTAATTTCCGTTTGTACCCCCACCCAAAAAAAGATGGAGCCATTTGTTGATTTTTCGAAAACCTAACTCTTCCATTTTTGAAGATAATCGAATTCCGTCAACGGGAGCCGCTTCAGAATCGTTTGTACCCGTTTGTACCACTTTTCTCTTCGTTCGTACCTCGACCCAAAAAAAGATGGAGCCATTTTTTGATTTTTCGAAAACCTAACTCTTCCATTTTTGAAGATAATCGAATTCCGCCAACAGGAGCTCCTTCAGAATCGTTTGTACCCGTTCGTACCCTCAACCACGGATTTGGCTGTTGTCATCCTCACTTCGTACTGAAAGTATCCCACTCGCTTGTAGCAGTTGCGATTTCACGCTGAGAGAAGATTTCGTTCATCGTTAATAATCGCATATTCGTGTGCGGCGGAATAAACGTTCATTAACAGCTAATGAATATGAGTTGATCCAAATAACATTAATTCGACTCAAGTTAACCTTTATAATATCAATCCAATTGAACTTAATGTTATTTGCACAACACAAGATTTTTTGAATGTAAATAAACGTTTATCTCGCCATACACAAATATATGCGGTTGTTAACTATAAATAAACTCTTTTTTCAGTGTAGCCATTGTTGCAACATTCGGTGTCACTTTATTTTACTGAGTAGCGGATTGTTAGAATACATTTTAGGTTAGTCGTATTCTAACCTCAAAGCATTTGTCGCGGTTGCTGAGATTTCGTACGTCAGCCTCTATCATTCTGCGCATGCGTGACTTCATATAATTCCATCCGCGTGACGAGAGACGACGAAGTCATTCCGTATCGCCCTGCTCATGCTCGTAGCATCAGAGTAGGAACAGCATAGGTATATAGCTTTCTAGCGGCGGCCCAGTCAGCCTTTGGGCCCCATGTCGCTGATTCTTGCCGTTCTACACGCACGTGATTCCGCAGTATGCTATAAGTCATTTCAGTACGAAGACATGCCCAATTCTATCAACTGAACATCGGCGTTGAAAGAGCATTGAGAACTTTTCTACTTGATTCAAAAATGCCTCGCAAACCAAAAAAATCTATTGACGAAATATATGACGCCATCCATGACATAAATTTTTTAAATGAATCTGGAAAAATAGTTCCCTTCACTGATATTGTTTGGCAATTTGCGTCTGATCGGTTAGATGGTGCTATGTCAAAAAAATACATTTATCTCTATATATCTGAGAACAGAAATGGGATTCGCGATAGATTATATGGGCAGTCTGCATATGACAAATCGATCGAAGACTCAAAACTCGAAGGTGACGAAAGTCTTCGATCAAATTGGTCTCTAAATTTGAATAACGTTTTACCGCAATTACGCGTAGAAATACATATCCCTAAAGATGTGTGGAGTACAATCGAACTGCGCACTAAGTCCTACAATTCTCGAGTGTACGAAGTTTTGGAACCAGGGTGGACCGACACAATTTATGCTACAATATGGCAGAAACTTAAATTACCTTGCGCTTTTTCGTTCAAGAATGCAAAGATAAACCGGTGCCCCGGAGACATTTTTTTAAAAATGGCTGGAAAATGTACAGAATGTGGTTCGAGCATTAACTTATATAGCCCCACTGGTCCAGACGAAGATGGACTACATGTTTTTGTTTCGACCTATGACACTCGCGAAGTCGTTCACAAAACGAAAAGGCAATTACGCGGTACTGAACGAAAGGCTGTAGTCAAAGAATTACAGGGAACGTCAACGTACTCTTGGCGTAGAGAAAAAGCTGATAAGCTTATGGATTTTGGTGATGTCGAGCCGGCGCATTTATATAGCGAGGACGTATTGCGAAAGGCGAAACAGCAAGGGCGAGATGATGAGCTGGGTGTAAGAAACACCACTGATCCTATTTCATCCATCATTCAGTTGAAATACGGTTTGGAGTTTGCAGGATGCATAAGAGAAGTTGGCATCGATAAATTTTATGCAATGTATTGGACCCCGGAGCAAATATATTTGTATAAGATGTTTCTGAAAAGTGATGTTACGGGTAGCATAAGCATAGATGCAACGGGTAGCTTGGCAAAACCAATTATGAGGCCAGTTGGTTCGAAGAACGTTATGTTCCTGTATCAGGCAGTGTCCGCGTTCAATGGCAAGATACTACCGATATTTCAGATGGTAGGTGAAAAGCATGACGCTAATATGATTTCATATTGGATTCGGGAGTGGTTGCGTGCTGGTGCACCTTGTCCTAAACAAGTAGTAACAGACTATTCGCTTGCACTTTTGAATGCTTCTGCGCTTGCATTCAATAATATAGATTTAGCAACCTATGTGGATCAGTGTATCAAATCATTGCTGGGTATTCGCGCCAAAAAAAGACCCATATGTGTGTTGCGTATTGACATTGCCCATCTCATAAAATTAGTGTGCCGATGGCGTTGTTTTAGAAATACGCTTGGGAGTGTTAAAGATTTTTTTGTCCGATGCGTAGGTATTCTCACGGAATGTAGAACAATAGAAAGCTTCCGAGAAATATTGACGGACGTATTGTCAGTTGCTTTTTCAAAGACTGAAGACATTAGTGACGAAAGTGATCGTTGCTATAGTGCTCAGCGAAGGCTTCTGCAACTGATAAAAACGAATGTCACTACATACGAAGATAATGTAGACGACGCGGTCAATTGCGAGGACCCCGATGATGACAATAATGATGATGATGTATGCGTGGAACCTGATAGTCAACTGCAGTTCTTATTGCGATCGGTCGAATCGCAAAGCAAAGTACCGAACAACGGAGACCGACCGAATCCATATTGGTGTCCTAACTTTGGAACTCGAATTCTGAAATTATCCAAGCACTTCATTCTATGGACCGCAGTAATGGCATCTGGTGAAAATTGCGTTGCCACATCAGCGCGCAGCGAAGAATATTTTCGCGAAATAAAAGGGCTGATAATGAAAGGTGCAAAATCAGTAAGGGTCGACAAATTCATGACTCTCCATCTTAGATCACTTTCAGGAACAATGAAATTGCTGAACGCTACGGCCATTGATAAAGAGCCACCAGACGTGTTGTCCCAGCCCCGCAATGCATGTCCAATTTCAAGCAGTGATCTTAATGTCGGAACAGAAGTATTTGGCGATACTTCGCATACTTCAGATAATTACAACTGTATTTCAGATGTAAAAGAAGTGATTGATACGTGCGAGAAAAGTGATATGACTGGAATATGTATGCAAAAACAGGAAGAGATGTTCTTCGAGAGCCACGATAAAATTCACGAGGAAAAAGAGCCAATTAGCAGCCCAGAATTAGCAGAGAATTTGATCCTCAACGCAGAGGAATCCTGGAAACGTCTGAACAAGCCACTAAAAAAACGAGGTAAATATTTAACCTCATGCGCAGATATTGAAAACATCCATAAAAGACCTAGGTGCAGCCAATACTTGCCCGTTCTACAAAACGGGAACGCTATGCAACCTGTCAAAGTTGGACAAAATGTCTTCAAATTTAAGAACACCTGTCCATTCGACTCGATTGTGCAAAGTCTTCTAGCAGGATATTCTGACTGGGCACACTACTACAAATATATGGAAGAAACGAATATTCCAATATTTCAGTTCGTAAAAATGTTGTCTAACAAAGGGATCACACAAAAAATATATCAAGAGAGAGCTGCTATCATGTGCAATATTACAAGTCCGAAGGACGGCGTTGTTGATTGTACGCACAATGTCGCTTCCCTAATTTCCAACTATCTGATGCAGGAACAGCCATCGTATGATATTATTGACCAATGTTTGGATTGTGGGAATGTCGAAAAATACATCCGTCCTACAATGGATGTCAATGCATTACCATTTTATAAGGAAGGCATGCGAGGACTCCAGCATGCTGTAGATCAAGTAAGCGAATCAAAGACTATTACATGTCAAGTCTGCAGAGGTACCATCCGTAGAACTGTCGCTGGTGGTTCACATCTCTTCATCGATCTTGAGATTCTAGGCTTTCCGCAACTCGCTACTCGACTCGGTTTTCCGGAATCCCCAAAAACTTTCACCTTAAGCGAAATTCCTCCAGAAGTAAAATATGACAACAAGAAATACAAACTGGTTTCTGCTATAACATACGGTGGTGCGATGAGTGGAAGCAAACGTGAAGTTGGCCATTACATGACTTATGTTCGTAGAATAAGTGGAAAATGGGAAGTACACAATGGACTATCTCTTATAGCAGAAGGCCAATACTTGCAACTTCAAGAGTAATCCTCGAAAAAATGGCTATAGCCTTGTTGTTCTACGTGAGAGAGCATTAGGGAATGAAAGCATCTAAAAAGTTACGGAGATGATTGAAAATATAAAAAAAAAATAAATAAAAAAATATTAAGAAAAAATAATAAAAGAATTAAGAAAAATAAAAAATAGAAAAATAAAAAAATAAAAATAAAAATACATAGTATCTGACAATATATTATAGTCATAAAGTAATGGATACAGTCACGTTTCTGTTATAAAACGTAATTACCGTGTGATGTAACAAATAGTCATAGTATTAAGTAAAATTGAGGGTGCAAAATAATAAAAAGATATAGGTGTGGTAAATACTCGTATAGTAATAAGTAAAATTGAAGATGCAAAATGATAAAAAAAATATATATACAACTCTTGACTCGCAAAACACAATGGAAGTGTGGTAAATACTCGTATAGTAATAAGTAAAATTGAAGATGCAAAATAATAAAAAAAATATATATACAACTCTTGACTCGCAAAACACAATGGAAGTGTGGTAAATACTCGTATAGTAATAAGTAAAATTGAAGATGCAAAATAATAAAAAAAATATATATACAACTCTTGACTCGCAAAACACAATGGAAGTGTGGTAAATACTCGTATAGTAATAAGTAAAATTAAAGATGCAAAATAATAAAAAAATATATATATATAACTCTTAACTCGCAAAATACAATAAAAGTGTGATAAATACTCGTATAGTAATAAGTAAAATTGAAGATGCAAAATAATAAAAAAAATATATATACAACTCTTGACTCGCAAAACACAATGGAAGTGTGGTAAATACTCGTATAGTAATAAGTAAAATTAAAGATGCAAAATAATACAAAAATATATATATTGTAACGTTCCGGGCTATTCCGGCAATTTGAAAAAATAGGAATAGACCGCCGTTTTGTGAGTTCTTTGCTCAAATAATATATTTTCGAGATTTCATGAGTTTTGGGCACTTTGCGACTAGGTTGGAGGGGAAAGGTTGGTTCTGCCACAAAAAGCCTCCTTTCTAGATTTTTCTAACTGACTACGGACTCGGAGTTAACAAAGCCGTTTGTGTGGACTCGACAGATTGCTCTGTAAAGCCACCTCCCTATGTCAGAGCCGATGTTTTCACATAAGCCTGACTCCTGTGCTATCTTTTCTAACTATTCCCTGCACTCAGATCCGGGGTTATGCACCCAAGACTGTATAACCAGACTCGGAAGATTGCTCTTCAAAGCTGTTCCCTGAAATTATACTATCTCGGCTTTTATGTTGTGTGCAAGAGTTTTATAATTATGGAAATGAGCGACGGAAATGTCGGACAAAGATAGAGTAGCGATTTGATTTTACTGAAACCAACTATTTTAATCAAAGTATTGCTTGATTCTGAATTTATACAAAAATAAAATAACAAAATGCTTCTTATCTCTATTTTCTTAATTTTACCTTAATTCTACTGGCTCTTTTCTCTCGATTCGATCGATCTCTGGTTTTGTTTAAATTTAGGAGTGCAAGTTCGATTTATTGATAAATGCCTCGAGTTTGATATTCTAATCTCAAATATGCAGCATTAGAGTTTACGATGTGAAATTGAAATAGTAGCCGCTTTAGCGTAAGTAGATAAACAATGCCGGTTCTGGACACAGATTCCTACCCCGACATGTTACCGACCTACTTAGTCGAGACGCAAACCCCTTCTGTGACGTCATCGAATGTTCTAGAAGGTTCTGCGTTGTATATTTTACCGACCTACTAGCCGAGACGCAAACCCCTTCTGTGACGTCATTGAAGGTTCTGCGTCGTTTTTCGGACACGTCACGGACCTTCGACGTCACAGAAGGTCGAAGTTGTTGTTCCGACGCGTCACCGACCTTCGACGGTGCGGAAGGTTCTACGTCGTCGTCGGTTTGACCAGACCTAAGACGCGGGGATTCCAGGAATTGTTTTTGCATTCCGGTTTTTGCATCCCGTTTCGAGATATCATCTTTCGTAACTATGACGCGAGACTGATCTACGCGGTACTTTCTCTCCGATTCGAGACGTCATCGTTCGCGATCAGAAGGCAGGACCGATCTACGCGGTGTTCAGCCCCCCGACTCGAGACGTTATCCCCGATCTACGCGATGTTCAGCCCCCCGACTCGAGACGGTATCCCTCTGAACGCAAAACCTATCTGGGTCTCCGAAAGGCTCGAGGATTCGTAGGAGTGGTTGAACGGCGAATGATTGAACGTGTGCGTTCGCAGATAAAAAAATAAGATCTACGTTTATTGAGATGAATACAGTTTACAAAACATGATATGTATATGGATAGTAATCACACTGTGCAAATACTTTTCACACATTATGACATCTGAAATTCTCATCCCCCTCGACCTGGTGCTCCAGATACCACATCTTTAGACGTTGTACGTTTTCGAAGGCGCAAGTGTACATCGGGATGTTCTCATGGTACTCATGATACCAACATCCATCCACTGGTAGACTTTGCAATTTTGGACAACCCAAGTCTTCTAAATTTATCACAGGTTTTGATTTACCTATGATACGCTCAACCCATATTTTCTTCTCCAGTCCCTTGACGTAGAGGTAGTCTGCGTCTGCGATGATCTTTTTCAGCACGTTTTCCATAAGATTATAAGGTATTTCTCCAACATTCCATGGTATTCCATGGTGGTTGCGTGTCAACCAACCGTTGATCGCCTTGTATTTTGTTGGTAGAATCTCCCAATTACAAGGTGGTTTGAACAACATACAGGCGAGGCCAACAAAGTTTTCTCGATCTGCTTGTACAGTAATTGCACCAAGTTCTTTTGGTATGAATTTATTATTGGGGATTTTGAAACCTTGCACATCCAATATAATTTCCATTATAAAATATCTTTCTTTTACACGACGTTGGTAATATCAATGTCAGAAGTCAACTGATTTGATTGAGGATTAGATCAGCTCTTATATACATTTCTATAATTACTTCTAGAAATTTCTCTGTGATGAAGCAGTACATCTGTTGATTATTATTATCACAAAGAACAAAACATGAAATAACTGCATCGTGACAAATAAGTTTTCGACGTAGAGTAAGAGAAAGAAGGTAAATAGAAAGAGTGCGATACCTCCAAATGCATTACAGTGCAACGCGCCACAGCGATAGCGGGGTAGAGTGCATAATGAGTACATCCGAAGTATGCAACCCGATACCTGCAAGGCTACCTGCCCGCGAGATCAACACCTACGACGATCTTGTGTTGTTTTGCAGACTCACTCTGTACTACACCGCTCTATAATACGTGAACTAGCATAATTTCTGATGTGTCAATGGAAAATGTTCACCGATATGAAGATTTTGACTATTTTCAAAAAAAAAACACTCTGAATATGTCTAATGTTTTTTTTCCACAAATCTGGAATCCTTGATCGTTGACATGATTGAGAAAAATTATACGACGGTAAGTTTTAACTTCAGTTTCAATTTTATTATTGAATAGAAAGAGTGCGATACCTCCAAATGTATTACAGTGCAACGCGCTACAGCGATAGCTGGGATAGGAGCATAATGAGTGCATCGAAAGTACGCAACCCGATACCTGCAAGGCCACCCGCTGGATCAACACCTACGACGAATTTTGTGTTGTCTTCCACTCATTCTATACTACACGGTTCTATAATACGTGAATAGTATAATTTCTAATGTATCAATGAAAAATGTTCACCTGATATGAAGATTTTATTTTAGTTTCAATTTTTTTAACTCCAATAATTCTAATTACAATTTAGATGTATTACTAATATATACCAGCTTCGGTGGAAGGGTGTTATCGCATTTCACCATCGTGAAAAACATCAACACCAAGGGTATATAAGTTAGTGCTGAGAAGCCATTGATCGAATCATTACGAGTTACTCTGTTGCAATTACCAGTAAGTATCTCTGATTGAAAAAGTGACAGACGTTCAAACGAACCAAGAATAATCTATTAAAATTGAACTGATTATTATCCTGTGAATTGAATGTTATCGGGTTCAATGAGTGATTTTGAAACATAAATTCATCTAGTGTATCTACAATATTGGTGGATTTCTCTCATACTTAAATTTTTTTTGCTCAAACGTTCAAACGAACCAAGAATAATCTATTAAAATTGAACTGATTATTATCCTGTGAATTGAATGTTATCGGGTTCAATGAGTGATTTTGAAACATAAATTCATCTAGTGTATCTACAATATTGGTGGATTTCTCTCATAAATTTTTTTTCCCAAACAGGCTGAGAAATCAACAAAATATCAAGAGAAAAATGTGTGAGTACGGTGAGGATTATCGGTATCTGACACCGCGAATAATTATCCCGGTCGAATGGCTGAGTTTCGCACCGGAGTCATGCCTAGAGTTCGTCACCACAGTTGTGATTGAGGCTCGTCACAACCTGGATGTCATCTACCTCGAAATTGGGGAGGTTGTCGGCATTTTGCGTGTCGACAACGATAAATTCTGGTTTGAAAAAACAGAAGATCACCCTCTGATTTCACATGAGGAATAAAAGTGGTTAGTATATACAACCAACGATGAATAATTTTCGATGCAGTTAGCGTAAAACTTGATTTTATCCCAGCAAAACAATGAGTAAGATCGGATTTTACGCACACCTGTGTCGAAAAATAATCTTTCTCAGATGTACGTTTATCTTGTTAACGATTAATTTCATTGTGTTTCAGTTTCCACCTCTGGGATGCCGGATCATACTTCCCCACAGCTGATATTTCTATGATTATTATTAAAATCACAGTGTTATTTTTATAATTCCTATTATTATCATTAATATTAATATCATTTGTTCTTGCCGATATAAAATTATAATACATTGTATGCGTTGATTTGAAAATTGAATCAAATAAATAATGAATGAATAATAATTATTATAATCAGTATTATCATCAATATTATTAATATTATTATTATCATTGCCAGTGTTATGACACATTATTATTAACATTAATATCATTTGTTCTTGCCGATATGAAATTATAATACATTGTGTGCGTGGATTTGAAAATTGAATGAAAAGTTCTTGAATCATAATAATAATAATAATTATTTAAAAATCCATTTATCAAAATCTTGTTCCAAATATTCCATTGAAATCAATTTGAAAGCTAATATACAATATTTTGATGAAAAACATTAGATTATTTGAAAGATTATTCATAGAAGAGATTATCAAATACAATTGGGTTTTTATTGAATGAAATAGACATTTCAGAAATAAGATGATAGCACTTTTTCATGTATTCTTTTATTTTAATGTCATTTGGTGGGTTTTGCTAGATGAGATAGACATTTCAAAATAAGATGTATATTGACACAATATTGATATTTCACACCTCGTTGAATTGACCGCCGAAGTAGCGTAGGTAGAGATGGTTCGCTGCAGTGACGGACTCGAACCGTTGGAACTCTTCCTTATCATCCTGGAACGCTTTCGATACTCTGGCTGGAAGGAAGATAGTGTAACTGTCGTCAATCACCGTCAGGATTCTCGGTCCGAATTTTGTTTGGGCTGATTTGAACGCCGATTTCCAATTCTGATATTTTCTTTGTGGGTAAAAACTCGTCCATGCGACAGACTTTGTTTATTCTTCCGAAATCCATTTCGGCTGGTGAATGAACACTCAATGCGCAAAACGCTGCGATGTCACTTTCTGTATATCACTCAATGACAAATGGGTACTGATCTTTGAGTAAGATTTTTTTTTTGTTTGCAAGTCTTACGTTCCCTTAGATGCTGAGAAGTCAACTGAATGATCAATCAACAATTCCACCCTTCTAAGCAATTCATCCTTCATTCTAGAATGTTCCTCATAGTCTCCGGTCGAAAACAATTCTCAGAAATATTTACCATAACAGTGTCCTTGAAAAATCGTATAAAAGGGTTGCTTCCAATGCGATGAGATCATTGTATTATTTAATACCGAGTGCACACATTCGATATTGAATCGTAACACTATTCAGTTATCGAGAAACGATGGAGTCTATCGAATGCCTTAAGCTCATAAATATTATGGAGGAAGCTTATCGGCTTCTGAAGAATGAATCTTCACCGGTTGTAATAGATAAGTGGGTCAAGTTTGGAACGCGAAACATTAGGCTTTTGAATAAAATATTGAAAATCAGTGCTTCAACAGTTGGACAAAAAAATAGAATTCTTACAACCATTGGAATTTTGAAATCTATATCAGCCAAATTCAAGAATCTTCGGAAAACGGGCGACGGCGTGCGAAAGCTGGGAAGAAGTGATCGAGTGCAGTGGGCAGATTTAGAGACAGCGTTTGACAGCCGAATCAGAACTGGAGCCGTGATCAACTTGCGACACAAGGATTTGGAATATTTCTTGCAAGACTGCCGTAAGCTTATGAGCGTCAGACTGAAAAACATTTTACGGAGAGAGCGAAGTCTGAAAGT
Organism: Rhogogaster chlorosoma; assembly: GCA_944452935.1. Classification (NCBI taxonomy): domain Eukaryota; kingdom Metazoa; phylum Arthropoda; class Insecta; order Hymenoptera; family Tenthredinidae; genus Rhogogaster; species Rhogogaster chlorosoma. Next base: position 19,081,691 of record OX101797.1, on the reverse strand, counting down.
TAATGTTGTGTTGTGTTGTAAATTCACTATTTCGAAAAATGATCGAATTGTTGAGGAGAAGAAATTTTTCAACACCAAAAATGCTATTGTTCTTCAATCGACCAATATCAATGAGTGGTTCGATAAGAATGTGAAGGAAAAGTTGTTGACAAAGTGCGAGGAGTTCCAGGAAAAGGATTCCGGCTGGTCACTTGTTGAAATTGTAAATCTGGCAGTGAACATAAACAGATATATACCATTACGAGGTGGTCTTTTCACTCACGCTGAGCTACCAAAATACATAAGAGATAAGAAGGCAGTTGTGAATATCAGAAGTAACGACCCTTACTGTTTTCTTTGGGCAGTCACCGCAGCTCTATTTCCTGCAACGAATCATTCGACCGAGACAAGTTCCTATCCGCACTTTAGTACAGTTTTGCGATAGTATGATATAGAGTTTCCGATATCTTTCAACGGCATTTCAAAATTTGAAAAATTGAATAATGTATCGATCAACGTTTACGGCTTTCTGGAAGAAGGTGGCGGATCAAATCGGAGAAGCGAGATAATACCAGTTTATTTGAGTCACCACAAGTCAGATAAGCCAGTAATTCATCTCCTTATGTTGGCGGTGGAAATTGATTCTGATGAAGAGGATGATATGCCGAACAACAGGGTGTTTCACTTTGCTTACATCCGAAACTTGTCCCGTTTATTGAGCGCACAAATTTCAAAACATGATCATTGTACTTGGCTGTGCGATAGGTGTTTGAGTCACTTTGGAACAGAAGCAGGTTTAATCAGACATAAAATCGAGTGCTTCAATATGAATAAAAGTCGAGTTGTCGTACCTGAAGAGCAGGATAAAATTATTAAATTCAAAAACTTTAAACACAAAGAACCTGTCCCATTCTGCATTTACGCTGATATTGAATGTTTGTTGGAACCGCTTGTCGACAGAACCGTATATCAAAAACATGTTCCATATAGTATAGCGTATTATTTACATTGTACATTCAACGACAAGATTTCAAGATTCAAAATCAACCGAGGCGAAAATTGTATCGCCTGGTTTGTGAATGAGCTGAAAGAACTAGCTCAATCGCTAGACGTTCACTTCAAAACGATTGTACCAATGGACTCTGCGAATGATTTGGATTACAGTGAAAATTGTCATATTTGTGAGAAACGGTTCGGCAGTGATGATACGAAACACCACGATCATTGTCATTTGACTGGCGAATATCGGGGCAGCGCACATCGAGGCTGCAATTTGAATTACAGAGACTCACATAGCATTCCTGTGATCTTTCATAATTTATCGGGTTATGATTCACATTTTCTCATTAAAGCGCTGGCTATATCATTCGAAGGTGCAATGAACCTTTTACCTCTCAACAAAGAAAAGTATATATCCTTCTCAAAATTTGTAAAAGGAACGAGCATAAATTTCAGGTTTATTGATTCGTTCCGGTTCATGCCGAGTAGCCTTGAAAAATTAGCCTCATATTTGAACAATGATCAGAAATTGATAACACGTCAATATTGTAAAAATGCTGAGGAATTCCGATTGTTGATGAGGAAAGGTGTATTTCCATATGACTATGTGGATAGCTGGGTCAAGCTCGAAGAAAACCGATTACCAACTATAGAGAACTTTTATTCCAGATTGAATGATGAAAATATATCCGAAGCTGACTATGCACACGCATGTGATATTTGGCATACTTTCAACATCAAAACCTTGGGGGAATATTCAGATTTATACTTAAAAACGGATGTTCTTTTGTTAGCAGATATTTTTCAAAATTTCCGACAAAATTGTAGCTCCACGTACAATTTGGATCCCCTGCATTATTACACAGCGCCGGGTTTGGCGTTTGACGCGATGCTAAAATGTACCGGTATTGAATTGGAACTCTTAACAGATATTGATATGATCATGTTCATTGAAAAGGGAATACGGGGTGGTGTAGCTCAGTGCTCTAATAGATATGCTAGAGCTAACAATAGATACATGAGGGAAGCCTTCGATTCGCAACAAGAAGAATCATACCTGATGTATTTCGATGTCAATAATTTGTACGGTGCAGCTATGAGTTTATTTCTACCGTACAGCTCATTCGAGTGGGTATCAGATTTCGAGCAACTTGATATATGTAACGTTCCAGACGAATCTTCCATAGGATATATACTCGAAGTCGATCTAGAATATCCTCAGGAACTACACGACTTGCATAAGGATTTACCGTTGTGTCCAGACCACTACGTACCCCCCACCGCAAAATGTAAAAGTTCTAAATTGACTACAACGTTGTTTCCCAGAAAAAAGTATGTGATTCACTACAGTGCTTTGCAACAGTGTTTGCGTCTAGGTATGAAATTGGCTAAAATTCACCGAGTTTTGAAATTCAAGCAATCACCATGGTTGAAGGATTACATAGATCTGAATACCGAATTACGAAAAAAATCGAACAATGATTTTGAGAAAAACTTTTATAAGCTAATGAACAACGCCGTTTTCGGAAAAACAATGGAGAATGTGAGAAAATATAGAAATGTCAAGTTAGTTACCAAGTGGGATGGGAGGTATGGTGCAAGAGCTCTTATAGCAAAACCAAATTTTCATAGTTGCACCATTTTCGATAAAGACATGGTTATAATAGAACTGACTCGAACAACGGTTGATCTGAACAAACCGATATACGTAGGGTTCTCTATTCTAGATCTCTCTAAAACATATATTTACGATTTCCACTATAATTATGTGAAACACACGTTTGGGGAGCAAGCAAAGTTATTGTATACAGACACAGACAGTCTTTTGTACTATTTTACCGTACCCGACATTTATGAATCTATGAAATGTAATTTGGACAAATTTGATACCTCTGATTATCCGTTGAATAACATTTATGGAATGCCTTTAGTGAATAAGAAAGTTATCGGATTGATGAAAGATGAAAGTAATGGTAAGATAATGACCGAATTCGTAGGTTTAAGAGCTAAATTATATTCATTTAGAGTTTTGGGGGAAAATGAAGAAAGAAAACGTGCTAAGGGGGTCAAGGGATCCACTTTAAAGAGAATAACGTTCAACGATTATCTGAAATGTGTTTCAGAACGACAAAACTTAGTTCGAAGTCAAAATTTAATTCAAAGTAAGAAGCACGATGTTTATACCATTAAGCAGAATAAGATAGCGCTCAGCTGGAATGACGACAAACGAATCATATTACCTGATACGACCGATACGCTGCCATGGGGTTATAAACAGACGGATGAATGAACTGTAGTAAAACATATGTATGTATTACAAGGTGTGAAATAAAAACAAATGATAGCAATTGATTCATTTATTTCATCAGCAAAAAAAAAACCTTACAAATCAGTTTCGTGTATCCAACTATTATGTGTATTGTCAAAGCCCAACCACTTAACATATAATTTTTTTCCTTGTTTTTTCAACACTTTTTCCACAAGGTAAATATCAGGGTGTTTGACTTTGAGAAGCTCTTGTTCATAGAAACCACCAAGTATAGGTTGATTTTTATAGTCCTTCAGCTTGTAAGTTACAGGATTGGTGCTGGCTATCGCGATTATTGTAAATATCTCAGTCGTCCAATTCGGTGTGTAGCCTTTTTCGAAAACATTTTTGTATTTGCTGATGCGGACTCTATCGCCAACCTTGAATTTCAATCGCTGAGCAGGTTTCACTCGGACTTTCTTGTACACATTCCGCAATAAATCCCTCTCGTTTTCGGAAGAAACTTCCGATGGTTTCATCCTAATGGTTTGATGTTTGGTATTATTGTAACCATGCACTAAATCTGGTAGTATATCCGTCCATTTGTAGTTTCCACGTAGACTGAACTGTTTCCACATTTTGTTCTTCAATGTGCGATTGAAGCGTTCGCAAATAGACGCTTTCAAGTTACTGAAGGTTGAGTAGAGCTTGATATCGAAGCGTTTCATGAGAGACTCGAAGTGTGAGTTGTAAAATTCTTTCCCTTTGTCAACGTGTAAATTTTTAGGTGCACGCCTTTGAACGAGCACAGATTCCATCGCAGTTGCAGTATCTCTACCCGTTTTAGTTTTGAGTGGTATAGCCCAAGCGTACTTTGAGAATATATCGATGATGGTCAACATATATTTGTAACCTTTGTTTTCTTTCGCATAAGCTGACATGTCAACAAGATCTGCCTGCCAAGTCTCATCCAGACCGCGAACATTTACACAACGACGTAGGTAATTTTTCCTGACAGGCTTATGCAGTTCCTCCACTAAGGTTAGCTTTTGCATGCTCATCTTCCCGCTCATTTTTCGTTTTTCACTCAACCCTTTCAACGGTCGATATGCGAATGATCCTCGATCATCGAACCGTGGGGTTAATAAATAATTCCAGCTTCGCGTAACTCCTCAACGATGGACACGATTTCGTTCGTGTGGCTGGGATTACCGGCGATCTGGGACGATAGAAGCAACCGAAGTCGGTCCACGAGTTCATTGGGATCGTCCCAGTGAACGTAATCTATTCTCGCTGCTTCGTCGTTTCCCGAAGCGATCATGTACTCAGGTAAAACTCCTTCGCCTCTGCGCGGACGTTTCATAGGCGACGGTGGTAGAGGTAAAGAGTCTATCCGTCCGCGTTTCCTCGGTTGCGGTGCCGTTAAGACGTCTGTGGCCTTTCGTTTCTTCGGCCCGGGTGAGATCTCCGCGCGTTCGCCTGTCCTGGGCGGTACCGTACGCTTGCGGCTCGCTGACAACGGTGTGGATGGGACGGTTGTAAGTCCACGTTTTCTCCGTGGGGGTAGATACCCTGAACGCTTCCATTGCACCAACGACGGTCGGACGTCCGTACGTTCACGTTTCTCCGGCGGTGGCGAGGACGGTACGTCCGTAGACTTGCGCTTCTCCGCACGATCGCGTTTGCTCGGTGCAGGTGATATGATCCTAGGTTCACGTTTTCTCCGCGGGAGTAGATACCCTGGACGCTTCCGTTTTACCAACGACGGTCGGAAGTCCGTGCGTTTACGTTTCTGCGGCGGTGGCGAGGACGGTACGTCCATAGACTCTCGCTTCTCCGGCCAGGGTGAGATTTCCATGCGATCGCGTGTGCTCGGTGCAGGTTGGATGATCCCAGGTTCACGTTTTCTACGCGGGACTAAGAAGCCTGTGCGCTTCCGTTTCATCGACGACGCTAGGACGTTAGTACGCTCGCGTTTCGCCGGTACTGGCGAGGGTGAGGTGTCCGCGCACCTGCGTTTTCTCAACGTCGGTGAGGTTTTCGTACACTCGTATTCCATCGGCACCGGTACGACGTTCGTGCGCTTATGTTTTGTTAGCATTGGTGATTTCAGAGCACGTTTTCTTGGCAACGTTAAAATCGTTTCGATTTCCATCGCTTGCGAGGGTTGTTCGTCTTTGAAGATATCCGTACGTTGACGGTTTTTCATCGGTGGAGGTGATAGTGGCGTATTCTCGCGTGTACGTTTCGTTGGTGTACCTCTATCTTCTTCCCCCTCGTCCACTGTTGAAAACGATTCAGTTTCCATTTCCGACGGCGGTGACCGCTCGATTCCTTCTTCGATCGGTTTCACATCCCCCTTGACAGGGTTGGACAGTGACACCAGTTTTTCAAGAGGAGTAACTATCGGTTTGAAGACATCCTTCATCGTCCGTTCAGCGGCCTCCCTGCCCAGCTTTATTGTTCTGTGTTTTCGACGAATCGCGTCGCTCGCTCTAGCGATGTGACGCAAAATTTTCTCTTGCTCGCGAATACTCGTGCCTTGCATGTCAACGTAGCTGTGTCTGAAAAGCAACTGTCTCATTTCTCATGAACACAGTGCATTTATCACCTGTTCAATCTCACGAAGCAGTCGAATCCTTTCCTATATCGTCTTTCGTTCATCTTACTTTCTTTGTCGATAACCACAAACGCGTACTTATCGGTGTTCCAACATGTGGAGCACAAATCTTTGAATTGCGCGTACGTCGGTTCATCACAGGCAGCTCGGTCGTTTGTTTCTCGAGCCTCATCTTGATCACGAGTGAGAAGTGATATAAAACGCTCCATACATGTATTTCGAATCAGTCGGATCGAGACAATGATTGTGCACGGATGTGAGAAACTACAACAAGGTTGAAAAGGACGACGGCTTCGAGAACGATGCGGTAAAGGTCTAATGAACAGGATCATCAACAATCTTCCGTTCGAATTCCACTTACGCGGCTACCAGTACTGCGGGCCCTGGACAAAACTAGCGAAGAGGTTGACGCGCGGTGATCCCGGTATAAATCCTCTGGACGCAGCGTGTGAAGAGCACGACTTGCGGCGAGAAACGAAGCGGACAACGTGCTCGCGGAGAGGGTTTGGCGTCGCGTGCGAGCCTGGGTGAAAAAGCTGCAGCCTACGGTATAGCCAACACGATGAAGGTCAAGGCTAAACTCGGCATGGGTCTGAAGAGAAGGAAGCCTGCAACGACCTCCTTGAAACGAATCGTCAAATCAGCGGAAACTTCGATGTGCCCAGGTGCGGATCCCGTCAAATCAGCGCTCAGAGGTGCTCGTGAAGCCGTCAGGAAAGCTGGTGGAAAGAAAAAGGTGCGATCACCGCGTGTGCTGCCCGTGCCCTCGAAAACAGGAGGTTTTTTGCCGTTCCTCATACCGATCCTCGCTGGTCTGAGCGCCACCGGAGCTTTGGCGGGTGGTGCGGCCGGAATAGCTAAGACGGTGAATGACGCCAACTCAGCTAAGCGACAGTTGGAGGAGAGCAAACGGCACAACGCGACGATGGAGGCGATAGCCTTAGGCAAAGGTTTGTTCCTGAAACCCTACAAAAAGGGTGTGGGACTGTATTTGAAACCAAAAAAAAAAACGCGTGAAGCTACCACGTCGAGCACTGACCGATGTCGATCTGTCAAAGTACGCCAAAGCCATGAAAATCCCACACTTTCGCGGCGTCTTCATGAGAAACGATCTACCGGAATACGGTGCGCGAAAATACGAGTCTGCGATAGTCAATCTCGACGACAAGGATGGGCCAGGGACGCACTGGGTCGCGTACAAGAAGAGCGGCAACGATGTCGTTTACTTCGACAGCTTCGGCAACCTGCGACCACCGAAAAATCTGATGGAGTATCTTGGTGTTGGTAGCGTCAAATATAATCATGAAAATTATCAGAACTATGACACGGTCGTATGTGGCCACTTGTGCCTCAAATTCCTCAGCGGACAGCTATAAAGTCAATGGAACGTGACGACGTGAAGTCAGTCATGAACGATTCGTTCACGTTGACACTGTCGGGAACGTCCTCCGTTCTGGAGGCTCAATACTTTCCACCTATCGAATTATCACCATCGAAAAATTACACTCTGGGACTCGTCGAGCTGTTGACCTTCAATTCGATTCCCAACATAGACGAAGGCAATAACAAGTTCTACGTGGAAGACCAAGTCATCGCTATACCCACTGGTAGCTATGAGATTGAAGATATCGAGAGCTACCTGCACAAGGTATTACCCGATGTTGCACTCACCATCAAGCCTAACAACAACGAGTTACGAAGCGAAATTAAGTGCAGCCGTAGGATAAATTTCACCCCCAAAGACTCAATCGGTCGACTACTAGGATTTACGCCACGTATTTTGGAGCCTAATGTCACTCACAAATCAGATTCGCCGGTGGCCATTCTGAAAATCAACGCCCTACGAGTCGAGTGTAACATCACGACGGGCGCCTACATCAACGAACGGCGAGTACACACCGTTCACGAATTCTTCCCGATTGTTCCACCTGGATATAAGATCATCGAAGTACCATCACACGTCATTTATCTTCCAATCGCCGCCAGCGCAATACATCATCTCCAGTTGAAAATAGTTGATCAAGACGGAGAACTGGTCAATTTTCGTGGTGAAATTATCACGATAAGATTGCACATAAAGTCGATGAGTCAATAATGGGAATTGTGTTTGAAACAAGAGCTCTTGGTAGAAGCTATAAGAGTGACCCAGCATGCCCAAAACCCGTCAGTCATCGAGCACCTCACAAGGAGCTATCACAACGGAACATTCAGTTTCTAAGAAGTCTGGGTCTCAGATCTCGCGGAAGTTTGAAAAAGTGAAAATTCACCTTTGCTGTCTCGTGTGCGTATTACCATGGAAGAAATCTTAACGATACAGAAGGCTATTGTCTTCGATGAATCGATCGAACATTACGAGTCACACACACACCAACCTTACGCGTCGTCGACCTTCAACAACAATGACGAAATTCGAATCACCGTCCAACATCAGGACTTGTGTCTGCTACCGAGCAAAAGCTCGTTGCACGTCTGCGGTCGATTAACCAAGGCCGATGGTACTGGCGTAACCTTGAATACGGTTTTGGTCAACATGGCTGTCTGTCATCTGTTTGAGGAACTGCGCTACGAACTGAACGCCGTTGAGATCGATCGAAACAAAAATGTCGGCCTCACGAGTCTCATGAAAGGCTACGTATCCCTAAACCCTAATCAGAAGTATTTTCTGGAAAACGCTGGTTGGTTGAACGATTATGAGGACAAATTATCCAATAACGATGGATACTTTGACGTTTTCATACCACTGAGCTTACTGTTGGGATTCGCCGAGGATTATCGCAGAATCATCGTCAACGCTAAGCACGAATTGATTCTTACCAGAGCAAATACCGATACGAATGCTGTTGTACAGACCGCCGCGGAGGACGGGAAAATATCACTCACGAAAATCGAGTGGGTGATGCCGTACATCAGAGTCTCTGATGCAGAAAAGATTCAGCTGCTCAATTACATCGCCAAAGATCCCCCTATTCCCATAAGTTTCCGTGCCTGGGAGCTGTATGAGTACCCTTTGCTACCAACAACCACGAAGCACGTCTGGGCTGTTAAGACGTCTACGCAGCTCGAGAAACCCCGATACGTTGTACTAGGCTTCCAAATCGCCAGAAAAAATAACCTGACCAAGAACGCGAGCCACTTCGATCACTGCAACCTACGAGACGTTAAATTGTTCCTCAACTCTCAAAGTTATCCCTATGCGAATTTGAATCTTGACATTGGCCGTAATCAGTACGCTGTTCTCTATGACATGTACGCAAACTTCCAAGCTTCATATTACAGCAAAGAGATGGAACCTCTATTGAAGAAATCCAAGTATTTACAACACGCTCCACTCGTAGTCATCGACTGTTCCAAGCAGAACGAGTTTCTGAAATCTGGGCCCGTAGACATACGCCTGGAATTCGAGTCGGAAGCTCAGTTTCTACCTCAAACTTCAGCCTACTGCCTGATTCTACACGATCGTATCGTTGAATACAATCCGCTAAGCGGCGGAGTGCGCAAATTGATTTAGAATAGTTGATTAAATCTTACACCGATGTATATTGTCTATACTCATACTTTATTATAACTTGTGAACTGTATATTCATCTCAATAAACGTAGAGCTTATGTAAACTGTATTCATCTCAATAAACGTAGATCTTATTTTTTTTGTTTTGAACGCACACGTTCAATCATTCGCCGTTCAACCACTCCTACGAATCCTCGAGCCTTTCGGAGACCCAGATAGGTTTTGCGTTCAGAGGGATACCGTCTCGAGTCGGGGGGCTGAACATCGCGTAGATCGGGGATAACGTCTCGAGTCGGGGGGCTGAACACCGCGTAGATCGGTCCTGCCTTCTGATCGCGAACGATGACGTCTCGAATCGGAGAGAAAGTACCGCGTAGATCAGTCTCGCGTCATAGTTACGAAAGATGATATCTCGAAACGGGATGCAAAAACCGGAATGCAAAAACAATTCCTGGAATCCCCGCGTCTTAGGTCTGGTCAAACCGACGACGACGTAGAACCTTCCGCACCGTCGAAGGTCGGTGACGCGTCGGAACAACAACTTCGACCTTCTGTGACGTCGAAGGTCCGTGACGTGTCCGAAAAACGACGCAGAACCTTCAATGACGTCACAGAAGGGGTTTGCGTCTCGGCTAGTAGGTCGGTAAAATATACAACGCAGAACCTTCTAGAACATTCGATGACGTCACAGAAGGGGTTTGCGTCTCGGCTAGTAGGTCGGCAGAACCTTCTAGAACATTCGATGACGTCACAGAAGGGGTTTGCGTCTCGACTAAGTAGGTCGGTAACATGTCGGGGTAGGAATCTGTGTCCAGAACCGGCATTGTTTATCTACTAGCGTACTTTTCTTTGTTTAAATTTAAATTGATTTATTGAAATTGTAATGAGTTTTGATTCTACTGATTCTATATTAAGTGAGTCGACTACGAGTTCTATCCTACGTATCGCTGAATTTATCTATCTTTCGTGTGAGACGTCTACTGGCGCTTTGCACAGTATCGCTGAATTTATCTATCTTTCGTGTGAGACGTCTACTGGCGCTTTGCACAGTATCGCTGATGAGGCTTGTCCTCACCAGCTTTTATACTCATCGTCGCCTTCTTCGACGACGCGAGAGCGTCATTTGACGTCATCGCTGGGTGGTAGGGTGGTCACGTGATCGGTCGATCACGAGACCTTACTATATTACCGGCCGACTAGCCGATACGTTACAATATATAACTCTTAACTCGCAAAATACAATGAAGGTGTGATGAATACTCGTATAGTAATAAGTAAAATTGAAGATGCAAAATAATTAAAAAAATATATATACAACTCTTAACTCGCAAAACACAATGAAAGTGTGGTAAATACTCGTATAGATAGTAATAAGTAAAATTGATTCTACTTATGGCGTAAAAAATTCATTTTAGCTGGTAAGAAACGGGTACAAACGATTCTGAAGCGGCTCCCGTTGACGGAATTCGATTATCTTCAAAAATGGAAGAGTGAGGTTTTCGAAAAATCAACAAATGGCTCCATCTTTTTTTGGGTGGGGGTACAAACGAAAATAAAAGTGGTAAAAACGGGTACAAACGATTCTGAAGCGGCTCCCGTTGACGGAATTCGATTATCTTCAAAAATGGAAGAGTGAGGTTTTCGAAAAATCAACAAATGGCTCCATCTTTTTTTGGGTGGGGGTACAAACGAAAATAAAAGTGGTACAAACGGGTACAAACGATTCTGAAGCGGCTCCCGTTGACGGAATTCGATTATCTTCAAAAATGGAAGAGTTAGGTTTTCGAAAAATCAACAAATGGCTCCATCTTTTTTTGGGTGGGGGTACAAACGGAAATTAAAGTGGTACAAAGGGGTACAAACGAATTTGAAGCAGCGCCCGTTAGCGGAATTCGATTATCTTCAAAAATGGAAAAGTTAGGTTTTCGAAAACTCAAAAAATGGCTCTATCTTTTTTTGGGTCGAGGTACAAACGAAAAGAAAAGTGGTACAAACGGGTACAAACGATTCTGAAGCGGCTCCCGTTGGAAAAAACTGAATTTTCAAAAGTGGGGTGCCGGTCATTTTTTGAAAACGCCATATCTCCTAACCCTTCGAGGTACAAACGAAAAAAAAAGTGGTACAAACGAGTACAAACGAAGTACAATTGATATCAATTTTCGAAATTTTTTTTTCAAAAGTCGGGTGCCAGGTTCACATAGGTGCAGATCACACACTCGCTATTAACTTACTTAAGGCCAGAGATCCCTTTAGAATTTTCAAAAAATCGATTTTTTTTTCTTTACATATTTCGAAAGTATAATACCCAAAGAATATACTGACCAAAGGAAAACCCGAAATAATGAATATTTGCGGAGTTATCGCATATAGTGTAGAGCGGAGCGACAGCGTGCGGTCAGGTAGCGAGTCGGGCGCTCGGACCGTTAGAGGCGAAAGAATATGAGGAATGGTTCGAAGATCACGAAGAAAATTGCATGAAGAATCACGAGGGCTCCGTGGGAAAAATGGAGGTTGATTAAATTTAAGTACGCGCCTGGCATCGCTGATTAATCGGTGAGTCACTACAATTACTAGTTTTCACATGTTGAAACTTTAAACGCGATTATCTCGAAACAACATTTTCAAAAACTGCTCGTGTTGTAGCTCCAAAAGTTATCGATCGATTTCGATGAAATTTTGGGAGATCACACTCAGTAATATTATCGGAAGGATATACCTAAAGTTTGAAAGGTAGCGTGTAAATAAATACCTTTTTAGGGGTCAAGTATGTCGAAAAAATGGTCGAAAATTCGAACTTTTGAGTAAAAGCGCTTCCAAATTTTCAATTTTGCACTTTGTCATCATTTTTTAGGTATATCCTTCCCCTCAATATGTCAGTAAACGAATGACACTTGTTAAATCTTTTTCAGATCAACAGCAAAAGAGTGACAACTGCAGCACTTTTCGATGTCACGGAAAACAGGCGTCCGAAGACCCTTAATAACGCCGCCATTTTATGTATCATCGCAACAAAAAAATTCTTCCCAAACTTGAATACTTCAATGAAATTATGTTGATATCTGAAAATGATTAGATTATTTTATCCCCTTTGAAAAAATTCTCGAAAAATACCTATTTTTCACGCTTCTAAAGGGATCTCTGGCCTTAAGAGTCGGGTCGCCTCTTCCCTTCAGGGAGGGGCAGTGTTGCAAAGGGTGCGTCCACCCCTTGTATTGACTTATATCCCTTCAATCCATTGCCACCCGAACTCCCATGTATAAAACATCACAATAATAATCATCAAGTATTTTTTTATAAAACAACTAAACGATGTATCTAGCGATAGCCAATTTATAAACAGTCTAGTCTCACGAGGGGAAGACATGAAGTGTAACCCTCCGATTTTTCTGTCACTTCACAGGGTGAAAGAGGAATCAAAATAAGTGGACACGTATTTCGGCTTATCCGTAGACACTCGACCGTTTTCGAGAAAATGGCGATTGAAGTTTTCGACGCGCTTTAATAACCGGCGAACACGGCAACTGTTCAAGCGAGGCGGTAGCGCAGCGGACAACGGCGAGGCTTGGAGATTTTGCACCACGGGTTCGAGTCCCGTAATTTTTTTTTTTCTTTTTTCTCACTTTCATCGAAGTTTATTACATGCATGTTTTTGTCATCTGTTGATAAATACAATGACGTAATATTTGTGTAAAAACAGTATTTGTTAAAATCAGGAATTAGATTTGACAAAACTTACAATTAAAGACGTACTGGATTTTTCAGGTATTTCAATTGATTATTATTACATACAAGTACATATTTTACAGTTTAAGGGGATACGGTACATTCCCCGGGGTGGTACCTATCATACAAACATTCGAAACAGAGAAATTCGTAACACCACGAGCATCGCGCAAAGGCCATTTTTCCACAGTCACATTTCTCGGTGTGAACGTTGTCTGGAAAAGCAATATCGTTGACATTGTTAAAGACTTCGCAGTCTGTCGATAATTTTGAAGCAAACCGCGCATACCGAATCATTTTTCCAAACGATGGTGCTTGCAATTGATTATGGATCGAGGCGTGTATTTTAATTTCCCGACAACGTTCACACTGAGAAATGTGACTGGAAAAATAGCCTTTGCGCGATGCTCGTGGTGTTACGAATTTCTCTGTTTCGAATGTTTGTATGATAGGTACGACCCCGGGGAATGTACCGTATCCCCTTAAACTGTAAAATATGTACTTGTATGTAATAATAAACAATTGAAATACCCGAAAAATCCAGTACGTCTTTAATTGTAATTTTTGTCAAATCTAATTCCTGATTTTAACAAATACTGTTTTTACACAAATATAACGTCATTGTATTCATCAACAGATGACAAAAACATGCATGTAATAAACTCCGATGAAAGTCAGAAAAAAGAAAAAAAAAAAAAATTACGGGACTTGGACCCGGGGTGCAAAATCTCCAAGCCGCGCCGTTGTCCGCTGCGCTACCGCCTCGCTTGAACAGTTGCCGCGTTCGCCGGTTATTGAAGCGCGTCGAAAACTTAAATCGCCATTTTCTCGAAAACGGTCGACTGTCTACGGATAAGCCGAAATACGTGTCCACTTATTTTAATTCCTCTTTTACCCTGTGAAGTTACAGAAAAATCGGAGGGTTACACTTCATGTGTTTCCCTCGTAAACACAACTGCAGATATGCTTGTGACAAATCAATTTTCGCAAAAATTTTGCACCCTGCCATATCGGCTAAAAGTTCATCAATAGTAAGTATGTGATATTCATCCACGATTAACTGAGGGTTGACTGTGATGCTAAAATCCCCACAAATACGAACTGTATTATTCTTTTTTAACACCGGGACTATTGGGGTTGCAAAATTTGATGTATGAATTTTTTCAATTATGTCTGCTTTCTAAGGTATCGAGCTCTGCTTCGATTAATGGGATCAGTTTGAAAGGCACCCGTCTTGCTTTGATGAATACTGGTTTAGCGCCCTCTTTTGAAGTCAAGGTAGCTTTGAAATTTCGTATAGGACTCATGTCCTCTTTCAGCACATTTGGATACTTTTCAAATAATTTATCAATTGCTGCTTTCTTATCGACATTTTCAATGACATTTATACATTTCTCCACTTTTGAATCATCGAAAGGAAACATTCCTAATTGGCGCATCCACTCGCGACCAAGCAAGGGGGGACGTACAATATTTGTCAAGTATAAATTTAATTTGAAATTCGTATTTTTATAACATACGTTCACGATCATAAATCCTTTCACCTGAATCGGTGTATTACAATACGAGATTGCGCACAAGTTTGTTTTGTATACAGCTCCTGATTTGAATGAAGCCTTCGCCTGATCGGTATTCATCAATGTAAACGCCGCTCCAGTATCATGGTCAAAGCTAATCGTGTGTCCGTTGACATTCAAACTCGCTGTAATCTTTTCGCGCATCTCCGGGTGCTCGACCACGAACACTTCCACGACATTCAACACCTCATCGTTCTCGCTATAATCTGAATCTATTACATTTACCCGATTTTCTTTGTTTTTAAAACAAACTTTCTTTATATGACCCTTCACTCCACACAGGTTACACTTAACATTTCGGTCTAGCTTGCACTTCGTAGCTACGTGCTCCTCTGCTCCACAACGGTAGCAGAAAATTCTGCCGCTTCTTCGTCCACTGCCGCCGCGCCCATGACCTCTACTGGTCCCCCGTTGAAAATTTGAATTTGTTGCATTTCGCTGAAACTTATCTCTGTCGTTGAATTTTGATCCTTTTGATCTTCTTTCTGAAACGTATTGAATCGAATTTTCCTTTCTGCTTAGCCCTTCATTTTCTTTTCTTGATAATTCCATCGACGCAGCGATGTTTATAGACTTTTCCAAGGTTAAGTTATCTGTTTCTAGCAGGCGTTGTCTAATGGCCGGGTTCTCCAGCCCGTATACAAACTGATTTCTTACTGCTGTTTGAACAAAACTTCCGAATCCACATGTTTGCGATAACTTCTTCAAATCCGTCACGAAATCTTTCACTGGTTCACCTTGACCTTGCTTCCTACAATGGAATTTATAACATTCGGCCACTTCAACTACTTTTGCTTGAAATAATGATTCTAAATTCGAAACCAGTTCGGCATATCTCAGTTTATACACGTCAGCGTCATCGTAAAAATCACACAACTTCGCATAATTTGCAACACCTAAGTGATGTAACAGAAACGGAACTCTATCTACACCTGCCTTTTCATGGATGAGCATTGCTCCTTCGAATCTTTGAATCCATCTTTTCCATGGCATCGTATCTGAATCGAAAAATTCCAAAAATACACTTGAATCCATTTTGAAATTCACTTTACACGTCTTCTCGTTAACAACACTGTGCACAACTTTTCTTTGCACGTAATTGAAAAAATGCTTAGCAAAAACGTTTCACATGCTTGAACTTATACTTGAATTGAAATTGAATCGAGTTTACACGCTCGGACTTGAATCTTAAACTTTGAACACTGTGAGCGAACACCTGTAACCGCTCCTCATCGGGTGGCCAATATAGCACCTACTTTAATTTCTTTTTCGCCAACGGCTCGCTTTTGCTCCTTGATATTTGTACTATAACACCCACTCCCGTGACCGTCCTCGTCGCCACTGTTATATTCGTAGGTTCAGGGGAGGTTTGTAGATGAAACGAGTAGTCTTGTACGAGACATAACTTTTATTCTACCCAACCGTATACATGTATATTCCGCGTGTCCGAGCGTGTTACTGACCAAAACTGGTACGTCGGATTACGCTATGTTCGCGCGCTAATCTGTATACTGTAACCGGTAACTCGTCCTAGGCTCGGGTTCGCCTAGGGGTAAGCCGAATACAAACCTGGCCTCCTCGGATGGATAGTTGGGCGCCAGACTCCGGGCTCGGAGTCCTCTCACTCTCTCGCTTATAGCTAGCTTAGATCTAGGTAGAGGGATTCCGTGGGGGCGAGGAATAAAGACACCGATTATGTAAATTGGACTAGTAATATTTATTGAAAAAAAGAAAAAAAGAAAAAGGTCGCGATTTACCGCCCGCTACCTGGCGTCTTGTATAAAAAATGATATAAAAATATTGACTCTACTCTACTCTACTCTAAATAAACTCTTAATCAATTCAACAAAATAACAATAATCTAAATCTAAAATTAAATAACAAAGAAAATGACTCGACAGGAGTGACGAGGCGGCTCTAGGCACTCCTCAAGTCACTCCCACAAAACGCCTCGCGACCAGCTGTCAACTTTTGCAAGACCAAGTGCCTTGCTTGGGCTCTGAAAGTCGACTGCGCTGGGTGATCGCTCAGCTGTCGCGCGGGAGGGGTGGGGAAAGCGAAACTGGGGTACCTCGGATTCTCTGACTCGCAGCAGAGCGGCGCTGTGACGCGTGACGTCAGAAGAATCGCGACGGTGGCGCTGGGGGACGGAACTAGGCGAACTTCGCTTTTTTAGGTAATGGCTCAAGGTCTGGAGTTGATTCACGCATACTCAGTATTCCCTCCCGCTCGGTCAGAATAATCGCTTTCTCACCCCAGGCAGTGGTAAACGACAGCGTTAGGTCTCCTAGGTCCAAGGGTGTGTACTTTGAGCTAGCATCAGTGTCCGATTCCGTGGACTCGAAGTATGCAGAGATGGTCTCGACGTTTCGTCGTAGATTTATCCACGTAGCCATGCGCAGAGTAACCCCAGTAACACCAGCCCCGTTAATTTGCACAACGGGCTCGAAACTATATTCACTGGTTAATATACAGGGTCACCCAAGACCCCCGGACCGGAAGGAATAGGTGAATTCCTCGTTGGATTTTGAGACGAAATTTCCTTTTCGAAAACTTCGTCCGATCAACGGTGTCCAAGTTATTAAAGATTAAGAGTAGCCAATCAGCGCCTCGCTTTAGGTCCGTGCCAATGCCGGGTCAATAGTAAACGGCGGGCAGGGCCCGTGGTTTATTTTACATTTGGCTACTTTCTTCTTCACTTTACGATCGACGCGTATTATTATTATTATTATTATTATGTTCTTCTTCCTTCGCAAGAAGGAGGAAGAAGCGGTTTGAGCTCCGACCGAGCGCGTCTCCGGGTGGCGGATAGGAGAGGGCCAAGGGGGAACGTGAGCTCATCCTGCTGCCCCGGGGACCGGGTGCCTTTGGCAACTGGAAAGCGAGGCGGCGGGCCACGGGATCCCTGGTCTGTCGGTGCTATAGGTAACCCGGCTGGCGTAAAAACCGGCCCAGGGTTGGGATTCTAGGATCTCCTGTTACATGCTGACCAACGGACCGACGCTAGTTGGAGAAAAACCAGCAGGAAACCAAAGTCTAATGCCGGGAAATCGACCAAAAAGGGGCAATCCAATGATTCAGTTTCAACGGAGGCCTCTATTAAGTTCACATGAACGGGTTCTCGAGAGGCTTATTAAGGATCGGGTTGTTTATGTAAATTGGGGAAAAATATGAGAAAAATAAGCTGGTTCTTACCTTTTTAATCTGCCTTGGATGTCTTTTGCAATTTCGGGCGTAGAGGGTTGTGAAGGATGGTCAACGTGTGCGGCTGCGAAAGTTTCCAGATGTCTTCCAGGCTATCTGCGACGGCCTCGGTTCTCTTAGGTTGCGTTTATTTGAGTGTTTGACACTTAGGTCGGTTTTCAATGATGAACTTGTAGCGAAACTAGGGTTTAGTGGATTAGCACCCGAGTTAAGTATAGAAATTGTATTTTGAATTTGAACTTGTAGCGATATTCAGATTTAGGAAATTAGGATCTGAATAAAGTGTATTTGAATTTACGTTTGAATTTGAACTTGTAGCGATATTCAGATTTAAGAAATTAGGATCTGAATAAAGTGTATTTGAATTTACGTTTGAATTTGAACTTGTAGCGATATTCAGATTTAGGAAATTAGGATCTGAATAAAGTGTATTTGAATTTACGTTTGAATTTATGCTTTCTTTTAGTTGTCACAGTTCCATTCATTTAGGTAGGAGGCGTAGTGGATTAGGAACATTGGCTGAGTTACGAATAACGTGCGCCCGGATGTTTCTGTGTAAGTGGGGATGAATGTTGGTGAGTGTGGATGGAAATGTGATAACTGTCAGATTTCTTACCTTGTCTAACTTGAGAAATAAACGAGTTCACTTATATAGATATATTGTCTTTATTTAACACAAGGGTTTAAATGATTAACATTTGGATTACACGAACTTAAATGTGTAAGAATTAGATTATACCAGGTTAAATGTTGAAGATTAGATTATACAAAGTTAAGTGTTTAAAAATCGGATTATTATTGGATTTGTCCCGCAAAGCACCAAGACCAGATTTGCGCGTCTTACTTTATTTAGATTGAGTATTCTCTTTTAATGCGCCGAGATTTCAAGACTCGCGCGTCTTACTTTATTTTGAGATTTTATACCTATCAATGCGCCAAACACCAGCTTGCGGGTCTTACTGTGCGAGATTTGAACTTGAATTTGTTTTAATTTTAATCAGAGGGTTTGAAATTTGGATGAGAAGTTAGACCGCACTGACTCGAAGTCGCGTTCAGTTCAGACTCTAGGTAGAACAGTGAATCTCGAGGACGAAAGGCGCGATGTATGAATTAAGAAGGTTGAAGTTAATCGAATGACTGCCGAATGTGAACTGCTCTGAAGAGATGTGAGAAGAAGGGTGGCTGTGGTCTTGGGGCTCATATGGGATCCCTACTCCTAGGTAGAGTGGGAGTTTGTTTATTAAAAATTGCATACCGATCTCACGGTGGAGTTTGGCAGTGGGCATGACTCATATGCACGTGGTGTTTTGGATAGATGGAGTTCCTAGTATTGTTTTTGATAGTTGATATTTAGAGTAAACAGTTTGGAAACTAATTCTCCGTGTGAAGTTTAGGGTTGGAGATAACGGTCGAACCTAATATTCGGCCGGGTGGATATGATTTCAAGTGCGCATGGTTTATGTTTTGCGTGCCAGTGCAATGAGTCATCCCTACGCTCTTTCTTATTCTATATTATATTTTAAAGTTTATAATATATCTTAATATATTTTATACCTTATATGCTTATGTTCTATAGAGTATATAATTATTAACTTATTAATGCATGGGTGCATGAGCATGCGTATGCATATGTATATTAGGGTGATCCAAAAAAACTAACCTATCGAATCTATGGTCTTAAGAGGACCTATTTACTGAGAAAAAAATTCCCTCAATTGCAAAAATTTTTATTTAAATTTTTAGAGGTGTCGGTAGCCGTTTGAAATTTCCCATTCAAATAACACGTAAAAAAATTCTTTTTCATGAAAAATGCTGTAACTATTGAACCGTTTGAGATAAAAAATATTTCCAGGCATATTCTTGTAGGGCATTAAATTCTCTAAAAAATGACCTCCGAGTTAATTGTCTAGACTCGAAAAGTCATATACTTATGGGCTATGAATTGTGCAATAAAAAATAAATAAGTGGATTAAAACTCTCTTCTCTTTGACAAATCTAGTTTTTAATCAACATTTTCTACACAATTTATTTAATTTCAGTGTGTTTTTTTTATTTAGCATGAATATTTCCAATTATAAAGCCCTAAATAGGCAGGCTATTTCTACTTTTGTTTTACTTTCGTAGCCCATAAGTATATGACTTTTCAAGTCTAGACAATTAACTCGGAAGTCATTTTTTAGAGAATTTAATGCCCTGCAAGAATATGCCTAGAAATATTTTTTATCTCAAACGGTTCAATAGTTACAGCATTTTTAATGAAAAAGAATTTTTTTACGTGTTATTTAAATGGAAAATTTCAAACGGCTACCGACACCTCTAAAAATTTAAATAAAAATTTTTCCAATTGAGGGAATTTTTTTCTCAGTAAATAGGTCCGTTTAAGACCATAGATTCGATAGGTTAGTTTTTTTGGATCACCCTAATGTATATGTATGGGTTACGCGGCGACTACCGGCGTATCCTTGAAGTTTAAGCAAGTGGTTATATTCTATTTTATCATTAACTGAATATAAATTTGTAATGTTCTGTTTTAGCGTTCATTGGATATTAATCCGTATAAGATATGCGATTCTATAGGTGGTAACTTAGATCTAATTATTAATAATGGGTAATATAAGCCTACAAATGGTAAGGCAGACGTCTTATGTATCTAGAGTAGATATAGGAGATACGTTGGTAACTGCATATCTATAGTTTTTATAAAATAAACATACGATATAGTATATGTTAATAAAATGAATATATTATATGCTTATAACTAAATATATATATATTCTGAAAAGGGTAAAGAAGGTTTTTGGGTCTTTAGTCGTTGGTCGTCGGGTGTACGTCTGCGTAAATCTGTGAGGATGTCACACTCCGCTAACTCCGCTAACTCCGCTAAGTCCGCTAAGTCAGCGAAGGCCGTTGGTTGGCTGAGGAGCGGCCAATCGGCGCTCGTTTCGGGTAGTATGGTAACTACTGACGACGTACGATGGCGCTGTGGTCTCTGCCCAGCCACTAGTAGTACAAACGCGAGACCCACTTACACTTGATATACATGCATGTGTTCCACAGATACCACAAGGATAAACCGAATAGATGAAAAAAAAGAAACAGAACGAATAATCGAATTGAATTGAATCTTTCTTTTCATGTATTCGATTTATCCTTGTGGTACATGTGGAACACATGCATGTGTATCAAGTGTAAGTGGGCCTTGCGTTTGTATGTACGACTAGCGGCCGGGCAGAGCCCACAGCGCCATCGTACGTCGTCAGTATTTACTAGAATACCCGAAACGAGCGCCGATTGGTCGCTCCTCAGCCAACCAACAGCCTTCGCTGAGTTAGCGGAGTTAGCGGAGTTAGCGGAGATCCTAGAATCCCAACCCAGGGATACTAAAACCTGACCGTGGACCCATGGCTCCCCAAGTCAAGGTGGAAGCTATTCGTGCCGAGGACTGAATGGCACTGGGGAACAGTGTCGCGAACGATGCCCTTGGGGAACCAGGCGACACCCCATTGTAACTAAATGCCTTACCCCCACACGGCAGGCTCTGTGGGGGTGGACCTTTTACTTCCTGCAGACTCGTGGGACCAAATATGAAAACCAACCAAAAACAACAAGAAACAAAAACAAAAGAACACACACAAACCGATGAGGTCGCTTCCATGGAAGTGGGCTCACCGGCCGGGCAGGGCTCAGGGATCGATGGGCTGATGGAGGAAATGGAGACGCTGATCTCCATGACCGACAGCAGTCTGGCGGTCACAGAGACCTGGCCAAAAAGCGGGGAAGAGGCAATGGAGGGCTCAGCGCAAGTTGGGAACACCGGAACCTCGGACCCGACAGCGAAGAGAGGCAACCGCTCTGGGGCGGCAAAAAGGAGGGTGAGGAAGGCCAGGTTGGCCACCCTCTCGAACTCCTTGGAGACGAACCAGGTCGGGGCCTCGCCTTCGACAAGCAAGGCCACACCGGGAGGCTCACTCAGTGGGCAGTCTGGCGCTGACGTCAAAAACAACTGCTCACAGGAGGGGCCGATGAGCTCGGGCACGAAGAGGCCCAGAGCCTCGGACAGCACCCCACCTGAGGTGTACTCGGCTCCCAAGAGGGGACGAGGCAACACCATCAGACCAGTGAGCTACAAAGAGGCGGTTGAAGGGAGCAGGAGGGTGATCATCACACCCTCTGGATACCCTGAGACCACCTTCAACGCCGGGGAGGGGGACCTGGTGGTGCGGGCGATGTGCGCAGCGCTGGACTCTATCCCGGAAGGGAAGGGGGTCCCGCGCAGTACCGGTACGACCAGGGCCTTATCTGGGTGGCCTGCTCTGACGAGGAGGCGCTCAACTGGCTCAGGGCCACTGTCCCCGGCCTGAAACCATGGGCAGATGCTGCACTCCGCTTGCTGGAGGGCAGCCAACTGCCTAAATTAACGAAGATGACCGCAGTCTTCCCCGGAATCCCGGAGAAAACGGAGGTCATCCTCAAGAGGCTGGGACGGCAAAACACCGGGCTCAGGGCCGACCGCTGGAGGGTCTGGGACCGGAGGGAAGGACAAAACACGGTCCTTCTCGTCCTGGGGGTGGACACCGAGTCGAGAAATGCGCTGAGGGCCAGCGGACACCTGGCTCACTACGGTCTCGGGAGGGTTTCTTTAAGAGAGGCTCTTCGGTGGACGGGTGAGACGGGGGAAACTGCGGGCCCCTCGTCACGGAAAGACGGTGTCGTGACAACGGACACCCCAGCAGGGGAGACAGGCAAGGAGGCTCCGGCTCCGGAAACGGGGACAGGGCCTCCAACTGCAACTGCAATAGAAAAAGAGAAACCGGCCGTGGGGACCACTAGAGAGACAGGGACCTCGGCAGGGCAGGGCCCAGCTGGCTCAAGGGACGAGAGGTACTTCTCTGGGACCAGGGCTACGCAGGGACCACCCAAAAGAGGGGGCAACAAGGGCAGAGGGAGAGGCAGACCCTCGAGAGCCCTTGAGGTAGGGAGGGCCGGGGAGGCCGACGTGCGGGCTGGGGTCCAAAGAACCCTGGTAGGCACATCAGCAGTGCCCGGCCTGGCCAGGAGGGGACCCCCGACGGGGGGAGCTCCTTCTGAGACCAGACAGAAGGAGGGGGAGGCCCGATGATCGGGACTCTCCTACACACGGGGTAGCGGGCGGGCGAAGGTAGTGGTCCATGGAGGGGGACGGGATCGCCTTTTCGCAAATCAATCTGCGCCACTGCAAGGCGGCCTCGGCAATACATAGCCGAGACCTGGCGGTGGAAAGCACAGACATATCGCTCATACAAGAACCCTGGGTAGCCGGGGGACTTATTAGAGGTATAGACATAAGCAATGGGACTCTGATAAGTGCTGAAGGAGCGGTCAGCCCGAGGGCCTATGTCTTCATCAACAAGAGACACAGCGCTCTGAGGTTGGGCAAATTCTGCAGCAGGGACCTTGCCGCAGCCACTATCAAGGTAAGGTTAGCTAGAGGCGGCACGACCGAAATAGTCGTCTGCTCAGCGTACCTACCCTACGACTCAGGGACTCCTCCACCAATAGAGGAGCTCAGGGCGCTGATAGAATACTGCACAGGCAGAGGGCTCAATATACTGATTCGGTGCGACGCAAACGCTCACCATGAGGTATGGGGTAGCTCTGACACAAACGACAGGGGCTCAGCTCTGCTAGAGTACCTCTCATCAACGGGACTAGAGATCCTCAACAGAGGATCACAGCCGACTTTCGTCATCCCAACCAAGCAAGAAGTGATAGATATCACACTATGCTCACCCAGACTCGCCGACAGTATTATAGGTTGGCGAGTACGGAAGGAGGACACACTCTCCGACCATCGACGCATCTCCTTCGACCTGGTGGCAACTGCAACCTGGGTGCAGACGGAGATTCACAGGAACCCCAGGGCAACTGACTGGACCTCCTACAGGGAGGAGCTAGAAAAGAGGCTCGGGGGGGGCCTGCAATAGGCTCAGCACGACAGGGCTTATTGAAAGAGAGGTGGCGCATCTGCAGACAGCCATCACAGAGGCCTATGAGGCAGCATGTCCTGCAAAAAATAGGAAGAAAAACAAGAAGGTGCCCTGGTGAAACAGTAAGCTGGGCAAGCTCAGAACCAGCTCACGCAAACTGCTCAACAGGGCCCTCAAGTCACAACAGGAAAGCGACTGGGCTGCCTACAAGGCGGCCCAGAAGGAATACAAAGGTCTCATAAGAAGATCGAAAAATGAAGCATGGAAGGGCTTCTGCGAAGAAACGGAGGCCCTAACAGTAGTGGCGAGGCTCCGCAAGGTTTTTACTTCTGGACCTCCCATCAAGCTCGACAGCCTCATACTCCCCGATGGTAATGAGGCGGAAAGCCAGGCAGAGATACTGGCACACATGCTGGAAATCCACTTCCCAGGCTCCACGCCTGCGGAAAGGGGGCCCCAATCAGAGGTGGCTCCCGGCAGGAGGGGCCCAGGGGACTGGAAGACAGCGGCGGAAATCATTTCGCCAAACAAGGTAAGGTGGGCGATTGACACCTTTGATGGATTCAAAAGCCCAGGAAAGGACGGAATTTTCCCGGCCCTCCTTCAGAAGGGAGGGGAAAGTCTCGTCGAAACATTGAGCTCTATCTCAGGGCCTGCTTAGCACTTTGCTATGTACCCAGGAACTGGAGAGACGTCAGGGTAGTCTTTATACCGAAACCGGGCAAAGGCTGCTACGACAGAGCTAAATCATGGAGACCTATCAGCCTATCAGCCAGTCCTTCATGTTGAAAACCATGGAGAGACTGGTCGATAGGCACATCAGGGACCGGGTACTGACCATTAAGCCAGTCACCAGGGCTCAGCACGCTTACCAAGCGGGCAAATCCACGGAAACGGCGCTCCACCATCTCGTGCGAGAAATAGAGGGACCGTTACTCCGGCAGAAGGCAGCGTTATGCGTATTCATGGACGTGGAAGGAGCGTTTGACAACACATCCTTCAACGCAATATGCAACGCTGCATCAAAATTCGGAACAAACGCCACTGTGGTGGAATGGATTGGGCATATGCTGCGATCCAGAGTTGTTTCAGCAAATCTCGGCGAGACAACGGTCAGGCCTCAGGTAGACAGAGGCTGCCCGCAGGGGGGGGGGTTCTCTCACCCCTGCTGTGGACTCTTGTCGTAGATGGGCTCCTGACTCGACTCGAAGAGATAGGGGTGACAACCGTGGGCTACGCAGATGACGTGGCACTGGTCGTCGCGGGCGACCACCCCCCATACATGGCGAGCAGGATGCAGAAGGCTCTGGATCTCGTACAAGAATGGTGCACATCCCAGCCACTGAGGATAAACCCCAGTAAGACTGAGATGGTCATATTTACTAAAAAGCGAAACTTTGAGGTAGGACCCATCAAGGTCTTTGGATCAGAGCTAGTACAGTAATGTTCATGTATGGATGCCCAATGGCTAACTTTTTTTTCCGGGAACGAGTCTCCTTTCTGGTCTTTTTTATGTGCCTATGATCGATGAAGCAGTCGACAGGAGAGCTTGGGAAACCACGACGAAGCCTCCCGCCGCTGTCATTCCGCATTCGCATAACCTCTAAGTTCGCGAGAGCACAAATAATTTTAATAAATAATCAAAATTGAATTAATTTTTCCCGCATATTGTTCCACATTTAAGACTCGATGGATGTGAAATATTTTATATAGTTTAGCATATTACGGGGAGCCTAATGCTCGGAGCTTTTCCTAACCAATAAATATAATGCCGGGAACAAGAAGCCGCAGATAAGGTTCACCTGTGCAGTGATTTAAACTGTTTTTCGATTCACTGCCACGAACCAGTAATAACCTCATTAGGTATAAAATTATAACGATGACTCGTAGTAAAAAAAACGGGTTCATAATTTGTAAATTTATTGATTCTCATATTCGAAAATTTATTATCAATTCGTCTCATTTCACTACGCGTATACTAATCATCCATTTTTCTAGCATTTATGTCGATTGAGTTTATCTCGATCCCTCGCCGATATGACTCAAACGAATTCCCATAATTTATAAGACAGAAGTTGCAGCAAGATTAATTCTACGTTAAGAGCAACGCTCTTGAGAATCCATACACAGTTCCCATCGTTGGATCAGACTGGAACTGGCAAGTGGCCTCAAAAATGACTTCGAGCTGCAGATGGAGATCTTGATAATCTATACATGGGGTAGTTTCTCATCGTAGAACTATACTCAAGCTGGAAAGTGGCCTCGGGTTCAACTAATTAGATCGATGTTTCCATTAAGCATTTTCCATTTAGCTTGTTTCAGATTTCAGTAAATATTTTATATAATTCAAATTTTTCATCAACGAATATTAAAGACAGAACATTTCAATTATTTCAAACAAATGTAATACATTACTTGAATTTTATCTATCCCTCTAGATTCTGATTGAACCTACTTTAAAGGTATTAATCTAGTTGAGTCGTTGAAATAATTTCACCTCACTTTACAAATACCTGCTAATTTTATGTCTGAAAAATAATATATGAGATTTCTGAATATCAATGACTGAATGTTTTTATTTGCAAATTACATTTAATGAAGTATATCGCATTACTCATCTTGATAATCGATAGATGGGGTAGATTCTAATTTTCAAACCGGACTTTAGGCTTTGGACACAAATATTGTTAATGGATACATGGAGTAGATTCTCATCGCAGAACTAGACTTGAACTGGCAAGGGGCCTGTAAGATGACTTCAACATTTGGACACAGATCTTGATAATGGATACAGAGGGTAGATTCTCCTGTTCAAACCAGACTTTAGGCTTCGACTTCATATCGTCAAGGGATCGAAATAAACCCAATCGACATAAATGCTGGAAAAATGGATGATTAGTATACGCGTAGTGAAATGAGACGAATTGATAATAAATTTTCGGGCATGAGAATCAGAATGAATTTACAAATGATGAACCCATTTTTTTTACTACGTGTCATCGTTATAATTTTATACCTAATAAGGTTATTACTGGTTTGTTGCAGTGAATCTAAAAACAGTTTAAATTACTACACAAGTTAACCTTATCAGCGTTTGCGGCATTCTATTCATTGTTTAGGAAATGCTCCGGGCATTAGGCTTTCCGTAATATGCTAAACTATATAAAATATTTCACATCCATCGAGTCTTAAATGCGAAACAATATGCGGGAAAAATTAATTTAATTTTGATTAATTATTAAAATTATTTGTGCTCTCGCGAACTTAGAGGTTATGCGAATGCGGAATGACAGCGGCGGGAGGCTTCGTCGTGGTTTTCCAAGCTCTCCTGTCGACTGCTTCATCGATCATAGGTACATAAAAAAGACCAGAAAGGAGACTCGTTTCCGGAAAAAAAAGTTAGCCACTGGGCATCCATACATGAACACTACTGTACGATCCCATACAGTGCGCTATCTAGGCGTTTCTCTAGACAGCAAGCTGTCATGGAAGGAACATATATCCAAGCAGGCCCGAAAGGCAACGGCAACGTATTGGGCCTGCAGGAGAATGATAGGAAGTACCTGGGGACTGAAACCAAGGATGGTCAAGTGGATTTACACTGCCATCCTTCTGCCCCAGCTAACGTACGCCTCTGTAGTGTGGTGGACCGCAATGGACAAATCAACACTAAGGAGGACACTAGAACGGGTGTACAGGATGGCGTGCCTAGGGATTACTGGAGCACTTGGCACCTCACCGGCACTTGCAATAGGGGCCCTCCTGGATCTCCCGCCTCCACACCTGACGGTGGAGGCGGAGGCCTGGAAGACGGCTCTGCGCCTAATGCACCAGGGACACTGGAGAGGATCTAGGGTGGGGCACGCGTCGGCTCTACTGAAGGTAGGGGCACCACAGGTGAACCTATCCCAGGGAGGGGACCGCTGCCCGAACCTTTACCAGTTCGACACAGAGTTCAAGGTGGAGATACCGAGCAGACTAACCTGGACAGAAGACAGGGATACTCTCACCGCGGGGACTCGTCTGGTACACGGACGGATCCAAGACCGACAAAGGAGCCGGGGCTGGTATCTGGAGCGAGGGGCCTAGGACTAGCATTTCGCTAGCGCTTGGGCCCACAGCTTCAATCCTCCAGGCAGAGGTGTTTGCCATACTATCCTGCGCCAGGTCGATCCTGGCAAAGGATTACAGGGGCAAACACATCTACATCTGTAGTGATAGCCTGACAGCGCTCAGATCCCTCAACGCTTGCGTTATAAGATCCGGGCTTGTCAGGGACTGCACGGAAGCACTCGCTCTAATCTCAAGGAGTAACAGAGTGAAAGTTTTATGGGTGCCGGGTCACAGCGGCATTCAGGGCAATGAAGAGGCGCACGGCCTAGCTAGGGCAGGGGCCTTACGAGGAAGAGTCGACGACGGGTGCCTTATTGGCTTGACCTCGTCGCACGCCAAAGACCTGGCAAAGGGGTGGACTAAGCGCCGCTTTGCAGATATATGGACAAGAGCTCCAGGCATGACTCATACGAGGGCCCTCTTCCAAGGGCCCTCTCATGAGCTGGGGACGTCGCTCACCAACCTGGACAGAACCAAACTCAGGCTCCTGGTAGGCCTTATCACGGGCCACTGGTTCACAGGCAAACACATGGTCAGGATGGGGCTCAAGGATGGGCCACTATGTACCAAATGCGGGGAAGAAGAAGAAACCCCTCTCCACCTACTGATGCGATGCAAAGGCCTAGAGGGACCTCGGAAAGAGGCCCTCGGAGGGACCTTCAGGGCAGGTATGGGTATTGAGGAGATGGGGGTGGCAGGGCTTCTGCGATTCGCAGCGTTGGCCCACCTAACCCCATCTCCTACAGAATAGCTGCCCTAACGGGTTCGGGCACAATGGTCCTGTAGGACTGAGCGCCCGGTCAAGTGCTCGGTCGGAGCACAACCCTTAATACAATACAATACATTATTATTATTATTATTATTATTTTTTATTTTTATTTATTTTTTTTTCTACCGGACCGTAGTTCTACGTGTCCAGGTTGACCGGACCGTAGTTTTCGGTGTCCAGGTCGACAACACCGTACAAATTCATAAATTTTCAATCCCATGGTCAATTTCGCTCGTGCGTACGCGGAAAAAAAAAAAAAAAAATAATAATAATAATAATAATAATAATAATAATACGCGTCGATCGTAAAGTGAAGAAGAAAGTAGCCAAATGTAAAATAAACCACGGGCCCTGCCCGCCGTTCACTATTGACCCGGCACTGGCACGGACCTAAAGCGAGGCGCTGATTGGCTACTCTTAATCTTTAATAACTTGGACACCGTTGATCGGACGAAGTTTCCGAAAAGGAAATTTCGTCTCAAAATCCATCGAGGAATTCACCTATTCCTTCCGGTCCGGGGGTCTTGGGTGACCCTGTATACCCGGCCACTGCCGTTTTAGAGAAAGAATTATTTAGTCCATACCTAGTCGACAGTAGTAACTTTTTTCGCAGTTTAAAATGTTTACCGTGCATCCCGGTTGAGAGGGCGATATCGCGCACAAATTCGTCAGTGGACATGATTACCGCACGTTTACGTAGTTCACAAGTTCCGGGTGTAAGCGGCTCGGAGTTCGAGATGATTTTGGATGATGGACGAGGGTATCCGGTGCTATTTCAAGGGTTTCCACCTCCAGTACAGTCCAGGTAAACCGGAGGGAGGTGGAATTTTTTTTTTGTAATCTTTTTTCGAGTAAAAGCCTAGCTTGTGACGCACAAGCCGTCCTTCTGCAAGTAGTATCTACCGCGACAAGTCCTGGCCTGTTAGAGGAGTACCCGAGGACACGTAGCCCTGTAAAATTATCGCAAAAAAAAAAAAAAAACCCGCTTTAAACCTCTCCTAGACTATTAACGGCACAGAGCACCGAGGCCTGAGCGGCACTGTACCTGGGTAATAAAATGTAATTATTCTTCAGATACTCCCGTCTATTTGGAGGTTTTTCCAGAAAAATTCCAAGCAAATGAAAAAAACGGATTACTGAGTGCCTAATCCCTTACCGGACCGGAAAACAAAGTCTGACTAGAATGAAAAGGTTTTACCTCGGTGGGTGCAGGCCACGACTTGTTCAATATCGGTACATGGTCAAGTTTCTGCATGTAAAAAAAAAAAGGGTTTCAGTGTATAATCCACATACAATGCTACGGCTAAGTGATTATACACCTATTTCTCAGGTAGTCTCCCTGTTCAATCAGCCGTAGCAGATATACCTGAAGGGGTCTCGGTACTGTAGAAAGGGTAGACCCGCGAAATCGTACCCCTGCAAAATTGTCACAAAAAAACCCGCTTTGAACCTCTCATAGACCATTACTTGCGCAGAGCACCGAAGTCTAAGCGACGGTGTTCCGGGGTAATAAAATGTAATTATTCACCGGATACTCGCGTCTATTTGGAGGTTTTTCCGGAAAAATTCCAAGCAAATGAGAAGCGTATTACTGAGTGTCTAATCCCTTACCCGACCGGAAAACAAAGTCCGAGTAGAATGAAAAGGGGACCTCAGTGGGAGCAGGTCACGACTTGTTCAATATCGGCACATGCTCAGGTTGCTACATACAAAAAAGGTTCCAGTGTATAATCATCATGCACTACTACAGTTAAATGGTTATACACTCATTTCACAGGTAGTCACCCTGTTCAAACAGTCGTAGCAGATATACCTGAGGGGGACCGGCACTGTCGAAAGGGTAGCCCCGCGTTCACGGGTTACTGAGCTATTTTGCACTATGAACAATGGGATTATTTTCCGGAGGCATTGTATCGGTGTCTACGATGGTCGTTAATTGAAAACCCTTTCAGTGGGTTCAAAAAGCAATTAGTTCCTAGCGGTTTAATCAGTGGGCCATTGCTGCCACGATTGTCGCAAAAGAGGTAGTCTAAAAACAATTAAGGATAGGTGCGTAGTAAGAACTGTCCTCCACCCGCTCCTTCTTACCCCCACCGCGGGTAGGGTGGTGGTGGAAGTGAGCAACAGGGTAGATATAGCGGGGTGTCATATCCGAATTCGTACCATAACTGAAAAAATCTCAGAGCCGGAAACTTCGTTCATTACTGTTCTGTATTTTGAAAATATTCGATTTTATACTTACTGACGATTGTCTGACTCGTGTCCTGAACTTGTGCTTCACTGGGATCACTTTGACTCATAATGGTGTCGCAAACTGTAGCCGGAATCAGAAGAGTCGCCTTGTCGGTACTACGGTATCTGACAAGCAAAGAGCCGAGACTCGTGTACGGAGGCATGAACTCGCCGCATTTTAGTCGTATACCGCGTGTAAACTCTACTGATATCTTGCTGTCAATATTCCGACAGATAATCGGTACTTGTAACGCGAAAATAATTGCCCTGATACACCGTAATAATTTGTTGAGGGGCAATATACTTTGCATGCAAGTGATCGAGGCGCATTGGCGCTTTATGAATCTTCAGGATCAGCCAGTGGTTCAACCGTTCTTCGAAAGCCTCAGAGCTTTACAGTCGCCTCGTTCTACGCAGCCCGGTAAGTGAAAACAGTTATTCAATTTTTATATTATATTCTATTTCACGGTTAGAACAGTGACTCATCCAGAGCTGACATTTTCAGAGGAGGTCACGTTCCAGCAACGAAGCGAGGATGACGCGATGCTAGTCGAGGCAGTCGAAACGATCGAGCGGTCAGCGACAGCCTCAGTGATGGAAAAGCCTGAGATACAGACCAATCCAGAGTTAGACACCGGTGATACTCAGGATAAAACCATCGAGAGGCCGGAGCTGATTAGTGAGACGGTCGAACGTCTATCTCAGGTGTCGATACTTGAGGTAGAAGAACCTTCCTCACCAGAGTCGGTGAAAAGCGTGGAGCGCACGACAAGCCGTCAACAGAGGCTTCGAGATGGTGAGACCAGCTATTCCGCATTAGAGGATGATGTATGCATCATATTTAGTTCCGGAGAATGTAAGTAGATTACTTCGTAATCACGTATAACGATGTTATTATCCAGTTGTTATTCGTGGGGAAAGTTTATAAACGTTTCTTAATACCTTCTTTTTTCAATTCTTATCGTAATAGCTGAGGAAGAAGAAGATGACGATGTCGCTGCTCCCTTATCGCCTGCCGACCCCAACGCATTCAGCCAGGTGGAGTGTAAGTACTCTTCGTAATTTACTGTAATAAGACTATACACCAGTAGACTTTTCTGTTCTAGTCCAAGAAACCTTTCGTATTCTCTTTTTTTTTTACAATTTCTTCTTCTCAAACAGCGGATGCCATTGACATCTCTGCTGAGGAGATTCATGATTCTATAGTTGCTAACGTCGGTACAGATGATTTTCGGGAAAATCTTCCTTCGGATTTCGATTCGATGGAAACATTAATAATACCATTCCCTTATGGCGAACTTCCAGATGGGTTCCGCGCAGCCTCCCAGGAGGAGTAATTTTTATTGTACGCTTCCTTACTTTAGAGTATAGAATTAAGTACTATATATCGAACCGATGGAGAAAAAATAAATAAAACATTGACTTTATTTAATCTTCGCAGCTAGTCAACCAGCCGTGAGGGTTCGCTCACAAAGATGGCTATTTGGGACGAACGAGGGAGCCAGCACTTCGAAGGTGCAGAGTAGCCAGTGGGGTGGTGGTAAACGTCAGTCAGCGGCTGAGCTTCCTGCTGCTGGACTATCGGAGGATGACGACGACGACGTGCCTGAAAACGTACTCGCGGAGCAGCCAGAGGTGGGTGAAAACGCGAATGCGAGACGTTTTCATATAACTAGGCGGATAAATAGACGCTTTGAACGTTTCGGGTTAGGCGGTAGTCAGATCACCGTAAGAATTGCCACTCCGCCTGAATCAGCAAATCCACTCACTTGGTTAGAAGAGGCTTTCCGCGAGCTGTACAGATACTTCATCTCGCTTTGCTCTCCGAAGGATATTATGGGTATTAGCTTCACGACAGAGGGGTTTACAAGGGGGTCCGCGGGGTTAAGTTTTCGACCGGCTCGCGATTTTCGTTTTGAGGATTTATGGGGTCTTGTGTTCCGGGTAACACAGAGCGCGAGTGAATTTTCAACTGATCAACCGTTCACGGTAAATATAATGACTATAGCTGTCCCCACAGGCCGGGGAAGACGCGTGGCTCTGAACGGCGAACAACTAGTCGGTAAACGTTCGATTCTCACCATAACAAATGGAGATAATCTATGTCTACCGAGGGCATTGTTCGCCGCCGCGGTGCATGCGAGAAGAGGTTCTGTACGGGATGGACCGTTACAGGCTGAGTGGAATAGGGTTAGGGCATCCGGAAAAAGGTATCAGGGCAAGAAGGCTCGGCAGCTGACGCTGGAGGCAGGGGTTATTATACCTGAGGAGGGCTGCGGTATCGAGGAAGTTGCGCAGTTTCAGCAATATTTGGCACGGGAGGGTTTTGCGATTTTAGTTTATGACAGTGAGACAATAGGGAAGGGGGGTCGACCGCTTTACAATGGCGAGGATATAGTACTGGGTATGGGTAATCGCGACATTGTACACAGACTGAATATTCTTTATTATCCGCGACTTGGACATTACGACGTCATCCTAAATATGCGGGCTGCTGCTGCCGCTGATTTTTTTTGTCAACCCTGTAATGTGGCCTACTCGCACGGTAACGAGCACAGATGCTCAAATAAATGTAATCGTTGTCTGTCGACTCCTGCATGTAATAAGATGGTCGAAAAAGTCGGGTGTGAACTCTGTCTGCGCGATTTTTACGGTGTAGAGTGTTATAGGCGGCACACCCTGCAGGGATCGTTCAGAGGCAAGCGCTCGGTTTGCGGTACTCTGCGGATATGCGGAACCTGCGATATCTTTACGGATACCTCAAAGGGGAAGCATATCTGTGGGAGAGCATACTGCAGGACCTGTCGATCGATTCAGGAGATTAATCATCGCTGTTACATGCGGCCTGTGAAGCGGAACACCGGCGAGCAGGCAAATTATATCTTTATTTTTTACGATTTCGAGACGAGACAGGACGAGACTGTGGACGGTGACGAGACGGTTAATATTCACGTGCCAAATTTGTGTGTTGCGCAACGAACTTGTACGCGTTGTATAGGGGCGAGTATTCTCGAGCCGTGCGACGGCTGCGGCGAGCAACGGGAGTTTGTATTTAGGGAGGCCCCGGTCCGTAGTCTGGTAGAATTGGCTGATAATCGAATCGAGGGTTATAAGAAGACAATATGTATTGCGCATAACGCGAAAGGTTTCGACGCCCAATTTATTCTTCGCTACCTGGTAGAGAGAGGTGGAGAGGCCCCGCAGGTAATACTGAACGGCAGTAAAATAGTTCTTCTGGAGATGGGTAATGTCCGTTTTCTAGATTCGCTAGCCTACATGCCGATGGCCTTATCCGCATTACCTAAGGCCTTCGGATTACCTGAGGCCACTCAGAAGGGTCTATTTCCGCATCTCTTTAATACTGCGGCTAACCAGGGGTATGTGGGCAAGCTACCTGCGTCTGAGTTTTATTCACCGGACACCATGTCTGCCGAAGCACGGGATCGTTTCTTTGCATGGTACGAAGCGGCAGTACGAGAGGGATATGTTTTTGATTTTGCCAGGGAAATCGTAGAGTACTGTCGCTCGGACGTTACCATCTTACGCCTCGCGTGCATAGAATTCCGAGAGATATTTCAGCGAACCGGTGATGTTTGTCCCTTCACGGAGAGCACGACGATAGCTTCGGCATGTTCTATGGTGTTCCGAAAAAATTTCCTTCGCGATAATAGTATCGGTATTATCCCACCTGCCGGTTACAGACTAGCCGATAAACAATCCAGCAAGGCTATTCAGTGGCTGTTATGGAGGGAGCGTGAGCTAGGTCGCGAGATTCTGCACGCAGGTAGGACTCGGGAGCAGCGGGTGCTGGGTCGTCGGGTGGATGGCTATTACGTAGCGGAGGATGGCACCCGTCACGTTCTCGAATTTCACGGGTGCTATTGGCATGGCTGCCTCCGGTGTTTTCGAGTAAATAGGGACAAGCTAAGCGTAGGCGGCGAAAGTATGGATAGACGACTCGAGGAGACTCATGCTAAAACGCGACGCATGCGGGCGCATGGCTTCATCGTAGAGGAAATGTGGGAGTGCGAATTTTCTCGGTTCTTGGATGCAAGGGGTGATGTGCGGGTATACCTCGAGCATAACGGATTTCTACCGAGTGCGGAGAATGCTAAACTGGATCCGCGTGAGGCATTCTACGGTGGGCGGATGGGTAATACATCGAGATACCGCGAAGTGGACGTCCGACTCTTATGTGGATGTTTGCTCGTTATACCCCTGCATCTGTAAAACCGGAAAATTCCCAAAGGGGCACCCCGTCGTCTACGTAGGTGAGGATTGTAAAAGACGGACCGGGGCCAACGGTATAGATTTAGCTAGAGTCGAGGGACTAATTAAATGTAAGGTACTTGCGCCCAGGAATCTCTATCATCCAGTACTACCCCTTCGTATGCACGGCAAGCTCATGTTCCCTTTGTGTACCTCGTGCTGTAGAGATATGGAGCAGGGGCCGTGTCCGCATATGCACGAGCATGATCGGTACCTAAGCGGAACATGGGTCTCTGACGAGGTGAAGAAGGCCGTCGCGAAGGGGTATAGGGTAGTGTCGGTATCGGAGATCTGGCAGTATGAGATCACGGCGTTTGACCCCTCTACCCGGGAGGGCGGTCACTTTGCCCAGTATATCGACACTTTCTTAAAAATAAAGCAAGAGGCGAGTGGCTGGCCCGCAGGCTGCGTGAATGAAGAGACTCGGTCTCGATATCTCGAGGAGTACGCCCGGGTGGAGGGAATCGTTTTAGATAAGGTAAAAATAGAAAAGAATCCGGGGCTGCGTTCTGTGTCGAAGTTATGCCTCAATTCGTTCTGGGGTAAGTTTGGCCAGCGAGACAATCTCTCAAAAACGAGTGTAGTTAAGACCACAGAGGAACTACTGAGTCTGGTGACAAGTCCGGCAATCGTGCTGGAGGACCTAGTACCGGTAAACGATGATGTAGTATACGCTCGCTGGTCATACAAAGATGAAAGCGTAGAAGCTTCGAGTCTTGCGAACGTAGTTATAGCCGCTTATACCACGGCACAGGCGCGGCTCAAATTATATGGTTATCTAGAGAAGCTGGATCGTAGGGTGTTATATTATGATACCGACTCAGTCATTTACGTACGGTCAAACGTACCCGGAGAGTACGAACCGCCTGTAGGCAGTTTTCTAGGCGACCTGACAGATGAGCTCGAGCAATACGGCGAGGGTAGCTACATCAGGGCTTTTGTTTCCGGCGGGGCAAAGTTTTACGCATTTATCGTAGTATGTCCAGGTGGGCAAGAGATAGAGGTCTGCAAGGTGAAGGGAATTACCCTCAATTACACGACGCGTAAAAAGATAAATTTCAACGCAGTACGTGAAATGGTTGTTGAGGAGGGGGAGAGTATTAAATTAAAGTTTCGTGCGATCCGACGAACCGCAATGCATGATGTGGTGACTCGCGATCAGACGAAAACATGTCGACCAGTTTTTGTTAAGAGACGATGTTGCAGGAACAGCTATGATACTCTCCCCTACGGGCATACAGACGAGTAGCAGATTCGCCCCTGAGACGTATTCGAGACCCGAACCGTGTAAATATGACACACTTCGACCAGCTTCGAGTTAAGTTAGTTTTTATTGTATTATAGCTGAACACTGTAAACTAGTATATAACGTAGTCTTTAAACTGATTCTCTTATAAGTTACATGTTATACTAGGCCTAGGGTAATATAATCAGCAGGACATAGCACTGCCTAACTGTTTAGCAAAATAAGACTAATACTATTAGGACTAGGAAAATACCTGTACCTTTCAAAATCGGTTAAGCTAGTTTAATTGTAAAAATATAAATATATGTATATCACTTGTTGTGCGACACTCCTGACTGTCGAAATCCTAAACCATGAAAGCGGCATTCATGTTAATTATGAAATTCGTAATAAAAGAATTTACGAAGTATTTCCCATTTTCGTTAATTCGCCGACCTTTCATTTACCTACCCCTACTGGCGAAATCCCAAGCTTGAATAAAACTATGAATGAAAACAAATATTATTTCTTATACAGTTGTACACCTTTATTACTTCTCCCCTAAAAATACGTCCCTGCTAGACTGTAAGAAATGATTCCCGAAGGCTGAATAGAGTTGAAGGTATAGCTTCAGAATCTTGGAAATATCTCTGACTTTAAATAGTTGTAACGCCGTTAAATTCTTGCTTGTAGCTGGAAGCTCAATCATAGTAGTCCAAGCGACCAAAGTTCGACTCTCGACAAGGAGCTATCTTTTTCATGCTTCTTTCATATACGCTAAATATCGGCTGGTTCAGGCGTATAGGGCATGCTAGCAGTTCACACGCTATTTATCAGCTGTTTACCGCCGGTTTGCTGAGCCTATCAACGCGTCTGGTATTAGCTGGAAGAGGGCGCGCACCGCGTCGACGGGACCCCCCACCGCGGAGATAAAAAATACCATTTGGGATGTAGTAGCTTTTTCATTCTGATCTCAGCATAGTTGTCGAGTAGCTCGCGTTGAAAGGTCGAAAACTTTGCATTCTATTCATCTCGGGAAATGGATACCCGCTGGAATCACCCGTTTTCCGCTGTAATAGCCGGGCCCTCTGGTTGTGGAAAATCAGTTTTTGTGAAAAATTTCCTTCGACATATTGAGAATATGTGTGACACTCGCTTCAGTCGTATAATATGGTATGACGCAGAGCAACAATCACTCCACGGCATTAAAAAAGGAGACTCCGCACCACTTAGTGACATCGAGTATCGAGAAGGCCTACCCCAAGAATCTGATTATGACTCAAACACGCTACCCAAGTTGCTTATAATAGATGATCTTATGCGAGAAGCGTCCAATAATATAATCGTTGATCTTTTCACCAAAGGCTGTCATCATAAGAATTTGAGTGTATTTTTCATCACCCAGAACTTGTTTCATCAGGGTCGCGGACAGCGTGATATTTCTCTTAACGCGAATTATATCATATTCTTCAAGAACCCGCGAGATCGCGCCCAGGTACAACATTTAGCTCGTCAGGTATATCCTGAGGATCCGCGCTTTGTTCAAGAGGCTCACCACGATGCGACAGCTCGTCCTCACGGTTATCTCTTACTTGATCTGAAACAAAGTACCCCGAAAACTGTCGCTATCGTAGTAATATATTTCCCGGGGACAAGCACCAGTTTGTATACATCCCAAGAAAGGATATAAAGTTACGCGCTCAGCAGGGACTACCAGTCATTCGTTTGTAATGCCACGCGCCGGCCAAGTTGACGCTAGGACGGACTCCGTCCAAAGTAGAGCTGGTTCCAGACGGAGAGCCGAGGCTCGTATACGATTCGGAAGCTCCAACACTGAGACGCTGAAGGCATTGTGCTGCTTAAAGCCTCAGCAGAGGTTAGCCCTACTACGCATAGCCGATAATTCGCTCGTGAAAAATATCTGTGAATGTGCTTTGAACACCGTGCGCGGAAACGTCATACTCAGTAGGCGGGAGAAGGCCCGACTTGCCAGACATAAGCAGCTTCTTCGTAAACTGTCCACTAACAAGGGTAGCTGGAAGAGCAAGAAAAAATTACTAGTTCAACGCGGAAGCGGATTTCTACCTATGCTGATAGCACCCATTCTCGGGACGCTTTTTGGACAACTGTTCGGACAATAAATAAGCGTGAAAAATGGAACATGCAAAGAAGATGGTTCTGATACCCTCGGATACCATAGAACGGTTTTAACGCAATATTTCCTCATCAGCCGCAGCTTCGGAAGGCAGCGGTGAGAATGATGAGAAAAGTACAGCTGCACCCACCTCCAGGCTTGATAACGAAATGCGTAATATCCTGAACAGTCCCGACCTGGATGACGCGACGAGGTGGAAGCTTTATCAGCAAATTTTACAACGTTTTCTATATTTCGCCGAGGACTCGAGAAAACCGCTACGCCTAGATCTCCACTCCATTCCTGATAAATCTAATTCTATGGGTGGGACATCCGAGAAAGGAAATGAACTTTCTAGTGACAAAGACCAGATGATAGCGAAAATCGCCTCGACAGTACCGAAAAAATACCAGCCAAAGGCGGAGCTTCTTCTAAAACATCTGGCCGAGTACCCTTCACGGATTTCATGGGATAGTCGAGGCGGTGTAACTATAGACAACGTAGCCATCCCCGGGACATATATCGTTGATCTAATTAACGACACTGTGTGATCGAGAAAAAGTTTTCAGCCTCATGGTAGACATGCGTACGCACGCTTGCTTCATAGCATCAATGTTCCGCGGGAATATGTCGGAAATGATAATGTTTGGAGGAATGTTCAAGTGCCATCACCCTCGACCACAGTACTCTCTGCGACACGGAGCAGGACTAAAAGACTCCGAACTCCACACGGGTTAAGAAATACCGCGAGCAGCAGCGATTCCGTTGAATCAGAAGACGATTCCTTCTCAACTTCGAGATTGCGGGGAACATCGGAAACACCTGGGAGATCCTCGCAGCAACCGTCTAGCTGGTTAACATTTGGTCTACGAAAATGAAAGAGTTGAAACGGCTGTACTTCGATCCCTCCTGTCCAGCAGGTTACGCGGGGGCCAGGAAGTTGAAAAAGGCAGCTCGGGGAGTAAACGACGGCGCAATAGAAAAATGGCTAGGTAG
The DNA here is from genome assembly GCA_944452935.1 of Rhogogaster chlorosoma. Lineage (NCBI taxonomy): Eukaryota > Metazoa > Arthropoda > Insecta > Hymenoptera > Tenthredinidae > Rhogogaster > Rhogogaster chlorosoma. The sequence continues at coordinate 19,042,130 of OX101797.1, read as the reverse complement.
CCAGGATACCTATACTCTACATAAACCGGTACGTCGGAAATTTCCAAGACTGCGGTACAATGTGTCCAATATAGATGATCTTTGGGAAGCAGATTTGGTTGAACTTGGGTCTATAAAGGAACATAATGATGGCATCCGTTACTTGCTGGTAGTCATCGATGTCCTGAGCAAATTTGTATGGGTGGTTCCGTTGTATCGTAAAGCCACCGGAGACGTAGCTGCTGGTTTTAAACAGATATTATCGACCACGGATTGCCGTCCCGAGACCCTACAAAGCGACAAGGGTAAAGAGTTCGTGGGCGGGGCGTTTCAAAAACTACTAGCTGAAAACGATATACGTTTTCGCGTGGCGCGTAACCCCGACATAAAAGCAGCCGTAGTTGAACGATTTAATCGTACGTTGAAGGAGCGTATGTGGAGATACTTTACGCATAAAAATACCCACCGCTACATCGATGTTTTAGAAAAACTCATCAGCTCGTATAATAACACCGTACACTCGAGCATCAAGATGGCACCTTCCGAGGTGACACTCTATAACGCGGCAGAGGCACGAGCGAATATTCAACGTAGTCAACCGTTACACAGAACCAGAAAACCGAAATACAAGACAGGAGATCTTGTGCGCATAAGTAAGACAAAAGGTACCTTCGCTAAAGGGTACGAGGCTAACTGGAGTGAGGAGTTGTTCAAGATTCGGCGGGTTGTATCAGGTTCACCGGTAGTATACGAGATAGAGGACCTTTCGGGAGAGGAGATCGACGGCTATTTCTACGAACCCGAACTACAGCGCGTGAGCAAGGATCTCGAAAGTACTACGTTTCAAATTGATAAGATCATACGCAGCAAGGGACGTGGTCCTAGTAAGAAGCTTCTTGTCAGCTGGAAAGGTTATCCCGACAAGTTCAACAGTTGGATTTCCGCAGCTAGTCTCCAGGAACTCACTCCATGATGAGGTCTCAGTTCTACATAACCCTACCGAGTAATAGCTCGATGCAAATTTATCCGGATAACAAGACCTGCTGCTATATTACTCAACTACCACGCACGATCGACCTTCATGGTGAATGGGAGGTTGCTATTGTCGAAATACAATACCCCTTAACATACCTGCCGGGCAAGAAGGAGAGACCGACCCGTCAGGTAGCCGAAGACGGGTATAGTGTAAACACTGCCGGCAGTGGGCTTTCGAATCATATAGATAGAGGTGTAAACGCTGTCATGAACAGCCTTGCGAATGGTGGTGGAATTTTCGGATCCGATGATACACCGATGATATTCATACCTGAGAAGGTCGTTAAAGAGGTACAAAAGATACCGTCGCTTATGTTCGTCTACTGTGACATCATCGAACCACGCATCGTGGGAGACGTCTATGCACCGCTTCCGCGTATACTACAGGCTAGACAAAGGCCCGATAACGCGGGTACAGAGGTAAAAACGTTTTCACCGCCACACTATCTGCCTTTACTGCTATCGAGTTTTCGGACGATCGAAATATCTATAAGAGATCACCAGGGTAAGCCTATTCCATTTGATCACGGGACGTTGACGGTCACACTACACTTCAAGAAGATTCTCTAGATCACTGCATACACGTGGCGAGAATGTCGCACTACATTGAGCATTACGAGTCACAAATAGGCGGCGGAATCGATCACGTTTTTGTCGGAGCAGTCAACCAACGGGGCCACGGTATCGGCAGTTTCCTGGGAGGGTTATTTCGGCGGGCTATTCCCATGTTGAAACGGGGCGCACGTGCGGTTGGTAGAGAGGTTTTACGCAGCGGTATGAATTTCGTCTCTGACCTGGATAACGATGTACCGTGGAAACAGGCATTTAAAGCACGAGCCGCCGAGACAGGTCAGAACCTGAAGCGGAAGGCCCAGGAAGGACTTGAAAAGGTTATGAGAGGTGAGGGTTATAAACTCAAGTATGGGCGAGCCTATGACCAGTCTAGTCTTGTTCGTGCACCGCGCCTCTCCATAGCAAGTGCTTCGTCTAGATCTACTAAAACTCGTAAGACTGTCAAGAAAACTCAGAGAAGAAAAAAAAGCCTGCCAAGACTCGCTCGAAGAAGAAGAAGACAAAAAGTACCAGAAAGACACTCGCCAAAAGTAAGAAGAAAAAGTGCTGCAAGAAAAGAGCTGTTTCGGATATATTCGGACCCTTGTAAAAAATATACTCCTGCTAACCATATCCTCTGAAATGGCCTACCTACATGCTCATTCCTGCGAATGCTTGAAATCCGAACTAGACCTCTTTACTCTGCCACCTATTCAGACTTCTATCGAGGGTGGTCAATGGGTACAGTACAAACCCGCCTCCGCACTAGCTGATGACGCACCGATTGAATTCGTCGTACCGGGTCAGGGCGACGAGTACATTGATCTCTCACACACGATGCTCAAGGTATGTGCTCATGTAATTAATGTCGGGAAAGAAACAACAGCAGCAATAGTGGCCCCGGCGAACAATTTCCTGCATACCCTCTTCAATCAGACCGATGTCTACTTCAATCAAAAATTGGTCTCCCCGAGTAACAATGCATACGCGTACAGAGCTTACATCGAAACCTTGTTAAACTATGGTGATGCAGCTAAAAAATCGCATCTCACTTCCGGATTATGGTATTCCGACACTCCCGGATATTTTGAGGAGACTACCGGCACTAACAATACGGGTTTCGCAAGCAGATGTAAATATTCCTCTGGAGCGACACCCGTGGATATGCTTGGACGTCTTCACTGCGATGTCTTCAATCAGGACAAATTTCTATTAAACGGCGTAGAGCTCAGATTGAGACTCGTCAGATCCCGGGACGCCTTTTGCTTAATAGAGTCTAAAAACGATCATAAAGTGGACATTATGGACGTAACCTTATTCGTACGACGTGTAAAAATCAGTCCAGGTATTCTACTGGCGCATGCAAGAACCCTAGCCAAGACAACTGCAAAATACCCTATGACGCGAGTGGAGGTCAAGACAATGACAATACATAGCGGCGTGCAGGCTGAAAGCCTTGATAATGTTTTCCTTGGTCAAATACCGAAGCGGATAATCATCGGATTTGTCGATAACAAAGCCTATAACGGGGATAAAAAACTCAATCCGTTCAACTTCTCGGCGTTCGGGCTCAACCATCTATCCTTGTATGTTGAGGGTACCCAGATTCCATCCAAGCCTTTACAACCCGATTTCTCGAGTAAATTATTTGTGGATTCCTACAACACCCTGTTCACGGGTACCGGTATACACTTCCTCAACGAGGGAAACTCAATTGCGCGTCAGGACTATGCAAACGGATACTGCCTCACGGCGTTCGATCTCACTCCCGACCCATCAGCAAGCGATAACGGCCACTGAAATCTCATCAAGCACGGCAGTGTTCGGATCGAGACACGCTTCGAGACGGCCCTGACCACGACCATAAATTGTATTGTCTATGCAGAATTCTCCAACGTAATCGAAATCGATTCGATGCGTCAAGTTATTACGGACTTTGGTAACTAGCTGCGAAGTACAGCTAGTCGAAGTACGGGATACCTGTCGGGACCTGCACGTCATAATCCTGCACTTGGGTCAACCCCTCTTAGTAAGCCGTCGGACCCTATCATAAAACTTGCTGGGACCTGTTCATCCCTTCCTTCGTGCTGAATGTGAAGAGGGGATGTTGTAGCTGCATGACAGGGTGGTCTAAATACTTCGCTCAGTCTCGTCCTCACCTCAGTTCACCGACAGTGCTCCGTACCCTCAAAAGTAAAACTCACTCAGTTCTTCAAGTTACCATGAACTATATCATCGATATACAAGGCTTCTGCGGGGAGAGTGGTAACTTCATGCCAAAAGAAGTTGCCGTTGTCGCCTACGGGTCAGAGGCTATAGCCCACTGGCTTATCGCACCACCGTTCTCCATCTCTGAGCTCTCTTCATCAAAACGAACGCAGAACAACTGGCTGACAAGTAACCACCACGGGATAGAATGGTTCGAGGGCGAAGTCTCGCATAAACAACTACATGCGAATCTACGTGCGATCACGCTCACGGCAAAGAACATCTTCTGTCGCGGTGTGCAAAAGGCCAAATTTCTTCAAGAAGTGATGTCACGTGAAATCGTCAACCTGGAACGTGGTGAGTGCGAGTGCCCGGCGTTCAAGGACATGTCATCGGATAAATCCTGCCTCCTCCACATTGGTGAACGAAAGAATTTCAACTGCGCATTGCGTAATGCTATGAAATTGAAGAATTGGCTACAGTCTCGTGGGCGATCCGAAAAGGTGTTGTCCGCGATTCCGTTTCGTACTATGCAGTTAAACTCACTCGAGCAGCCCGAGAGTAACGAGGGTGGAAATAATCCTCTCGAGCGGGGTGAGGATGAGTGTGGCCACGGACCCATGGGAATAGAGGAGATGACAACACGCATGAGGACTGCCTGCCGAAGTGCACGACTAACAATCTCGCAACTGTTTGAGCGTATCTCTCAGTGACCTCACAACCGGCGAAGAGGATGGATATTTTCCAAATACTCGATGCCTTAGAGCTGGTACCTGCTCGGACCAAGGGCGTTTTCCCAGCTGATCAGATACCTCTGCGATGGTCGTACCCTACCGCTATCGTGGCAAATACAGATGTCCATACGCAACCCGGAACACAATGGGTAGCCTTCCACGTCACAGCATCCGGAGAAGGTGTCTATTTCGACAGTTTTGGACTGCGTCCTGTCATACCGCATCACATCCGCGCTCTACGCCGGAACTGCATAGCCTATCGTTGGAATGTAAAACAGCTGCAAAGCTCCTCTTCCCTGGTATGTGGGCAGTTCTGCATCATGTTCCTATATTATATGACGCATGGCTTCACTTTGAAACAGTTTACAAGTATTTTCACTATGAATTTAGAGGAGAACGATAAGCTAGTTAAGCTAAATTAGGTTAGGTTAGGTTAGGTTAGGTGCGAAAAATTGCGGCCTCCCCCCCCAGCGGGGGGCCGTTTTATGGGGGGTCATAAATCCGAAGCCATACTGCACCCTATCTACTACTCTCTCTCCCACTCTCACAAAAGGCTTGAAAAATTCGCAAAGGCACTTGCTTACGCGCACGCGGTACGATAAGAAGTGGCGATTCTTCCTCTTCCGCTTAGTGCGGAATTTGGCCGGTCGTCCTGCGGGCGCTGTCCGTTGCCGGTCAGCGGCAAGTGGCGACTCGCAACCAAAATGGCTCCGCTGGACGACGGCGCGAGGAATTTAAATCGCGAGGACCAATACTTAGACGGGTGCGGGACTAAGTACGTCCGTAAGGCTGGGAAGGAGGAGGTCAGAACGTTTGCCACGTTACAATACATATACTCATACTAACACATTTACACGTGCCTATGTGACATATCCAAATAAAATTATCTCCATGAATTTCTGTAAGTCCCGTGAAAATGGCAGCGAAATTAAAAATAAAAACGCCAAAAAAATATTGAAAGAATTTTTTTTCTGAAAATATAATTTTTTCTATGAAAGCGCATTCTTTTACGAACAAAACGATTCAAGATTCGGATCTTTCCGCTCCGATGAACACTTTCGGAGATATGAATTTTCAAACAAAGCGGTGCACAAAAATTCACATGCCTCTAATCCGCCATTTTTGAGAATTTTTTAAAATCCTTCAAATTGTACTTTTTTTTCCATATTACTACAGATGTATTGAATGGCGCAAAGATCCGTGACTTGACGGTTTTTTTTTTGAGTGAAGTGACGTGGATCCGCTCATATGATCATACTTGTTCCTATATGGTCATACTAGTTTAGACATGGCCAAAATTCATGTATAATCATTAATCATACACGCAAAAAAAAAAATGTTGAAATCACTACAATTGCAGTTCGTATTAACGCAATCGACGGTGATTATATGGACAGCGCTTCTATGCAGTCTACCGTACTGTTTTATTGTAGTTACTTCGTTGTAGTAAGATGTACAGGCGTGGCTATGTCGAAGGCACATTTTACACTGCGGTTGAAGTTGCATCTTTCACGACCGTAAAAAAATTGGTTTTTTCTGTATCGGATACCAATAGCCCAAAGTAAAATTAATCGCAATGAACGCAACTGTCACTGGATCAACTGTCTAATACTACAGTTGAATGATGCATTCCTAACATTGTTTGTGATCAAAATTAACTGCCGTGCAGGTAAATACTATGTCAATTGATTGTAGAATTTAGAAGCATGTGCTGCATATCCTGCAAACTGACAGATGTTGAATCAACTGTGGCAGATGTAAGTATGATCTAACTTTATGGTAGATATGCTTCAATCTTATGTATTTTCAACACTTCATCACGGTAACATTTACAAGCATTTCATGTAGAAATAGCATACATGCAGCGATAAAATCTATAGGCTGCCTTACTGATTACAAGCCTTATACTGCTGAACTAACCGTTGCACTAGCAACTAAAACCACATTTTACGGTAACCACTACCTCCGTTAGGTGTATTTCTGGCACTATATTGTAACGTATCAGGCTCGCTCCGAGGAGAGAGCGGCGCGCGCACACCCTTACGCGGTAGACAACGGCCGGCGTGACGTCAGATTCTAGTATAAATAGAGGACAGCTGACCAGCCTCAGCAGCAATTGTCGCCTGTCGGGGCATATTGGCTCACTATTATATTGTTTTAAGCAATTGTCGCCTGTCGGGACAAATTGGCTCATCTCCGTATTTTGTTAGGAATATTCGTATCCAGGGTCTTCTTGGTGCGTTTACCTTAGAGTCAAAATTTTGCAAATTCCGTAGAGTATCGCCTGTCGGAATATCTCGTACTTGTCAAATTTAGCTAATCGCCTAATGCGGCTTAAAATTAAAATAAATAGAATAATCGCCTGTCGGGATATTCGTAAAATTTAAAACTTAGAAAAATCAGAAATAATCACTTAGAATTGAATCAGAAAAGCTTAGATTTAAAACCTAGAGTTGGACTATTATTTTTGTATAATTTTTTGTATTTCATTTTTCTTTTTCTAAAAATCAAACATTGTTAAAATAAAACGTAATTTTAGATAAAACTTGAATTTTCACTTGACTAAACCAGATTCAGTAAAATCACTGGGTTTAGGTGTACAGGCGTCTTCATTAGCCGTAAAACGCTCGTGTTTGCCGCTCAGATCACTCTCGATTTCGATAAACAGAATAGATTTCCAAATCTATTTCTGATAGTAACAGATACTTTTTTCTGTTGAGCTTCTGCTTTTGTCCCCCTAAGTGGCGATACAAGTCAAAGGTGAAGCTAGCATTTGCTTCTATACCGAATTAATAAATAGCCGCCTTGAGCAACTATAAAAAAAATTAATGCAACAACCACGCCCTGCTTTCAGAATAAAAAATCGTCTTATTTTAATTAATTAAAATAATCCGGAAAGTTGCAATATATGTTAAACATCCAAATGGGTAAGGAATAATTCTCTGAACATTGAAACCCCTAATTTATTTCGTTCCTCTAAATCAGGATGACTTTTGCTATTTAAAACATAAATTTTACTATAATTCCAATATTTTATCATAAAATTAGATATTCAACACAACGCAAATCTTTGCATTGAGATGAACTGTATGCATGCTTTTTATTACGTAATCAAATACATGTTGGAATGATAGTAAAAATGCATGAATTTTAATTAGCAAAAGTCATGGTCCCTTCGGAGAGCGAAGGAGTTCAGATTAGAGTCTGCGAAACTTTCAGGGAATTATTTTTCATCCATCATATGAAAACTATTTTCGAGTTCACTGCATGCAAGATCTTCCTCGAGTTTCAATAGTTTTCGATGATGTCACTTCCTGCACCCACCACTTTAATTTATTCTCCTATATACCTAGAATGAGAATCTGAGGGCAATAAAGTGAATGAAGCAACTGGGATATATTGGGTATCATGTTACGTTTATTATGTAATGAACTACAGGTATATGCATATAAATTTCTGGCTTATTTTGATATTATTTTCTTACATTGCTTAGATCCAGCTAGTCTCTGATGACAAATAATACTGGGATGTTAACAGGAACTTTTGACCCTATAGTACTCTGCTTTTATTCTATTTTATTCAAATACGATATTTTATACTCTCTTATTTCTATACAATATATACTATTTAAAAAAAAAATTCTCAGATACATATATTTGTACTTGAAATGCATTGCATTGCACATATGTAGGTATTGCAACGGTGGTTCAGAGCTCTCTGACGAAATAGATAATTTTTCCACGACAAAAAGATAGTGTTGGACGCCAGACGCGAATGCGTCAATTTTTCTGCTAAACAAGAAACTAGAAAATTCAGCGATAACAACTCAAATAACAAAATTAGCGGAACGACGGCCTCGACGGCACAGTTAGCTCAGATTTTTTTTCGAGAATGATAGAGGGGCGGGATACACCTTACTTAGTTAATTTAGATTATCAGAAATAAATTTTAAACACCAGATAAACCTTTTTAACAATTCCGTATATTATTTCTCAACCAGATAGTACACGCGGTACAATAAATTACAGTAACAGAACTACTTTATAATATTGTTACGTCCTGGCATAGCCATTCCTCACCTTTTCGACTATCTCCTCGCCTATCATGTGCTACCCGACACCTGACTTCCTGAGTCCATTCTTCTCCTCAAAATCATGCTATAATTGCATCTGCACTTGTGCTTCCTCACCTTGCTTACAACCGACCTCTCCTCATCATTCTATTCTGTTGCTAACTTACTCTTCAGTCAACCTCCTAACTCTTAACATCTTCTCTCCTTTTTCTATCCCTACCTCCTCCTTCATATCCACTCATTATTCAGACTACCGATCATATAATAAAAGAAGTACTTAAATAAACCAATTACGCATCAATAAATATCATACTTAGTCAACTACACCATCTTCCACCGCCGATCTCCTACCTCAAATACAATAATCATCCAAAACATCTATCGACGTTTATCTAATAATCTGTTGTGACATAACAACTGGTGGCAGCGGTACCCCTCGTTTCCCGGACTATAGTACTAAAAATTAGTGAATTATCCACCATCTAAGCCCGGTTATCCTTGGATGTAAAAACGAGGTACGAACCTATCGAATTTAACAAAACTACAATCCACACTGATGGCAGCGAAACTCCTGATTTACGTCACAACTGGTAGGAGCGGAAACCTTTCTTCGTGAAGTGAAAATTTCTCTATGACTATGTATCTCATCTCTCAAATCAGTGAATCAAACGCAAGATGTACAGACGGTTTAAAAAGTGAACAGTTCTAAAGTTAACAAGTTACAGTGATGTCGTGCTCACCTTAAATTTCCCCTTACCGCTCGTTCTGCACTTTTGTTCTAATGACTCACGAATCGATGAAGCAAATAATATACAAATCTACGAATGAAAAATAAATAAGTAAAATCTACGGATAAGCAAATTCAAGTGATCCATCCCCTAGTGTGATCGGATGTCTTGTACCTTCACTGAGTCAAGACCTAGCTAATTTTGGTTAAATCTACGCAAACAATCCCTTGCTAACCTGCCAAGGACGTCAAATCTACGGAGCCACACACGAGCTCACAAATCTACGAATCTACGAAGCCACACACGCGCTCATCTACGAAGAAAATAATCTACGAATCTACGGAGCCACACACGCGCTCATCGACGAATAAAATAATCTACGAAGAATCTACGGAGCCACACACGCGCTCATGTACGAAGAAAATAATCTACGAATCTACGGAGCCACACACGCGCTCATCGACGAATAAAATAATCTACGAAGAATCTACGGAGCCACACACGCGCTCATCTACGAAGAAAATAATCTACGAAGAAAATAATCTACGAATCTACGGAGCCACACACGCGCTCATCCATGAAGAAAATGCATCATCGTCGATAAGTAAAAAAAAAATCAAGCATCAACGAACGATATAAATGACCAAACATCATATCACGACACACTTTAAGAACTGCAACGAAGATCTACATACTCAGCTTTCACGGCATCAAGTTCACCCTCAACGTCATCCTCACCGACATATACCTACTGTAAGCTAAGATATCGAATCTTTCCGTCGTACACAACTTTAAACGATCAAATCCTCAACTTTTACTTCATGTCACCAACATAATTATCACTGAACCTATTTTCTATTGACACATTCGAATTCGATGACCTCTCATACGCATTATATTGTACTTCTCTTAAATTATAAGCTTATACCCTATCTCATTGCCAATGATATGTAATTCAATCATAATTTTAAGAATGACACAGAATCCTACCGTATTTAACACATTATCATATGTACCATCGGACTAAATAAAGGTTTATACCACACTGCTTGGTCCACTCATCATGCACACATACATTCACAGTAAACAATGATTATTATAAAACACATCGAACGTTATATACTATCATACATCATACGAAATAAGAATGCGATATGTCACACCGAATATTCACACAATCATACCTGGTACTAAGTTTATTACTTTCAAATCTATGTATACTCACACATATTTTCTTATACTACGCATATGGTAACATAGGTATTGCATCCCTATGTTCCCTCTAATGGGGGGGGGGGGTGTTACGTCCTGGCATAGCCATTCCTCACCTTTTCGACTATCTCCTCGCCTATCATGTGCTACCCGACACCTGACTTCCTGAGTCCATTCTTCTCCTCAAAATCATACTATAATTGCATCTGCACTTTTGCTTCCCCACCTTGCTTACAACCGACCTCTCCTCATCATTCTATTCTGTTGCTAACTTACTCTTCAGTCAACCTCCTAACTCTTAACATCTTCTCTCCTTTTTCTATCCCTACCTCCTCCTTCATATCCACTCATTATTCAGACTACCGATCATATAATAAAAGAAGTACTTAAATAAACCAATTACGCATCAATAAATAACGCAAAGATAAACTACTATTAACTCGATATAGAAGATATCGAGCGGAATACGATACGCGATATTATTCAAAGATAGCGAATTTAACAACAAAATCTTAAACAACTATGACAACTACGTTCAGCCAATCCTCGGGGAGTTGGCAGATAGTTTAGCGACACACCATACAAGATATTATTACCAGAAAATCACAGAAATCATATAAAAGCAAAGATATCACATAAATCAAGAGGAAATCAAAGAAATATCAAAGATAACAAATTACATGCGTGATAGAAGCGGTAACGAGCTAGCAAATCGATATAAGCAAGCGAAAGATACGAAAATAGCAAATAACAACTCAAAAGCAACTCAAAGGCACAAATATTCAGAAAAACTCAATCAGGCACGAAACTCTTATGCTGGACTTCCTTTTCAACTAATCTAACTTAACTAACTTAAGGGGACCAGTATAGCTTGAAATTTTGAAAAAATCATTTTTTCGTTTTTTGCGGAATATGCTGTCTCAGGGTCATATCTATCTGTAAAAAAATCGCCACTGATGAATTCGTAAAAATAACTGGTTTATAGACCGAAAATCGTACAGCTTGAAATTTCACAAAAATCGTTTTTTCGTTTTTTGTAGATTTCGCTGTCTCAGGGTCATATCTATCTCTAAAAAAGTCGCCATCGACGAATTCGTGAAAATGATCGAGAATTGGCATTGAGTTTCAGCGACCTGGCGCAAGCAGCGCTGTCGCTTTGTTTTCATATCGCTCACATGTTTCGTGACCGGTGATTATTTGTCGAACATTCTGAGATCGTGTAACGTTCCCGCTCTTTACTTGTTTCAAATACAATAAAAACAAAAACAGTACTTAGTACTAAAAAATCCGCGATTCCATCGTGCTAAATATCTAGCTTTGTCATTTTCGTGTATAAACATCGAGTGACAGTGTGTGTGAGGTTATTTGTGGGTTCCCACCAACTAACCTCAAAGTAAGTATAGCATACTCACGTTTGCGGTCGAAGTTTTTTTGCTTTTTGTTCACAGATCTCATAATTTACACCCAGAAGAAAAAAATCGTTACAATTTTCGAAAATATAGTAATAACTGCACTTGGAGTGCTCTCAGGATCCAACGCGAAGGCTCACATGATTTGGACCGACCAGACATGGCTATAACAGGCTCAACGACAGGCAGCTGATAGTACTCGAGAAGCCCGAATTGCTATTCGAAGACTACGACTGGACCAAAATGAGACTACAGCGGCTAGAGAAGGACTGTCATATGCTGCAGGAGCCTTTTAAGGGAAGACCCTACTGAAATCTTGACAAAAAGCAGATTTTTATCTTCCAATTGGCCAAAAAAGGTCTAGCTTAAAACGTAATACTACCAATTTTAGATTATGGTAGAATATGTTTTAAAATAAAATTTCAGTCTTCTGCGATGAAAGTGTATGCGTAGGAAACCTTTCCCAGCGCTGCGCAGGATAGATTCTGTCAAAGGTTCCCTCCTGCGCATACACTTTTATTGCAGTAGAGTGAATTTTTTTTTTAAAACATATTCTACCATGATCTCTAATTGGTATTACTTTTTAGATTGAACTTTTTTTGGCCAATTGAAAAATGAAACACTGCTTTTTTCCAAGATTTCAGTAGGGTCCTCCCTTAAAGATGGTACGATGAAATTATTAGTTTGAAAGTTGAACAAAGTAATTTTGTTTTTTGTAAATAAAAAATTGAATTTTGTCAGAAATTTTGTAACCAACAACTTTTATTTGAAACATTTTTCGATATTTCAAACTTTTCTAGTAGTAAATTTTATTTTTTTAGTGAAAACTTCAAAACCGTTTTTCTCAGAACTACATTTGTGGCGACGTGTCGTAAGGTTTTAGGAGCACCGTTGCTCCGATTTGACTCATTTAGGGCTCATTTTTTTCAGAAAACAAATCCTCATCACATGAATGAGGGAAATTTAAAGAAAAAATTTCCAGACAAAGTTATCAGCAAAAGAGTGACCAGATTTCTGCTAAATTTCGATAACTGATCATAACTTATTATAGGATTTTTTTTTTTCAGTTCCCTACATTCATGTGATGAAGAATTGCTCTCCGAAGAAAATGAGACGTCAAGAGACATAATCGGATCAACGCTGTGCCTGAAACCTTACGACAAGTGATTTTCAGACAAGTGATTTTCTTGATGTATGATGAACTTTGGTTAAGATATAAATGATTTTTGGAGTATGTAGAATTTTTTAAATCAAGGTGTACTGGTCCCCTTAACTAACCTACGATACTACTTAATCTAAGAAAATGTGCAATGACGTAGCCCGCCGGCTACGTACGAATTAAAAACTGACTATTCAGCGATATTTAGGAAGTCCAGCGGGAATTGCGTGACTCGGTAAGCGGAAATTAATAGAGACCTTACCTTGGCGATGAGTTTGCTGCTGCTAACTTATTCTGATCTTAATTTTCCACCAGCACAGCGGTATAATATAGCGGGAACTAAAGCGAGAGACGAGAGGGTGATCGAGACACGTCTGTTAGCTCTAATGCGGAACGTAGAAGTAAGGACCGTCTGTCCAATTTTCGGTATCGAGGCTGATTCTGACCATTGTCTATGGGGTGGGGACCCTATGAGACGTCTCTCCGTACCTTATTGGCTAGTTTAATTACTTGACAGTATTTCGCACGTTCGGCTCGTCAGCCGATGCGTGCGATGCGTCGGTCCTTGCCATGCGGCAAGCGGCAGGCGGTAGAGATGCGATACTCGGCCGTAGATGCGGCAGGATGACCTCGGAAAGGAGCGACCTTGGACTCTAAAATGCGGTACCTTCCTTGCTTCAATTATCTCTGCGGGATTCGCACTGTCGTGGCATCATTGCACTTGGTGCAGCCTCCTGGCAGAACCGGTGGCCTTTTTGGTCTGCCAGGAGCACGTGGGGCGCGACTCTCACGTGACTCGTCCTTTGGCGATATTGGCAGGAGCGGTATGATGTTCTCGGCTGCTGTGACGGGAGGTTGCAGCCATATAGCGCATGCAACCCCATACGCCGTCGTCGCAATCCAGCTGCTAGCAGTAGAAGATCTCTCCTGGCGTGGAGCCGTACGCGACCCCTATATCTCACAGCGAGAGTCTCTCCAAGGTCGACATCCTTCCCTCCTGTTGTCGCGATACTACCCCTGGCTGGCAGGTTCGGTATCGTGGTAGCCTCTGCAGTGGCGTGAAGTGGAGGTCATCGCGGTATCGGTAGTCGGCGGAAATCCTCGTAGCGTCGTAATATGTTCCTTCTCTCCCTTTCTCTCTCGCGGTACATTAACAAAAAAGCACTTCAAATTAGAAGTTATTCGGAATTTACTATTTGTCTGTGGTGTGCCGTTATTTTCCCAAGGGTGAGACGCGTCTCGTCTCTCTCTCTCGCGGTATTATTTCTCTAAATTCTAATTAACTATTAAAAATTGGTAACCATAAGGGCTCCTGTGACGGCAGCAAATCTGCAACGTCACAGTATATATATGAATAGGTATATAGTACCTATATTGTAACGTGTGCGTTACTACGTCACACGTTCATACGTCACAAGAACCCCCCCCACTCGCGAACACGCGACATCTTGGTCCGCGCCGCGGCTATATAAAGACAGGTGAAACCACGCTGACCAGCGGAATCGTGCCAAAGCGGCCAGCCGACTCGAAACAATTCTCTCGTAAATTCACTCTTTTCTAAAAATCAGCCACATAGCACAATTGCGATAAATTCAGAAATTCAGAAATATAAAAGTTTAGCATAGCCAAAAGCGGCAACTAAATAAAATCACAAATAGTCTCAACAGTTAGCTAAAACAGCACTAGATTAGAGCAACTCACAAAACTAAATATCAAGAATTAGCCGAAGCGGCAATTCCTTAACAAACAAAATAATAAATTCAAAAGTCAAATACAAAAAAGAAACGCAAACAATCTCACAAAAAGAATCAAAACGACACGCGCGGCGAAATAGGTTAACGATTAGATTAAAATTAGGTTAAATTGGCTTCGAAAGCAAAGGAAGTAAAATATTATGTTTTATTATTATTTTTTTGGTTATTGTAAATAATTATGATTTTGTTTAATTTAAATTCTCATTTCATTTAACAAGAATTATATTCAATAAATTTGAGATAGCAGTCTAATGACTGTAAAAGCCACTATAACAGAATCTGATCTTCATTAACTCATTTTTGTGCAACATAACCTCACTTTTCAAACTTTTCAGAAATTAACATCGTTTTAGCTAGAAGGCAGCTTCGGCGTAGTACAGGCAGCTACGGTGTAGCTATAATCGGCACCCTAGTCTGAGTACTACGACCCAAGTCTGTAACAGGCAGCTTCGGTGAGTTAGACTCAAGACAGATACGATAGAGCTATAATTGCTATCCTAGTCTGTGAGTCTAGCATATTCCAAGTCTGTAGGGAGGCAGCTCTGGTAGAGTAAAATCTATCCGAGTCTGTATTAGGGTCAACAAGGGTTTTTTCAACTTTTTCCAGGAGGAGCTCCAAATCATTACCCGTGACAAAGATACTCACGCGAACTTGGATAATTTCACTAGCCTTCAGCTAGTGAAGCATATCCCCACAAGTTACAATATAGGTATATGAATGCAATATTAGTATTATCACTGGTACTTTCAAATAAATCTAATATCACAAGTTATCAGACTCGTCATGTATGACATGTTTTACTCAGCTTGTACTATCTTGTCATATGTTTAGTTATTGCTAGAGATGGTTTTTCTCATATTGCTTAACACAATAATCTGATATTATACCTCAAATATTCAAATGCTTATCTGTAGATTACTTATAAAATAATCAAGTTTCGAACACGTTTTGTTAATATGAGTTACGGCTCAAATCTTATATACTTAAATCTAGTAACTGCTTGTATAAATATACGGGGAGTTCCATATGAAATGTGCAATTGGTTGTCCACCCGTCCCGTGACTTTTCTGTACACCAAAATTTGCGGGAAAAATAGCCGTATTTTATGATGATAGTTGGACCCCAAAAAAGTTTGGGGAACGAGATCAATATGGCGTTTTTCGCGTTTTTTACACATTTTTACACATACAACAATTGGTTGTCCACGCCGTCCCGTGACTTTTCTTTACATGAAAATTTGCGGGAAAAATAGCCGCATTTTATGATGAAAGTTAGATCCCAAAAAAGTTTGGGGAACGAGATCAATATGGCGTTTTTCGCGTTTTTTACACCTGGAATTGAAAATCGACTTTGTTCCGCAGTACCATCGAAAAGTTCATCAAATTACAAAACTTTTGACCTACTGGAGTCTTAGGCGTGGACATGTAGTTTGGAAGCTACAGCGATTTGAAAAACATAATTTAAAATTTGTAATTCGTCGTTACTTGCGATCTGTAGAAGGTAGAATTTTCATTATTTACAGTAATTTTTTTTTCAACCCATTACTCAACTTGACCAAGTTTGAGACAAATCAAAGGGGTGTGCACAACCAATTGCACATTTCATATGGAACTCCCTATACATAAATAGAACATGTATAACTTTTATCCACCAAAGGATAGGTTTGCATATTATTATACGGTCGATTACATTAAAAACAACAAAATTGTGAAAAAAAGAATGTCATGTAAAAAATAACTAGTTTAATAAAGTTAGTAGGTTATAAAATTGTCAAAAATCTTTCAAACGACGAATCAATAATCACTTAACACATACTGATATCATATGTTATTGAAGTGTCACAGTAAAATCTGAGAAAAAAACCTTGGTGCATGTATTATAATATTGGAAAAATAGTGAGTTGATAGTGAGGACCCTCATGTCTATGCGTTACGAACAGGCGCGGACTGGGCCGCCGGGACACCGGGCATAATGCCCGGTGGGCTGGTGAGCCGGTGGGCCGGTAGGCTATTGGCAAACAGATCATATGTAGATCCATGAAATTTGGGCCATTATTTGCTAACGACATTCCCCATCTCTGCGTTACCCGGAACCAACGACGTGGACGTGTGGGGAATTCTGATTCCTTTTTTGTTCTTTTTTTCTTTTTTCTTAATTTTTTTAATTTTTTTTTTTCGTTTTTCTATTTTTTTAATGTTATTATCACTTTCTGGCGTGCAGAATATGTGCGAAAGAGATATTTTCTTAATAATTCTACTCTTCAACAAAGCAGATTCAGTCTAAACAAATTTGTTTCTTTATGCCTGGGGCCATCTCTCCCACAATGTCAATTATTACATTATTGTCAATATTGACTAATATGTCTTTTTCAATTGACATTAACATAAATGCTGACAAGTGTTCTTGCGTCATTGTGCTGCGAAGACGGTTCTTAATCACTTTCAATTTCGAAAAACTTCGTTCGCAAGCAACCTGGGTGGATGAGAGTGTTAAAACGAACTTATATGCTAAAAAAAGGTTGCTATATGCATTTGTATAAAAATTATATTTTTTTAATATGAAATAGCAACAGTGGACACATTTTTTGCACAGTTGCGTTTTTGAGCATTTTTTCTCTGGTTTCGTAATAGTCTCTAACGTTTCTTCGTCGCTGAATGCTTCCAAATTACTATACTCGAATTCATCGGGTAACGACATGCTCAGCCGATCCCATTTTGTCATAAAATCGTTCAACTCTTCTAGGAGATTGCTAGCTGTAGCTTCAGGAGAGAACTGTATGACCGCTTTACTTAAATGTGTCATAGCAGTAGAGGGACATTCTTTGTTTTTATTGAAATTTCGTGGATCGAGACATGCTAAGTCGGCGAATAGCTCATTCTGTGTTGCAAAACGTTCCTCTGTAGCTTGAATCGCAGTATCAAAAATACGATTATACACGTTAATACGAAATTTATCAATAGGATCAGATAGGGCAAGATCATATTTGTTATTATTTGAACAGTCTTCACCAATGACAACTTTAGGCCGTCTTTTTCGTTTTTCCTGAAACTTATCTTCCACGATGTGCTCACAGTCTTTCCTTTCTAGTTCTTCATTTGCCCAGACAACAAACTTTTTTGCGGACTGATAAACTATATCAAAATCCCTAGATATCAATTTTATTGAAGACAAAGTTTACTGAGACATACGAGCTGCTTGCAGAATATCTAATCTCGATGTTTGCAAATATTTCGATAACGGAGCTGTATGATTGAATAAGCGCAGAAACGTAAATGCAGTGAGCAATGTCTCAAATTTTGAAAATTGCTGCAATAAGTTTTTCGATGTTTCTTTTACTTTTCCGTTGAACCGTTTGCTGTGGCTAAATGATCTAATGTAGGGATCAATTCAATGTACAAGGCATTTTCAGAACTATCGAATGTCCCGAATATTTTTTTTAGTGCATTATCTTTAGCAGACCATCTCGTTTCACCAATAGTGTTCAGTCGCTTCGGCCGAGCTTGTTGATTTAAATCATTCCATACATCCATCCGTTTATATGATTCTCGTAAGAATACAGCGCAGGAATTCAAACTTTGAAATAAGGAATTAGCTTCACTCACTGCATTTGTAGCATCACCTACAACCAGATCTAACACATGGGCATAACACCACACGTGCAACTGATTGGAAGTTACTTTGCTCAACCAAGCTGTAAAACCTTTGTACTCGCCGGACATATTAGCAGCACCATCTGTTGAGTTACCAATACAGTTTTGAATGTTAATTTCATTTTTTGTCAAGCAGTCTTTAATTAATTCGAACATTCCTTTGCCAGTTGAAGATGTACAATTGACTACATCAGTCAAACGTTCCTGCACACTATCGCAATCGTCGTCAACAAACCGTATGACAATGGAGCACTGATCTTTTACAGTAACATCTTGCGTTGTATCAATCTGAATCGAAAACATACCCGCTTTTTCAATTGCAGTTGTAATAACCTTCTGTATGATTTGGCGTACGGCTGAAATTATGTAATTAACTGTAGTTTTTGACAACATTGTTACTGTACTACCTCTTCCCGATTTATTTGAATTGCCCTCATGTCGGCGCCTACTATTTTCTATCACTTTAGTCAAATGCTGGTTTAGCAACGGATCAAACTTTGACAAAAGTAGTATCATCTCCAAGAAGTTTCCATGGTTTTCGGACTCATTTTCTAATGAATATGCAGACTCGTTTCGATGGCCACGATAGGCAAAACCGCTCTTTCCGATCGTTTCAACAACCTCTATTATTCTTAACAAAACATCACGATTTTCATGCATTTTTTTTAGTCGTTGATTAGTTTGCGCGAAAAAAAAAAGTTTATTGCATCTTTTTTGTTAGCGTGCATGACGTAAGCATCAACACATCTATTGTGTGCGAGACTTGCTCCGTGTTCTTCCACGCGCTGTTTGAGGTGTCTCCAATCGTTGGTACCTCCTCTAACGAAAGGACTAGAGTTTTCGCGATCGGAAAAAGCAAGGCAAACAGTACAGAAAAAAGATTTTTTTTTTATTAGAGTAAGACAACCATTCACGTTTTCTCCCATTCTTTCTCATGTAGACATTAGTATTGAATGGTAACGAAGACTGTTTAGGTTGACATGGGTGTTTCGCAAAAAAGTCTGATAATTGTTCCACCTCAGGAGTTTGGAAATATCTGCATGAAATTGATGCAGAGCTTGAAAGATCTACAGTTTTACTATCACATACATCCAGCATCAATGGAACAATGTCAGAGGAAGATTGGGATGTAGAGGGAACGGAAGAATGTTCTGGGATTTTATTTTCATGGGTATAACTTTTTTTATCAGAATCTATTGTGGACGCGATAGATCTAACGAAGCTAACTTGCTGTGAGTCGTCGCTTTTAGCGTCTAAAATAACTGCAGGTTCGCTATGTTTTGTTGTAGATGCAACAGGGTTGTGTTGCGTTTTAGAAGATGGTACAAGGAAAAAATCTGTCAACTTTTTACATTGACTTGCATCCTCCTCAAGCTTTTGTCATTTCTTCTCTCTTTCTTTTTCTGCACCGCCTTTTAATTTCTTTTTTCCTCCACTTGAATCCATGTTCGTAATTCTTAACACCACAACTTAAAGTTGATTGAGCAGCAATAGAGAAAGTATCAGGTCTGGAGTAACGCGGTGTTATATACAGAATAAAGAGTGACATCGGTAGCGAGAGAATAGCGACTGATGCGCGTCCAAGCGGCAATTGGAGAAACTTGAAAGTATGAACTTCAAGAAAGCAACACAAATCTTATCTGTTTGCTCCTTTAATAACCTATATGGCTGTATTACATAGTTTGATGAAATTCCATCAATAAATAGAATAATTCGTATTCATTAACTCGACAAAAATATTTCCCTTGAATGGGCCGGTTTCATCAATTTGCCCGGGCCAGTTCCATGACGCCAGTCCGCGCTTGGTTGCGAATGATTCTTGCCTTATATTGTTGTTTCAATTATTTGTCATAAGGTGGCGAGTTGTCACATAAAAATGCATTTGTTTTTGGACTAGTAGACATGGAAACTTATCATGCAACATGTTATATGGAATAAAGAAGTTGTTGGTTTCATCCACTGTATATATAACTTTATAGGCATGGAAATACTCATCGAAAGCTATTGAAGTCAAAGGAGATATTAAAAAATGAACATCGTCGCTGATAACAAAAACTGAACGGATTATGCCAAATATTGGCTGAGGTGACGTTATATCAACAACTACAATTGTGTCTTTGGTATACTTAGTCCCAGATATGGGACCCATTTATACACTTGGCGAGGCTGATTCTGACCCGGAAGTGATCGTTTGGAAATTGAATTATGTTGGTACCGTGAAGTAAACGCCAGCGCCCCTGCCGTGTGGCCGAGTTACAATCTCTGTTTGACTTTTTGACACTTTTGACAGGCATAAATAATAACGATATTCATAACCAATAACCTAACCTAGATGTATTAGAACAGCGAAATATGTAGCCTCAAAAAATACGTGATTAACGAATTTGCTGTGAAACTGTGCGAAACGGATTTTATTTTGTAGCAGATCTTTCGGTAAGTTCAATTTAATGATTCCAATGAACAAACGCAATGTTTGTGCAACAAGATTCTTTGTGGATTCTTTAACCGCTTTCAAAGGGTCGCGGTCGCAGCTGGTGGACGTATTGGATGTAATGATGTCACTGAATTGAGTCATAATGATGGGATTCGATGCATCGCACAGCAGCCTGTCGAGCCAGGACCATTGTCGAGCTGAAAACGATGAACTTGTAATGACTAACTACGACAGGTTAAGATTCATTGTGATTCATTTAATAGTTCTGAAATTCGCACGTTTTAATTTACATTGATGAAAATAAAATATATTCTTAATACTGTGGTATAAATTTCAATTTGGATACAAGTATTTTTATCGTATACTGTAAATTTTGTCTTGCAGTATACAATAAAAACCTGTGTGAGTTTTGTTATTCCGTTCAGCCATTATAACTTGGTACTTATACCTTATAACTCATAACTAGTACTTGTTACAAGTTGGTATTAATCTAGAGCTAATATCTATGAGGAATCTTCCTCTGCGTTGGCCGCAATATTCCTCTCGACAGCCAGAGCCTTCTTTCGAGCTCACTCCACCTCCCTTTGGCTTCTGAGCTTTGCTTGAGCAAGCCACTTGCCTATCACGTCTGCCAGAGTCTCATTCGTAACGTTGGGTAGGTGTATCCGTACTGTTTCTACGAGAAAAAAATAAATGCTCCATCTGCAATTATCTATACCAATATGAATTAGCGTTATAAACTTTTCTTTAGCAAGAATACGGATATACATGTATACAAGCGCTAGCCAAACTGACCCATGGACCGAACTCCGAGTGGCGGCCGCACACCGCGTCTTAAAATTACATATTTTTCTTAGCCTGCTGGCTGAATCTAAATCAATCAGTCTTAATTAATCAGTCTAAATATCTCAGTCTAAACTTTCCCCCGGGGAGGAATAACAAATTATCTTTAGGAAAGCCCCCGATTTATTTTAAGTCGTCACCCGCTACTTTCCTCCTGCAGAAGGCAGAAAGACAAAAAAAAACTAGGAGAGGGTTCGACTCCCCGCAAGATTTAACAAAACTCGAAAATCTCTAAATTTTGACAATAAAAAAAAATATATCACAACAAAAAGAAAAAAAAACAAACTAAACCAACCAACCAACCAAACTAAAGGAACGGAAAAGGCAAAACAAAAGGTTCTTAATATCACAAAAAAAATTAAACAAAATAGACTACGAACCAACAAAACAAAACAAACTAAAAACAGAGCGTCAATACTCAAATTATGCGCCCATCGGGCTACTCGGGGGCGCCAATCCGGCTTTCCCCTCGGTTCCAAAAAAAAAACAAACAAGCAGACTAACAAAAAAAAACGAAAGGAAACTAACTAAACACAGGGTGCTAATACCCAAACTGACTGCCCACTGGGCTAGACGAAGGGTCCAATCCGGACTCCTCCTCACGTAAACGGAGCAAAAAAAACGAAACGAAATTAGTCAAGAAAATGTAGACTGGAAACGGCTGAACTATTCCAAGAAATCACCCAAAACTGCAGTGCAAAAGAAAACAACAACAAACACAAAAAAAAACTTTTCTCCAGTTATGCTCGGCCCCGGGGCTCACTCGGCTTCCTTGCGGGGAACGGCCTCATCGGACCCCCGCCTTCGCTGCTTGGCTTCTTCTCTGTCCCGCTGTCGCTTCAAGTGCCACGGGTGCAGCCGATAAGGGCAAAGCTCGGTTTTCACCCCCACCATGGAGCATATATTACAAAAGTCTATGCGTGGGGCGGTGCAGTATCGGGCGTTGTGCCCTGCTTGGTTGCAGTTCCGGCAACGGGACTGCTCGCGCTTATATGCTTCTCGTATGGCTTCCCGCTCTTTCCTCTCCTGCTCTCGACGCATCGCGGCCTCGTATTTGGCCTTAGCTTCCTCCGCTCTAGTGGCGGCCTCTTGATCCTTTTGCGCCTTCCGCGCGGCCTGGTATGCGATACTGGCTTTCACCGCCCGGTCCATGGCCTCGTTGGCGAGGGCTCGTGCCTCGTTAGCCGCTCGAGCTGCTTCGTCTGCCTCACGTGCTAGCCGTGAGACTTCCTGGTGAACGGCCTCTACGCCACCTCGGGGGACGGCCACTGGCATGTACCGGGGATCTCGCGGAACTGCCCCTTGAGCCTCAGCTCGACTTCGGTGGGCCTTTGCAGCCTCGTGGGCTGCGATAGCCTCCTCAGCGAGGACGCGCTCGTATTGTTGGACCCCGGGGGCCTTGGTCGGTAATCCGGCCGGCCGTGCTCTCTCGTCTCGTTCTGTAGACTGCAGGCTGGCCATCAGATCCCCGCAAGCCGTTCTTAGGGTCTCATCCCGGAGTGCACCCTCGTGGGCTGTAGGAAATGGGGGGTATTATCTACCAGTTACGAGGCGTCCAACGTTACTACATTTCCTCGGGGTGGTAGACTCAAAATAAAATAGCAAAAAAAAAACAACTTCGTCCAACTGACCCGAAATACTTGAACTAAAACCCTAAAATCCTAACATCCCTAACATCTCATAGCATGCCATATCAAAAAATAAACCAAAAAAAAATGATCTTCAAACATCCAAACTCCAAATTCAAAATCAAACGACAAAAATTTTCCGAAACGCACGCGAATAATATTGCCTCAGGCTTCGTCTGAGGACGAGTGTTCCTCTTCGGATGCACTCAGATCGACGTCGGCCTCGGGGGCAATATACGGCTTAAAATCTTTAATATGGTGTCGACCGAGAGTTCTACCTGTCTCGTCTTCGAGTTCATACACGACCGGCGATATGACCTGAGTCACAGTGTACGGTCCCTCGAATTTCGGAGCTAATTTCGCGGCTACAAAATTTGCCGCAGAGGATAGAACTCGCTTTCTTTTCCATACTCGATCACCTACTTTATAATGACCGTCCCGATGACGTCGATTATAATAGTGCGCTTGCCTCGTGCGTGCAGTCTGTAAATGCCTCGTGGCTAAGTCTCGCAACTCTTGTAGTCGTGTCATTCGTTCAGCCCATTTCTCTGGACACGGTACGGGAATATTCGCAGGACCTTCTTCCGCTCGACGGAGCTGTACTCGCGGACGTGGTTCGCGACCGAAGTTCAGAAATGCTGGGCTCACTTTTAGCGAGCTATGCACGGCGGAATTATACGCGAATCTAAACTCGTGCAGGTGGATGTCTCAGTTTCGATGGTCATTTCCGATATACGCCGTGATCATAGTTTTAAGGACTCGATTCACTCTCTCTACAGGGTTCGCCTGCGCGTGATACGGGGGTACGTGGGCGTGTACGATGTTGTACTCGGCGCACATGTCATCTATCGCTTTGTTCGCGAACTCAGTTCCATTATCGGTGAGAAATACCTCGGGGGTACCCCACCTTGACAAGATTAGATCCTCGAACGCGGCGATAATATTTTTCCCGTTTGACTTACGCATCGGCGCACATTCCACCCACTTGGTGAAAAGGTCCTCAAAAACCAGCAGGTATTCAAAACCTGCACGACTACGCGGAAACGGACCCATTACATCTGCCGCGACTACTGTCCATGGCTGATTAACGACACGATCTCCTAATAAGCCCGCGGGCGGTGCTTGCTCGACTTTACATTGTTGGCATTGTTGGCACCTACGCACAGCTACGACAATATCCCGAAACATGCCAGGCCAATAATATTCTTCTCGTACCCTCGCGTAGGTCTTTTCGACCCCGAGATGACCTGCTTGTGGGTCTTCGTGTGACTCGGTAAACGCTCGAGTACGATGTTCGGCCGGCAACACTAATTTCCAGGGGTTGAGTTCGTCAACCACCGGATCTGTCTGGGGATTCGGTCTAAAATAGTATAAACGGCCCTCAAATACGGACCAACCTCGATATTTCTTGGGCGCTTCCGTGACCTCGCGTATTCTCCGGGAATACCACGGATCTTGCACCTCATTAATCGCGGCTAGGTGCTCAGCTGTGAGGTCTGCGACCTCGTCTTCGTACATCCGCGATAACGCATCCGGTACGTGGTGCATCGCTCCTTTTCTATGCACGACTTCAAAGTCATACTCTAAGAGCTCCAATGCCCATCTGGCTAAGCGACCCGTCGGATTATGTAAATTGTGTAACCATCGAAGGCTACTGTGGTCCGTTATTACAGTAAAATGATACCCCTCGAGGTAAGCGCGAAATTTCTTTATGGCCCAAATAACCGCGAGGCACTCTTTTTCTGTGACCGAATATTTTCTCTCGGCCTCGGATAAGGTTCTGCTCGCGTAGGCAATGACTCTTTCTACGTCCTCGACAGTCTGGGTCAGCACGGTGCCGATTCCGAAATCGCTGGCATCCGTCTGAACCACGAAAGGTACTCTAAAATCAGGACACGACAATACCGGGGCTGTTGTCAACGCGGATTTTAATTCTTCAAAAGCCTGCTGTTGGGCTTCCTCCCATTCCCACCGTTTATCTTTGCGTAAGAGCCGCGTTAATGGCTCCGAGGAGCTCGCGAACGCTGGGATAAACCGGCGGTACCACGAGGCCATCCCTAAAAACCGTCGCAATTGTTTCAAGTTCCGGGGTGCCGGATAACTAACAATTGGTTCGATCTTATCGGGGTCTATCTGCAATCCCTCGTTGTTGACTCTAAACCCCAAATATCGGACCTCGTCTCTACAAAACTCACATTTCTCTGGATTCAACGTTAAACCGGCTTTCGCGATTTCGTCAAATACCCGTTTCAACCAGTCGATATGCTTTACAAAATTGTCTGTCACTACGATAATGTCATCTAAATACGCGAAGACATGCGGTTCCATATCCGGTGTAATCAATTTGTCAATTAGGCGCTGAAAGGTGGCGGGGGCTCCGGTGAGTCCGTACGGCATTCTCGTAAACTGAAACAGCCCTCGTCCCGGTGCAGTGAACGCAGTAACTTCGCGACTACCTGAGTGTAGGGGGATCTGATGATATGCCTGGCTCAGATCAATCGTCGAAATATACCTCGCGGCACGTAACTTGTCTAATATCCCGTTGATATAAGGGATCGGGTACGCATCCTTTTTAGTGACGCTGTTCACTTTACGAAAATCTAAACAAAAACGGTACGAGCCATTCGGCTTCTTGACCATCACAATCGGACTTGACCACGCGCTTTGGGAAGGCTCGATTACGCCCTCAGCTAACATACGATCGACTTCGGCATGGATCGCGGCTTGCACTACTGGAGATACTAAATAATAACGTTGTTTAATTGGGGGATGCCCTTGCGTATCTAAAGTGTGCTCGGCTAGGTTCGTAAGTCCTAGCGGCCCTGTAACCGCAGGCAATTCCCGCTCTAAAAATTTCTCCATCGCCGTTTTCTCTGCCGACGTTAGCTCGGCTATTCCGTAGCACGCGTTCATTGACCCCGTGGTCATTGAATTTGACTCCAAAAATGAACTCGTAATGTCCGGTCCGTCTTTTAATCGCCACGCATCGTTCGCGCCATACATTTCCAACCCAAATATTCTAATAAAATCCATTCCGAGGATGCATTCCCCTGCTAGAGACGGAAGAATTCGGATCGCGAGCTCGTGTGTCACCCCCAGTACTTCTATCGGTAGGATAAATTCTCCTAAAACTGCTTCGGTGTCGCCGTTCGCTAATATGACTCGTTCAAAGGCCGGTTGACCTAGCGAACGACCATTTTCTTCGGCGATTTTCCTACCCGAAGCCCCTAAAAAACTTCTGGAAGACCCGGTGTCTACTAAGGCTCGCACGGTTGATTCCCCGATTTTTACGTTTAAAAACCAACGTGGTTGCAATTCTAATGTTTGCAATGGGAAACACATTGCATCTCGCTCGGATGGATTACTTGGGCCCGGATCTATTGTTGTGGGTGGCTCGATGACCCTGCTCGAGGCTGCCCTGGTCCGTTTCCCGCATTACAACGCGAACATGTGGTCGAAATTTCTCCCTTTTTACCACAATAATAACAAAAGCGAGTTCTAGGTGCCGGGCACTCCCTCCAAAGATGCCCCCTACGCTCGCAGTTAAAACATACGACCGTTGGTCCACCATCCATGGGTGGCGTAGTGTTTGGGGCTGCTGGCGCTCTTGAGTGAGCCTCCGCTGAGGCTACTCTCGCCTGCGTCGGGCGTCCCGGGACGTTTAATATTGCCTGCCGAGGCTGTTTTGACTCGGCCACGGTTTCTATTTTCTTCTGCAAATTTTGTATTGCCGCTAATTGTTCTTTAATGGCCTTTTCCAAGGCCATCCCCCCCCCCCCCCCCCCCCCCCTTGACCTGAGCTACTCTTTTGACGCGGCTTCGGAGTAGGCGCGGCTTTCGCGGGTTCTTTAGGTATCTCCTGCACTTCGATTGCCGCGAGTGCGGGAGTTTTCCTCGTTTGTTTGGCTCTCGCCTTGTACGCGAGTTCTGCCATAAATGAATCCTCGGGAGGTGGGGGTGGTCGGTACGCACGCGATAATTCTAAATTTTTCTCCTTCGCGGAGGCTACTCGAGCTAATTCCTTGAAATCTTTAATTCGATCGCGATCGAGTGTCTCGCGAATATTTGGCCGTAAATTTTCGAAGACCAAATCTAGTTGGTCTTCTAGCGAGTATGGGCGTGACATCCGGTGCAATAGCCCTCGGATGCAGGTCATATATTCCCTTACGGACTCGTGTTCGCCCTGGGTACGCCTCGTTGCCTGTTGTCTAAACCGTTTGTCGACTGTTTCGTCGCCATACCAGCTTCGAAACGCCTGCTGGAAGTCCTCGTAGCTAGACCAGTTATCTCGCTCGATGCGTAGCCACTCGGACGCGATACCCGTCAGTATCATCGGCAGTGAACGTACTACTTCCGCACCAGATAACGGGGTGAATCTTTTACATTCATCTAACCGGGTCAAAAAGTCCTCGGCACTTTGCTCGCCTCCGCCGCTGAATTTGAGATTCCATCTACGCAAGGCCTCGACGACCTCTTTCGCTCGGTCTCTACAGGTTGTACGGGCGCGAACCGGAGACTCGTCTCGCATCTGCGGCGGCTCTATCCACGATTTTGTCGCTCCTGCTTCACGCTGGGAGGGTGGGTGGGCCTCTACTGGGTACTCAATTGCCCTTATTTCGCGACCGTGTTCCTCTCCTGGGTGTCTGTTTCGGTGAGTACTTGGGCACAGATCTGTGCACTTATCGGGGGAGACACTTCGGTCTCGCCTACCTTCTCCCAGTCGCCCGTGCGCTGGTCTCGACACTAGGTCTACCGGGTGTCTACTACAATAGTTTCGGGAGGGATCCGTCGCGAAATTTCCCGGTGAGTTACTTCGGTTTCTCCTCGGCTCTTCCGGCTGCCCAGGCTCTGCCCTCGAAACATGACTACTCGGCCTACCCCTGGATGCTTCGATTGCTCTTGTAGCGTCGCGACATGTACTACATGATTGGGGGTATACCCCGTCTGTCGTATTGTACGCTCGACTCGGGATCGGGTCTACGCGTCTGGTATCTGTCGCGGCCGTTGCTTCCTCAACTTCCCGCGGTTCCCTCGCCCTGGCTCTACCTGCGCTTTCCTCCGGAGGACATTGTCGGTATTCCCGGCCGAACTCTTCCAACTCGCGAGGGTTCGCGGTGGACCTGCGTGGCATTCGCCCGGGTGTTTCCTCGCGGAGACTGTCTCGTAGCGCCTCGTACGCTCTGTCTAACGTGGACATTTCGGGCGCTCTACGAGGCTCATTTGGAACCTGGCTTACCGTGGGTCGCGGCGCGTAGGCTGTAGGCCTCGTGCCGTACATCGTCGACGTCGTGGTCGTACTGGTCGACTGTGCGATGCTGGTCGTTGTCGTCGTCACCGGACGCGATTCGGAACTGGTTGCAAACGCGACGTGTAGGGATGTGCTTGGGGGACGACTCGTACTAGAACTAGGTCTGGTCGTGTCCCCTTGCCCGAAGATGTTTTCATCTTCGGGTTCCCACGGAATTCGATCGTCGCCTTCTAGACGACGCCAACACCGTTGATACCGGTCCCGTAGTACGACTAGAGAGCCCTCTAAATTGGCATTTAGCGTGCTCAGGAGTTCCGCTAGCTCGTCGCGGGTTAATTCCCAGAGGATGCTGCCGTAGGGGGTATCCGCGGCCGCCATGTTTCGATCTAATGTACCGGACTCAGTTGACACCACAAAGGTTTTCTTCCAACACGAGCGCGGGGTTAGAATTTTCGAAAAATTTCACCCAAAGCAACGAAAAATTTCTATCGTGTACGATGCACGCGTCTTTTTGTACAGTAAATCACGCGAAACGCCAAAATCGACGGAACAGTCCTGAAAATTGCCAAAACCAAAATCCTCTGAACGCGAAAGAAAAAAAAGTTTATTTCCAAAACGGAACTCGACAAATTCTCGAAACGCGAAAAACCAAAAGAAAAACCAAAAAAAAATTATTATCCAAGCTGAACTCAAAAAAAAAAATTTTAATTTGCACCCGGAAGTGCACTTAAACCAAAATGCAGTGAGTCAGTCACTCGAGTGCAATACTGCAGATGATTTGAGACCTGAATTGGGACGCAAAAAAAAAAATTTTTACTCGACCTCGAACGCAAAAATTCACTCGAACTCGAACTCGAACGCGAAACTCAAAAGATTTTATTCAGAACATGTCAGCTGTTTGTAATCTGCCGGTTCGACGAGCTGACTCGTCGAAGTCGCCGCAGGTTGATAACCACTGCTCTGTTCTCTAAGTGCGGTACTCAGAACCCACGCCTGAGCACCACTGCCGAACGCGAAATTCAAAACTCAAGACTCGAACGAAATTATTACAGACTACCGCGAAGTCGATTCTCGTTGCCGAAGTGTAAACATTCCCCTCTGCGCGGGGTACCTAAAAGTCCGTCGGCTCGGGACTGTGTTTCTCCGTCGCTTAGAGAAAGAAATTACTCGAACTCGAATATATGCCGCGATAGCCGTTTGATTTTCAATTTGAGAAAATATACTAGCTAGCTAGCTAACTCTCTGCTGTTTATTAATTAATAATTTATTCCCCGGTGATCTTCGGGTGGGATGCCGCTTATACCCTGTATTTTTACTTACAGCGGGTACCACGATAATATCACCTAGAATTGGCTATCCACCACCAAGCATGCACAGGAGATACAAAAAAAAATAACCAACAAAAAAAACACTTGAAAAAAAAACAATTCAACGAAAAAAAACAATTCAAAAAAAAATTCAAAGAGCGAGCATACAGGTTATAATTGCCAACGGCACTTAACACTAGTTTCGATGGTCGTTACCAGTGTCCCAGGGCAATTTTCTGTGCTATCGCACACGGTAATTAAATTTCTCTCCCCCAATCAGGAGAACGCAGAAGAAAAAAAAATTTTAAAAACCAAAAATCGCAACGCAAAAAAAAGTATCGATATTCCTTCGCGGCAAAGGCTCTGAAAGAAAAATAAACAATTCGCGAAAAAGTCGCTTTAGCAACTCAACAATAGCCACGAATAACCGACTGAAAATTCAAACGCAGATTTTATTGCCGCACGGCTTCAAAACAAAGCATACTCGAGTATACACAACGCTAGTCCCTCTCCGGTAGATAAAGAAAAATAAACGACTGACTCCTCTCTGCTTAGCAACAGTGAAGCCGTTACTAAGCGACAAACGAATATTATTCAAAAATGTTAAGTTAATTTTTCTTAGAAGGCCCCACGTTGGGCGCCAATTTGTGACGTGAACCCTGTATATCCTTCGGAACAGACCGGATCGCTATTCCGAAAGACAGTCCAGTCGACAATTAGCAACCACGAGAGTTAAATAAATAATAATTTGAGAAGAAAAATAATGATTTTGAATGTTGGGCGCCAGGCGACTACTTCGCCACGAGACTCGAAATTTTATAACCAGAAACAAAAGGCCTAGATTACTATAACAAATGCGGCGGCTAGCTGCAGTACCGCGGAGAGGGGTCAGGATTAAAGTGGGGGATTAGCAGATGAAGTAATTACTCGAGTAATTAGATTATAATAGACAAAACGTGCGTTTATTCAAAAAAAAAGTATGAAAAATATGCAAAAATATAACAAAGTAAGAGGTACCCGGGGGCACTTCCCCTCGGGTATAAATCGGTTATAGGCCGTGTATAGGCGACCTGGCTACTTTTGGCGAGCCTTACAAAATAAAAGAATTAACTACACGCTCCCACGTAGGGTGGCAATAACAGAAAAAAAGGAAAATTAATAAATGACTCGCCAAATAAAGTCCACACAAAAAAAAATAATAAATTAATTCTAAATCATGCAACAACAAATCATAGCGAGTATAAAAAGTTAATAACAATCCATCAAAGAGGCCTGCGGCCCAGAATTATTCCTAATTAACCAAATAATTAATCCCGCGGAATAGAATTCTGGATTCTTTACTGGCCAGCGGCACAAACTTAACAAATTAACTAAATCCCTTAAATCTAACTTAAACTAGCTCTGCGAACTATACAACAAAATTATTTACAGACTTCGACTAGCGTCGATCTATTATTTAGGCTCGAAATCTCTTAACAATACGCGAGGCTCGGCCTCAGTACAAAGTCTACCCGCAGGAGGAAGAGAGCGCGACAGTGACCGGCTGTCTCACTTGCCCTCGTGGGCGAATAATACGAAATTTCTTCTTTCAATAATTACTCAATAATTGACTATTTTAACGCGAGACTCGAACTCAAAATTATGGCATGGGACACTGGTGACGGCTTTCACTCGGAATCCGGCTTAATTTGATCCCAAAAACCAGAAAAATAGCCTCGTGGCTGAGAACAAGCACGCGGCAGAAGGCCGTTGCCGGGTTCAAATTACCCAACGGGTTAGATTGCTTAGTGCTCACCGTTCTCCAGCCACCTCAGAAAAAGGACCCGTTCTCGCCCGTAGTCCATCTATTTTCCCACAAAGACCTCTCGGAGATCGTCGCACACACACCAAAAAAATCTAACCTTATCTCAAACGCTCAACCGACAAAAATTACTCAGTACGCAAGGATGACCAAAAGTATCACACGGGTGATTCGGGCGCTAGCCTAACGCAGAGCGAGACCACCGGCGTCGTACGGATGCGCAAGGACCTCGTTAGTCCCGCAATTATCGATTTTGGGTATCGACCACGCTGTGACGTCATGGGGTAGCGCTCGATCCTTGGCGCGAATTATTCAAATGGCCACTACGGTGATTCTCGCTCTTCTAAGCCGAGGAATGCGGGTTGTAGATTCGTTTCGGTGGCGGGAATCTCATCCACCACCTTCATCCCTCGTTGTAGAGTGTCGTGGACACTCCCCCGCATCCTCGACTGGTTGGGGGAGTTAGCAGTGCACTTGCTAATCTCCCGAGCTTCGGTGGCGCCTTGGTAGAAATTCGCCCTCGGTGCATCGAGTCGCAGACGTTCGTCGGGGTCCTGTCGGGGTCGTTAGGCCATCTCCAATAAATAATGCCTCGGTGCCCACATGCCAGAGAAAAGTGTAAAAAAAACAAAAGAATAAATAATCGGTTTCATTATCTAAGTCGGTCACGGTCGCCTCTCGGGAGTATTTCGGACCTCGGGGTCATCTCATTCATTCGCACGTCATTCATACTAGCGATCCCCCGTCTTAACTAAGGTCTCGTTTAGGGGCGAGGAGCAGTTTGTAACATGCAATGTTACAATGTATATTCGAAATGGATTAAATTCATACTCATCACGATCCTGACCAGTCGTAACTCTTTAAACGTTTCTTTGCCTTTGTGGCCAGCCCAACTATATTTTTGCGCAAGCGAATTGCACAACAGTCTCTTCAACACCCCAGAAGCGGCTGTACTAACATCCGAACCGCCAACCGTTTTCAATGAAAGCAGCTGAAATACATTGACGAAAAATGTACTCAACTTTCATCGAGATTTACACAACATTGAACACTCATTAAACATAGTTCAGGGTAGTGAAGTACACACTACACATAGATTGAATATCTTTGATGATCTTTACCGCGTTGTAACACATAGCGATAAGAAAGACTCAGATATGTGGAAATGCAGAAAATGAATTAATGCTAATTTTGCTGATAGATGGAATTATGAAATAAAGTGAACAAAATTCAGTTGGAAAGTTATGAACATGTATCGCAGATATCTGTTGCAGAAATATCATAGATTGTGACGTCAAAGTTGATTGAAATTCTATGGAATATATACGTATTTGAAACATAATACCGTTTTAGCAAAAAATGTTGGGGCCTTTAATTTTTCTTCGAAGCTTTTCAGTTCAACAATATTTGTTAATGGAAGACCGATGTCCTCGTCTTCTATGTTCAAAGTGTCATTATGAGCTGTGTTATCGGTGTGCTTTTCTAATTTAGTCATTCTTTTTTCAATTTCAACCAGTTTAAACAATATTTTGTTTAATTTACTCAGCAATAGTTTTTTCAATTCTGAAAATAAAAAAAATAATTTTGAAAATAGTACCATAATAGCAGGCTGAGTATTATTCGTTATAATGGAATTTTATTACCAAATGTTACAGAAGCCTCATATTTTGTGCTTTGGTATGGCGCTTCGGAACTTGGATAATTCCCATTCGAATCCATGATTTCGTATAAGTTGGAGAACTCTTGCGCAAAATCAGATTCTGCATCGGCGCTTACATGGTCTGTAGTCGTTGATTGACGAAAATCATGTTTGTTCTTAGTTCTATTGCTAATCCTATTATCGGTAGGTCTGTCGGAATGTGAATTTGATGAATCCACTAGTTCTGATTGGTTATGTCTGGATGTAGTAAGAATATCTATGGAATAATGTTATGGTCAGCTTTTTATAATTACTTTTTACTTTTCATCACCTATGGTAATAAGAAAAGTATTCGTTGAGCGAGAGGTTTGATTCGACGTATCAATATACAAAAATCACCTTTGTTCATCAAATATGTGTTTGATTGTCCGCAACTCTTCTGAGATTCTCTTGTAAAACGATTTTCCTTCGAGGCAGATGAATCGCCACGATTCACTATACCAATGATTGCATTGCTATCGCTGGTTCTGCTGGTGTTTTTACCAAGCTTGGAAACTGTCGGAAATAGTAGTAATTTGCTCTTCTTCTGTGGTGCACTGGGAACTTCTTCATCTGAAGAATCGAATTGCTGCTTATCTTTCTGCACTCGCCTTTTCTTCTTCATTCCGACACCTTGAGTTGTTTCATCATTTGACAAAGCAGTTTCTTCCAGATGTGATGTATCTTCGGCTAGACACAATTTTTCGATCCCTTTCTCGTAGGTATCTACGTAATGTTCAAAATCAAAATGGAACTGTATTTTATATAGCTTAATTATACACCATGTTAACTTTGATGTTGTGCAGAGAAAACCTAAATGTATAGTCAATAAGGAATTTATTTCATTCCATGTAAAGTCGTACCTGCCGTAGCGTATATTTTTTTCACGCAAATATTTGACCAGACTTCTATGCGGGTAGGCAGAGATTCTTTAATCACAGCCTTATTCAATTGATATTGATTAGTTATATGACTTGGCCACATACATGAGGTTTCATCAGAGTTTAACCATAGAATGGGTACCACCCATTCACACAATGGGTATTTTAAGCTGTAGTCTTCAGCTTCAATTTGTGCGATAAGTGTAGTGGAGGCTCTATGAATTAAACTGAGTAAGATGAGTGAATGAATAAATCTTCGTGTTATAAATATTGACTAACTTTTATGTAAGAATATTATTCGTTTTATGTGGTATGAATAACTGGGACTACAACGTAATTCCTTTTATATGGCATTTTCCACACTTTACATTTGATTTCACTAACAAGCCAAAAATTTAATCTTGTGTTATCTGCCGCTAAAATTTTGATGTCGATTCTGCTAGACACGCATGGTAAACAATATAGATTATCTACATATTTCAATTCTTTTCCAACTATATACACCCTGTTGTCACTTCCTTGAACGATATTTTTTATGACGATGCATTTTCCACTTTTGAGAATACAACAGTTATCGCGATGGCTGTCGCAATTTATATCGATCGAATGATTCGACAGTATTTTATATTGCAACCGTGCACCGTGAAAATCAGCTAACGGTCCGTCAGAATGTACATTCTTCAGTCGCAGCGTAGAAGAAGCTGGAGCATCCTTTACCGGATTAGGTGATCTCAATCCTTGAATTTCATGATATCTTCTAGCGAGTTGTTCTAAAGGTTTTTCGCTTTTTCTCAAAAGTTTCTTAATTGAAGACATGAAGTTTTCGAAATGGAACGCACTAAATGAATCCAGTAATCCATACATTCTTACATCAGAGCTCAGATGCAACAAATTATGTATGATGTGAGAAATATATGTTTCACCATAAAGCTGTTCGAATGAAACAACGAAGTGTTCAAGTAAAGCCTCAGCATAATCAACATTTTCACTGTCTTTGCAAAGAATTGGACTGACCAGAATTGTTATCGCTACGTGTAATGTCATAAAGTTGTCGTACACATCTTCTTTCACAACATCTTTCAATACCACTGGACCAGTGTACAAGAGGAAATTACGAAATTCTGTGGCCTTCCAATGACGAATATCACTGAGAGCTCGCGGTCTTCTAGCAAAGTCATGCGGTGTTGTGTAACGCAGTGACAATAGTGCTTGATAAATTTCATTGATCGACTGTGCACGAAGTCGTACAGAAAGCGGTCCAGTTCTCATCCACAGAAAAATGGATTTTTGAACAGCACCATAACATACTAGATGTAAGTAATCACCAGGTACGTTAGTTACTAGTCCAAAATGTGGAACGTTATTCAATATAGTATAACCGATTTGGTAGTCTTCATAAAGATTCATCGCAAATTCTCCATCTATTCTCAACCGAGGATTTGTTGCTGTTTTTGGAAAACAAACTCGTTTGCTCCTATAGCTTCCTTCAATCGTACACTTTGTACAGCTGTTATATCCTGTATGAGACTTCACAGACAAGACGAAAGATTTTGCAGGGGCGTCACATACCAGAGCATACAACCTTACTCGTAACTGTTTCTCATTCATGTCAAATCCATCATTTATCATGGGAATAAGTTCACTTACGAATGGCTCTAAAAACTCGTTGCAATCGGTAGGTTTTTGAAAGCCATAATATATCCCTACAATATACACTTTGTTACTTCTATCATTTGCATTTGAGCACAATATTGGCCATAAGCTAGCATTGGAAGATTTAGATATCGGCAATCCATCGATATTCAACAGTAAATTAATATCTTCATTGCAGTCATTAACCGTTTGACGAATGATATCGCCTAATCCAAAGGGACAATAACTTCCACCTCCGATAGATCTCACATTAGTTTTTCTCGGAGTTTTTAGCAGAGTTCTTATGTTTTTTGGAAGATCATGATCTGTGTATTTCCTTAACCCTTCGTGGTCACACTTCCGCCACCGATCTCGGTGGTCACACTTGGGTTGATTCCACCCAGTCCATTTTCGAACCCGTATTGTGACCAATCTATCGGCCCGAAAATTCTCAAAAAATTACTGAACAACCCTTGGACATTCCAGTTTAGATACGAACAACTTTCCTGAACGAAATCCAAGGCTAACATATTTTTTTAGAGCCCCATCCAATACCGAGAACTAGTAGATATTTATGCCGAAAGGTGGTCACTGGGTGGATTCTACCCAGTGTGACCACGGAGGGTTAAGATGCCTAAAAGTGAATTACATGCATTTTGAGGAACATTGTATTCAATTGCCCATGATGCCACATCTTTTCTTGATTTTTTGGATATGTCACTTTCAGATTCATGGCTGGAACAATCGCTAGAGGAGTTATCAAGTTCGTCATTACTGGAAGCATTATCATTTGACGAAGCACTGCGATTACTGTTTGAAGTAGTCTCAATACTATCGGTGTCAGAAACACTGGCAAAAAGTACAGGTCTATGCTCTATTTCGATTGGACTACTATTCGAGTCATTGTCTACGGTATTTGATGTAGATGAAGAATCTTCAAACGAGCTTTCTACTATCTGCGGGATCAAGCCTGTCTTTTCTAAATCTGCGTTCGTTGCCGCTTGAATAATCCGTCTAACGTGTCTTTCTGAATACTTCCTTTTCATTTTATACATTTTTTACTCTCCTTAAGATACAAACACATGGCTATAAAGTTGAATAAAGTAAAAGCTTACGCTGAGAGTAAATTATACTTTCAAAAAAAATTGAACAGCAGCACTCTGTAAATAGCATAATAGTAGATTGTGATACATGTGGAGAAACAGGGACTTTGCACGAGTGATGTTTTTAGCATGAGCCGCAATCGAGTGGAGGCGCCGAAGGCGACGGAACGAGATGAAGGCGAGTGCTGAAAACATCACACGAGTGCAAGGTCTCTGTCTTCACGCGTATCACATACTGTTTTTCATGACAACTGCATGGCAACCTTCGCTTTCGACGCCATGATAGTGTGGCAAAAATTTTGTCACACTCCTCAACGCCATGATAGTGTAACAAAAATTTTGTCACACTCCTGAACAAAGACTCATTTTCTCCACTGTTTACACGAAGAGAAAGTGAAGGTTGCCATGCATGCGTTATGAAAACACATTGTGTTGATATAAAGATTGAAGCGGAACGGAATGAACATTATAATCAGAATGGGTTAATCTTGAAGAAAAAATTTACTCTACATTACGTTCAATACCAAACAATGCACTCGGAATAGAAAGAAAACGTGATGTCAACATAACCCATATTTCTGGACTGTGCCGGCGACATGCGGTACAAGAAATAATATCCAGAGAAATCAAAAAACTAATTTCATAAGCTAATGGTAATGGTAAACTGTAGAATAAGTTATATTGTGTGGGAGCGGGACGGAAAATAGTAAACGTACTTACCGAAGTTGCGAATAATTGCTTCAGAAACACACTAGGCCTTTTTATCATACGGCAAGCGCCGAGAGGTCGTCCACTCAAGGAATCAATGATTTTCTATTGTTCCCATCGATTCAGAATCGAAAGGTTTAACAAAATCATGTTCAAAATCAACAAGATCCGGCAAAATGTTGCAAAGGTTTAGAAATCACATGAGTCGGTATGATTTGAAAGAATCACAGAGAGTCATCGAGAATCTCCATGGCTCACTGTCGTTTTGGGCAAGTTTGGAGCGAGCCTGAGAGATTCAGAGTCTTACTGAGTCGGAATCAGTTGGAATCAGCCGAATCAGCATACCGCTGTACCTGTCGGGCCCGGGCGAGGCGGTGGTATTACTTTTGTTTCACTCTCAGGCGAGCTCTCGTTTTTTTATTTATTACACATGCACGAGTACATTCAACTCAACTCAATGCATGATCATGAAAAACTGATTCGGAATCAGCCGGAATCAACTGAAATCAGTCATCCTCGCGCGGTCGAGTGCGCACAACGGTGAAAATGAATCGATTGCATTTTTTTCAGTCGGAATCCGATTCCTCGCTTTTCTGATTCCGGAATCAGGATTCAAGTCTAAAACAATACGAATCAGCCATTTATTGAGAATCGATTCTTGAGTCGACGGCCCCTCGGCAAGCGCAGACGCCACGGTATTTCAAATGTTTCGTACTGTTTTATACTCATCACACCGCCAACACGTGCGCCACCACCCGCGTATAACGACTGGCGCGAAAAAATGTAGCGGCACGCGATACACGTCGAAAGGGTCAAAAGGTGGTGGCGATTGGCGGCCAGTTCGAAAGCTATGTCTGGTATAAAAGATCATTAGCATACTTGAATCAAATTTTTCTAATGATTATGATGATGGTAACGCGGTATAGCAAATTGCCAATACATACAGAATAGAATAGCTTGGAAAGCTACAGCTATTTTATTTGGCAATAATAATTATATATACTTTATACGTTGTAACGCAGTTTTCTATTAGGAAGAGGAAAACCTTTGACTCCGTCACAATTCGGCGCTTCCCGTGTTAATTAAC
The DNA here is from genome assembly GCA_944452935.1 of Rhogogaster chlorosoma. NCBI lineage: Eukaryota > Metazoa > Arthropoda > Insecta > Hymenoptera > Tenthredinidae > Rhogogaster > Rhogogaster chlorosoma. Next base: position 19,003,287 of record OX101797.1, on the reverse strand, counting down.
TGAAACTTACCTAATGTTGGGCGCCAGACGCTTGCGCGTCGTTTCCTTACTAAATTTTTACCATATGATACGATACGATACGATAACTAAAACATACGAGATGCGACGAGCGACAACTCAACTAGCTCAGTTTTCCAAAGCCTTAGATAGAGGGGCAGGGTACACCATTTACATAAAACAATATTCGATATTTTACTTGAGATCACATCAATCAGATTTATTTCTTTTTCGAAATTAGACAGATTCGATAGAATCGATAACAGAATCGGTATTAGTTTCGTTTATTACAGTAGTCGATCTAAATAACGGGACAGAATTTAATTCTTTTACGATATTAGTGAGAGGCGTGTGTCAGAGACGATTCGATATAAAACAATTTGACTAGACTCCAGACTTGGTATCACAGAGCGATACTTCGTACCCAAATGCAAATTTTATTTATCATAACGCAGCCAAACACTAGTATGCGACTTTTAGCCGAAATCAGATGACGATACTCAATAATGAAACGATACAGGTTCCCTAATTATTAATTAGTGGCACGCTGAGCCTTACAATAAACGATATTTCAAGGTCTATCAAAAGATAGGGACCGCAGGGTCATTCAAAATACGCAAATTACTTAGTTCAGCGATAACAGATTATTTCAGGAACGATAGAAAGATAATAACCCAGATTCTACGATATCTTAACGAAAGTTTCGATACTAGATTTTACATAGCCAAATTTTCTCAAGCGATAATAGAACAGAGATAATTACTAAATTATAACAAACGATAATAAAACTAAACTATAACAAAGTTTCTGTAACGCGAGGCCTTAGCCCTCGCGGCTAACTTCGCTCAGGGTACTCCAGGAAAGGTATTTTATACTATTTTCATGCACAAGCAATATTAACAATACTAGAAATGCTGAATTTACAAAGCCATTCGATAGGTAATAGCCAAAAAGCAATATAAGATCTACGTAATTCAGTCAGACTCGAGGTTGTTCGATAAATTAACCATAGACGAGCTTCTTAGCTCAAAAATCCAAACAATAAACCAGACTTTTATACGAACTACCTCGTGTCTTCACAAAAAGAATCAAGACCTTACCTTAATCGACTTCAAGATTGCACAACACTATTTAATCTATACTCGATACGATAGTCAGTACGATACGATACTCGATGACTAGTAGACAGCGTAGCGTAGACTGGAGCGAAGAATAGGCTGAGTGACCAGTGTATCTTCCTTATATAGCCTTTATTTCTACGCATCGGATCATCCCTCTAGTAATTGGGTCACGTGACGTGTCAGTGACTTTTAATTGGCTCTCGGTACTTCTCGGTAGTTTCGACGGTTGTCAGGTGTTCTGACGTATTCCGGGAGAATCACACCTACCCCTCCGTTGCTGTAGACCACTCCTATTCCCGCCTTCCGTTAGAACTCCCTGGTGCTGGATCTACCGGAAATCTCGCTCACCAGAGCTATTCGATAAATTCCGATAGGGCCTTACAGGATTCGTCGATCCCTACGGAATGGGTAATAGCCTCGCGCTGGATCACAAGGATCTCGCCTACGATAAAGTCCCTCAGGTCGGAACGCTGATCCGGGGGTTTTCTCGACCAACCACGGCCGCGGTAACAGTTTCGGAGATAGTGCAGATGATCGGTAAACGTGTTGTCGACAGTTCTTCGGGTAGGAGGCTGTGAATATGCTTTCGCATGACCCTGTACGCCACCCTCAGACTGGCAGGTGATGTAGACGGTAGCTTCGCCGGATGACGGGAGGATTTTCGCCGTGCTTCTCGCACATCCCTGTACGCCGTCAGTCCGTTACGTTTGGAGCAGTGCGTTTTCCGGCTCTAGTGGAGGCGCTGGCCTTGCCGCTTTCTTGGCGAATCGAAGACTTGCACGCCGATAGGGCCGTCTGCGACGATACGAGAGGTTCTTGAGGCTGCTATTGCTGTACTTTCCATCGGTAGTTCCCACGTCGGTAGAGACCTCGTGGTGCATCGTGATCGAGATTCATAGATTTTACAAAAATAAAAAGTGCATTAGTTAAAGCTAACCATTTTCCCTAAATTTTCCTTTTCCTGGAGTCCCTGTCCACGCTACGCTGTGCTTTTTCGAGTTTTTCCCCTTGTAACTGGGATTTATTAAAATACCACGTTACAACGTATATGTATAATTATGTAATTAATATAATTAGTGTACATATAATTCATCATTTTGGTAATACAGATTTACGCAAAGCCGCAATTCTATAGCTATGAGCGAGGAGACTACCGCAGACACTGAACGATCGACGAAATATAGGACCGCGGAATCAAAGATTTTGAGTCCGCAAAATGATCTTTTCAGAACTTCAAAAACATATATAGTATATATATTTAATCGTAATTATAATACTTTTCCAAATCATGAAATATTGCTATATTGTGGCAATCTATCTGTAATGATACAGATGCAATTGCAATATTCCAACATTGCTGCAATATTCTGTAATATTACAGATGCAACTGCAATATTGCTATATTGCTGCAATTTCCTGTAATGTTGCAGTTACAACTGCAATATTACAATACTGCCGCAATCTCTCTGCAATATTGTGTGCTGTGTGGGTAGAAGCCAATCGGTATTGAACTTATGTACATACAATATGTTGCGCCTGATGCAGTGTTTGAGTTACGTGATGTTAGAATCCCTATTTTTCGTAAGACTCTGCGTTTATTTAGATATCGATCCCATAAAATTCCTCTGGCAGAACTTGGCCCTTTCTCATTCCGTGTGTACGGTACGTAATACGTTTCAGGTCGTTCACCAGGAAATGTGTCCACAATCTCTTGTGCCCAAGTTTGAAATTGAGATGAAGTAATCCTAAAGCCAGATTAATTTCCAACAATTCATGTATCTTGTGTGCTTTTGTTCTAAGATGAACATTACGTATGATGATGAATAGATGGATGAACCTTATGTTACCTAGTATCGGGATCATTCTCCAGCTGCTTATCTACGAGCAGCGCTGCTAGCTTAGCCCTCTCTAATTTTTTACAGTTTTTGAGGCAACATATGATTTCTTTACCCTGTGAGTCAGGTTCCAAGAGGTCCTTGACAACATTTTTTTTCACGCATTGTTGTGGAACTACATAAAATTCGGTATTTGGTCATCAAATTCGGCAATAAATATCGATAAATTATACTGCTAACATTTGATATATTTTATAATACACAGTCACATATACCTTCAGGCACTATAACGCTGAACGTGGATGCTATAGACTCTGTGGTGGTTTCCGAAAGCACATCCGAAATCAAGTCTAAGAAGTCCTCAATTACAATATTACTATTTGAAATAATTGATGCAACGTAACTTTTATATTTGTTTGTAAACTTGTACCGGATACCGATCTGAGGTATGAGATCTTTCGTCATCTCATCGTTCAGAGCATTGAATACTTCTTCATCGACACCGTTATCTACAATTATACCATATTGCCAATTACTCTATTATATTCATCAAACTAGTTATAATTTCATCCGGGCATGTAAAGGGGACTGATATCACGGTTTTAAATTTTACTGATTACCAGCAGCGGAGATTGCATAAATTAAATATTCAATCAAGAGATAAAACAAAATGGTTATCCTAGATCCTGAACACTGTAACTTTAACTTCGACTACTCAATTCATATCTGAAAAGCTATGAAGAACTATTGTTAGTTGAGAGTTTATAGGATAAACCTCGTATGATTAGAAATAAATCATGGTCAAAGTACAGTAATGTTCATTAACCCCTTGACTGTGAGTGACACGCATAGGGGCGGAAAAAAGTCGTGCCACTTTTGTGTCATGACACGTATAGGGGCATGTGAAAAAAAACATGTTTTCACTACATGGATTTGAATGTTGTTTGGAGAATTATTGTTTTTGAGGCTGCTGAATCCGAATCTGAAATCAGATTTCAAAAATTCAAAATGGCGGATCCAATATGGCGGACGGAAATTCGAAAAACAGTTTGATTCCAATGAATGTGAGTACTTTATAGTTTTCGAGATCGCTGAACACGAATCTAGAATCAGATTTCCAAAATTCAAAACGGCGGATCCAATATGGCGAACAAAAATTCGAAAAACAGTTTGATTCCAATGAATGTGAGTACCTTATAGTTTTCGAGGTCGCTGAACACGAATCTAGAATCAGATTTCCAAAATTCAAAACGGCGGATCCAATATGGCGAACAAAAATTCGAAAAACAGTTTGATTCCAATGAATGTGAGTACCTTATAGTTTTCGAGGTCGCTGAACACGAATCTAGAATCAGATTTCCAAAATTCAAAATGGCGGATCCAAAATGGCGTGAGAAAATCTGAATAGTTGAATTTCGACAAAAAATTTGTAACTTGAAATGTTTATGGCCACGAATTTCGAATTTGAGTCCTCATCTAGGTATCACATAGAAATTTAGCAAACCATTCATGAGGAACTATCCATAGTAAAAAATGTCAAAAAAATTTTTTTGGTTTTCATTCCGCGCCTTGCCGAACCCAGAGTCACGAAACGAGGACGTGACGGTTGTTGACTTCGTTTTTTTTTTGTTGTTTTTTTTCGATATTTTTGTATTTTAATTTTTTTTTGCTTTCTGAATTTTGGAAATCCGATTTAGGATTCGTATTCAGCGACCACAAAAACCGTATGATATTTACTTTCATCGAAATCAAACTATTTTCGAATTTGCGTCCGCCATATTGGATCCGCCATTTTAAATGTTGAAAATCCGATTTCAGATTCGTATTCAGCGACCACAAAAACCATGTGATACTTACTTTCATCGAAATCAAACTATTTTTGAATTTTCGTCCGCCGTATTGGATCCGCCATTTTGAATTTTGAAAATCCGATTTCAGATTCGTATTCAGCGACCTCAAAAACCAAGACACTGAGATTGTAGGATAAATCCATGAACATTTTTTTCCAACACAAAAGTGGCACGAAAATTAGATTTTCGCATCACTGCCAATGGGTTAATGGCTTCGCGGTGGCTAACTGTTTTTTTTTCTTTTGACTTTCGGAAACGAGACTCCATTCTAGTCGTATTTCATGTGCCGATAGTCGAAATTATAATAATAATAATTATGACCCCTTATACAAATAATATAATATTATTTTATTGATTGTATATCCGAAAAAGTCCGAAAACAACAGTTAGCCACCGCGAAGCCATTAAGGGGTCAGTCCACTTTAGACACTCGAAAAAATAGCTATTTTCACGATTTTTTTTTTTTTGAGACAACTGTTTAGAATAATAATATAAAAGTTATTTGGTTTTATAAATTAACTCTTGAAATACAAAAAAAAAATTTTTTATTCATTTTTATTAACATTTTGGTAAAAATAACTGTAATGTCGTGTAACGCCTCAAAAATGGGTTGATGAGGCAGCTCCATCATAACTCAAGAACGGCTTGTCTGAACCAAAAAAAAAAAGTGCTTTAGATTCAGTACGACATTGGCTACAGAATGACCCTCAGGTATCAAGTTTCGATGGATAGAAAAAAAATGGCGGGTAAAAAATGAAAATTTGAAAAAAAAAAACGTTTTTTTTTCGCCCATTTTTGCAATAAAGGATATAGTAAAAATTAAAATTTCAAAACCACCGAGGGTCATCTTGGAGCAAATCATGTCTAGAATATATGGTTAAGATTTGAAGAAGATCGGTTCATTAGTCTTCGAGATACGATGGAGCTAGATTTTGAAAACGTTGTTTTGAGAAAAACACGTTTAAAGTTACACGTTTAAATCTTACCTTTAACTATAGTTTCATTTCAAGAAAGTCTAAATACACTTCAAAATATATGAAGCCTCTACAATTTATGATGCGAAGCAGCTGTTTCACAAACAATAACAACAGAGGGAATTAGGAGGTAGTCGGCTCGACGGGGCGCGGTATATTCGCAGGTAGACGAAAAAAGGTAGTGATGTTCAGGTCAAAAACAAATATACTTAGGATGCTCGGATTCTCTTAAAATTTCAACTCAATATTTCTAAATATATATTCTTTTGAATCAAGCAAAAAAAAAAAAAATTCCAGAGTTACAAAGTGGACTGACCCCTTAATGAACATTACTGTACTATAGTTAAAAAAAAAAGAATATTTAGTACAGAAAATTTATACGCCTAACTAGCAAGGTTGAGTTTGTATATAAATATGCAATTGTTGAATAAACTTCCACGTGCAGTTCGCTTAACCGCTCTTAGGCAATAAACCTAAGCAATTGCTGTTTAACTTAACATGCAGCAAATTATTATTTCGCTACACGTGTCCGTAAAGTACGTACTCTATAGAGCCTAGGACCGAAAAGTACTAGTTTATGGATTATTATGATTGTAAGGTCAAATCCTCTTTCGGTTTGAAAAATAGAAGAAAACGCATTTCCCTAAGTACGTGATTAATGCCGAACAAAGAATATTTTTCGATAAACAAATCAATTTACGTAATTGGTGAAGTGAAATCGATGAAAAAATTGCTGAATATGTAAATAAATGAAAAGTGATAATGAGAAAGATACGATCCAAGACACGAGGGCGTCGAATAGAATATTCACACACGTGGCCAGCAACACGATTCAAGCTTTTAGTAACTTCATAGCTTGTACTTACTTCTAAATCTGTCGATCAAGGCTGCAGGCGAATCCCACTCAGTCAGCTTCGTTACAACGAATTCATCCATGATTAAAATCACAATATTATAAATTATAATTTCAATCTTTCTGATGAAGACCGGCTTCTTCAGTGCGAGCGAATACTTCCAAGCAACGTGCTACAACACGCCGAGACGCTGCAGTGTGCCGGTACTCACACTGCGCATGCGCAAACCTACGCGGCTGTCTGAGCTACCGGCGTCAAACGTACGGCGTGCCGCAATTGGTTAATTTCAAACTACATTTACAAGAATGCATATCGGACTGTACACTTGACAGCAATCTTGTGTTACAATTACCACAAAGTAAAATCAGGATGACTTGTTAGGTGGAGTTGAATTTACTGTTTAATACGTAAAATTGTCGATTACTCTCCCGAATGTGAATCTTACATACGGGAGCGATTTAAATTACATTTGACCTAGTGATATTGACTGCAATTCATTCACCGCAATAAAAGTGTCCATTTCTGTTGGTGCCATACTAGAACAGGCGTTTGATAAACCATGAAAGAACCATAGGCATGATATATCAGATACGATATAAATCAACGTATCAAACTATCTTTTGATGCAGTTTTACATAAATGTATCTATCTGCAATATAATATGTAACTTTAGGAGTTACCTTTTAATTGAGCTATGAGTCCCTGAGCGAAATAAGCAGACTTGAAGACACAAATTAATGGTAAAAGCAGATTCGGTTATATTCAGGAAGATACAAGTGTCTCGGTTAATGTCTGAGACAAGACTGTTTATAAAAAGGCTATCGCTAGATACATCGTTTAGTTGTTTTATCAGAAGATGTTTGGTAATTATTACTGTGATGTTTAATACATGGGAGTTCGGGTGGCTATGAAATGAATCGATATAAAGTCAATACAAGGGATGGACGCACCCTTTGTAACACTGCCCCCCCCCCCCTGAAGGGAGGAGGCGACCCGACTCTTAAGTAAGCGAATAGCGAGCGTGTGATCTGCTAAGGGAAGAGAGGACTGAGAGCTGTGGATCAGACTTTAAAATCTTTGAAGTGTTTGAAATCTTCCCTAAGCTACCTGTAATTCCATCCTAAGCCTCGAGGGAAACCACAGAAAACCTGAGAAGGTAGTTTTGGTTACAAATTCACAACAATATTTGGTATAAAAGGTCTTCGCCTAGTCAGGCTGAAGTGTAGAGTTGAGGTTGAATCCATCCTTGAAGAAAGAAGAGATGTCTGGAAAACTGGGAGCCGCCTGAGGGTGAAGTCAGTTTGTGATCCGTCGGGGAGAGTCAGGAGAGTCAGGTAAGGTCCACAGCAGGAAAACAGGGATCAGGAATCACGAACTGCACCCAGGTGGAACCGAAAGGGCAGGGAAACAGCACACCCTATATTGGAGGACAGACGTGAGTGTGCGAAATATGAGGAGCTTTAAAAGCTCTGATCTTTTAATTATTTTATTTTTATCGAGATAAAAGAATTTCTTCATAAAGTGACTAAAAGGGAGTGGATTGTAAATTATAACGAAGATTAAACAAGGAGTAAAAAGGAACGATCTTATCTTTATCCTGTGAAAATTAAAGGAGATTTCCGGGGAATCAAAGCCACTTCTTGTTCCGTCTTGCGGGTTCCGTGTCGTTTCTTTGGGAATAGATGGGAAAGCACCTAGGACTCTCAAGGGAAAAAGGGTATAATCCTGACCCTAAATGATAATTGAGAGCAATCCGCTCGGATCTTTACGTCAAATTATATGAGGAGGTTATGATCGACGACAGGAGAGAACCAGAGCAGAAGACGTGAAAGAAATGACGGGGAGTTGAAAATTATGCCACGACTCTATGGTGGCGCGAAAAGCAGATAATCGATACGAGGAATCGATAGGAGGTTGAAAAGTCCAGCGCGGGTTTGTGAAGGCGCGAAAGCTAATATTTGAAAACAAAAGAAGTATCCCGCCTCTTATTAATAAATGATCGGAGGAATTTATCGATCCAATTAGCATCGAGGAATGAAAACAAAACCGAGGGAAAATTCGTTACTGAAGAAACAATAATTCTCAGCGTCATTCTTCAACATGACGCCGAATCAGTCAGAAGTAGTTCGTTGTGGAGTTGTGGCTACCCAATTAAATTGGGATGGGTTTGCTTCGAAAGACGCAGGGGAGGTCGAAAATTGGCTAGACGAGCAATGGGCCAAGGTCCGTTGCGCTCGAGGCGACGCCGTAAAATTGAAGGGGAGTTCGGCGCGTCTGATTTGCCTTCACTGCTTCACTTTCAAGTGAGTATATTTAATTAAGCAGTTTCCTTCTTTTGATCGGTCCTTTAATCTCTTTATCTCCCCCTTTTTTTTAGAAATTACTCGGAGGATGATGTGGAGAACGTCGTGCAAACGCATCGCACATTTGTGGGGGAGCTGCGCCTGAGTAGAAAAGGAGCATGTGCCTGTTGCAACCAGGCCCTTTTAATTCCGGCCTCAAAATCTAACTGTGCAGCCTGCGCCCGCATAAAAGAGGGTATCCGGCTCATCGCCGTCGAAAGGACCAACTTTTAATTTAGGCCATCTACACCACCCCTTTTTTCTCTTCCTATCCCCTATGTTTTTTAATGGCAAACTTGTCTCGGTCCTTGCCAACAATAAAATAAGATGAAATATTAATAATAAAAAAAAAAATAAAGCTTCCTTGTTTCTCGAATCATTAATGGATGTTGTCTTCTTTATTGAATTGCGTCTCAAATTCCCTCATTTTCCGATCCTAGCCGACTAGTCCCGAACTCTTCCGAAGATCCGAGAAGACGCGTATAAGACTTCCTAGCGAGCCTAAAACCGGACAGAGCCGAACGAAAACGAACTCTTCCGAAGATGTCGCGTGATGAACTCTGTTAGAAGAAGCCGACTGTTCACGAGTAGAACCGATCGAACCCGAATGAAGCCTAACGCGAAGCGGGTGACCTGTCAAACGATTATTCCCCCATAACCTTACAAAATTCGTTGAATACCTCGTCGGCTGTCGCTTCCGCGTCTAGGATAAAAACTGGTGCTGGAAGAGCTGAAAACTTTCCGCGAACTAACCAATCCTCGTGGACCTCGTGAAGAGCTTTTAAATAATCTAAAGGGATGTTTTCTTCCTCGCTACGCGCGCGTGAATGAACTCTGGCAAACGACGTCTCGGGTGATAACCTCAAATATACTACCATGTCAAGCGCAAAATCTGTCGAATTCTCTGATAAAATCCTAACGTTTTCTGTTAAAAGATGAGCTTCCAAATCTTCAAACCCTCCTAACCTCCTACGTGCTTCTACGAAGCAATTACAGCTAAAAATTGACCTTTCCATGAGCTTATTGGGTAATAGAGTTTTAACTAGATGCCTATTCCTCATCGTCATCGCGGCGTGGTGCTGGAAGTGATAACCGTAACGGGAAGGATCCTTATACATTTTCTCTAGGAGGTTCTCTCCGGCAACGTTTCTATATTCCTTTAAAGGCTCTAATAAAGTAAGAATGTTCTTATCTTTTAGGAATCTACTTGTAAAGGTGGTTTTCCCGCACCCAATGTTCCCCTCGACGAGTATGGTGAAAGGGCGGTAATTCTTCCGCTTGATTCCAAAAGGCAGATCCTTGGACCACCTGGAAGAATCGGAGAAGGAAAGGGGAATTTCTTCCTGACTTTGGGGGGGAAAATCCTCGAGAACCTGTAGGTTCTGATTTATTTTAAGAGAGCGAAGGAGGTTACTGTTATCTACGTGAGCTTCTTCAGACTCGTAGGGGGCTAGGCGATCCAAGTGAATTACCTTTGGTTTAGTTCGTAGAGAGCGTTGGATGCGGTAGACTATGTCATTTATTTTATCTACTACCGTATAAGGACCCTCCCAGTTAGTTTGCAGTTTGGGACAACGTCCTCTTTCTCGTCTCGGCTGGAAAAGCCATACTAAATCTCCTGTTTTAAATGTCAAATCCCTAGCTCGCACGTCGTATCGAGCCTTCATCCTGTCTGAAGCTACCTGAATCCTTTCCCTAGCAAAATTATGTATTTCCTCTAACCTTTCCCTTAGACGTGAAGCAAAGTTGGAGCAAAGAGAATCCTGAATGAGAAGAGGGCCTTTCTCCAAATCGGAGGGCTGCCGAAGATCTCTTCCCATGAGCATGGAAGCCGGCGTCTGTTTTGTAGTCTCGTGGACAGAAGAGCGGTAGGAAAGAAGAAAGAGGGGAACCCACTCGTCCCAATCCCTCTGACTCCTTTCCACGAAAGATGATAAGTAAGAAAGAAGAGTTCGATTCAATCGTTCAACCATCCCATCGGATTGGGGGTGAAGAGGAGTAGTTCGAGTTTTTCTAATCCCTAGTATTTTAGCTATTTCTCCGACAAGGACTGTCTCGAAATTGCGACCCTGATCGGTATGCAGTTCGAGCGGGGCTCCGTACCGACATACAAATTCCCTAATGAAAGCCTGAGCTACAGTTTGAGCCTCTTGATTAAGTATCGGGATGACTTCGGGCCATTTTGTAAAATAATCAGCTATTACTAGCGCGTAACGATTCCCTGAATGAGAGACTGGTAAAGGCCCGAGGACATCCATCGCTACCCTCTCAAAAGGCGCGCCTACATTATAAGTTTGTAACGGACTACGACCTTTTGCTCGAGGACCCTTCTTAGCTACGCATACTGTACATATTCGACACCACTCGTCTACGTCTAAACGGCATCAATACCTTACCCTAATCTTTTCTCAAGTTTCGTTCGAGGCAAAATGGCCTCCTGACGAAGAATTATGGTACGCTTCGAGGATTTTCTTGATCTTTTCTTTGGGGACTAATAGTTGGCATCTGATGATCTTCATATCCGGGGATTCCCATCGTCGGTATAGTACTGCGTTTATTAAGTAGATAGAGTCCCATTGTGTCCAGTAGATCTTGAGCTGTTGATCAGCTGGGAACACCTCCTGCCACTCTGGGCATATATCTGAGTTCTTCCAGGCTCGTAGTTGTTTTAGGATCTCATCCTTTTCCTGGGCTCTCTTCCATTCTCCTAGGTCGTCACCGAGGGATATCACCCGGATATCCACGGATTCCTGTCCTTTCCCCATCCTGATGCACTGCTTGCAGTCCCCGAGATCCTCGCACGGGCGTCTTGATAGAGCGTCGGCGTTCCCATGAAGGTTTCCTGCACGGTGTTGTACCTCGAAGTCGTACCGCCCTAACCTTTCGATCCACCTAGCTACTTGGCCTTCCGCCGATTTAAACGAGAGCAACCATTTAAGCGAAGCGTGATCTGTACGAATTAAAAACTTCCTTCCTACTAAGTAATGTTTGAAATGCTCTATAGCCTCTACCATTCCTAAAAGTTCTCGTCGTGAAACGCAATAATTCCTTTCTGGTTTTTTTATAACCCTACTGAAGTAACTAATCATCCGCTCCGATTTTTCCTGAACCTGAGACAAAACCCCGCCTATTCCGTACAGAGATGCATCCGTATCTAAAATAAAAGAAGTTTCGGTTTGCGGATAAGCGAGAATTGGAGAAGAAGTGAGGCAAGTTTTTAAGTGATTAAATGCTTCTTCACAATCCGGAGTCCACTCGAAGACAGAGGTAGACCCGGTGAGATTGTGAAGAGGCCTAGCTATCGAGGCAAAGCCTGAAACGAAGCGCCTATAATATGTGCAGAGACCTATAAAACTCTGAATATCTTCCCTATTCGACGGTCGGGGCCAATCTCGCACCTTTTCAATCTTTGCTGGGTCCGTTCTGACTCCTTGGGCCGAGACGACATGTCCAAGGAAGGTAACTTCTTGTTGGAGGAGGTGGCACTTCTTGGGGCTCATCTTCAGGCCTGTCCGTTGAAGCCTCTCAAAGACCTTTTCTAGGTTAGCTAGCTCCTCTTGGAAGGTTTTGCCAAATACAATCATGTCGTACACCAAGCAGATCTTCCCCGTCAATCCTTCCAGTGCGACTTCCATCGTCCGTTCGAATGTGGCTGGAGCGTTGCATAAACCGAAGGGCATCACTTTGAACTGCCAGAGTCCTCCCAATCCAGTGACGAAAGCTGTTTTTTCTTTGTCCTCAGCATCCATCTCGACCTGCCAGTAACCACTCTGCAGGTCGATGGTGCTATACCACTGAGCTCCAGCCAACATGTCCAGGGTGTCTTCAATCCGTGGAAGGGGGTACGAATCTTTCTTGGTGACCCCATTCAGCTTTCGATAATCTATACAGAATCTTTTCGTTCCGTCCTTCTTAGGAACGATGACGATTGGCGAGGCCCAGGGTCCTGAAGATGGCTCGATAACGTCGTTGAGGAGCATGTCGTCTACCATCTTCTGAACCTCTTCTTTTCCATTGAAGGGGATCCGTCTGGCGTGCTGTTTAATCGGGAGATTGGCCCCTACATCTATCCTACGGCGAGCAAGGGTACACCTCCCCTTGTCGCCGCTAGTCTTGGCAAAGGAATCGCTAAAGTCTCGCAGGAGAGATGAGAACTGTTGCTTAGACGGAAAATCTAACTCTATCGAAGACCTCTCAAAAAGGTCTTTCAGATGATCAGGGACCTGTTCAGTAATCTCTCGAGGCGAAGAATCTATAATCTCATTTTCCCTAGTGGTTTGCAATTGATCGAGTTGAAAAGTTGGGGGGTTCGGGGTTTTGCTCCTATTTGTTAAAAGCGGAATCGTATGGCGGCCTATATGTAGCGAGTTCCCTATCGTTGAAATGACGCACTGATGTTCGCTCAAGAAATCTATCCCTAAAATTCCTTCATCCTCAATGTCGGCCACGTAGACTTTATGAGGAGAGCTAATCTGACCCGCGATGTTTATTTGGACTGAAACTTCACGTAAAACAGGGGTGGTCTCCCCTGTCGCGGTCTTTAAGGTGGCATAATGATTGTTAGAAGGAAGATTTTTCAGGAGATCCGAGCGAACCACTGTCACCTCAGCTCCGGTATCCACAACCCAGAGACAGTCAACACCGTTGACAGATCCCTGAGCGTAGAGACCGGACTGCCTCAAACTTCGAATTAAAACGGGTAATTCAGGCAATACAGGTAAAACAGGGCTATTCTCCCTTGCTACAGGCGATGATTCCCACCCCCCGCAATCATCAAGCGTTGGTTTTTTTGTCGTTCCGAGGTTGCTTTAGAGTTGTTAAAGGGAAGCATCCTCTCCCCTTGGGCAGGATTAAAACCCTGAGTTTGATTGAGTCTAGGATACAGGTTTTGGCCCTGGTTAGAATTTAAGTTAACGCCGCGGTCGTTGTCTTTCCACGAGAGCTGGTTGGGAAGATGTCTTTGGTCATTATTAGCTCGGTTTCCTCTTTGTCGCGCGAAGCACTGCTCTAGTGAGTGCCCGCGCTTCCGACAATACCGGCATTCTACGTTATACCTAGGATCGGCTTTCGCATTGAAATTCTGCCCCTGCCGCAAGGAAGAGGACCTTTTTTCATCGATTCTAGATTTATCGGGGGACAGGTTCACAGCCTCGAACCGGCGGACGCGACCGGATCCCAAATGTTGCTTATTGATAGCATCTACTTCTAAGGCCTTTATTATGGCTTGACGGAGGGTAGTGGGTCCTATCAAGCTCAGGGCATGTCTTAGTTCAGGATCAGTTAAGGCGTTTATGAATCTATCTGTCGCGAAGCTCTCGCGGATGGCCTCGTCACCATGAGGCATAACTATTCGCGACAATCTCTCAATGTCTTGCCCGAGCGTGGCAAGATCCTCATCCCTCCGTTGACGCCGCGTATTAAACTGAGTTAAGAATAGCTTGGTCAGATGTTCGTTCCCATATTTAAGCTTAAGAGCCGCGTGAACTTTATCAAAATCTAATAATTCAGCCGCGGTCAAGGAAGATATTGCGCTGGCTGCCGGGCCTCTCAAACTATTCACCAAATTCGCGGCTTTTACTGTCGGGGTCCAATTATTCACGCTCGCTACTGTCAAAAATTGCTGCTCGAATTGAGCTAACGGTCTGTCTCCGTCATATGTCGGGGGTTTGAGGTTAGCCGCGGATCTACTGCCTAAGTCGGGGTTAGCGTTAACTTGAGTGAGAGAAGTGGTAGTCGGTTCCTGGGAAAGAACACCGACCAGACTAGGTTCATTTGCGACCAGGCCGCGATCGACCGGCGAAGCAGTAGCAAGCGTAAGTGGGGGAGCAATTTCCCTAATTGGCGGCACAGACCTTAAGGTATCAGGAACTTGGGCCGGCTGGTAGGATGAGGTAGAGGGGATAGGATCTGTCGAGGGCTGGATGGGCTGGGGCTCGTCTCCAGATCCTCGTCGGTCGTCCCTCAGGGTGGAAAGGATTTGGGTGAAGGACTGCTGCTGATCCTGTAGCACTCCGATCAGCCTTCCCTCAGATCGCTCACGTTCCTCGAGAAGCCGTCCTTCAGCTCGTTCCCTCTCGTCACGAGCGGCCTGCTGATCCCGCCGTTGATCCTGCAGGAGTTGGAATAAAAGGGCCTGCTGCTCGGCCTGAACAGCTTGCGCTGCTTGCTGAGCGGCGAGTTGTGCGGCTTGTTGAGCAACTTGTTGGACAGCCTGCTGCTGTAGGAGTTGAACCAGGGCGGTAATAGGGTTGGCCTCCTGTTCTTCCGCCCGTGGCACTTGGTTCGAGTTCGAGGTAGCGGCAGCAGGGGATCCTTGGCGACGAGTATTACGCCGGTTGCTCATATCGAGCAGATTTGTTCCAGAAAGGTATAGGATTCTCCAAGAGAAGAAAGCAATGAAAGCTTATAGCTTACGAATACAAGCAATCGGCAAAAACCAAAAGAAATGCACCAGACAAATCAGCTTATCGGACTCAGAAACGATCTCACACTCCTGACACCAAATGTAACTTTAGGAGTTACCTTTTAATTGAGCTATGAGTCCCTGAGCTAAATAAGCAGACTTGAAGACACAAATTAATGGTAAAAGCAGATTCGGTTATATTCAGGAAGATACAAGCGTCTCGGTTAATGTCTGAGACAAGACTGTTTATAAAAAGGCTATCGCTAGATACATCGTTTAGTTGTTTTATCAGAAGATGTTTGGTAATTATTACTGTGATGTTTAATACATGGGAGTTCGGGTGACTATGAAATGAATCGATATAAAGTCAATACAAGGGGTGGACGCACCCTTTGTAACAATATGTTCGTTTATTTGTATCAAATCCGATAACTCATGCTATGGTTTTATCACAATCTACATTGCACGATGAATGACCTACAGACTTTGACCATAAGCTATCGGGACTAATCTAAATAGAGCCTAAGTACATACGAAACCAACGTAATCATAAAAAACCTGTACTGACTCCTGTTTACGTAATGTTCCACGTTTGCGTCGGCGACTAGACAGGCGACGTCGGTTTTCGTTGAATTTTGGCATTTTTAAAATCACAATGGTATAATTACTTGGTTTTATCAGAAAAATCACAAGCCGATTTATGAATATATATATTGATACATTTATCTTCTCAACACGCAGTGATGTTTGGAACCACAATGATATCAAGCGTATAGTAAACAAACTTTGTTGTCACTGCGGACCCGAGAGCTTGCGCGCGCCGAAAACACTGGCCCGGCGACTTGATTCCTGTATAGAAAACGCGCGTACCCTGTGCGAAATGACTCCGATTCTTAAGGGGAGGGACCAGTCGAATTTGACCGATCGATCTAGAGAATTCTAAATTCTCGAATATCTCCGAAACGGGGGTATCAATCGGATTGTCCTTGCGGCAGCCGATGTTTGAGGAGTAATGACATCGAGTTTTCTTGTAAAATGCATGAAATCTTTATTTTTTTTTTTTATGCGTCGAAAAATGCGGGCGGGTGACTTATTTCGACTAGCATCAGTGCCCACGCATCATTGACGCGGACAAAAGTATGTAACAACAAGTCTATACGGTATGACGAGCACACCCACTACAAAACATCTGCGTTCCATGCAGTAATAAAGTAGAAAAGTGCAATTCAGATTTCGTTGTAATTAGCGATTAAAAATTGTTGGGCAGCCATGGTAAATGGTTGGGTTGTCATGGCAATCCTTAGTTTCCGAGATGCAATAATGTAGTCCACCGTCTGCAGTACCGACGAAACGACTCTGCGTTGTCCTTTCTTTCTCGGGCATTTCGGAAACTAAGGATTGCCATGACAACCCAACCATTTACCATGGCTGCCCAACAATTTTTAATCGCTAATTACAACGAAATCTGAATTGCACTTTTCTACTTTATTACTGCATGGAACGCAGATGTTTTGTAATGGGTGTGCTCGTCATACCGTATAGACTTGTTGTTACATACTTTTGTCCGCGTCAATGATGCGTGGGCACTGATGCTAGTCGAAATAAGTCACCCACCCGCATTTTTCGACGCATAAGAAAAAAAAAATAAAATAAAGGTTTCATGCATTTTACAAGAAAACTCGATGTCATTACTCCTCAAACATCGGCAGCCGCAAGGACAATCCGATTGATACCCCCGTTTCGGAGATATTCGAAAATTTAGAATTCTCTAGATCGGTCGGTCAAATTCGACTGGTCCCTCCCGTTAAAAATGCTCTAATCGGGTTCTGAAGAGAACAGAAAAATCTCGAAAAATTCACTGCACTAAAAAGCATGGGGGTAGGAACCCTAAGTATCCAACGGTTCTCAAGATATTCGCGTTTGAAGTTTGAAATGATATATGAGAATCAGAAAGAAGGTAAATTTTTTATTTAAACTCATGTCAATCGATAGAAAATCAGGTAACGCACGTGAATCCGGAGTCTCTCGAAAACATAAATAAAAAAAATAAAGACATTGTTCATATGCTATGTCAATCGATGGGCAATCGAATAAAACGCATGGCTCCGGGGTCCCTGAAGAGTTTGCCGAATCAGTGATTAACTGATTAGCAATTATTAATTACATTTGTAATTTGACGTCAACTAATCATTATTTTTTCCATCTAATTTACAATTTTTGCGAGTGATTATGAAATTTATTTACTCTAATTACACAATTATCAGATGTGATTGGGGCGATCATTATACACGGGAATACAAATATATATATGGGGCATTTCACGCCAACTCGACCAGTGTTAAACCCCAACCATCTCGAAATCAGTCCAGTAGAGCGATTCTGTAACTGGATAACGCGACTTGCGCTATCGTTATAATTTTTTCAACTGCTACGTCAATGCATTTCCCTGCTAATACCCGCGCACCCCCGCTGATACCTATGTGTTGTTAAAAATTGCGAATCTAGGGTCGTCTGGTAGCGACAATTATATAAAAGCGGCCCGTATTGAAAGTTATTTAACGCGTAGCAGACTGAAATTCGCTAAATCATAACGCCAGCCACAGTGCGACGTTATGAGAAGCTTGTTCCTAAATCTCGCCGGAGCTGTCTGACATTCGTCAAACGGAAATATTTGGTGGGATTCGCCTTTTAATTCCACGAATCTTTACTGGCGTATAGCATGAATTAGAAGATGTACGAATAATTTAATCGATTTTTCGGCTTCATAAATTATATCATAAACTGTTGCTAATCATTATTAGTTGATCCTATCATCCGACTCAATATTTATCAAGAAATTTTCAATCTCACTTCTCGTATGCAATGAATACTTTTTACGGAATCTTACCGTTTTACCGATTACCTTTATCCATCTCACAGTGCGACGTTATGAGAAGCATTCTCTTCTTCTTAAATCTAGCCGTAGATCTCGTACATTAAGATACGAATAATGTAATCAATAGAAATTGTTCGGCTTGTTAAATTATATCAAAAACTCTTGATAATGATTTTTTTGTTGATCCGATCGTTCGACTCAATATTTATCAAGAAATTTTCTATTTAACTTCGCGTACGCAATGAGTGCTTTTTACGTCAAGCGTATATCATAGTTTTGAATCTTTAGAAATTTAATAGAATGAAAAGCTTTCTGGATTTTTTTACGTATTTTTAAAACCGACGGTTTCTGAGATTTTTATTTTTTTAGCAATTAGATGTATTTTCAAAACCATTTATAGCGCAACGAATTGATGGTAGTGTATATTTGTTAATTTTCTAGCCAAATCCCAATCGAATTATAGCCATAAGTTTCATATCACGCAAAAGGCTTTTTTTTTCAATTCAAAAAGTGGGCTAAGATAATTTTTTCCTGCAGAAGACCCACAATTGATTTTGATTAAAATTATTCAAAGTATTCGGTATGGTAGGCAAAATTTACTGAAAAATTCATCCATTGGTTCCTGCAATAGTTGTATAGTAAAATTATGTAAACAACGCAAAATATTAATTTTATAGTATACGAAGACGACTGTTACACTGTATACTGTTATACTGTTATACTGTTATAGCTGTAAAATTTTCATATTATACGAGCCCGCGGCAACTGTAACATTTTTCAGCAAGATACAACTTGGATTCTAGCAATTTCGCGTGGTTTTTATTAACTTAATACCAAGCTATTGTAAGTACCGTTCTGTTTATTTTTTGACAAAGTCTACACGTCATACCAAATACCGTGGGAAATGATAACCAAAATCAATGGCATTACCTGTCTTTGAAAGAGAAAAATTATTACCTTTTTTTTTTGTTGTTGTTGTTGTTTTGAAGAAAATTTTTCACTTGTGATATTCGGTAAGATGCATATCTGTACGTATATAAACCTATTAGGCCCACATTGGTTATAGCGATATACCTTAGTTGAATTGAGTTTCATGTTTCGCACGATTATAGCAATTTTTATATAATATAATGGTAGTGTAGGTATTCAACCAAAATTTTTTTTCCAAGCAATGAAATAGTGCGCGCCAGTCCAATTCGATTTTTTTTTTTTTTTTAGCAAGAACTATCTGCGCAGTGTATTTTATATAAAAAGATGTATACATACATCTTAATACATGTAGAATACATGTATTCTATAGTGAGCACCAAAACTACTATACTACATATTTGAAAAGCTGTAGTAACGATTCTTTCTTAGAATTGTTTCATTACTCTCAAAGAATGGAATAAATTTTTTTTTTTTTGAATTCCACCGATAGGTTTCGAAGAAGAGAATGCTTCTCATTACGTCGGACTGTGGGATGTGTAAAGGTAATCGGTAAAACGGTAAGATTGATTCATAATTATGATAGACGTATGCCGTAAAAAGTATTCATTGCATACGAGAAGTGAGATTGAAAATTTCTTGATAAATATTGAGTCGGATGATAGGATCAACTAATAATGATTAGCAACAGTTTATGATATAATTTATAAAGCCGAAAAATCGATTAAATTATTCGTACATCTTCTAATTCATGCTACACGCCAGTAAAGATTCGTGGAATTAAAAGGCGAATCCCACCAAATATTTCCGTTTGACGAATGTCAGAAAGCTCCGGCGAGATTTAGGAACAAGCTTCTCATAACGTCGCACTGTGGCTGGCGTTATGATTTAGCGAATTTCAGTCTGCTACGCGTTAAATAACTTTCAATACGGGCCGCTTTTATATAATTGTCGCTACGAGGCGACCCTAGATTCGCAATTTTTAACAACACATCGGTATCAGCGGGGGTGCGCGGGCATTAGCGGGGAAATGCATTGGCGTAGCAGTTGAAAAAATTATAACGATAGCGCAAGTCGCCTTATCGAGTTACAGAATCGCTCTACAGGTATTTTTCTAACGTTTTACTAAGTGAAAACCGGTATTAATTTTTTTTTACATTTTTTTTATCAAGCTGTTTATTCTTTATACATTTTTGAAGTTTACTGGGAAAGCCCATTTCCAGAAATCTGAAGAAATTCTCCGAAAAAAAAAAAAAAACAGAGAATGTCATAGTACAGTCCATTATTATCAAAAATGTGAAGCGAAATTTTTTTCACTCAATTATTAATTATGAAACAGAGAATTTCCAAATGAATTGACCCTTAATTGACGCTTACGATTTGATCCATATAATGCCACGCATACGATTTTCCCAGTACGACATTACTCAAATTTATCTCTGTGATATGGTTGATTTTAGTTTTTAAAATTTCAAAATTCCGAATTCAGTGAAAAAAAATTATTCCCACATTTTGATGATGGGGGTCTGTTCTTTGTCAGTCACTGGATTTTCTTCAACTTTTTCCAGGTATTTTAAAATGGGTTTTGTCAATCAACTGCAGACATTTGAAAGACATGAACGGCTTGATGAAAAAAACAAAAAAAAATCTGGAAGCGTTTTTCACAAAGTAAAATGGTATAAAAAAACCTGATATGTTTTCGAGATCGTCGGGGCTCACTGGTCGAGTTGGCGTGGAATGCCTTGCATACGTAGTATACATAGGGTAACGTGGTCCGAAACCGACCGCCTAAGCAGCAAAGGCAATAAAAGTGCCTCAAATTACTTTTTTTGTTGAAACCAAATTTTGATTCTTTAGATGGAACGTTATTCTAAGTTTTCAGCAGCTTGCTGAGGTTTCCGGGTACCGTTTTTTTAGGATACCGAGGCCATAATGAAAGTCTGCACATTGGTCGTTCTCAAAAATCGTGGTCCGAAACCGACCTCCCCATGGTCCGTACCCGATCCCCTATTTTTTGCAGCGAATTAAGGGAAAAGGCAAAATTTTGAATTTATTCTGCAACTTGTTATCAAAACAATATGATTTGGGAATAATTTTTGAATTTATTTTGGGACATTTTAAGGCCTTGTTTTATAAAATATAATTGAATGAATTATTACATATTTGATTACAATTTCAATCGCTGTCTACCTCGCGATAAGTGTGAATAGCCGACGGACGCGTCGTTTTTCGAGGCTGGAATACCTCGTTTTTCTCTTGTTGTTTTTGTCGCTGTTTTTTTTTCTTGCTGTTTTTTCTTTTCTTCTTTTTCTTTCAGTTTCTGTTTGCGATTTTCTTCTTTTTGTTTGGCTTTTTCGTTCACGCTTATTGATTTTTCTTCTTTTGCTTTTTCTTTTTCCACAATTCTTTCTACTTCAGCATCGGATGTCAAAATATATGTTCGGCCCGCTGGTCGACCTCTTTTTTTCTGGCTGCGCGGCGGAGCCTTCGGGAGGGGCAAAAGCGACTCTATAGTTGAATCCAGAAATGACGTTGATGCGCGCGAAGTTGATAGTTCCGATGGAATTTTAATTCCTTCTTCTCGATGTTGATTTTCTTCCTCATCTCTTCCTCCTTCGTTATCAATATTCATTTCATTCGGAGCGTCATTCGGATTTGCTCGATCCGTCGTAGCGCTTGGCATGAAATCTATTTCTCGGAAGATCTCTGCGTCCATTGGAAATATTCCTGTGGATCGGAAGCCAGATTTGATGTTCACCTCAGTCACACCAATCTCCAATGCACGCGAGACCATCGCCGGAATGTCAAACACTTGAACGACGGATCCTGGATTCATTCGCATGAATGTATCGAATTGCTTGTTAATCGCATTTTTGAAGGGCTTAAACACGCCCACGTCTAGTGGCTGAAGGCGGTGGGAGCAATGAGGTGGAAACGAAACAACATGAATCCCGTTGTTGCGACAAAACTGCAATGCTGGCAAAGAACAATGGGATTCGTGATTGTCCAAGAGGAGAAGAACAGGATGATCACGGTCGCAGCGTATGAAGGCCTGAGAAGTTTTCAAAAACTCGACGTACAATTCCGCAGTTATCCATCCGCTGGGATTTGCTCCTCCATTCGCGCCCACGGGCCCGCCATTCAAAAAATGCGGTCGAAACTGGGCCTGCGGAAAGACAAAAAATGGCGGTGCGCGCATTCCAGTTGCCGATACGGCCTGGACGAGTATCACTAAATTTCCGCGCTCGCCTGAGGTGATATGTCCAACTCGTTTCTGACCACGACGTGAAATTATGCGAACTGCTCTATGCACTGTTGATACGCCCGTTTCGTCGACGTTCCAAATATCGCTTGGCCCAACTTTGATGGCGTCCATTACCGTGAAGTAATTAGCAAAAAAAGCAGCAACATTTGTTTCATTAAACGCGCTAGCTCTGGCTAAGCTTGTCGCCTCGGGTTTTCTCATAGACAATCGTGGGTGTCAGGACATGAAACCACGAAACCACTCCAAGCCGCTCATTTCTTCCCGAACCCAAGAAGATGGATAGGAAACATCTAACGTTAGCGCATATTTGTAGGCCAATACTCGCGCGTCTATCGGGTTTAGTCCGAAATAAATATCAGACAAACGAAGAAGATGCTTTTCTAGAGAATATTCCTGTTCTGCGCTAAACACCTACAAAAACAGAAATTAAAACGAGTTAAAAAATAGGTGAATATTAAAAATATTGAAAAATAAAATTCATCTGACCGAACAAAAGTACCCACCGTTTTATAGCCTTTCTCCGCAATCTTTATATCGCTGACATTTACTTCCGTCGGTCGAGCAGTTTCATCTCCTTCGGGAGTTGTATCATTATTTCTCCGATGGAGCAGTAATGTTGAACGAGGAACTGCAAATTCACGCGCAGCTGCACGGAGCGAAGATCCTCATGCCATTGCAGCAACTGCTCGCCGCAGAATTGCCGGATCTCGCTTCGACTTTTTACGTTTAAACGATCGCTCCATTTCTAAAAAACCATGTGTAATTACCGTCGGAAGTCATTAGATCACAGTTTGACTCAAAAACACAGTAGAAAGTCTTTGTTGCGCAAAACCACGGGGGTCGGTTTCGGACCACCGCTTGGCGGTCGGTTTAGGACCACCACGACTTTTTTCAAACAATGACTTACTGTTTACTTTGTAACCGGTGACTCGCTCTAGGCTCGGGTCCGCCTAGGGGTAAGCCGAATACAAACCTGGCCTCGGATGGTTCGTTGGGCGCCAGACTCCGGGCTCGAAGTCCTCTCACTCTCTCGCTTACAGCTAGCCTAGGTCTAAGGTAGAGGGAATTCGTGGGGTCGAGGAATGAAGACACCGAATAGCTAAGTTTACTAGAAATATTTATTCAAAAAAAAGAAAAAAAGAAAAAGGTCGCGATTTACCGCCCGCTACCTGGCGTCTCGTATAATAAATAGTGTATAAAATATTGACTCTAACTTTACTCTAAATTCTAAATAAACTCTTAATCAATTCAAAAATAACAATAATAAAAATCTAAAATTAAATAACAGCAAAATGACTCTACAGGAGTGACGAGGTGGCTCTAAGCACTCCTCAAGTCACTCCCACAAAACGCCTCGCGACCAGCTGTCAAACTTAGCAAGACCAAGTGTCCTGCTTGGTCTCTGAAAGTTGACTGCGCTGGGCGATCGCTCAGCTTGCGCGCGGGAGGGGTGGGGGAAGCAAGACTGGGGTACCTCGGATTCTCTGACTCGCAGCAGAGCGGCGCTGTGACGCGTGACGTCAGAAGAATCGCGACGGTGGCGCTGGGGGACGGAACTAGGCGAACTAAAAGGGAACTAGGCACTTTCAAATGTTAACGGTTCGCGGAGAAGAACGGCGCGTGGGCGCGGGCGAGGTTTCTGGGGTAATTGCGAGACTCGTAGGATCCTGGAATGAACAAAACACGGCGGGGGAATGGCAAAAAGGGTAAAATTGAAGGATCCTCCCTTTAGGAAGGTCTTGTAGAGGCATGTAGAACCGGCGCTGGTAGGGAACCGTTGTCCAACTCGTGGTCCAGAGAAAAGCCAAATCGTCGTAATTGCCACAGGAGGAGTCCAATATTCCAACAAAACCAAGTCGCACAGTAACAAAAGGGTAGTCGGGGTCGATATAATGTTGCACCAAGGATCACTCTCTCTCACTCTCTCTCTCAATACTCGAAAACTTTCTATGGCACTTCCTTACGCGCACGCGGTACGATAGCAAGTGGCGATCTTTCCTCTTCCGCTTAGTACGGAATTTGGCCAGTCGTCCTGCGGGCGCTGACTGTTGCCGGTCGGCGGCAAGTGGCGACTCGCAGCCAAAATGGCTCCGCTGGACGACGGCGCGAGGAATTTGAATCGCGAGGACCGGTACTTAGACGGGTGCGGGACTAAGTACGTCCGTAAGGCTGGGAAGGAGGAGGTCAGAACGTTTGCCACGTTACAATTTACAACGATGGGAGTGATGTAAATTTGATAGTGCGTGTTTAAGTCTAGGCCATAAACAATCAAAACAACCTACCTTTGGATTTTTCGCAACACAATAAAACACCTCGAATTGAAGTTCCGTGCAGCTCAAAAATGAACTTTATCACTATCAAATCACAAGAAATCACAACATGGCGCAAAACAATAGAATGAGATGAGAGAAAAAGATGACGCTCTACCTCGAAATTGGCGGTGGTGTGAAAGCTCTCAAATGCCACCACCGATAGTTCTGGTGATAGTACGAGTACTGAGAAACATGGGGAGGTCGGTATGGGACCACCGGCCGGTTTCGGACCACGTTACCCTACACATTGGAGTGTTCATTATTTTGCAGGATTTTTTTTTCGTGAACGCCCCTAAGACGTATAAGTTTATACCGTATAGTTTATTTGTTGAATCATTTTTTTCCTGGTCATTTTATCAGCCACCCAACGAATTATTGTAAATTTTCTTTCTCAAATGGTGTCTCGCGATAAACAAACGTTGATGTTGGTATATAAAAAAATATAGCTAATCGTCAATAACCCCACGAGCTACCCAAAGTAATAGTTATTTAATTTTCCACTTCTGTAAAAATAATACTTTTCGATACGACTACGGAAAGGCTTTTTTGGCGAAACGAAAGGTTTACGGCACGAGCCGAAGGCGAGTGATGTAACGAGGTTCGTCAAAAAGCCTTTACGTACGAGGAACGGTCTAATTTTTTCATCACGAAAGCCGGAAAATCGCAACAAAGTTGCGATTTTCAGGCCAGAATGATGATAAATAATTTTCACCGAAGTCAGAATTCATTGTACAACACTTTGGAGCGGATCGAACGATAAGTCAGTTTCGCATCTCCTCGCCGAGATGACAGAAATGTTCGACGTGAAGGAAATCTTATGGTAGACATTGACAATTAGCGTTTCCTGGAAATACTCGTGGTTACACGAGTAGCTAATCATTGACGTCAACAAATCGCGAAAACAACATGTAAACGTACATAGTACATTATTATTTTTTTTTTTACTTTTGAAGCATAAAAATTCGAAATAAAAACATTGTCATTCTGTCACTTATACACCCTCTGTCAATTCTGAGAAGTCAATAGCTGTTCTGTTTTTTTTAATCTTTACGAGCGACTTTTCATTTTACATATTGTAACTTTAAGAGTTACCTTATAATTGAGCTGTGAGTCCCTGAGCGAAATAAGGAGACCTGAAGGCACAAATTAATGGCAAAGGCAGATTTGGTTTTATTCAGAAAGATACAAGTGTCTCGATTGAGGTCTGAGACTAGACTGTTTATAAATTGGCTATCGCTAGATACAGTCGACGCTCTCTAAATGGCCGCTCTCAAAGTGTCCGTTCCCCTCATTTGAACATTTAGTTATTCCCCCACCAATAGACCAAAAAAAATTTGTTTCACTCGCTCTGATTCTGTCCACAAATTTATTTCTACTTTCTCTCTAAGTGTTCAGAGAACTACATACAGAACTCGAGCGGACACTTTGGGAGCGTCAGTGAGTAATAAAATCGCAGAGAAAAATGAGCCGTGACGGTACGATAGTGGGGGGACTGTATTTCTTGGAAATATATTCCCCTCAAGCCCCTAGGGCGGACATTTTTGGAGCGTCGACTGTACATCGTTTGGTTGTTTCATCAGAAGATACTTGATAATTATTATTGTGATGTTTTGTACATGGGAGTTCGGGTGGCAATGGAATGAAGGGATAAAGTCAATACAAGGGGTAGACGCACCCTTTGTAACACTGCCCCTCCCTGAAGGGACGAGGCGACCCGACTCTTAAGCAAGTCAATAGCGAGTGTGTGATCTGCTAAGGGAAGAGAGGGCTGAGAGCTGTGGTTCAGACTTTAAAATTTTTAAAGTGTTTAAAATCTTCCCCAAACTACCTGTAATTCCACCTATGCCTCGAGGGAAACCACAGAAAACCCGAGAAGGTAGTTTCGGTTACAAATTCTCAACAATATTTGGTATAAAAAGTCTTCGCCTAGTCAGGCTGAAGTGTAGAGTTGATGTGAAGTCCGTCCTCAAAGTGAAAGAAATCATCTGCAAAACTGGAAACCGTCTGGGGGTGAAGTCAGCTTGTGATCCGTCAGGAGAGTCAGGGAAGTCAGGAAAGTCAGGTGAGGCGGCGGCAGGGAAACAGGAATCAGGGATCACGAACTGCTCCCAGGCGGGTCCAAAAGACGGGAAAACTGCACACCCTAGATTGGAGGACAGACGTGAGTACGAAGGATAAAGGAAATTTTATCGTACTGGTCCTCTAAATTTTGAACCTTTGATCATAATTACTTCATTTGAAATTAAATGGTAACGGAGAAACATAAATTCATTAGAAGGTTAAAAATGGAACGATCTTATCTTTATCCGGGTATAAATAGGGGAATTTCAGGGAGTCGAAGCCATTTCTTGTTGCGATTTGCGCGTTCCGCGTCGTTTCTTTGGGATAAGTGGGAAAGTACCTAGGACTCTCAAAGGAAAAAGGTTAAAATCTTAACCCTAGACGATAAATGAGAGCAATCCGCTCGGATCTCTGTGTGAATTACCCAGGTAGGGTCCGCCAACGTTGACGAACGGCACAGCATTGGCCCATTGCTTACAGCCGATGGTTGGTTTGTAACCTCGGGCCACGACTGGCCAATGTACACCGCCAGCATCGGGCGAATGCTTCAGCTAAACATTGGGCCAACGATGCTGCGCCAGTGCTGTACCGATGCTGCGCCATCCTCGGTCTTTTGTCCCGATACGATATATACTTCGTTTGCCTAATGTAAGAGGTTATGTTTTTATCGCTACGTGAAATATGTTATCTCGCCGATCAAGTGCAGCACGAGTCACGAAATATCGATTTTTAAAAGAACTAAACACCGATTTAAACAACGAGGAAGCAGCAGAACAACCAGCTAAGAAGAGGAAGAAAAACGAGCGAAATGTAGTCAGTTCTCCGAGTGACTGTCCTAATCTCGAGGTTTCTAACTTTAATTTTTCTGACTCCGACAATTCTCATCAAGCGAAAAACGATTGTGATTCCGATTCAACTAATCTTTCAACGGAGAATGAATTTCGTGGACGTGAAAGAAGCATTGCAGAAGTATCTGAGGCTTCACACGCTAGTAATGACGTTAAAAAAATCCCGATGTCATCACTGTCTATTTCGATGAAATTAAAAAATTGGGCGTTGGTAAATTCCAACAGCCTCAATAATCGAGTTCTTACCGACTTACTCATGATTCTACGTAGTGAAGGACACGATACTCTTCCACGTACTGCCAACACATTACTGGCAACAAAACACGTCCAACCATCTCGTTCCATGGTCAGCCAGAGAGACACCGAAGGGAGGTACATTTATATGGGAATCACTACAGCCCTGGATAAAATAATTCATGAAGACCTGTATACCTGTCAGTCCATAGAAGTTTTGGTAAATGTCGATGGCGTTTCTCTCTATCGCAGTTCGAGACAGCAATTTTGGCCCATTCTGATAAAAGTTTTCCACCCCGACTATGATAGTCACCCAGCTATTGTAGGGATATACACAGGCGACTCAAAACCAAAATCTGCTAATGATTATTTAAACGACTTTGTTAAAGAAGTCATTGATCTTTGTGAAAACGGAATCATCATAGGATCGACGTCTTATAAGTTTGAGCCTCCGGTATTTGTTTGTGATACGCCGGCTCGCGCGTTTTTGAAACGTTGCAAAGGTCACACAGGTTTCTACAGTTGCGAGCGCTGTGTAACAGAAGGCCAAACAGAAAAAAAAAACCACAGGATATTCCCAGAAGTGAATGCTACATTACGAACTCACGAGTCATTTAAAGAGTATCATCAGCCTACGCATCATTCGGAAAAAGAAGAATCACCTCTGCTGAAACTTCCTCGTTTTGACATAATCAACGACGTCGTCCTTGATCATATGCATTTGCTTTGTGCAGGTATTATGAAGACTATCATTGAAAAAATCACAGGCTCTCAGAAAAATGTGGCACGCTTATCCAGAAGATGCAGGGTAACATTGAGAGATAAACTTCTTGGAGCGAAACACGATGTGCCCTGTGATTTTCAACGGAACGAATTCGATATAGATGACTTGGTAAACTGGAAGTGTACACAATATCGATTTATTATATTCCATATTGGTGCGATTATATTTCGTAATGTACTATCAAAAGAAATGTACAAGCACCTTCTTTTGTTACTTGTGAGCTGTCGAATGTTGGCGGACCCTGCATTGGCCACAAAGTATACAAACTACATTAAGGGGGGAGACCGGTTTAGACCGATCGAAAAATCGACTTTTTTTTATTGCATAAATTGTTAGTATAACTACTCAAGAATATGTAGTCAAAATTTGAAAGCACAATTCGCACTAGTTCCGATGCTATGAGCACTTAAGCGGGCGGTAGTTCGAACAGAGCGGTCGCTCAGGGGCCCTTTTTCGGTGACCTGCCTCAACAGACAATACCGCTGTATGTACTACGCGTATGAACAAGAAGAGGAATTGCTATATGGTGCTAGAATAGCTGATTAACCAGTGAGCAGTTTATATAATTAATTACTGCCTTGAATTTCTCGTTTTCGCTTCATTTGAATTCAAACGCGTTTTTCTCGAAACGACGTTTTTTCAACTTGTGGG
The DNA here is from genome assembly GCA_944452935.1 of Rhogogaster chlorosoma. Lineage (NCBI taxonomy): Eukaryota > Metazoa > Arthropoda > Insecta > Hymenoptera > Tenthredinidae > Rhogogaster > Rhogogaster chlorosoma. The sequence continues at coordinate 18,973,954 of OX101797.1, read as the reverse complement.
CATTCTAGCTCAAAAAGTTATTGACCAATCGTTCTGAAATTTGGTGTGAACATTCTTTATTCAATTCAGATCTAGATGAACCTAATTCCGGGATTATATGATTATTAAAAATATGTTTTTCTATGCGAAAAAAGTGACAAAATATGGTATAAAAACATAACATTGTCTTCAAACACCTCAAAAAAATGCAATTTTCAATATTTTTTTACTCAATCAGGTTCATATTCTTAGGAAATATGTTGCTAACAAAAAAAAAATTGTGATGATTACGGATGAAAATTGCTACCACAGGAATGCCCGCAAGCAAAATACTCCGATGGCAATCGTCCATGGACAGCACGATCTGACGACACTATTTCCGGCGGAAATTGCTTGAAAAAATTCCTAAGTGCACTTGAAAACATGAATAAAATATTCCCAAATTTGAAAAAAATTCTGTTTATTCCGTCCCTATGTAAAAAATTCACGAAAAACAACAAAATTTCGGCCTCCTAAACCGGTCTCGCCCCTTAAGAAGTTGCTGACAAAGTTTTTTTTTTAATGCCATCGTACTATGGATCTGAGAGTCAAATAATGAATTTTCACAACCTTATTCATTTGGCAGACGATGTTGAACATATGGGATGTCCGTTAACATTATTCTTAGCATTCCCTTTTGAAAATACCGCAGGGAAAATCAAGAAATTAATTCGGACTCCACGAAATCCTCTTGCGCAGGCAGCAAACAGGTTAGCAGAGTTAGATTCGCTCCCACAAAATTATGTTCGCCCTCGTGCCGAGGTCAAAAGCGCAGTCTTTGTTAAAGACTCTTACTCGGAACTAAAACAAGTCGATATTCATAACACTACTCTCAGAACATCCCATCCAGATAATGTGGTAGTCATTGGCAACCAAACGATTTTCGAAATCCACCTGATAACGGTATTAAAAAACTTCAGTCATATCAAAAAAGCTGAATATATATCTCTTAGTGGATACACGCACAAAATAAACGGGAACGTCTTCGATTATCCTCAACCTTCGTCGTTCGTTAGCATTTTTGAACTAGGGGATCGTAATACTGAACTGCGAACAGTCTTGGCAAGTGAAGTGCAGCGAAAGTGCATCGTTTTGAATATTCAAAACAAGAAATATTCAAGCAATTTCCTTCATAACTAATTAAACAAAATTATCAAAAACGTCCGAATAAAAATAAAAAATTTAATATATTTCTTTTCATATTTAATTCGCGGTAATTTCGATAGAACATCGCGATATCTATCAATAATTATAAACATATAATATAATTTTCCGAGACCTCCGTAAATATTACGTAATTCACTCAAGATTTTAAATAAATATTTATATTCAAAAGTTCGCTGTAAATAATCGGAAGTTCAAATTGTGAGGTGAGGATTTACGAAGCTACAAATCTTTGACAGCTCGATCGTTGTAGTACATGGGTGCGTTTCTGTATTATTATTATTATTATTATTATTGTATTGGCCATGGGCCTACGCATGCGCGTTTCGGGCCATGCAGCCATCACCATAGTTTCTGTATTAAACGAGGACAGAACGACGTTTCTGGGACGAAAACTGCCATACCTTTACGGGCAAACGTTATACCGTTATACCAACGAATTTGATTATACGAACAAAAGAAAAATCGAGCGTTAAAATTTCTATATTTCATTTACTTCAGCCGTTTATCCTGAGATATACATTCGACAAAGACAGGTGAGTAATGTTTCATAATTTTATAAAATATTTAGTAGCCACTTTCTTTCTATATTGGCTTCATGATAACGCACATAACCTCCAATTTGACAAACGTGCGGTTATACGTTGTAAACGTAAATAGTTTTTCTTGCTGATTCCACGTTGCTCGTTTATTTATTTGTTTTAGAACGATGCTGCAAGAATCAACCAAGTTTGCAGTCGTTGCATTCCCGGGTGAAAAAATTGACGGGAAGGTTGTAATCGAACTCGTGCCGAAATCGTGGATTCTGTCGATAAAAAATGTCCTGTACTCTCGGTATCCACCGAAAAAAGAATATCAGTATCTTGAGGAATGGGCTAAAAACGAGGTGGTCCCACATTCTACATGGGACACATTCAAGGTGAAAATAATAATAGAGGCCGGTGAGTACTTGCAGTGTAACACCACTTTTATCTCTACGGTTAATAAGTATCAAGTATCGAACCTTTATTTTCCCAGAAAATTATGATCAAGGTGTACGACGCTTGGAACGAGCGTTTGAAGAAACACCAGAGCCGAGTGCAGAGGAAGTCACTGATCAAGATACTCAAGGTTCGTCACGTCCAATTCTGAAGAAAGTCGCTGAGCAGTACGAGGACTTAGATAACCTTCCGTTTCTCAAAGAAAATTTCTTTGAGGGGACGACGAACACAAGTTCAAATAATTCACCGTTAGCCAAACGAAAACGTATGGCAGAAACTGATGGACATCGTAGACCCTCAATAACTTGCGTTACTTCTGGGCTATTTGCGTCTACTCACCGCTGTAAGTATAATTATTGTTGCAAAGCGGAGTCCCCATCTCTGCTGCCATGTGTAAGGGCCTCGAAGCCAAAAAAAAGCATGTTTTCCTGATTTCTTTTTCACATTTTATACAAATTATTTTATTCAAAATGTTAAGTACATCAAAGAGTAGGATTTCAACAGTATTAAAGGAAAATTCCATCCAAAAATGTTGGAAAAATGGTGGGCACGATAACTCGTGATAGGTTTATCCAAAATTAAAAAACCAAATATTTTCTGTTAGTAGATAAGTATAGCTCGTGATTGAACGAAGGATTTTTTTAAAATTACAACTAATTTTACAAGGCTATACGTAGTGTAAATTGTACCAAAAAATGTATTATTTTGCATACAACTCTGCCAAAAATTCACATTTCAATTTTTTTTTAAATCCGGCGTTCAATTACGAGCTATAATTATCTACTAACAGAAAATATTTGGTTTTTCAATTTTAGATAAAGCTATCACGAGTTATCGTCAAGCGTGGATCCAGAGGGGGGGGGGGGGGGGGGGTCACGAGGGTCATGACCCCCCCCCCCATGGAAAACACATCGCGTGTAATCGTCCCCCTAATTTTGAAGATACAGTACTGATTTTCTGATTTTTTTTACTCTGATACGAACATGACCCCCCCCAAATCAGAAGTTTGGATCCGCGCCTGGTTATCGTGACCACCGCGTGGATACTTTTTTTTGAGGGAACCAGGTCCCACCGACTGGATTTCCAACATTTTTCGATGAAATTTTTTAAAAATACTGTTGAAATGTTTGATAAACTGAACATTTTGAATAAAATAATTTATATATAATGTGAAGAAAAAAAATCGAGAAAACATGCTTTTTTTTTACTTCGATACCCATGTAACCCCTCAAAATCTTTCTTACACTATCGTTTGTGCTCTAGTTGTCCACAGTCTTCCTTACGTTATACTTTTTACTTTGTGGTGTCCACAATTTTGCTTACGCTATAGTTCTCACTGTGCAGTGTCCAAAAGTTACTTGCGCCATAGTTTTCACTCTACAGTGTTCAATAATAATTTTCAGCAATTTTATTACAATTTCATTAACATTCATTCGTTGAAATAAATAAATAAATAAATCAATCAATCAAGCAATGAATCAATAAATAAATAATAAATAAATACTATCAAGTGAGAGTGATCTTGTTTTGTATGAATTTTGCAATTTCTGTTTCAATTTTTTTTCCGGCTCTCACGGCTGGCAGGCAATACAAAATTATTGCTGACAGTAATTCGGAACCTGCCAATAAATCAACTTTTGATAGGGTTTTCAAAGATTTTCTCGCTGGGATTAGCGCTCGGGAGGTGCTCAGCAAGAGCAGAGCAGCGAGCAACGATTCGTCGGCCAGCACAAACCGAAACTATGCGACAAATAACGGTTCCCCCGAAAATTCATCGATTGACAGTGAATATTGCTCATAAGTAATATTTTATTAACGTGGTTCGAAAATTTTATTAATTCTTGTATTATTTTTTTCAGTCACAGAAATCGAACGTCCGACAGTCAACAATAACTGGGGTTTTTTTTTTTTTTTCTTAACAGATAAAGGATAAACAGAATTGATAATACGGACGGGAAAAAAAATAGTCTATTTTGTGAATTTCAGACGAATTGTTAGAGCTGATTTCTAAGGAGCAGAAGGAATCCGAAAAACGCATCTGTAACAAAATTGAGAGCGCGAAACGGAGTATCATCTATGATATACAAAAAAAACTCGAAACCGTCATTGCAAACATCCATGCTGCAGCAGGAGTGATTCACGGGACGGATATTACGAAGCAGCAGGCTGTACTGGCAATTCAGCTGCCAGCGCAGACCCTCGATGAGTTTGCCGATTTAGAAACGAATTTAATTGAAGCTGAAAAAAAGACGGCAATGGTGAACTATTTATATAATAATTTATAGTTCGTGTTTGTATTTAATAATTGTTCGAATTATTATGAACTTGACTCTTTTTTTCTTCCAGAAAGCGATAATGAGTGCAAATACTATCGGCAAGACTCAATTAAATGCCGCTATAGGCAATATTCTTGGGAAAATTATCGCAAAGGCCGTTCAGCTGCAGTACAGTGCTTGTGGTCGAGAGTCCCGTGTGCAGGGGATGAAAGTTAAAAAACTAAACTTCAGCGCAACGCGTACGTACAAGTGTATGTTTGGTAAGTTCCCCTTTAATATAATTTAATTCGATGTTAGATACGTTCAGTTGATGATAAACGTCTATTTGTTGCAGACGTATTGAAGGATGTGTACAACGAAAATGATCAGACAATATTATCCTCTACAAGTCCATGGCTGTCAGGTGCAGGTGACCGTGACCACAGTAGATCGGTCCGACAGGCAGTCGACTAACCCCGCATTATTACACCCACCGACTACATGATACGTTCGCTTGTGAAATACCTATATAATCAAACTACTGTGGTGTACCTATATAAGAAAACTACTATGATATACGTATATAATAAAACTACTGTGATGTACGTTTATAATAAAACTACCGTGATGTAAACTCCGCATTCAGCCCGTATGCCCACTCTAAACCCTAAAACCAATTTTTTACCGTTTTTTTACTATCGGTCGGTATCTCGCATAACCTCAATATTTCGTCATGTATACTGTACTGGCACACGAATCGCGCCCGATGCTGGGCCATCGTCGGCGCCCAGCCCTGGATAGGTGTTAGCAAGCCAATACCGGCAACACACTGGGTCAGGACTGGGAGTGACCACCGGGACAAGACCCGAAGCCTGGCACCCAGGACTGGCCCAACGCTTGGCCATATGCATTGACTAAAGATTGTAAAGACGGCCAGCCACGGGCAATTTTTTGAAGCCCGGTCCGGGGGCACCGCGGGGCACGAAGGTAACGGCAGATTTCCAAATGACTGGTCTGTCGGTATGGAAGGACCGTCTAGTGGGTTGGTTATTATTAGCTGTGCCAATAAGTAGGTCTGCTATATATCGACCGTGCGACTGTTTGACCTGCACAGCCTACAAAAATGGAGTCATTTATACCAACTGTATTATATAGGGCATTCCCATCAATACCCAATTATGTTGGCTAGTTTCTTAACAATTTTTGGAATGTATTGAACTCAATATGTATGTTTAGAATATCCATTCCAAAATTCTTTACGTGTTTTTGCTATGAATCCTTTTTCAACCTATTTTATATTTTTTAGACTTTCAACTCGATGTAGTTTTTCCCAAGTTAGAACTGATAAAATCTTGGATTCGAATCGTTCAGTAGCTTTTGAGTCAGTCAAAAAACAACATTTTTAATGATGATATCTCGAGAATGGATCAACGGATTTAGATGATGGTCTCAATCGGTCGGACTCGCGTCAACTCAAATCTGATTGAATTTTGAAATCAATCCATACAGTACTTTTCGAATAAATTGAATGATCCATCACAATCATAATAATTAAGACAATCATATTTCGTAGGAAATATATTGTGACCGATAAAAGAATATTCTCTGAGTGGGAAGATCGAGGGTTGGCCCATCGTGATCAACCAAATCACCCGCTGGTGCTTATTCATTATAATGGGTATAAAAATATACATATTTATCATTGCAAAGTTCTAATTTTTTTCTACGAAACTAAAAATAATTTGCAACTCAGAAATATTTTTCGTTCCATATTTCATCACGCACAGAAACCACGACTCAAAAACCGCGAGAAGAGCAAAATTATTAGTTGCGAATTGTTTCTACTTTTATACGAAAAATTTTAACCACATGATAGAAGATATTCGTTTTTCACCGCAATTTCTTTTTTCTCCTGAAAATGAGCCGTGTGGTGGAGGCTATTTTTTATCTACGTAAAATATTTGAAACTCGGTGGTGCACGCGTTCCCATTGAGCTAAGGACCTGGGTTGGGATTCTAGGATCTCCGCTAACTCCGCTAACTCCGCTAACTCCGCTAACTCAGCGAAGGCCGTTGGTTGGCTGAGGAGCGGCCAATCGGCGCTCGTTTCGGGTAGTATGGTAAATACTAACGACGTACGATGGCGCTGTGGGCTCTGCCTGGCCGCTAGTCGTACAAACGCGAGGCCCACTTACACTTGATATACATGCATGTATACCACATGTACTACAAGGATAAACCGAATAAATGAAAAAAAAAGAAACAGAACGAATAATCGAATTGAATTGAATCTTTATTTTCATTTATTCGATTTATCCTTGTGGCACATGTGGTACACATGCATGTATATCAAGTGTAAGTGGGCCTCGTGTTTGTATGTAAGACTAGCGGCCGAGCAGAGCCCACAGCGCCATCGTACGTCGTCAGTATTTACTATACTACCCGAAACGAGCGCCGATTGGCCGCTCCTCAGCCAACCAACGGCCTTCGCTGAGTTAGCGGAGTTAGCGGAGTTAGCGGAGTTAGCGGAGTTAGCGGAGTTAGCGGAGATCCTAGAATCCCAACCCTGATGTTCCAGACACATTGTTAGTCTAGGATTTAGAACAGATATGGGGGGGGGTCAAAATTCCTTTCACCCGAAAATGATGATCGCCATAATATATCTATTTTTTGATTTGTGTTCATTGGTTTTATATTAAAATGTAATTGACGAAAATTTATAACTTTTTTTTTTAATAGTGAAAATCGTCTCTAAATTTTTTTTGCATCTCTCTAGCCTTATTTCCATTCTTTAGTATGTCAACTTCAAGAAAAAAAACAAAAAGGGCATTAATTTCGTATGTTCAGAAGTCCCTCGAAAAGGTCTAAGGTACTCTACTTGGAAACTTAAAAAATCTTAAGCGACCTTTAAAATTGAAGGCCCGGATCGAATAACCCTCCTAGCACTCGGCCGAGTCAAAAAGTGAGTCATGGTGACCAAATTTTACAAGTTGCAGAAATGAATTTTGAAAACTCCTATCATGCAGAGGATCGATAAAGACAACTTTTTTGCATGGAATGTTTATTTCAATAGTCAATAGTTTTCGAGAAAAAGATGAAATTTGCAAAATCGTCAAACCGATTTGCACCACGTTTTTTAAACTTAACTCGCTCTAACTTCGGCAAATATAAATGGATCTTTTTGATTTTTGGCATGCAGTCGTAGAATACGCTAGCGCTGCTGATAAAGTCATAAAAAATTACATATTAAATAGTTTTTATTCAATAAATCAAACAAAACCAGCGAGTGAGTTTTTATAAGATTATGTTCGTTCAAAGAGAAAAAGTGTGCTATGAAGTTGAAGTCTCGAAAGACTTTCAGCGAGGAATTTGTTCGTTAACATAACGGGAAGATTCTCGGAAATTTTCAGATCATTTGGATGAGAAACTATAAAGATAGAGCGATTTTAAAAAACTCGGGCTATGCGTGCGGTCTCAATCTTGCGAGCTGTGCGAGCGCGACATAAGGAGTGTGTGTGTGTACTTTTTTTTACAGACAAAAAAAAATACGAAAAAGGAGAAAAAGTAATTTCTCTGTAATACACTTACTGTAAATAAATTTTAATGTATAAAATAAATAAACGAAAATGTTTTGTTTAAAGTTTCAAATGTAGTATGTTGAATTCAAAACTTATAAACTGAATAATTTAAATATTTTTTTTTTTTCAGAGAATATAATAACTACAACTATCTATAAATTGTTTATCTTCCAATTCTTATCCGTCTGAATAATCAATAAGGTATTAAAAAAAGTAAATCATTCTCGCTACACTCAACCTATTGTTGTTTGTATATTATACGTTCAACACACACTCCTTATGTCGCGCTCGCACACCTCGCAAGATTGAGATCGCACGCACAGCCCGAGTTTTATAACATCGCTATATCTTTATAGTTTCTCATCCAGATGATCTGAAAATTTCTGAGAATCTTCCCGTTATGATAACGAACAAACGCCTCGCTGAAAGTCTTTCGAGACTTCAACTTCATAGCACACTTTTTCTCTTTGAACGAACATAATCTTATAAAAACTCACTCGCTGGTTTTGTTTGATTTATTGAATAAAAAATATTAAATATGTAACTTTTTATGACTTTATCAGCAGCGCTAGTGTGTTTCACGACTGCATGCCAAAAATCAAAAAAATCTGTTCATATTTGCCAAAGTTAGAGCGAGCTAAGTTTAAAAAACGTGGTGCAAATCGTTTTGACGATTTTGCAAATTTCATCTTTTTCTCGAAAACTATTGACTATTGAAATAAACTCTCAATGCAAAAAAGTTGTCTTCGTCGATCTTCAACATTATAGTATTTTTAAAAATTCATTTCCGCAACTTTTAAAATTTGATCACCAGGGCGGCGATTCTGGATCTTTTCATGTTTATAGCGACCGTGCTATAATGCAGATAGCGACCGTTTATAGCGACTGCTAGCGAGCGCCGACGCAACGTTTTGCATAAAATCTGAGGGCTGTTAGATGACGAATGGAATAATAATAAACGCGGAGCCTGTTCATGAGGCTAGTGCTTGTAGCCAATGAACAGCCTGCATTCGTGGTTTCATCTCGATGCCGATTTTGGCGGGAAATGTGCCGGAAGGCAGGAACCCTTATGCCGCATATTACAAGCGTCAAGAGCGGCGCCTACTTAGATAGTTACAATTCCGCCCGGGCGCTATATAACTGTATTTCGTTTGTTTTAGGCGCTATATCCACGATCGGCTATTCACGCTTTCGGAGGGTGGCGTTAAAACGGGTAGCGCCGATGCCGGTCGCTATGAACCGGTCGCTATCTACATACCCTGTGTTTATGTGACATAAAAGTGGCAATTTTCAACCTTTCAAATCAATATTATTATTATGCGATTAAATTTGAAATATAACTGTGACATGTAGTGCGAACACGTTGTTATCTAACGTTTAATTCATTTTCGTAATTTAGTACGATTTTGAAATCATCAACTATCGTGGTGAATGTGAAATTGATTCAGCAGAGGTTATACGAGAATATCGGTACCGCCAAAGGTTACCGCTTATGTGGATGCTTTATGGATCATGATTGTAGTGGTTGAACGCTACAAAATAGATCATTAAATTCACGGTAAGCCTGAGTCTGTAATTCTATACTATTGTTTATGAGATGAATATTATATTTATAATTAAAAATACATATATTTTGTACCCGATGATTCTGATTCATTATTCAATCAGACCGTACACTGCGACGTTTAATTTCAAATCACTCATGGTGTTACACAGATACCGTTCATTGGAAGAATTAATTTTTGAGATACAATAATCACAAGAAGTAAATTAACCTATAGATAGCTGCTGATGAATGGACTGTTGGATCAAGCTGAAGGTACATGATGAATCGGACGAAGCTAACAGCTTCACTACACCGGAGATTCAATGAGATAAACTTCATAGCGTGACGATCGATTATGCAATATGTATACATACCTATATATGCTCAACGACTGCTAATCATATCGATGACAAAATAGATGTTATCGGATGTCTTTCAAACGTAAGTACAACTAACACAAATTTGTGCTATTGTAGCTAAGATAATGGAAATTATGATAGTAATGGAAATGTTTAGCATATAAAATCAAAGATACTGTGATAAATTATTATTTCTGATTGTGAGCCAACTAAATATTGTCTTTTTTGTAGGTGCTGTGTGTGTGAAGAATTGGGTGGTCCTTTTTTTGGTCAAGTTTCTGTTTTATAGCTCCCATGGGCTGAAAAGTCTCCGGAAAATAAAAGTAACCGAATTTTCAGCCTCGTAGCTCAACTCTGAGTGTCAAAAGTAATCGCACGTTTTTCAAATGGTGAAATTCGACAGCTTTACCGAAGTACTTATAATTGAGCTAGGAGGCTCCAGCTTCGGGTACTTTTTTTCCAACGCTTTTAGAGACATTTTAGCACATGTGATCAATATAAATAGAATTTGAGCAAATTAGGGATTACCCTAGTGAAAGATCAACATATTATTGAGTATTATTATTGAAGACACCCGAAGCAGAGTTATAGGCAACATCAAGTGGTGACATCAGCTTCACGCAAACTTTGAGTGTCAATCTACGATGAATAAAATAATTTACTTCAATAGGTTTCTTGGAATCAAAATAGTATAGATTTTTTTTATAATGCGTATATTGATAATTCGGTGATTAATGACATGGTGGCCACTCTGGGTCAGGCGAATCAGGGAAATCAAGGAAAAGTCAGGGCATTTGAAAATGGTCATGTAAATGTATGATTTGATAGAAAATGATACAACAGTTATGTAAAATTTATAGTTGCCTTGATGGATTTGTATGGAAAATATAGTTTAATACTTTATCAAATTAATTGTGTTGGTGATACACACGGAAGTACACACTAAATAAATCGAAAAAATTATATATCGTATACGAATACTGCTGCAATACAATCATTTCAATGTTATAATAATGTCAACATCAGCGAGAATACAATAAATACACAATAAAGGTCATTGGTTAAATATTTATATGATGTGTTAATGTACCTGTATGATTCTTGTCTGTTTTATGAAACTCCGTTATGCAGTTACAGGGCAGGGGGTCACAGAGAATTAAAACTTAAAGAGAGAGGCTATACCGAAATCTAAGAGAAATAGTTATTCAGCTTTGAAATGTATAAAAAAGGTCCAATAAGCAAAAACCTATATCAAATTCTAGATTATGGTGATATCTATATTTCGAAAAAATTTCAATAAACAACAACAACTACACAACTTGACATGGGCGTTTGTTAATTGGACCTTTTCTACACCTTTAAAAAATGATAAACTATTTTTTACTATTTTTAGTATAGGCCAGCCTCCCTCTAGTCAGTAATGGTAAATAATATATTAACACTACTGTATAATATTTGCTAAATATTAATACTACATGCTGCTAAAATATTTGTTCCCGCATAAAAATAATTAGTTAACTGGCAGAATTACGTACTTACCTCATATTCACTCATAAATTCTATGCTGTCTCATTAAATAGTGGTTTACATCAATTTAAACTTTTCGCGCAAAATTGTTGAAGAAGAACACACTATAGAGTATTTCGAAGCGATAGAGTAACAAAACTCTCACCCGAACGAACACGGATAGAGTGTTCTCATTGGCTACAAGCACTAGCCTCATGAACAGGCCTCGCGTTTATCATTATTCCATTCGTCATCTAGCAGCCCTCAGATTTTATGCAAAACGTTGCGTCGGCGCTCGCTAGCAGTCGCTATAAACGGTCGCTATCTGCATTATAGCACGGTCGCTATAAACATGAAAAGATCCAGAATCGCTGCCCAGGTCACTTTTTGACTCGGCCGAGCGCTAGGAGAATGATTCGATCCGGGCCTTCATTAATATCAAAATATCGACTAGAAAATTTCAGGATCCTGATCATTTTTCGAGACGAGAAAGAAAAGGAAAAAAAAACGATTTCCGACGATTTTGGATATTTTTAAAACTTTTGAGCGACCTCTTAAAATTTTTTTTTTTTTTGAGCTGCGCTTTGAAGGGGGCTCTTGAAACATGATAAACTGACATATTTTCGTAAGAGACTCGAAAAAAACAAATATTCGTTTTTTTTGGGCCACCCTAATATATATACCGTGAGTATTCGTGTATGCGGGTCGGTTGGATCCGCCCGATCCAGAATTTGGCGTTTCGGCACTGCCTTTCCGCCGTTCCTTGTTCGCGCTGGTTGCCTTCTGCTTTCACAGGTAGGCAAAGCGCGCGGAGTACAATTTTATGGTTAGATTGCGGTTAGGATTTTCAGTATGAAATAGTACATTACGTTACGACTACGGAAAGGCTTTTTTGGCGAAGCGAAAGGTTTACGGCACGAGCCGAAGGCAAGTGCTGTAACGAGGTTCGTCAAAAAGCCTTTACGTACGAGAAACGGTCTAATTTTTTCAGCATTCTAGCCTCAAAATCGCAACTTCGTCGCGATTTTCCGGCTTTTGTGATGAAAAATTGTTCCGATAATCTGTCCATTATTATTCGACGAATAAATAATACTTTCAAAACGATTCAATGCAATTCAGAAGAAACTGAAGCAGCTGAGTCACGAGAATATTTATTAGCGAATCCTGTAAAAGAGTGTAGAGAAGGATAAATTGTACCAGGCAATAAAGACAATTTTATATTACAGTCACTAAATTAACAGAGAGTGAATTACATTCAGGTTGCAAATTAATGTATTTAGCCACAAATGAAAACAACTTTCGAGATTTTTGACGAACGAACAACAATTTTATTACTATTACATTTCGATGAAAATTATTATTAATCAGTGTAACTGATAACTGATGAACAAATAAAAACAAATTCTTCTGAATTGCATTGAATCGTTTTAAAAGTATTATTTATTCGTCGAATAATAATGGACAGATTATCGGAACAAATTTTTCATACTGAAAATCCTAACCGCAATCTAACCATAAAATCGTACTCCGCGCGCTTTGCCTGCCTGTCAAAGCAGAAGGCAACCAGCGTGAACAAGGAACGGCGGAAAGGCAGTGCCGAAACGCCAAATTCTGGATCGGGCGGATCCAGCCGACCCGCATACACGAATACTCACGGTATATATATATATATATATATATATATATTGTGACGCGCACTGCCGACGGTGGGGATACTCCCGTGACAGGCAACGCCAGCAAATACGGGACGATCCGCGGTGGGATGGCTAGAGGTTGAATTTAATTTAGAAAAACCCAAAACTACTATAATTTGGAAAATATTAAATTCACGACAGTCTAAAATGTTGGGCGCCAGGTACCTAATGGTACCGCGATACCTCAATGACCCAAAAGCAAAACAAAAAAAGGCAAAAATAATTCAAAAGAAGAAGATAATCGAAACCGAAATCAATAAAAATTAAACTATATCTCGAAAGCACACAAGTTCCGCGTTAGCTCAGGGTGAGGGGAACATGGGGGCGAAATAATTAGGGCGAAGCGAACAATTTATGGTTTATGGAATTTCAACAAAGAAACCAGTATATATTTTTTTTTTAAATAAAACAATACGATCTTTCCCGTTCAGTATAGGGAAAATATCGTTACGAGCAAATTAATACGACCGAATAATCAATCACGAAGTCATAATACAATAAATAATATTCAATATTAAATTAAAAGTCGGTAGGCAGAAAGCCTTAAACCAAGAAAAACACGACAATGGAAACAGCTGATAGACTAGCAGGTATGTAGGTCACAAAAGAAACAGTAGGTCATATGGTAACACAGGACAGATAACCCAAATAAAACAACACAAGTATCTTAGGATAAGGTAGGAAGGAATGACGTGATATTACAGTATGACGTCAGGTCGATAACGTCGGGGAATGCGGAAGGATCCGGAATCAATTTTTACGGGACTCTAACAATTAATGAGGGCTAGATCGATAACGTAGGACTTTCTAAAGAAAGTGCAAAGCGTGGAAGACGCGAACAACCGACTCAATCCGAATTCACCCGAACATTCCCGAATATTTGAAGAAGAAACACAACATACAACTATGTAACACTAACTAATTAAACAAATGGCGAGTTATAAAGGTTTGATAAAATAATAAATATACGACGGAAAATAAACCAGCTCAAGTTCCCCACTAATTTAAGAGAATTTATATAATCAGACTCTTAAAATCAACTTCCTAGGCTCTATGATAATTAAAGGAAAATTTAATTGATTTTGAGGGGATCGGTCTTTCTGGAAATTATGGCGGAATTGAGAACAAGGAAAGCGTGGCTTCGGTTTTTGATTGAACCGAAAGGAAAATTATTAAGGAATAAAAGGGGGGTTTTTATCTCAGACTCAACGTCTACAAATTAAATGAACAGGGATAGGATTAGTGTGGACCTCTCCAGGACGATTTAGACCGATAAATCCAATAAGTCAGGGACGAAAAATCACAAGGGGAAAAAGAACGCTATCGAGGAAATAATTATTTTTGAAGCTAATATTCGCGAAAAATCGATTCACTCTTCACCAGAATATCAATAGGGGACACAAAATTAATAGGACTAAACAATTAACCCGATACAATAAAGCTAAAACACGAAAATCCCAATATTATACGAATGGCGTCACCCTCGTTGAGGCCTGACCCAACTACGTAATCACACAATGCAACAAGAAATCGATCAAATCAATCAATACATGGGCGAAAGCCTACCTTTTAGTAGTACTCAGGGACACAACACAAACAGAGTTTAAGGTTGACAATTTAGGGTGCTATTGGGATCTAATTTCTTCAAATCTTAAATCAATCAATAAAAAAAATTTTCACAAGCCAACAAAAGATGCTCTTAACGCAACGCTATCCAAGCAAGAAGTGGCGGGCTCGCGCCCGTCGTTAAGGGAATCAACAAGAGGGGTGGGGTTTTCGCGAAGACATCATTATTGGTCCTTTTCAAATGACGCTGTGGGTGTTCTTTCTTCCGCGTCGCGGCCTGGCAGGGCCCGTTGGTTTTCAGAGCTTTCGCGAGGATGACGTAAGGTGGCGGGCTGACGTTTTCGATATCCTGGAAGGCGGAATTTCTGCATGTAACCGGTGAACGAGGCCGGTGAGTGATGTAGGAGAGGAGGGCGACAGGGGAGACAGTTTTGCAGCGCTCTTCCAGGCATATCTCTGGATACGACGTTCTCTGCTTCCTCGCTACTGACTCTGAGACTTCCAGGTTACCTGCCAGTAGTGTTCTTAAGAAGGGATGATCTCCCTCGGCGGTAGAGTCACGATGAGATTACATAAGAGACATAGGAACAGGATAGGAATTAATATACAGGGTTATAGGTTACAATCGGGACCTTGGGAACTTGAGCTTCGGTACTTCTTGCTTCGATACGGAATTATTACAACGGGAGGTCGCTGTCGCCGGGAGAAGAGGCGATGGTCTCTACGCGGCAGCTAATCTGCCACGTTACAATATATATATATTGTAACCGGTGTCTCGACTAAGATCGGGTACACCTAGGAGAAGGCCGGGCTACAAACCTGGGGCTCCTGGGGAAACTCGTGTTGGGCGCCAGACTTCGGGCTCGAAGTCCTCACTCTCTCTCACTCGCTTACGGCTAACTAGTCTAGGGGTAGAGGGATTTCGTGGGGGCGTAGAATAAAGACACCGAAGAAAAATTACGTTGACTAAAATTTTTATTAAAAGAAAAAAAGAAAAGGTGGCGAATTTGGGATCACGCCCGCTACCTGGCGTCTTACAATGACTTATCAGATTAAAGGAAATGAAATTGATTCTACTCTACTCTAATTATTTTAATAATGAAATAAAAGAAAATCAAACGCAAGGAAAAGAATCTCTGTCGTTGCTTGCTGTCTGTCGGAGGCTCTCTCTCTCTCGCTCACGCTCACCGCAGTCCAGCGAGTCAGCTGTCACGCTGCGTGGCTCTCGCGAGCTCTCGCAAGCAAGTGACGCTCCGCGGACTTGGCGGGAGGGGAGGGGGTTAGCGGGGGATTGCCGGAGCTCGGTCTCGGCGCACCTGAGTGCGTCGCGTGACGACACAGCTCGGGCAAGATGGCACCGACACAGAATCGTCTGTCGGCTGCGCAGCGATGCTGAATAGCACGGCTTAGCGCAGCACAAACAACACGTGATCGGCTGCCGAGTCGTTCGAAAGCAACGGCTCGCGGGTAACCGTCGGAGACGTCCCAGCGGGTTGGTTTCTACTGACTCTCAGGGTTTTCTCAGGACCAAAAGATGTACTGGTTCCTACCTTTGCTGACCGCTCTCTGCTTCATACACCGGGACGCAGGGGGAAGAGCCTCCAAGCTCCGCGCTCGGTCCGGGGATGAAGCAAGTGTCGGATGTAACCCAGCGGTAATCCAAGTACTCGTTTGCCGACGTCCGAGAATTATCGCAGGATCGCAAGATCGTGCCGGGGAAATCGCTCTCACAACACAAATTACTGATCTCTAATGGCTCGCTAGCCCTCACTCTCACTCTCACTCTCTCTCTCTCTCTCTCTCTCTCTCTCTCTCTCTCTCTCTCTCTCTCTCTCTCTCTCTCTCTCTCTCTCTCTCTCTCTCTCTCTCTCTCTCTCTCTCTCTCTCTCTCTCTTATCTATTTCGCTCAGGAAATTTGCTCGAGGCAGTTCCTTCCGAGCTCCGAAATAGACTGAGGATCGTCTCCGTAATCATTAGTTCCTTTCTGCGGCGTTCGTCCTACGAGCGCTGATTCTTGCCGGTCAGCTGCGAACAGCAGTACACGGTCAAGACAGCCATGCGGGAGGAAGGCGGCAAGAATTTAACTAGCGAAATCGGTGTACGACGCTCTGTACGCGCGTCAGGCTCAATAGGAGGAGGTCATAACGTTTTGCCACGTTACAATATATGGGGCTTTCCATCCATTATCGCCGACGTTTGACCTCGACATTTTTTTTTTTGCCTAATTTTTTCTTATGTTGTAGTACTATATCGAAAGATCATCTGTGATTTTTTTTTTAATTTTCCAACAAACCGTTTTTTTTTCATAAATAATAACAACTCTGGAAAGAATACATCCTTCGAAAATTCTGAAAAAAATCACCGATATTCTACGTCCGAAACTCGATTTTTTGACACCCGTCCGATCGTGGATGGTTGAGATCTTCTATTTTTTCAACCAATATCAAGATTGAAGAATCGCTATTCAACATACACAAGTATCCTTGTGGGCTGATAGCATTCATTTTTGATGAAAAAAAAGACAATCCAACGAACGATTTCACTAGTCCAACAATTACCAACAAACAAAACAAACGATTTACAAAAAAAAAACTCAGAAAACTTGAAATTGAACCGCTTCACTTAAAACGCTGTGCGGCTCGATATAATAATTGAACACTCGCAATTTATTAACGGCTGGTTCAATCAGAGTTGAACTTCACGAAAAACTTCTACATATCCTGACAACCATATCATCCACGGGAAGTTCGCGATTGCTTAAACTTACTTCAATAAACCGAGCGATTGGAAATATTCAAAAGCGATTTGTGTATCTACTCGGAAGAAATTTAATAACTTTTTTGGATTGAAAAAACGAAAAATTTTACCATCTACTATCTTGAGAATAGTTTAACACATAACTACTCCAAATCTGCAGTGGAAACTCGTAATATTTTTGGATTTAGAGCGACTTGAAGTGAAAAGGGAGAAACATTCTTCATGTTCAAAAAACTTCGTGTTTTTCCCATCCTTTCGAAAACAAAAAAGAGTTATAACTTTCGGTTATATTTCGGTTCAATTTCAAGTTTTCTGAGTTTTTTTTTTTTTGTAAATCGTTTGTTTTGTTTGTTGGTAATTGTTGGACTAGTGAAATCGTTCGTTGGATTGTCTTTTTTTTCATCAAAAATGAATGCTATCAGCCCACAAGGATACTTGTGTGTGTTGAATAGCGATTCTTCAATCTTGATATTGGTTGAAAAAATAGAAGATCTCAACCGTCCACGATCGGACGGGTGTCAAAAAATCGAGTTTCGGACGTAGAATATCGGTGATTTTTTTCAGAATTTTCGAAGGATGTATTCTTTTCAGAGTTGTTATTATTTATGAAAAAAAACCGGTTTGTTGGAAAATTTAAAAAAAAATCACAGATGATCTTTCGATATAGTACTACAACATAAGAAAAAATTAGGCAAAAAAAAAAAAATGTCGAGGTCAAACGTCGGCGATAATGGATGGAAAGCCCCATATATATGGGTCGTTCCATGTCAATTCAACGACGTTGCGACGGTGACCCTCTTCGATTTTCTTGATTTTTTAATATGTTTTCATAGACGTAGAAAGAAGTCTTCAGCTAAATTTTGAGCTCTTGATCTCCACCCATTCCGGAGTCATCGATTTTTGCTTAAAAAGTGTATATCTTTGACTATAATTATGATAATCTTATTTTATACGGGGTCATTTTTTTTCATTTCTAACGCACTTTCTGTAAAAAAATCAAAAAACTGAGAAATTTGTTTTTTTCAACTTTTTGATGCTTTTTCGGCCATTTTTAGTCAAAAAATATGTTTTTCGTTCAATAGGACACTTTTGATTTTTTTCAAAAAAATTCACAAAATTCTACGTTGAAAAACAAAATTTTTGAGCCATAACTCAAGATGGGCTTCAAATAACTTCTAGTAAAAAAAATTAATAAACAATTTTTTTTCTGTTATTCTGATTTATTATACAGAAAAAAAATTGAAAAACAACTAGAAGTTATTTGAAGCCCATCTTGAGTTATGGCTCAAAAATTTTGTTTTTTAACGTAGAATTTTGTGAATTTTTTTGAAAAAAATTAAAAGTGTCCCATTAAACGAAACACGCATTTTTTGACTAAAAATGGCCGGAAAAGCATCAAAAAGATTTTTTCAGTTTTTTTTTCAGTTTTTTACTTTTTTTCCGGAAAGTGCGTTGAAAATGAAAAAAGATGACCCCCTATAAAATAAGATTATCATAATTATAGTCAAAGATATACACTTTTTAAGCAAAAATCGATGACTCCGGAATGGGTGGAGATGAAGAGCTAAAAATTTAGCTGAAGACTTCTTTCTACGTCTATGAAAACATATTAAAAAATCAAAAAAATCGAAGAGGGTCACCGTCGCAACGTCGTTGAATTGACATGGAATGACCCATATATATATATTAGGGTGATTCGTTTCAAGCGACTATTTTTTTTTTTCGGTCCCGCATCAAAATCTTGTTCTGTATGCTAAAAAAGAAATTCTGTGCAAATTTGAGCCCTTAATTTAATTTCTAAGTACTTTATTTTTGATTTTGAAGTTTTCCTATTTGAAATACACAGGAAACTTAGGATTTGTTTTTCAATGGCTTATAACTTCGCGGCATTTAACGCTATTGCAATGCACTTAGGCTCAATTTGAAGGGGATTAGATACTCTTTGAAAGGACCCCTAACTGTTTGATGTCAACTCATATATTGTGGTATATATATGCCACCAAAGTCATATTTTTGCGAAAAAATCTTATTTTTTGCATTTTCCGGTAGAATGGTCAAAGTTACAGGGAAACTTTGCAAGGTAATTTTGAAGAATATTCAATTTCCTACAAAAAAAGTCCTTCGACCCAAATCTCTAAGATTGATATTTCTCGAGTTATTGACCTTTGACTTTTTTGTAGTATGAAATTACATTTCTAATTACATTACATTACTCATCTTTTTCCTCATTTCCAACTTAAAGAATAAATAATTACTAAAGAATGCAGTGATAGGAAATTGGAATATCAATATACATTCAAAAATTTGACTCAATAATCCATTAAAATTTCATACCACAAAAAAATCAAAGCTCAATAACTCGAGAAATATCAATGTGAGAGATTTGAGTCAAAGGACTTTTTTTGTAGGGAATTGAGTACTCTTCAAAATGACGTCGTCAAGTTTCCCTGTAACTTTGACCATTTCACCGGAAAATGCAAAAAATAGGATTTTTTCGCAAAAATATGACTTTAGTGGCATATATATATCACAATATATGAGTTGACATCAATTAGTTGGGGGTCCTTTCAAAGAGTATCTAATCCCCTTCAAATTGAGCCTAAGTGCATTGCAATAGCGTTAAATGCCGCGAAGTTATAAGCCATTGAAAAAAAAATCCTAAGTTTCCTGTGTATTTCAAATGGGAAAACTTCAAAATCAAAAATAAAGTACTTAGAAATTAAATTAAGGGCTCAAATTTGCACAGAATTTCTTTTTTAGCATACAGAACAAGATTTTGATGCGGGACCGAAAAAAAAAAATAGTCGCTTGAAACGAATCACCCTAATATATATATAAAATTCACAAATAAGAGATAAATATTCATAAACTTAAACCGGCGAGCTGTTGATATATATATATATATATATATATATTGTTACAAAGGGTGCGTCCACCCTTTGTATTGCTTTATATCGCTTCATTTCATAGCCACCCGAACTCCCATGTATTAAACATCACAGTAATAATTACCAAACATCTTCTGATAAAACAACTAAACGATGTATCTAGCGATAGCCAATTTGTCAACAGTCCTGTCTCAGACGTTAAACGAGACACTTGTATCTTGCTGAATATAACCTAATCTGCTTTGACCATTAATTTGTGTCTCCAAGTCTGCTTATTTCGCTCAGGGACTCATAGCTCAATTTAAAAGGTAACTCCTAAAGTTACATTTGGTGTCAGGAGTGTGGGATCGTTTCTGAGTCCGATAAGCTGATTTGTTTGGTGCATTTCTTTTGGTTTTTGCCGATTGCTTGTATTCATAAGCTATAAGCTTCCGTTGCCTTATTCAATTAAAAGAATCCTACAAATCTGCTCGCTATGAGCAATCGACGAAATACTCGTCGCCAAGAATCCCCTGCTGCCGCTGCCGCTCACACCAACCAAGAACCACGGGCGGAAGAAATGGAGGCGAGCCCAATTACCGCCCTGGTCCAGCTCTTGCAGCAGCAGGCTGCTCAGCAAGCTGCCCAGCAAGCAGCCCAACTAGCCGCCCAAGAACGACAGCAAGCCGCTCAACTGGCAGCGCAGCAAGCGGCCCAAGCTGCTCAGGCCGAGCAGCAAGCTCTTCTGTTACAGATCCTCCAGGATCAGCGGCGAGACCAGCAGGCCGCCCGAGAGGAGCGAGAACGTTCGGAAGGACGACTGGTGGGGGTGCTGCAAGATCAGCAGCAGTCGTTCACCCAAATCCTTTCCACCCTGAGGGACGACCGACGAGGATCTGGAGACGAGCCCCAGCCTATCCAGTCCTTGACAGAGCCTATCCCCTCTACCTCTTCCTGCCAGCCGACCCAAACTCCAACTTCTTTAAGGTCTGTGCCGCCAATTAGGGAAATTGCTCCCCCACATACGCTTGCTACTGTTTCGCCGGTCGATCGCGGCCTGGTCGCAGTTGAACCTAGTCTGGTCGGTGTTCCTTCCCAGGAGCCGACTTTCACTCCTCTCACTCAAGCTAACGCTACTCTGACAGTTAACGCTAACCCCGACATAAGCAACAGAACCGCGGCTAACCTCAAACCCCCGACATATGACGGAGACAGACCGTTAGCTCAATTCGAGCAACAATTTTTGACGGTTGCAAGTGTAAATAATTGGACCCCGACAGTTAAAGCCGCAAATTTAGTAAATAGCTTGAGAGGCCCGGCAGCCAGCGCAATATCTTCTTTGACCGCGGCTGAATTATTAGATTTTGATAAAGTTCACGCGGCTCTTAAGCTTAAATATGGGAACGAACATCTGACCAAGCTATTCTTAACTCAGTTTAATACGCGGCGTCAACGGAGGGATGAGGATCTTGCCACGCTCGGGCAAGACATTGAGAGATTGTCGCGAATAGTTATGCCTCATGGTGACGAGGCCATCCGCGAGAGCTTCGCGACAGATAGATTCATAAACGCCTTAACTGATCCTGAACTAAGACATGCCCTGAGCTTGATAGGACCCACTACCCTCCGTCAAGCCATAATAAAGGCATTAGAGGTAGATGCGATTAACAAACAATATCTGGGATCCGGCCGCGTTCGGCAGGTTGAGGCGGTGAAACCAACCCCCGACAAACCTAAAATCGAGGAAAAAAGACCCTCTCCGTTGCGGCAGGAACAGAGTTCCTATGCGAGAGTCAATCCAAAGAATAACGTAGAATGCCGGTATTGTCGGAAGCGCGGGCACTCACTAGAGCAGTGCTTCGCGCGACAAAGGCGAAACCGAGCTAATAACGAACATAGACATCTTCCCAATCAGCTCTCGTGGAGAGATAACGACCGCGGCTTTAACGTCAATTCCAACCAGGGCCAAAACCTGTACCCCAGACTTAGTCAAACTCAGGGTTTTAATCCTGCCCAGGGAGAGAGAATGCTTCCCTTCAACAACGCTAAGACAACCTTAGATCAACAAAAAAACTAACGATCGATGATTGCGGGGGGCGGGAATCATCGCCTGTAGCGAGGGAGAATAGCCCTGTTTTATCTGTAGTGCCTGAATTACCTATATTGCCTGAATTACCTGTTCTAATTAGAAGTCTAAGACAGTCCGGTCTCTACGCTCCGGGATCTGTCAACGGTGTTGACTGTCTCTGGGTTGTGGATACCGGAGCTGAGGTGACCGTAGTTCGCTCGGATCTCCTGAAAAATCTTCCTTCTAACCATCATTATGCCACCTTAAAGACCGCGACAGGGGAGACCACCCCTGTTTTAAGAGAAGTTTCCGTTCAAATAAACATCGCGGGTCAAATTAGTTCTCCTCATAAAGTCTACGTGGCTGATATCGAGGATGAGGGAATTTTAGGGATAGACTTCTTGAGCGAGCATCAGTGCATAATTTCAACGATAGGGAACTCGCTACGTATAGGCCGCCATACGATTCCACTGTTAACAAATAGGAGCAAAACCCCGAACCCCCCAACTTTTCAACTCGATCAATTACAAACTACTAGGGAAAACGAGATTATAGATTCTTCGCCTCGAGAGATTTCTGAACAGGTCCCCGATCATCTGAAAGACCTTTTTGAGAGGTCGTCGAAAGAGTTAGATTTTCCGTCTAAGCACCAGTTCTCGTCTCTTCTACGAGACTTTAGCGATTCTTTTGCAAAGACTAGCGGCGACAAGGGGAGGTGTACCCTTGCTCGCCATAGGATAGATGTAGGGGTCAATCTCCCGATTAAACAGCACACCAGGCGGATTCCCTTCAATGGTAAAGAGGAGGTTCAGAAAATGGTAGACGACATGCTCCTTAACGACGTCATCGAGCCATCTTCAGGACCCTGGGCCTCGCCAATCGTCATCGTTCCTAAGAAGGACGGAACAAAAAGATTTTGTATCGATTATAGAAAGCTAAACGAGGTCACCAAGAAAGATTCGTACCCCCTTCCACGGATTGAAGATACCCTAGACATGTTGGCTGGAGCTCAATGGTATAGCACCATCGACCTGCAGAGTGGCTACTGGCAGGTCGAGATGGATGCAGAGGACAAGGAGAAAACAGCTTTCGTCACTGGACTGGGAGGACTCTGGCAGTTCAAAGTGATGCCCTTCGGTTTATGCAACGCTCCAGCCACATTCGAACGGACGATGGAAGTCGCACTGGAAGGACTGACGGGGAAGATCTGCTTGGTGTACCTGGACGACATAATCGTATTTGGCAAAACCTTCCAAGAAGAGCTAACGAACCTAGAAAAGGTCTTTGAGAGGCTTCAACGGACAGGCCTGAAGATGAGCCCCAAGAAGTGCCACCTTCTCCAACACGAAGTTACCTTCCTTGGACATGTCGTCTCAGCCCAAGGAGTCAGAACAGATCCAGCGAAGATCGAAAAGGTGCGAGATTGGCCCCGACCATCGAACAGGGAAGAAATTCAGAGTTTTATAGGTCTCTGCACGTATTATAGGCGCTTCGTTTCAGGCTTCGCCTCTATAGCTAGGCCTCTTCACAATCTCACTGGGTCTACCTCTGTCTTCGAGTGGACCCCGGATTGTGAAGAAGCATTCAATCACCTAAAAACTTGCCTCACTTCTTCTCCAATCCTGGCTTATCCGCAAACCGAAACTTCTTTTATTTTAGACACCGATGCATCCCTGTATGGAATAGGCGGGGTTTTGTCTCAGGTTCAGGAAGGATCGGAGCGGGTGATTAGCTACTTCAGTAGGGTTCTAAAAAAGCCAGAGAGGAATTATTGCGTCACCCGACGAGAGCTTTTAGGAATGGTAGAGGCTATAGAGCATTTCAAACATTACCTAGTAGGAAGGAAGTTTTTAATTCGTACAGATCACGCTTCGCTTAAATGGTTGCTCTCGTTTAAATCGCCGGAAGGCCAAGTAGCTAGGTGGATCGAAAGGTTAGGGCGGTACGACTTCGAGGTTCAACACCGTGCAGGAAACCTCCACGGGAACGCCGACGCACTATCAAGACGCCCATGCCAGGATCTCGGCGACTGCAAGCAGTGCGCCAGGATGGGGAAAGGACTGGATTCCATAGACATCCGGGTGATATCCCTCGGAGAAGACCTAAGAGAGTGGAAGAGAGCCCAGGAAAAGGATGAGATCCTGAAACAGCTACGAGCCTGGAAGAGCTCAAATATACGCCCGGAGTGGCAGGATGTTTCCCCAGCTGACCAACAGCTCAAAATTTACTGGACTCAGTGGGACTCCATCTTCTTAATAAACGAAATACTGTACCGCCGATGGGAATCCCCGGATATGAAGATCATTAGATGGCAACTTCTAGTCCCCAAGGAAAAGGTCAACGAAATCCTCGAAGCGTACCATAATTCATCGTCAGGAGGCCACTTCGCCTCAAACAAAACTCTAGAAAAGATTAGGGAAAGGTATTTCTGGGCAAGATGCCGTTTAGACGTAGATGAATGGTGTCGAGTTTGTACAGTATGCGTAGCTAAAAAAGGTCTTCGTGCGAAAGGTCGTAGTCCGTTACAAACTTACAATGTAGGCGCGCCTTTTGAGAGGGTAGCCATGGATGTCCTCGGGCCTTTACCAGTCTCTCATTCAGGGAATCGTTACGCGCTAGTAATAGCTGATTATTTCACAAAATGGCCCGAAGTCATCCCGATACCCAATCAAGAGGCTCAAACTGTAGCTCAGGCTTTCATTAGGGAATTTGTATGTCGGTACGGAGCCCCGCTCGAACTCCATACCGACCAGGGTCGCAATTTCGAGTCAGTCCTTGTCAGTGAAATAACCAAAATATTAGGGATTAGAAAAACTCGAACTACTCCACTTCACCCCCAATCCGATGGGATGGTTGAACGATTGAATCGAACTCTTCTTTCTTATCTTTCTTCTTTCGTGGAAAGGAGTCAGAGGGATTGGGACGAATGGGTTCCCCTCTTTCTTCTTTCCTACCGTTCTTCTGTCCACGAGACTACAAAACAGACGCCGGCTTCCATGCTCATGGGAAGAGATCTTCGGCTGCCCTCCGATTTGGAGAAAGGCCCTCTTCCCATCCAGGATTCTCTCTGCTCTAACTTTGCTTCGCATCTAAGGGAAAGGTTAGAGGAAATACATAATTTTGCTAGGGAAAGGATTCAGGTAGCTTCAGATAGGATGAAGGCACGTTACGATGTGCGAGCTAGGGATTTGACATTCAAAACAGGAGATTTAGTATGGCTCTTCCAGCCGAGACGAGAAAGAGGACGTTGTCCTAAACTGCAAACTAACTGGGAGGGTCCTTATACGGTAGTAGATAAAATAAATGACGTTGTCTACCGCATCCAACGCTCTCTACGAACCAAACCAAAGGTAGTTCACTTGGATCGCCTAGCACCCTATGAGTCTGAAGAAGCTCACATAGATAACAGTAACCTCCTCCGCTCCCTTCAATTAAATCAGAACCAACAGGTTCTCGGGGATCTTTCTCCCCAACGTCAGGAAGAAATTCCCTTTTCCTTCTCCGATTCTTCCAGGTGGTCCAAGGATCTGCCTTTTGGAATTAAGCGGAAAAATGACCGCCCATTTACCATTCTCGTCGA
This sequence comes from Rhogogaster chlorosoma, assembly GCA_944452935.1. NCBI lineage: Eukaryota > Metazoa > Arthropoda > Insecta > Hymenoptera > Tenthredinidae > Rhogogaster > Rhogogaster chlorosoma. The sequence continues at coordinate 18,948,017 of OX101797.1, read as the reverse complement.
GGGGAACATTGGGTGCGGGAAAACCACCTTTACAAGTAGATTCTTAAAAGATAAGAACATTCTCACTTTATTAGAGCCTCTAGAGGAATATAGAAACGTAGCCGGAGAGAACCTCCTAGAAAAGATGTACAGGGACCCTTCCCGTTACGGTTATCACTTCCAGCACCACGCCGCGATGACGATGAGGAATAGGCATCTAGTTAAAACTTTATTACCCAATAAACTCATGGAGAGGTCGATTTTCAGCTGTAACTGCTTCGTAGAAGCACGTAGGAGGTTAGGAGGGTTTGAAAATTTAGAAGCGCATCTTTTAACAGAAAACGTTAGGATTTTATTGGAGAATTCGACAGATTTTGAGGTTGACATGATCGTTTATTTAAGGTTATCTCCCGAAACGTCGTTTGCTAGGGTTAATTCACGCGCGCGTAGCGAGGAAGAAAACATTCCTTTAGATTATTTGAAAGCTCTTCACGAGGTCCACGAGGATTGGCTAGTTCGCGGAAAGTTTTCAGCTCTTCCAGCTCCAGTTTTTATTCTAGATGCCGAAGGTTCGGCTGACGAGGTATTTGACGAATTTTGTAAGGTTATGAGGGAATAGACGTTTGACAGATCACCCGCTTCGCGTTAGGCTTCACTCGGGTTCGTTCGATTTTACTCGTGAATAGTCGGCTTCTTCTGACCGAGTTCGCGACGCGGAATCTTCGGAAGAGTTCGTTTTCATTCGGCTCTGTCCGGCTTTAGGCTCGCCAGGAAGACTCGTACGCGTCTTCTCGGATCTTCGGAAGCGCTCGGGTTTAATCGTTTAGGTTCGAGAAGTGAGGGAAAATGAGACGCATTTCAATAATGGAGTCGTTAAGGATTACAAGAATTTATTTTTCGAACAGAATATCCGTATAACAGGAATTAAACAAGCAAGGAACGGGCCGAGCGAAGGGGCGATGTGAACGTTCCGAGCTAGAACGAGGTTCGTTCAGCGGCGACCTGAAGAAGGATGGTCCTGATCCGCTCACAGGCCACGCAGTTTTTTTTTGAGACCGGAGTCAGAAGGCTTCCGCGGCAACTCAAACATGCCCCCTTTTTCCGGGTACAGAGGCCCCCCACAAAGGATCGGTGGGTCTTCACGACCCGAAGAACGTCGTCCTCGGTGTAGTGCCTAGAAACAGAGAAGGGTATTGAAAGAAAGGAAACCAGAATTAAAGAGATATTAAAAAGGGGCCATTTATACTTACTTAAATACGAAGCAGCGGAGACATATTAGGTGTTCCTGCCCGCCCTTCAATAAGACCGCCTCCCCGCGAGCGCAACGAACCTTAGCCCATTGCGTGCGGAACCATTCCTCGACTTCTTTTTCGTTTTTATTGTCGAAACAATCCCAATTTAGTTGGGAGATAACGACCGCACTACGGACAGCTTCTTCGTTCTGAGAAGTCATGGCGAAGAATGACGCTTTAGATAATTGTTTCTCCAGTAACGAATTGTCGCTCGGTTTTGTTTTTATTAATAAGGGGCGGGATTTTCTTTTGTTTTCAAATATCGGCTTTCGCGCCTTCACAAACCCGCGCTGGACTTTTGAACCCTCTATCGATTCCTTGTATCGATTATCTGTTCTTCGCGCCACCATAGAATCGTGGCATAATTTCCAACTCCCCGTCTTTTCTTTCACGTCTTCTGCTCTGGTTCTCTCCTGCCGCCGATCATAACCTCCTTTTATAACTTCACGTAAAGATCCGAGCGGATTGCTCTCAGTTATCGTTTAGGGATAAGGAATAACCCTTTTTTTTTGAGAGCTCTAGGTATCTCACCGAGTAATTCACAGAAAACGACACCTAAGATGTGGAACAAGAAGGAATAGAGCCGACCTAACCCCAAAATTTCCCTTTTTACGCCCGGTCAAAGATAAGATCGTTCCATTTTATTCTTCTACCCAATTTTTATTTACATTCAATTCCATACAATTCTTACGAAGTAATTTAGTTCAATAGAAGTCCAGCCTTTAGTGGACTAGTACGATAAAAATTTCTCCTATCCTTCGCACACTCACGTCTGTCCTCCAATCTAGGGTGTGCAGTTTTCCCGTCTTTTGGACCCGCCTGGGAGCAGTTCGTGATCCATGAATCCTGTTCTCCTGCCGCCGCCTCTCCTGACTTCCTGATTTCCTGACTCGCAGGATTTTCCTGATTTCCCCGACTCTCCGGACGGATCACAAGCTGACTTCACATCCCCAGACGGTTTCCAGTTTTGCAGACGATTCCTTTCACTCCTCCAAGGACGGACTTCACTTCTACTCTACACTTCAGCCTGACTAGGCGAAGACCTTTTTATTCCAATATTGTTGTGAATTTGTAACCGAAACTACCTTCTCAGGTTTTCTGTGGTTTCCCTCGAGGCTTAGGTTGGAATTACAGGTAGTTTAGGGAAGATGTCAAATACTTTAAGAATTTTAAAGTCTGATCCACAGCTCTCAGTCCTCTCTTCCCTTAGCAGATCACACACTCGCTATTCGCTTTCTTAAGAGTCGGGTCGCCTCTTCCCTTCAGGGGGGGGCAGTGTTACAAAGGGTGCGTCCACCCTTTGTATTGCTTTATATCGCTTCATTTCATAGCCACCCGAACTCCCATGTATTAAACATCACAGTAATAATTACCAAACATCTTCTGATAAAACAACTAAACGATGTATCTAGCGATAGCCAATTTGTCAACAGTCCTGTCTCAGACGTTAAACGAGACACTTGTATCTTGCTGAATATAACCTAATCTGCTTTGACCATTAATTTGTGTCTCCAAGTCTGCTTATTTCGCTCAGGGACTCATAGCTCAATTTAAAAGGTAACTCCTAAAGTTACAATATATATAAAATTCACAAATAAGAGATAAATATTCATAAACTTAAACCGGCGAGCTGTTGGGCAGCGTTGACTGCAGAAGAATGCCGACGCGCGCAGATATGTAACGGCCGTAATAAGCCTCGCGAGTGCCGACTGCCGAGTGCGAACTTGTTCAGTTCACAACAAGCCATGGTGGATGGTACGTATAATTTCATTTCTTCCACTTTGTTGCGGAAAGCTTTGTAGAAATCGAACGAATATTGATTTAGCTATAAATCCTTGACTATATCACGCCGTTTTACTATTTAATAGCAGAAGGAAAATTGTCATTATAAAATTAGAAACGCAATATATATTTAATGTAATGTAATGTTTCTTTATTGTCTCCCCTCGGGGTTGCAAGAAGCTTCCTTCCGGTTTACAATTTTTACAATTTATATTCCTTATATCTATCCTTAAACCTCTACTTACTTCTACCTACTATTCTTATTCTAACCTTATCCTCTACCTATTCTCTTAATCCTATTATATTTTGCACTTTACAATTGCCTTAATACGCTCTCTCTCTCCTCTTTCCTCTCTCTCCGCCTCTTTTTCCCTGCACGCAAATACATTCTCTTTCTTATAATTACGCTTTTTTTCCTTATCTTACGCCCTGCCTTCCTCGCCTTCGCCTCTCTCATTTTCGCTCCTCATCCATTGTTCCTCCTCTCTCATTCTTTCCCATTCATTCATCCTCGTCATGCATGACCCATTTCGTCTTCCGTTTCCTTCCCTCCTTCCTCTCTCTCTCTCTCTCATTCACCTCTCTCCATTCTCTTTCCCTTTTTTCTTCTATTTCCTTCCTTATTCCCTCTATCTCCCTTAGCCAACCCTCTCCTCCTCCATCCCCCGCTAATACTGCCCCTATTTCCTCTATCCATCTGCTTCCTCCTCTTACTGCCTCTCTACATTCTTCCCATACATGTTTCCAAGATTCCACCCCTAGCTCACATATCCTACAGTTTCTCCTTCCTTCTTCCGCCCAGTATTTTGCCTCTCTCATTTCGTTCCCTAATCCAAATCTTGCCATTCTTTTCCATCTACTTTCCCCCCATCCCTTGCATAGATATTCCGGCACTCCTTCCCCTTTTATCCACGCATACCACCTATTGAATCTCGACTCCCCTATCTTCTCCCATCTTTCCCTCTCTTGCCTCTCCCTGTCCTCGTTTGCTATCTCCTCATACTCCACTTCCCCTCTGTCTCTTCTCCTTTTGCTTTCCTCTGTGTCCAACCCCCTTGCTCCCATGAACTCTTTTCTTCCCTCTTCCCATTTCGTTAGCCTTTCTTCCCCTCTTTCCCTGTCCCTTATCTCCTCCCAACATATCCTCGCCAGTCCGCTCCCTCTTCCTTCCTCTAGCCTCTTCTCATACTTCCATGCTCTCTTCCCCGCTCTTGTCCTCATCTTCTCTCTCTGTAGCTCTTCCCTAACCATATAACCTGGCGTCCTCCAATCTACTCCTAATACCCATTTCAAATATCTTTCCTGCATCGCCTCTACTTTTTTCCATTCCCTCCATCCCCATATCTCCGCTGCGTATTTTGCCACTGTCCACACCAACCTGTCAAATAGCCATATCCTTCTTCTCCAGTCCCGTCCGAATCTTCTTTTTCCTATCCCCCACACCTGCTTCATCACTACGCCCGCTTTCCTTATCCTTTCCTTTACGTGCGCCTCCTGCCCTCCCCCTCTCGTTACTATATACCCTAGATAGCAAAATTCCTTTACTTCTTCTAATCTCTCTTCCTTCCATCTCCAAATTACCTTTTCCTTCCTTCCACCTCCCGCCTTAAATCTCATCACCTTCGTTTTTCCCACATTTAGTTCTAGTTTTTTCTCCCCTAGATAGCTTTCCAGCCTCATCAACATCTTTCTCATGCCCAACTCGTTTTCTGCCAGCAGCACCACATCGTCCGCGTAGGCTAGTGTGTACACCCTGTTCCCCTTTAGTAACACCCCTCCCTCACTCCTTATCTTACCCATTTTCTCCTCCATGTCTGCCGTCAGTAGGTTGAACAGATACGGGCTTAGCGGACACCCCTGCCTTACCCCCCTCTCCGTCCAGAATTCTTCTCCTACTTCCTCCCCTATCTTCACCCTGCTCTTTGTCTCTCTGTGAATTTCCTTTATCCTCTCCCTCAGCCCTTCACTCACCCCCCTTTCTCTCATCGCTTCCCACAGTACCTCTCTATCCACCGAGTCAAACGCCGCTTTCAGGTCAATGAATGTTGCCACCATTTTCCCTTTCTCCTTGCATATGCTCCTATTTATTAGGTAATTCAACACGTAAATGTTGTCAACCGTACCCATCCCCTTCCTAAACCCTGTCTGGTTATGCGGCACCATTTCCCCCCTTTCCATTTCCTCATACAGCCTTTCTGCTACCACCGTCGCGTATATTTTGTATAGTGTCGCCATCATTGTGACCCCTCTATATTCTTCTACCCTTTCCCTATCTCCTTTCTTCCGTATCGGCGCCACTAACCCTTCTTTCCACTCTTCTGGCCATCCCTCTCCCCTCCATACTCTATTACATATCTCCCATACCCAATCCTCTATCTGCCTCCCTCCGTATCTCCATACCTTGCTTGTTATCCCATCCCCTCCTGGCGCCTTTCCGTCCTTCATTTTTCTAATCGCTTTTCCTATTTCCTCCCTGCTAATTTCCCCTTCTTCCTCTTCCTCACTGTCCCTCGTCGCTCTTCCCGGCCATTGCCCTACCGTTCTCTCCTCCACTCCCCCTAGCAATCTCATGAAATAATTTTTCCATTCGTCCATTCCTATTCCTTCTCCTATTTTCCACCTCTTCTTTCTTTCTCTATCAACCACCTCCCAGACCTCTCCTTCTGTTTTCGCTTCCTCCGCCGCCTTTATTATTTTTGCATTTTCTTCCTCCTTCTTTTCCTCGCACAATTTATTGTATTCTCTTCTCTTCCTTCTATATTCCTCCCTCTCCCCTTTCCCTTTTCTCCACTCTCTTAGTTCCTTTCTTACCTCCCTCTTCCTCTCTGCGCATTCCTCATCCCACCATCCTACTTTTCTCCTCACCCCTTCTCTCTCTTCTCCCTCATTTTCTCTAATTACTCTTTTTATCTCCTGTGTTACCCACCTTATTTCCTTTCCCATCTCCCCTCTTTCTCTTTCCTCCCATCTCATCTGTTCTCTGAATCTCTCCCTTCCCTCTGCTGTCCATGTCCCTCTCCCCTCTCTTCTTTTCTTACTCTCCTCTTTCTTTTCCCAGCCTCCGCTTATTTTTACTACTACCGGATGGTGGTCCGAGTCTATTCTATCTCCTACTATTAAGCTTTCAATCCTTCCCTTCGCCTCTCCGTCCCCTATCACGTAATCTATTGCCGATTCCCCCCTTCCCCCCGTGTATGTCAATTCGCCTTCTTCGTCGCCTTTCGTATTCCCATTCCATATCGACCATCCTACGTCTTCTAGGAACTCTAGTAACTCCCTTCCTTCCTTTTTCACCTTTTTGTCTTTCAATCTTCTCTTTTCCTCTTCCCCCCTTACTCCACTCTCCCTCCCTTCGTATCCCCCTCCCATGTCCCCTGTCCTGGCATTGAAGTCCCCTCCTATCAACATCTTTTCATCCACCCTCTTCTCCTCTACTATTTCCCTTAGTCTCTTCACCTTTTCTTCCATATCCCTGTTCACATATACCCCGACTATCTTCCATTTTTCCTTCCCTATTTCCATCCTTCTTACTACTATCCCTTCCTTTTCTCCTTCCTCCTCCCTCCCTCTCTCTTCCTTTCTGCTCACTAGTTCTTTTCTTACCCCGGTTATCATCCCTCCTATCGCCCTTCCTTTCTTATTTTCTCTTCTCGCGTGTTGTGCTTTCCATAAGTATCCCTTTGCCAGCTTTTCCTTGATTCCTTTCCATCCCTTTTCTTCCACCCATGTTTCGCTCATTATTACAACGTCCCACTCTTCTAATCCCTTCCAGAACTCTTTATCTTTTGCTGCTAGCCCAGCAACATTCCAGAACGCTATCTTTACTGCTCTTTTCTTTCTGCCTCCTTTTCCTTCCCTCGCCTCCTTGTCCTTTGCTTCTCTTTCCCTCTTTCCTCTACCTACTCTCTTCCCCTTCCCCTCCCTCTCCCTCGCCCCCTGCCTCTCGCTACCTGCCATCCCTGCACGTTTCCCGACCCTTCACCCTGCCTCCCTTCTCCTACCGTCTCCTCCTCTTCGCCCCCTCTCTCCTCTCCTTCATCATCCACTAGCCTCTCTCTCTCTTCGTCCCATTTCCACATTTCTTCCCCTATCCACAGCTTTCCGTAACCTATCCTTACCCTCCTTCCTTTTCTTCTTTCCTCATCCGCTATCTCTCTCAGTTTCCACTGCATTTTCCTCTCTGCCCATGTCAAGTCGTCATCAATCCTTTCCTCTCTGCCCCATAGGGCCCTTTTCTTTTCCATTACTTGCCTCTTCTGTTCCCAGCTTCCCAATCTGGCTAGCACCATGCCTCCTCTACTCCCCTGCCTCAGCCCTATTTCCCTGACCTCTTTTATTTCTACTTCCGCCCCTATCTGTCTCATTATCTCCTCTACCTTTTCCTTTCATTTGCCTTTTTCCACCTTGCTTCCCTTCAGTATGATGTTTGTTCTCCTCACCTCTCTCTCTTTTTTCTCCATTATCCTCTCCATCCCTTTTAGTCTTTTTGCTACTTCCCCCTCCTCTCCCTCGCCCTTTCTTGTTTCTTCCTTTCTCTCCCCTCCTTTTCCCACTTCTTCTTTTTCTATTTTCTCTAGCCTCTCCACTAACTTACCTATTTCTTCCTTTCCTCCTTTCCCCTTTTCTAGCTTCCCTATCCTATCTCCCAGTTCTCTTATACTCTCCTTTAGCTCCCTCTTCTCTTCCTCCCATCTTCTCTCTCTCCTTTCCAATTCTTCTTTCATTTCTTTGCGCTCTTTCTCCATTGCCTCTTCCTTTCTTTTTACTTTCCTCATCTCTTCCTCAATGCCCTTTCTTACCCATTCTTTTACTTTCCCTTCCCATTGTTCCCCCTCTCTACTTTTTTCCTCCGGCGACCTCGCCAGTTTTCTGCTTTTCGCAAATACCCATTTTTCCTCTTCCTCTCCTTCCCCTGTTCCCTCCCCCTCCCTTTCCCTCTCCTCTCTTTTCCTTTTCCACAGCTCTAGCACTTGTCCCATACTGTTGCTTCTTTCCCTGCCCAGCTGCTCTACTTTACTAGGCCTTCCCCTCTTCTTCTCCTCCTTTCCCTTCCCCGTTACTGCCTCTACGCCTGCTTCCTCCCTGTCGCTCATTGCCTATGTTCACCTATCGCTTCCTACCTTATCTTCTGCACTAACCTCTATGGTAACCCGTACTCTATCTTCTGCCTTTTCTCCCGAGATGCCTCTGCTTTTCCACTGCTCCTCAACTCTTACCGCCTGTTTTCTTCAATCTCTCCTAACCTCAAAATCCCGCTGTTTCTCTCCTCACGTTTTTCCTTTCCTTTCTTTCTACTTCACCGCTTTTTTGCTCCCCGCTCCTATCCCACACCACCTGGCTCTATTCTAACTCTTCTCTCGCTCTTTTCCTACACTCCCACCGCCTTTTTGTCACTCTTTCTCATGTGTCACTCTCTCACACAACCTCTCACCTGTCACACCGGAAACGGAAGTCAGAAACGCAATATATATATATATATATATATATATATATATATATATATATAATTTCTTTTTATGTCACTACATAATTAAAATTCGTTATTGAAATTATTAATTATGGCAGTACATAATGAAAGTTGTTTAAATTTTAATTATGCAGTGACATAAATATTTATAAATTTTAATTGTGACTTCCCTCATAATTGAATTCCATGAATTATTATCATGATAAATGATAAACGAAATTGTAAATTTATTTTTTGTTCTGGTTTAAATTAAATTGACTGATGGTTTATTATGTAGTCGCAGAATTTTAATATTTTTTATAATAGTAGTGTTTAATGAAAATAGTGTATATCATCTCTATACATAATTAAATAATTTTCTATTACTAATATGTCACAACATAATTATAATTCGTGGTTTTCTGTATCTTTTCCTGTGCATAAGCATTTAATTTTATGTCGGGTCATAATAGTATTGTATTTTTATTATGTAGGTACATAATAAAAAATCGCTTAGAACAATTTTTTTTTCATTGAAAAATAATGAATTTTTTTGCATGTTCCGCAAAAATATACTGGGATTAAATAGTAAAACGACGTGCCATCGTTAGCGTTATTTCAATTACTTCATTCGCACAGAGATATTTTCTAAAATTACAGAAAAGCAGAACAATGGTGCGCCCGCGACGGCCCCGACCGCGGGCACAAGCGCAGAGGGTCGGCCGGCGGCTGAAGGGAAAAAAAGGTAAATCATCATTTCAGACAAATATGCTAATTTGAATGCAGATCATAGACGAGGAATGTCATATTTCAATCAAATGCGAGATCAAATGCCAGGCATAAATGCATCAATGTGTTAATTTAAGCGAACACGCCGAAAAAGGCGCCGGTGGGGAGGGGGCGAAAGAAGCCTCGGCTCCCGAAAACAATGGGTAACTATTTCTTCATTCAATTTCATCTTATAATAACATAAACTTTAAACGGTTTCCAACGTGTTTTCTTGATTGTTGCTCGCCAACATATTCGTAATACATATGCAATGTTTTCGTTTGCATCGATCCATTCCTATATTAGTGATCGTCTCTGCGTACGAGCGAGTAAATTCACAGTTTAATTCTTAATACATTGTTGTTTCATTTACTCGAATTTATTTCAAGTCCTTATTTTAGATTAAATCTTGATATTCGAGAGTGACTAGCCTCGCGTGAATAATCACTGATATATTGGATAATTGTGAGTAAAAACTAATTTGTGGTGCTCAAAGCTGCCGGAGGATCAGTTTGTGTCTTAAATAAGAAGCTCTTGGAATCTTAACTCTTTAATTGATATTCAATAGGAACGTCGCACAAATTTTATAACCATCATTCAATTAAAATATAGACAAAACATATGACTCGCATCTCAATATTTATTCGTTATTCGTCAAATATTTCTTTACTCACATCATCCATCATGAATTCGATATAAAGTAAAAAAGAAAAAATCGAGTGATCCCGATATTCTACTCAACGTAAAATCCTCATCTTTTGACAGAATCTTTTTTTCTACCTTGACTCACTTTTTCAGGTGTGGCCCGTTGGAAAATCGAATTTTTGTCAATTTTGAAACACCCTACTTTACATTGCTCATGATTTTGTGTATTGTTTACTATATATTGTACGCGCACACCTTACCATTTAAACTGTTTGTTTCAGCAAAACCGCGGATAATAAAAAAAGGAAGCGGGGGAAGGCGGGCGGCCGCGGCCGTGGCGCCAAGAGAGGCCGTGGCGCCAAAAACGTTTTTAATATAAATATTTATTAATTAAATAAATATACCTATACACCGACATTTATCAGACGTATTCATCAAAAAAAAATTCCTTTCCCATTCCTCAATTATATGTACTATAGAGTAGAGGAATCGCGTGCATTTCGTCAACATTGTCATTTCTTGTAATGTGCCAAAAATAATGTCATTCAATTTGAAGCTTCAAGTTAGGTATGAAATCTCGAAGCTACCTAAAATCCACCATCACCCTTCACATAGATTAAAACAACATAAGATTAGCTTGCACTACTATCGGGCCGTAAAGTCGAAGCATCTGAATTTAACACACTGTATCTTGACGAAAAAAAAAACGTAGAGCTTCAAGATAAAAATCGCTTCCAACCTTATTCCATTCCCGATTACACGAATTATAAGCCGTTAGTATGTGAAAATCAGGAGGTGAGTAATCGTTCAATATATGTTCAAATACGTAGTTTTTTTCACGTTGCCTCCCGTAGCTTAACTTTAACTCGTCGTCACTGTTTTAAAATAGCTGGAAAAAAATATTCGAATGAATATGTTGAATTTTTGAAGCTTTGTGCGTGTCATGTGACTTGAATTTCGGCGAAATTTCAAAAATTGTGGTCGGGGTGATTAATGATAGCCCGAGTGGCGATCTCGGATACAGGTAAGAATAGGAGGCTGCAATATAGTTCGTCTAATAGGGAATAAAATGAGCTTGAAAATGATTCGTACCTCAAAGGTCTACGATTTTTTGTCATCAAGATACAGTGTGTCAAACCCACAGTATATCTGTAGTCAATGACAATGAGTACAGCGGCTGCGAACTCGAACTTCATACTCAACGCGATACCGCCCGCTCGGCGCGAAAAGTCAAGTGCGAAGACATCGGTTCGCGCACCGTCGAAGACGACTGATCAGTCAAGCCTCACTGGTTGTACGGTTAACATTGTTTGCAGCATTTATTTGTCTCTACAATATTACAGCAGTGTTCAATTCACTAGTATTTCTTGGTAGTCAGAGCATTCTTTTAAAGATTTCTTTATATCAGTGAAACTACCAGTGAGACCGACTTGTTCTGCTTGCTTGTGACTCAATTACTAGTGCAGTATTTCCGCAGACACGTGATTAAGGCGGTACGAAAATAAGTGGAGATTATTGTAATTTTTACATAGGCGCGTATACGAGGTAAAAAACATAATCCTCACCATCTGCCAGTCGGTTTTCGTCTTTCACGTATTCGGGATAGAATATTTTTGATAATCAAGACAGGAAAATGAGTCAGGATACCGCGAAAAAGAAGACGCATTATTGTCGATGCGCGTACACCGGGTGCGGTATACGCAGTAGAGACGGCATAACCGGCATCAAATTTTTTTCAGTTCCTGTCAGCGATAGGGACCGATGCATCGATTGGTTAGTCACTAGCGGTATCGACGATTATGTAGAGCTTTCGGACTCGGAACTGAAAAAAATCAAAATTTGCAGCAGACACTTTTCACCCGATGATTTTTTTCCGTCTGGTCGTATGAAAAAAAGCGCGGTACCAGATTTGTACCCAGTATCGGATTCGGATGCCGAAATGAGTGTCAGCAACGCGCCGCAGGATTGGGAAATTGAGCGTACCCAGCTTTTGGGCAGGATCAAACGGCAGCAACGTATCATTGCGGAGCTGAAACGAGACAACGGTCAGCTTCGCGGTGCGTTGAAAACGAAAACGCAATCCATTCGCCGGTTAACGAATCGTTTGAAGCACGGCATCATATCTAATTTAGCACTTGCCATGGCGGTCGCGAGAAAAGTCAAGGATTTCGTCTTGACTTTCGTTATGATGCAGATTTTCCATAGAACCGGTACCCAATATACCGAGAATGAGACACAAATGGCATTAAAATTACACTACACGTCCCCTAGCTTGTATAGAAAAATGCGAGACGAATTCCACTTCGTGTTACCTTCGTACAGCACAATTAAGGATTGGTTCGGAAAAGTAGAACTTTGGCCAGGTATTTGTCCCACAATTTTCAAGCATTTAGCAACGAAGGTGTCTTCCATGAGCCTCGACGAACGTAACTGCGTTTTGCTATTTGACGAAGTTAGAATCAAAAAGGCGTTTGATTTGCACGACGGGAAGCAAAAGATCGAGGGATTCGAAGATCTCGGTTCCTTTGGCTGCTCCTCCGGTGTTGCTACAGATGCGTTGGTTTTCATGGTGCGCGGTTTGTTTCATAACTGGAAACAGCCCGTAGCTTACTTTTTGAGTGCCGGTGTTGTCAAATCTGAAAAATTGACGGACATTATAGACGGTGTCCTCGACGCTCTATTTGACGTGGGACTGCGCGTTCGTGCAACCGTCTGCGATCAGGGCACCCAGAATCAGAGCGTGATATTTGCCAAAGTAACGGATGAAAATCCGTCTTTCGTACATAGAGGTTTCAAAATACTGTGCTTTTTCGATTGGTCTCATCTCGGTAAAAGTATCAGGAACCAACTATACGCCCATGATTTTCTCATTTCCGAAAACGATAGAGTGTCATGGGAAGATTTAGAGTCGTTATGGAACCTCGAAAAAGACAAAGGGACTCGAGCCGCGTGTAAGCTGTCCGATAAACACGTGAATCCACACAAGTTCGATCGAATGAAGTGTAGCTTGGCTTTCCAGGTTTTTAGTCGTAGAGTTTCGGCCGCTCTGCTTACAGCTGCAGCTACCGGTGGCATTCAGAGCGAAACCGTCACCGCGAAAGCTTACTTTTTCTGGACTTTGAACGATTTATTTGATAATCTCAATAGTCGCAGTGCAAACGATGCAAATCCGAATAAATGCGCGATCTCCGATCTAAGGCCAGCCGTTGAGCAAAATTTGCGAAAACAACTCGAGGCGTGTAAAACTTGGCGTACTATCACGGACCAGGGCCTTAAAAGACCACCGTGCTTCAGGGGATTGATCCTGTCCCTGACTGCACTCCTGCAGTTATGGGACGATCTGAAACTTGAGGGAACTAAGTTCCTCCTGACGTCGCGATTGAATCAAGATCCATTGGAGAATCTTTTTTCAATGATCCGTATGCACGGCGGAACATACGATCCCAACCCCAGCTCGAAAATATTTCGTCTTTCGTTCCAAAAAAATATTGTAATGAATCTTGCTAAGCCTGCGCAAACAGCCAATTGTGCAGACGACGAAGACGAGATACTTATGCAACAAGAAGAGTATAACGCGTATGGTGTTCCAGAATCGGCGCCATGCAACGCAGAATCTTTTAGAGAATATCTCGCGGAACGTGACGGACCATTAAACGACGTAGACGTGGATAGGATAGTTGTTGAAGCAACGGACTATGACACGTCACTTGAGTCTTGCACGATCGAATATTTTGCGGGGTACGTTTTAAAGACGTGTACCGTGAAAAGTAAGTGCGAAACGTGCATGTCGCTCATGATCGACCACAGTCAGAGCATCACGGACAACAGGCAATTGCTAACGTTTTTCCGTGCCTACGCGACACTGGACAACTTAGAATTGGGTCACTTGTGCGTGCCAAGTGATGAGTTTTCTATGGCGTTCAGATTGATGAATGCAGTATTTGACCACGGCTATCCGCGCATCAGAGGTGACTATTTGATTCAGGATCAATTGTTTCGTCTGATTGTGCAAGCCGTCCACCGGAGATTTCCGGGGTGGTTCGAGCACGAATCGTGTGGCGAACATCGAAAGGATTTTGCGTACTTCATGATGAAAATCAAGATACGTAAAGATACTGTTTGGCTCGGCGAGAAATTTCGTACAAGCAAACAAGGTGGTCGCTTCAAGCAACTGCAAAAAATTACAAATCTACAAAACGCGTAGAAGAAAAATTATTTTCGCCATGCGTTTTACTTTACACTACTACTTTATTCTGTCTGCACGGGCCTTCGGGTCAAGCGACAGCCTTCTGTCTGCACGGGCCTTCGGGTCAAGCGACAGCCTTCTGTCTGCACGGGCCTTCGGGTCAAGCGACAGCCTTCTGTCTGCACGGGCCTTCGGGTCAAGCGACAGCCTTCTGCCTGCACGGGCCCTCGGGTCAAGCGACAGCCTTTTATATATTCGCACGAATTTTATAGCAAAGTGCAAATCTTTGACAAACAGTTTTACAGCTGTGCGTCGAAGAAACTTATAATTTTCGATTGCGAATGTAGTGATATGGAGAACTACGTTGATTCACCTTCCCGTGGTGTTTTCCGAAAACGAAGCTTTGTATATATATTAGGGTGGGTCAAAAAAAATGACTATTTTTTTTTTCATTTCGTACTCTGAAAAGTCGGTTCCTAGACACCTCTGGGGAATACTCACCAAATATGAGCTCTTAATTTTGATAGAAAGGTCCTCCGCTTTATGGTTTTCCATTTTTTCCTCAGTGTTAGAAACGAGAATTTATATCTCTCTATCAACTGTTCGTTAAAAAATATCGCTACTCATATTCTTGTAGGAAATTGAACGCTCTACAAAAACGGTCTCTTCTGATTTTTTCGGAAACCTCACCGTTTAGAAGATATCACAGGTTGAAATTTGATTATTTTAAGAGAAATTGCTGTTTTGCTTATGAATTTTATAACTCGTAAACAAAAAATTTTTATGAAATGCGCAATTCATAGTTTTGTAGGAAATTAACTGCTCTACAAAAAAGGTCTCTTATGATTTTTCGATAAAAAAAAAATTTCTAAAGGTCTCTTATAATTTTTTCGGAAACCTCACCATTTAAAAGATATCACAGGTTGAAGTATATTGTTTTATCGAAAAATCATTCTTTCCTTCTTACTCTTTCCTTTTTACTGTTCCTCACGCCTTTTTTCCTTGCTGTAAGCTATGTTTTTGTAAGCTATGAAATCTAGATGTAAAGCGGTTGGCAACAGGGCGCGTGGCTCACAAGGGGAGGTCACTGGAGACGCATTTTTGTAATTTTTCTACCCTATATCAAAAGGAGGGGCAGACCCCCAATAACAATTGCCCAAAGCCATAGGACCATATAGCCAGAGGTTTCCGAGAAAATCGAGTTCAAATATTCCGAGTAAGCTATGAAAACTAGATGTAAAGCGGTTGACAACAGGGCGCGTGGCTCAGGCGTTAGCGCGGGAGTCTAGTAAGCAGTAGATCCCTGGATCGATTCCCGCTGTAGGCAACTTTTTTTTTCGTTTCTATTTTTTTTTCGTTTCTTTTTTTTTCGTTTCTTTTTTTTTCATTTCTTTTTTTTCGTTTCTTTTTTTTTTTCTTCTCTTTTTTGTTTTCCCAAACGAATATTCACGTCATTTATGTGTACAATTATTCGAATTCATATTAATTGTACAATGTACAAATATTTCGTGTTTGGGTAGGATATTAATGTGTCCGTTGCAAGGACTTCGGGGATCGATACGGGCAATTTCCTCGTATTAGGTACCTGCGGGACACAGCTGCTTCGGCACAAAAGATTTATAAATATTGTTAACCAAGAAATATGAATTCGAATAATTTTACACATAAATGACGTGAATATACGTATTAGAAACCAAAAAAGAAAAGAAAAAAAAAAATAGAAACGAAAAAAAAAGTTGCCACGCTGAGCCACGCGCCCTGTTGCCAACCGCTTTACATCTAGATTTCATAGCTTACCTACTCGGAATATTTCAAACTCGATTTTTTCGGAAACTTCTGGCTATATGGTCCTATGGCTTTGGGCAATTGTTATTGGGGGTCTGCCCCTCCTTTTGCGATAGGGTAGAAAAATTACAAAAATGCGTCTCCCGTGACCTCCCCTTGTAAGATTTGTCAAGTTTATGATGCTTACCCGCTTTAGGCCCCCTATAAGGGCAAAGCGGGTTTTCGAGGAGATTCGAATTTTTAAAAATAAACACTTAGTTTGTAAAAAATGATACAATTATGATTTATTATTTTGAAGTTCGATAACCCTCCTATTAAATGGAACCAAAATTATTATTTGAATCGAACAAAAACTAAGATTTTTGGGCTTCTATCGTTAACCTACCCGCTTTAGGCCACCCTCCCCTACACCTTCATTTAGGTTGGCAATAGAAATTAGACTTGAGAGCCCCCGCGACGGAGAGCTGCGGAAAAACGAAGCTCGTATCGCTTCATCTGTCAAAACGTCAATTGAAAAATAATTTCTTGATCTTAACCACAAATTGACATAGCCTGATATGGCACAGATGATCAGTAAAATTCGGTTTCTTTGTAAAAAACGTGATATTTGCGAGGTGTACAAGGATTAAAAGGTTAATTCGGGTATATCCAAGAAGCTGCAGAGCATTCAAATTATCTTTAAAGATGATAATTTCGTTACGATATTTGCCGAATTTTTCTACTCTCTTTGTGTAGGTTGATTACGTTCCTTGAAATTCAGAGGAAGAAGCAGAAATTATATCGTAGCAGTGAGATGCGATACCTGTAACGTTGTGTTTAAAATCATCACAATAGAATGAACGCATACAAGATCTGATTAACACATTTATTCATCTATTACGCCGATGACAATCCTCGAGATAAGTATGCTACACAGCTAAGCAGTTCTTTGGACCATCTTCTATGAGTCGTCTTTCAATAGATCGGTAAACTCCCATAAATGTTTTTTATTTTATAGAAAATCAGCATCGTCAAATTTGGTATCCTGTCCCAATGAAGATTTCTACTCCTACGTATTATAACGTCTTCAATGCGTCGTTTTTCAATATATGGTTTGCTGAGGTTATTATCTACTTCCAGATCAAGAGTAGCTGTGATCTTTAATGTTTCGTCTGGCAATGGAGTAATTTTAAATACGGGAAAATCGTTGGTAAAAAAATTTCACCCAAAGCCCCACTTAATAAAATCTAGCTTGGTCACGTCAGTTCTACGAGCTTTATGAGACTTTGCTGATGCTGATATCTTAAGATGAATTAATTGTCTTACGATTATGAAATCCATGCATTTCGATTCGATTGATTCGCTGTGCTAACAAAGTTAACAAAACTAAGCTCATAAAAATAAGTGTAATTGAAGAAGCAATGAATCAAGTGACCACTATTTGAGTTTCTATGTGTTACTTATTGTCAATTACCATTTTAAATAAATTCTCAAGGATGTATAAGCCATTCGTTTTATTTTTAGTCAATGTAAAACCTATTAAAATCACAACCATGGGCTCCATAGGTCTTCGTTGTAGAGTCTCGGAATCATGGATGGTTCAAGATTTCATCAAATGCTGTGATAATCGAATCTAATCATTTTTTTACAACACAAGACTTCAAGATTTATTGAACACAACCGAAGAAATGAAAATAAAAAAACTAACACAAATAAATTAAGCGACCTCTATTTCAGTTACTGTGTTACTTCTATTAAATTATCATTTTAAATAATTTCTCAGCGTACCAATAAAACGAATGCAATAAGGTATCTTATTAACACAATTTTATTGTATAAACGTGTTGAAAACGAAACATTGAATATAAACTATAAATAACACTAGAATTGAGGCCCATCAGAATTAATGGAAGATTGTGTTATTGAATGTTTATGTCTTTCAAGATCATATTGACGAATTCTATGATGTCATACTTTTGGTCAATTAGATTTTTTCATGTAGTGACTCTATCGTTCGTATGCATTCATAATATGTGAATTTATCAGACAAGACGAGCCAAATAAAGACAATCCGAAAATTCCCTCGACCCGGGTTTTCACTTGAAATGATTCAGAATGTTCTTTTCAGTTTTTGCTTCAGTTGGAGACACTTGCATTTAATGTGCACTAATTTGGTGCGTCTTGTATGCGTTCGTTTTATTCTGATGATTTTTGATAAAATAAACTTATTCTTGGATGTTAGAAATAAATGGTTCTTTTATTTATTCATATAGAGTATATAACTTTATCTTTACAACGGTTTACATCAGTTTTAAATTCTCTCGCGTCGCGAGCACACCTTGTCGCTGTGGCTATTCCTTGACAACTGACCTTTTGGGTGTCTCGTTACACGATCGCTCTATCACTTGTGTTAGTATACATAAACCTACACATATGGGATTATAGCATTTACTTGTATTCTAACAAGACTTCTTTTAAAGACAACGTTGCAGGTATCGCATCTCACTGCTACGTTATAATTTCTGCTTCTTCCTCTCAATTTCAAGAAACGTAATCGACCTACACAAAGAGAGTGGAAAAATGCGGCAAATATCGTAACGAAATTATCATCTTTAAAAATAATTTGAATGCTCTTGCAGCTTCTTGGATATACCCGAATCAACCTTATCCTTGTACACCTCGCAAATATCACGTATTTTTCAGAGGAACATATTTTAGAATTTCGATTATTTTTTATTTTATTTTAAGTTCAAAACATATTTTGCCCCTCCCCCCCCTGTTCCCACCTACCCAGCCTCTCTTCCCGCCACCTCCCTTCGGGTTTCCATCCTTCCCATTCTTCCCATCCTTCCCGCCACCTTCTTTTCGCCCATTCTTCCTGTCCTCAGCCGGTGAGGCGGACCAGTGCCGCCGGCTGGACCACCTGTACCTGAAACAGATATAGTTTTCGTCGATAGTTGACAAATTTTTGACGAAAAAAAATAAATAAAAATAAGGAGGAACGAAATACCTCTCGAATAACGCTTTTCAACTAGAAATCTGCTTTTCGTCATGGAATCATCTTTATAAATATCCTCAAATGATCATATCCAAGATGCAGGTGATTTGAATTTTAGCAGACTATTCAAATGAAGGTCTGGGAATAATACTCTATTTTCCGCGAAAATTGTTATTGATGAAATCAATTACATGAAATGAGAAACCCTTACCTATGTATACAGTACAGTGAGTACAGTATAGTAGTACAGTAAGAAACACAGAACACGTATCTACGATCTGTGACGTCATTTGTGACTTCCGCACATCCGACTTGTACTTTAATATATAGATGGTCCGGGGACGTCATTTCCCGATATCATATCAGATAGATATACAGGCAAAATAAGAAACCCTTACCTATGTATTGTGACGTGGATTTTATCAGACCCCGGATCCAGACCGGATCACTCGACCACGGGGTCGTCCAGTCGACAATTGGCTAAGAAAATTATAATTATTTATTAGTGTTGGGCGCCAGGCGGATAACCGCCACGTTCAAAATTCTAAATTCAAAATACAATCAAACTACAAGTACTCGAAGCGTCGGCTAGCAACAGTACCGCGGAGAGGGGTCAGGATTAAATGAGGAATTAGCTAGGCGTTGAATAACGACTCGGAAAGTTTCAAGTTAACAAAAATAATACTGAATTTATTCAAAATAGGTGATATAAAGAAATCAACAGACTTTCACGTACCCGGGGGTACTTCCCCTCGGATTTATGACGACTACAGGCCGTGTATAGCCGACCTGGCCGCGATTTGCGAGTTTTACAAACAATAAGAATTAACTAATACGCTCCCACGTAGGGTGGCAATAACAAATTGAAATTAGTTAACAATCAACTCAGCAAATCTGGTCCTCGCGGGACAACAAATCAATTTTACAAATAACAAAGGGACTTAGAACTAACAATGCGACTTAAGACTAACAATGAGGAGCTCGTGGCTCGAAATAACAAAATAATAACAGAATAACCGCAGAATAACTGAACAATAATACGTTACTCGAGAAATATCGAAATAATCGAGCTTGCGGCTCACAGTTAACAAAACAATAATGGCCAGCGGCTCGAGATCAACTAGGTGATAACGCCGACGGCTCAAACTTTAACAAAACAATTAACAATAGCGACACCGATCGTGTACGACGATCGGTACGCCTTCGAGAGGCGAAGCCTCTCGGGAAAGAATATTATTTACAATTTTAAATAATAAATTAACTAAATCTAACTCTGCCTTCGTAAGCAAAACAAAATTCAAAATAATAATAGGCACACGCCTAGCCTAACGTTCTAAATCTCCTCGGGGGAGGAAGAGAGCGCGACAATGACCGTCTAAGGCTATCTCGCTCGCACTCAGGTGCGAAGCCCACGAACTCTACACAATATACTCAAATATCGCGAAACTCAAAAATCTTACACAAAATCAATATCAAACTCGAGCTTTCAAACGCCACGAATATTGCCTCACGGCCTCAATACAACTCAATATATCCCAAAAATTCTCAATACACGGACTCAAAATACAATTCTCTATAGCATGAGGACACTGGAGACGGCCTACCGACTCGGAGGTCGTTTTAATTTGATCCTCGAAGATCTATAAAAGCCTCGTGGCTCGAAACAAGGCAAGATGGCCGATGGCCGTTTGCCGGATTCAAATTAGGAGTCAAGTTAGCTAACGCTTACCGTTGTCCAGCCACAATGAGTTTTCCACGCAGGAAAAACCCTCGGTACGGTCCTAGCCCTTCAGCACACGCTCCGGACTCAGTCACTCAAACAAAATACTAGACTCGAAACTAAAACTCAAGACTCAAAACTATACTCAAAAAGTCCCTCGAAGGGAATTCGCAATATTGCCTCGCGGCTACGCCCAAATACAAAAACGAGCGCGAGCACTAGAGCTCGACGCCCTACCTGCTAGGCAGGCCTACGGCAGAGTGTTCTTCGATCGCTGAGCGTCGATCGTTCGCACCCCCGTCTTACGATCGCCTAGTAATTTGCGTATTGACCACTAGATCCTCTCACGCATGGTAGTAGATTTTGGTTACGCGCGAAATTCCAAATTCGCCACGATGTTTGCAGCTCCTTCGTTTAGAGGAATACGGGTTGCAGGTTCTTGGCGGTGGCGGGAATCTCCTCCACCACCTTGATCCCTCGGTGCAGAGTGTTCTCGACACTCCCCCGCATCCTCTTTTGACCTGTGAGGGAGCCTGGCCAGTACTAGCCTCACGAGCTTCGGTGGCGTCCATCAGAAAGTCAACACCCTCGGTGTTTCAGCGTAGGTGCGTCCATCGGGGTGCGTAATAGTCGTAGCTCAGACCCAAAAACTTGGCCTCGTCGTCCACATGTCAGAGAAAATGCGTAAAAGAAAACAAAAGAATAAATACTAAATTCGACAGTCTTAGATCGGTCACGGTCGCCTCTCGGAGAGTCTACAGCCTCGGGGCTAAATTAAACGCATTCATGCTTCGCTCATGCATCTCACGCTACGTAATTATGGTCGTCTAAGGGTTCGGGAGTCGCTTGTAACATGCGTTGCAAAATGCAATGTTACAGTATACAGTACAGTGAGTACAGTATAGTAGTACAGTAAGAAACACAGAACACGTATCTACGATCTGTGACGTCATTTGTGACTTCCGCACATCCGACTTGTACTTTAATATATAGATGGTCCGGGGACGTCATTTCCCGATATCATATCAGATAGATATACAGGCAAAATAAGAAACCCTTACCTATGTATACAGTACAGTGAGTACAGTATAGTAGTACAGTAAGAAACACAGAACACGTATCTACGATCTGTGACGTCATTTGTGACTTCCGCACATCCGACTTGTACTTTAATATATAGATTTTCCGCGAAAATTGTTATTGATGAAATTAATGGCTCTTCCGAGTGTAGAGTACGTGAGTGCAACTCATACTATCTTTAGAAAAAAATGGGGAAATCGATCAAACGCTGATTCCGGCCGTGAAATGCCCCCTTATCCAGGGTGGATTGATTCGCCGCCGTGTATTGTAACTATTCCCGGTTTTGCGATTTGTAAAAATGAGGCAAAAGCGGTCGTTATGTGAGTATCTTTGTCTCCTGTTGAAAAAGATATAAATCTGAAATTATCGGGACTTCTCAAAAAGGCAACAGGTGAGGAAAAGGATGGGTTTGCCTCCAAAAGCCACCTGACTGACCTAAACTTTATTTATCTAACTAGACGGACTCGGATAAGGTATACTTATCAAAGCCGTTTTTTCCACGGACTCGGATAATTTTTATCAAAGCCGGGTAACTCCACAGAGCCGGGTGATCAACCAAGCCTGTTTTGCCTATACAATTTTCTATCTTGCTACGGATCCGGGAACCGAAATTCCAAGACCTTCCGTCAGACTCGGGATTGCTTTGCGTTGGCCCTCGGACACGGGTAATACCAATGCCGTTCGCACTTCGCTTGCGCACCAAAGCTGCGTTTCTAACTTGGCAATTGTTGGCGGTGATGAGTTGCAATGAACCAGCAGTCTGAAATGTCTGATAAAGAAACTGTGTATTTTACCAATAAACTAATCCTAAGTTGACAATGGTTTCTTATTCTAACTAAACCTAATGGCCGTTAAATTTTATATCATATGCGATCGTATATTAAATGGAAGCTACAACAATTTTCTGATTGTGCTTCGAAAGATCCAAGTTTTGATGTTATCTGTTTTAAATTTGACTCTAATTGACTCTAATAATTAACGCAAGATTTTATGTTAGTCATTGAACCAAGACGGTTCAATGCTATATCAAATGAAGTTAAATTTATCAAGGAAAAGCTAGCTAGCTAACGCCAAATGAGTCGATCTGGTTCTCTACCTAGAATCGCTGCTGAGCCTTGCTGCTCTTAGTTTATATAAGCAGTCTCCCCCTCCTATTCTGACGTCATATCGTCCGTTCGTCGCTGAGGATTATCTTAATCCTCGGCCTTTTGTCTTCTCTTATGTGTAAGTGTATCGTCGATGATTTCCATTGCAGCACTTATACAGCTGGATATGTTACAGTATGTGATAAAATCATCAAGGTAAAATCATTTTATACTCACTTTTCGTTATGGGTGTGCCGTTCCTGCGACACTGTACGCCCCTCGCCCCTGCTTCGCTTGGGTGAACTCCGGTGGATAAAACGTTAGGATTAAATTTTTGAAATCGTAACACTTTGCAATAACCATGTACATACTATCAAAATTATGACAGAGGGCAGCTCTATTTGCGGACACGAATATACCAATTGTAATTGACGAAACTAGAATAACTAATACGGAATAAATAATTAGCGACTGAAAATCAGTAGTTAAATCTTTAATAACTCCGAAGATAAATTGACTGTAGAAGTGACGTAGTTAAATCGAATCGACAACGACTCAGGATAACAGCATCAAGATCTTGGAATATTTTATTCGTAAAATTGCTTATCGAAGAAATGTGGGCTGTTAGGCTGCACTTTTTTTCTGTTGCGTAATATTGTTACGGATCTATATTATTTCATTATGCAATCACATATTGTATGGGTTGACAATGAGGCAAGTTTTGAAACCATCGATAAAAAAAGAAGAACGTTCATGCGGATGATTATTTTTGCGCATACTAGAGACTGACAAATTCGGTAAAATATCATATATTCACCTGTCTACTCCCTCCAGCCTCCCTGGGTCGTCTCTCTCCGCTGTCCTTTCCTTTTTCCACCCGCTTCTCTCGTTCCGCTCTCTCCTGCTTCTTTTTTTCCAATCTGTCTGTCTCCTTATCTTTCTCCATCTCCTTATCTTTCTACATACCCTTATCTTTCTCCATCTCTATCCGCTTCTCTATCTCCCGCGCCCAATTCTCTCGTTTCGCTCTCTCCTGCTTTTCGTTTTCCAATCTCTTCGTCTCTATATCTTTCTCCATCTCCTTGTCTTTCTCTGTCTCCTTGTCTTTCTCTAGTCTCTTCATCTCCTGCTTCTCTTCTTCAAGTTTCTCTCTCTTTTTCTCTATCCGCTCCCTCTCCTCCCTCACCTCCTGCCTCATCGCGCGAATTTCCTCCAGCTCTTTTGCCGCCTGCTTACGAGCCTCCTTGAGCAGCGCTAGCTCTGCGGCGATCTCCTGGGCTGCCATATTCTGATTAAGACACAAATAACACAGCGAATGATTATTTTATCAACCAGAATATAAATAGATATATGAATTAGAATAGAATAGAATAGAATAGAATAGAATAGGTTTATTTCCATGGGACAAGTCCCCTAGGGTGGAAGAAATAAAGAACAGCAACAGTACAGTAAGTAAAGTAAAGTAAAGTAAAGTAAAGTTATTAGATTACATAGATCGTTAGATAATTAGATAGATTTTAGATAGATCGTTTGTTACCATGTCTATAGCAATATTAGGCATCGGCATATTATAAATGAAGAAGTAATTATTACACATAATGTTCGGTCCCGTGGTCGACCAGGCGGTTCCGGGAAGGCTGCAGCTCACATTTGGCGACCAACTGTACGTTGTAAAACGCGTAAAAACCCAGCCAAGCAATTGGCAAGTACCCTTCGACTATTGCTAGACAGCGTTGTCATTGTCTCAGGGCACGTCGACGCGAAATACCTTTAGCGGATTGCCAGGGTATTGTATTGCCAGATATGGTGCGATTGCCTGTGCCGGACCATGGGGCCCAAATCGACCTGGCCTGGGCCTTTACTCCTCTGCAGATGTGTGGACATGCCCACGAGTCCGCATGGTCGCTTCCTATGGTCGCTTTTTAGACCCTTAATTTAACTATAATAAATCGTACAACTAGTTATTTCGGTACGTAGGACCGAACCTCCCGCGCGTCTTGAAAGGACTACCTTTCAACAAATCTTATTACTGTAACTTTCTATGGTTATGCTTCACTAGCAGAAGGCTAGTGAAGTTAACCTAGTCCGCGTGAGTAGATTCTTTGTCACGGGTGAATTTATCTTCGGAGCTCCTTAAGGGGAAAATGTTCTAAAAACCCGGTTACCCTAATACAGACTCGAGTTGACTTTCGTCAATCAGAGCTGCCTCCCTCACAGACTCGAGTACGCCTGATTCCACAGACTAGGGTGCCAGTGATAGCTACACCGTAGCTGCCTTGGGATCAGAACAATACCAGAGCTGCCTTTTACAGACTTGAGTTGCAAGTTTGCGTACAGACTAGGGTGCCAGTGAAAGCTACACCGTAGCTGCCTTGCTTGCTTACAACCAAAGCTGCCTCTAGCTAACAATGATTTTCAGTTCTGAAAGTTTTGAATGATTGATTAATTGCAAACAGGAAATGAATGATGGCACACAAGGAATAAATTTGTTTAGCTTATAATGCCGCTGTCGGCGTTTCTATTTTAATGTCTGCTGTGAAAACTATTTACAAAATGATAAAATAATAGAAATTATAATCTTAAACATTTTCAACTGTTTAATGTTTTTCTTGCGTTTTATATCCTAATTTTTCTTACGTTTAACTTTCTAATTCCAATTTACTTTTTGTGTCGTCTTCGCGTTTTCTATGATTTTTATAGACAAGTGCCGCTTTGGCTAAATGCTAGTAGATAAACAAGGCGGGTTCTGGACCAACGTGTGTTAGTGCACACGTACACGCACACACACATGCGCGCGCCGTCCGTGTCAGTGTGAGGGTGGGGGGAGTCCGCGGACCCCTGGCCATGACGTCACCCGCCTCGACTCAAAATGGCGTCACACACCCTTGAGCTGACGTCACACACCCTCAAAATGGCGTCACACTCCCTTAATTTGACGGCACACACCCTTAATATGACGGCACACTCCCTTAATATGACGTCACACACCCTTGATACGACGTCAGACTCTCGAACCTTCGATGATGACGTCACGCTCGGACCTCCAGAACTTTCGATGATGACGTCACTCGAATACCCTAGCGATTAACGGTTCCCTGTCTTCTTGGAATTTTTCGGATAAACATTTCTCAGAATTGGTACCATGTGACATCTTTTGAAATGTTCTAGAATCTTACTATAAGTTTTTACTATAAGAGGTCACGCTCAACGGTTCCAGGAAATAATCTCGAACTCTGTGTATGGTAATGAATTAGGACACATAAATATTCGATACAAGTGTTTCATTAGCCGAATCACATGATTCAGAGTTTTTAATGATAGTGAAATTACAGATAGGTTGAGTAGGGTTTTATACCAATTTCCTCACCCCACCACTTATGGGGTTGTATTCAACTACTCGATCGTGTAAGATCAAGCAGTATGCTGATGTTTCGGCAGGAAAGTTGTTTTTCGCTTCAAACCCAAGACGAACGTCTACTGGTCCAAACTTGAGCGACTCGTTTTGTTTCGAGCAGTCGATGACGAACAAGGGAGCGTACTGTAGAAATTCGCTCTTTTTCAGCAACGGTTCAGGTTCCTTGCCGTAATAAGAGGTTTGAAAGTTTGCGTACATCTCGTATAGCATAGCATACTGATTGTGACTCATATCGAGATTCAGATTTCCATAGGGATAGCATTGAGAATTCAAGAAAAGCTTAACATCGGTGATATTACAGTGATCGAATTGGCTGGCATTTTTAGTTAACTTATTCTTCCGACCTGTTTGGAAACCTAGTATAACGTATCGAGGTTTCTCCAGCTGATTCGATGTTTTTACTGTCCAAACGTGTTTCGAGGTGGTAGGAAGTAGAGGATACTCGTACAATTCCCAACTGCGGAAACTCATAGGGATTGGTGCATCTTTCTCGATGAAATTTAACAGCTGTACTTTTCGCTGGTCCGAAAGCTTAACGTACGGTAACAACCATTCGACTTTATCGATCAGAATTTTGAATTCTTCATCTTGAGTTTGCAAAACCGCGTTCTCATCGGTCTTCGAACGGGTCAAGATCAATTCGTGTTTAGCGTTGACGATGATCTTGCGATAGTCTTCAGCGAATCCTAGTATGATCTTCAGTGGTATGCACACATCAAAGTTACCGTCGACATCTACATGGCTTGCGTTCACATTGAGCCAACCAGCATTTTCCATCATCCAATTTTGTCCAGGTCTCAGGGAAGGGTAACCTTTCATAAGACTCGTGAGACCTACGTTTTTGCTTCTGTCGATCTCAATAGCATTTATCTCATATCGTGCTTCTTCAAACAGGTGGCAAACACCGTTGTTGACCAGACTTGTGGTAGTCCACGGAGTTCCATCAGCCTCCACTATCTTTCCATACACATGCAACGAACTCTGGTTTGGTAACACGCACAGGTCTTGGTGTTGAACAGCGATACGAATCTCATCACTGTTATTGAAACTTGATGAGACTTGGTAAGGCTTGTGTGTATGAACCTCGTAGTGTGCGATAGACTCGTCAAAGACTACAGGCGTTTGAATGTTTAAGATTTCCTCTTCCATGGTATACAACAGATGATACAGATGCATAGAAAACAACGATTTACTTTCTTCGCGTAACCTTCAGACCTAAGCTTTTTAGAAGCAGCACGTTCTGAGGTGTCAGCTCTTTGAGTAACGGTTGACGACTGACGTGCTTGGGGCATGCTATTGTAGTATTATAACCACTTCTGTTATAAACTATTCCCATTATTGAGTCTCGATATGCAATCTCACAGTTATAATCTCTCCACGAAAATTGACCAAATCTCCGACTTGATCGACTATACGAAGTTGGATGTGATCTATAGTCCTTACGGTGACTGGGAGGTAAATGATGTGAGACGGTACTTCAATGATCTTATATCCGGGTGGAACGACAGGGAAAAACTCGTGAATTGTGTGTACTTTGTGCTCGTTGACGTAGGCACCTGTTGTAATGTTGCACTCGACTCGCAGTGCGTTCACTTTGATAATGGTTACAGGAAGATCGGACTTGTGAACTTTATCAGCCTGTAGAATACGTGGCGTGAAACCTAATATACTTCCTATAGAATCGGTAGGCATAAAATTTACCGGGTGACTACATTTGATTTCGCTACATAGTGTATTTTTGTTGGGTTTGATGTCAATGTTAATACCTTTATTCATTAACACACCCTGTATGTAGCTTTCTATATCCTCTATTTCATAGCTACCGCTGGGTATAGTAACTACTTCATCGCCTGCATAAATCTTATTGTGTCCGATATCTATATTAGGAATCGAATTGAAGGTTAACAATTCAACGAGGCCTAGACAGTAATTCTTGTGAGGGGAAAGTTCAATCGGAGGAAAGTATTGAGTCTCGAGGACCGAAGAGCTCCCCGATACGGTTAACGTGAACGAATCATCCATGACAGCGAACTGATGTTGAAGGATCATGTTGCATGTTTATACAGGGTGATTCACTGCTACCGAGCCAAATTGAGTGGGTAGGTTCCTTGAAGAATTCTAATACGATTATTTCTTAGCGAAAAATTCGAGAGATCAACGATGTCCGAGTTATCGAATATCCTCGTTATCCATTGCTCCATAGTTTTTGGCAGCCAGCTCATCTGCTCCATAGTTTTATCGTCGTCTACGTCGACCACCAGATAAGTTTCACGGACTAGGTCTTTTGCACCATAGTTTTCGGCCGTCTACGTCCTCCGCTCCATAGTTTTTGACAGCCAGGTTGTCCGCTCCATAGTTTTCGGCAACCAGGTCATGCGCACCATAGTTTTTTTACGTCTACGTCGACCACAAAAAAGTTTTTTTTTTTTATAAATTTTTTTTTAAGTTTTTAAGTTTTTGCTGAGGAACTTCCGTTTTAGAATTACCCAAGGAAGCTACCCACTTAATTTGGCTCGGTAGCAGTGAATCACCCTGTATAGTCTACACAGAAAATTAAGACATAGGTGTCCAGAGTTAAACGTATCGTAGTCTTGATATCTTTCATGGTTATATTTGACGCTACCAACACCAAGGTACTTGATGAGGTCCGACGGTGGTCGAAGATTTCCGAAACTGTCAAAGTAAACTACTTCGTTACTGATCTTTCGGTACGCGACCCAATGTGTGCCGGGACCATCTTTATCATCTAGATTGACGATCGCTGATTCACGCTTACGCGGTCCGTTCCTGGGCAAATCGTTCCACATAAATACGCCGCGGAAATGTGGAATTTTGAAGATCGTTGCATACTTCAACAGTAGCAGGATTCTGTAACTCGTTATGCTGTCGTTATGCGCTCATAACGACGATTGTCGGTTCGTTATGTACCGAGACGCTATTTTAACGACAACAGCGATTCTGTACACCAAATATAACGAGTTTCGTCGTTATTGATACCGACGAACGTCGTTATGATGTCGTTATGGGTCGCTGGCATAGCGAGGCATGGCTTACCCCTCGCTATTGCATACCGACATATCGAAATGCGGTTAAATGCGTGGTGTTAGTCGTGTGGCGTCGTAAGTGTGTGTAATACGTAGCCGTGCATAAGATAAACGTACTCCAAAAACAAGTTATAAGAAGTAGTATGTTCGTGAATAATAAATAAAACGTTAAAAAAAAACGGTGAGTAAAGTATTTTCATAATAATTCATACCACGGATTTAATGTTAATCGGTACATATCTATTTTATAAGTTACTTAAAATTCTACATAACCTAGAAATGTGGTTTTTACTTGGAATCAAATGTTCAATATGTAAGTACAGTTTTTTCTTATTTGGATTATGCATATTATTAAATAATATCTGTTTTGTGTAGTAAACATGGCCCTCGAATATTTGGCTTGGGAAATTGAATTTCTCGCTGAAAGAGTGCTTCGGATAGAACGGCGCGTGGAAAGAAGACGGTTGAGAGATGAGCAGAACCCCTTTGAACTGCCACGAGAGGAATTCATGGATTATTTTCGCCTCACTCCTGAACTTGTAATTGATATTGTTAATGTACTACGGGTAGATTTGCACAGGCAACGAACTACTGGCTTGAGCCCAGAAATCCAGGTAACTTACCAACACACATTTTTTGATTACTTTATGTTATTGAACTAATATCGGAGTATATTTTTTTTAAATTATTACTACCATGTATAAATGTTTATTGCAGGTGTTGGTCGCTGTTCAATTCTATGCTCAAGGCAACTATCAAAGAAGTGTCGGCAATCAATTTCATTTCAATATTAGTCAGACAACAACAAGCCGTTGCCTCCATGCTGTAACCGAAGCAATAAATCAGCGTTTGCTACGTAGATGGGTCAAGTTTCCAATGACTAACGAAGATCGACAGCAATCGCGAGAAAAATTCTTAACTGCTCCACAGCCATTTCAGGGTGCTATCGGTGCTATAGATTGCACTTTTGTTCACATTCTCGGCCCTTCTGAGCATGAAGAAGCATTCGTGAATCACCACGGTCGACATTCTTTGAACGTTCAAGCGGTAAGTATTGTAACATTGCATGTTACAAACTGCTCCTCGCCCCTAAACGAGACCTTATTTAAGACGGGGGATCGCTGGTATGAATGAAGTATGAATGAATAAGATGACCCCGAGGTCCGAAATACTCCCGAGAGGCGACCGTGACCGACTTAGATAATGAAACCGATTATTTATTCTTTTGTTTTTTTTTTTCACTTTTCTCTGGCATGTGGGCACCGAGGCATTGTTTGTGGGAAGCGACGTGAGGACCACGATATACCACGACGAACGTCTGCGCCTCGATACGCCGAGGGCGTGAAATTCTACCAAGGCGCCACAGAAGCTCGGGAGATTAGCAAGTGCACGGCTAACTCCCCCAACCAGTCGAGGAGGCGGGAGAGTGTCCCCGACACTCTACAACGAGGGATGAAGGTGGTGGATGAGATTCCCGCCACCGAGAAGACTCAACAACCCGCATTCCTCGGCCAAGAAGAGCCAAAATCACCGTGGTGACCATTTGAATAATTCGCGCCAAGGATCGAGCGCTACCCCATGACGTCACAGCGTGGTCGATGCGATAATCGATAATTGCGGGACTAACGAGGTCCTTGCGCATCCGTACGACGCCGGTGGTCTCACTCTGCGTTAGGCTAGCGCCCCGATCACTTGCGTGATATTGTGTTCTGCGGTCTTTTGCGTACTGGGTACTTTTCAATTTTGCGTTCGAGTCTTGAGTTTTTTTTTTTTGGTATTCCTGGTGTGAGTGTGAGGATTTCCCCGAGGGACGATTCCTAGAAATCCCGATGGATTTGAAGAAGGAGGAAATTCTTTTCCTTAGGTGGCTGGAGAACGGTAAGCGCTGAGCAATCTAACCCGTAGGATAATTTGAATCCGGCAACGGCCTTCTGCCGCGTGCTTGTTCTCAGCCACGAGGCTATTTTATGCATTTGGGATCAAATTAAGCCGGATTCCGAGCGAAAGCCGTCACCAGTGTCCCATGCCATAAGTTAGAGTTCGAGTTTCGCGTCCAGATTATTAATTATTGAGTAATTATTGAAGTAAGAAATTTTGTACTATTCGCCCACGAGGGCAAGTAAGAAAGCCGGTCACTGTCGCGCTCTCTTCCTCCTGCGAGTAGATTTTGTACCGAGGCCGAGCCTCGTGTATTGTTTAGAGATTTCGAGTCCAGATAATAATTCGACGCTAGTCGAAGTTTGTAGAGAATTTTTGTTGCTTAAGGCGCAGAGTTAATTTAAGTTAGATTTAAGTGATTTAGTCAATTTGTTGAGTTTGTGCCGTCGGCAAATAAATCAAATAAATTCTACGCCGCAGGATTAATTATCTAGCGAATTAGGAATAACTCTGGGCCGCAGGCCTCTTTGATTTATTAGTAGTAATAGTAGCGAATTTATCGCACCCTGTTATAACCGATGTTATCTATTGTTGCATGATTTAGAATTAATTTATTATTGGTTTGTGAACTTTATTTGACGAGTCATTGATTAATTTGCTTTTCGTTCTGTTATTGCCACCCTACGTGGGAGCGTGTCTTTAGTTCTTTTTCTTTGTAAGGCTCGTCAAACGTGGCCAGGTCGCCTCTACACGACCTGTAATCAATTTATACCCGAGGGGAAGTACCCCCGGGTACATCATATTTTGTTATCTCTTTTTTTTATTTTTCATATTCTATTCTTTTTGAATAAACGCACGTTTCGTCTATTATAATTTAATTACTCGAGTAACTACTTCATTTGCTAATCCCTCAATTCAATCCCGACCCCTCTCCGCGGTACTGACGCTAGCCGCCGCTTATTCGTAGTTGTCTTTTGGTTATTTATTTCGATCTTCTTGTTTCGTGGCGAAGTAGTCGCCTGGCGCCCAACTAAAAACTTATCATTATTTTTCTTATAAAATTATCATTTATTTAACCCTCGGGGTTGTTCATTGTCGACTGAACTATCTCTCGGGATCGCTATCCGGTCTATTCCCGGGAGATATCAAGGGTTCACGTCACAGTATATACGCGTAACAAGTCGATGGTGAGTGTAAAAGAGATTCGTACACTAGTGAGCACATTTTACGCATCAAATATCATGATTTTTTTAAATGTATATCTTTTATTCGGATAATCATTTGATTATTGTTTATGGTTTTGTACTTTTATGCATAGGTTATTTCCTAAGGTTATACGTAGAAAAAATATCAACAGTTCAACTAAATAATTGTGTCTATTGTCTTGGCTCATTTGTGTACGCATACTTCTTACGCTCGCCTGCTAAACTTTTTACACTGAGCTTGCTGTGTTAGCTTGCTAGAAAGTTTATGTTTGACTGTTAACATTACCAACTTATTATGTTTTAGATTGTTGACCCGGATTTGAAACTGCTAAATATCAATGCTCGGTACCCAGGTGCACGAAATGATGCATACATCTGGAGTACATCACCAATCCGCCGAGCGATGGAATTTCATTACAATCGGGGAGAACGCAAAACTTGGCTTATTGGTGGGTGTGATAGCGCAGACATTTTCACTTTGAAATACAGCAAAGCTATGCAATTTGCACTACTGAAAGAAATAACATTCCATACATATTGATGAAATATTGTATAATTTTTGTTCTTATCAGGTGACGCTGGGTACCCCTTGGAACCATGGCTTATGACACCCTTGCCTCATTTTCCTGAAGACACTCAACAATTTCAATACACGCAGCAGCTTTGTAAGGCACGGAACGTTGTTGAACGTTTCTTTGGTGTCTTTAAATCTGTATGGAGATGTCTTTCTTATCAGCGTGTGCTAATGTACAAACCAGCATTTGCTGCAAAAATTGTGAATGCATGTGCAGTACTGCATAATATGAGAATTCATCATCGTTTGAATGATGAAGAATACCGCGCACCAATAGCTGCTGATAATCATCAAAACGAAAACGTCGATCCCATGGAAATCGATGATGATTTAGGTCAAAGAGGGCCACGGGCTTTAGCTCGTAGGATCCAACGCCAAATTATGACGGAGAGGTTTCCCAACTACCGTGATGCAGAAGGTCAAGGAAATTAACAGGATGAATGAAGTATGATTGTTTATATTTTCGTTGGGAATATATTTAGTTCATAATTTACCATTATCATTTCACCGATTATTATTGCATATATTTGTTTGAACGATTCAGGTACTGTGTAAATGAGACTGTAAACATCCACCGTTATATGAGTGACTGTGTAGTGAGTTTGTATTATGGTCTGAATTCAATTGTAAATAGCTATAACTAGCCATGTGTATTGTTTATTGAAATTAAATATGTACTCTGCATGGAAGAACTTTAACATTTATAAGAAAGGGACAACAGATAATATGTTTATGAATAATTGAAGAAAAATAAATTATCAGTACAATTTTTTATAAAAATAACTTTATTTTATAAATCAGGTATCTGTGCCTCTGGTAAAATAAGCTAATAATATAATGATCTTTATCCATAATGAAATATCATTTTGTTTTTAACTCCTCCACACAATCTTTTATCACTAACACCAAGTCCATTAATATTTGGTCTCGGACTTTTTGAGCTTTGGTAAAAGTACTGTTTGAGATGCCAATCTTTTACCGGCACTAATTTTATTTTGGCTAGTTAGCACTTGCGGCACGTGTGGGAAGAGGATTGATTCTTGGTGAATTATTGAAGCGTGTTGTATCTTAATTAGTTTATTAACGTGAGAAATTGTTCTGAAGCTTTACAGTGGTACACATAGCGATAACTTGGAAACCTTATAGATTGAACCTTATTGTTACTTTCTTAGACGCGTGTGCGATGCTTCGCATTACGCGGTCAAGACGATCACTGACCTAGTCAGGTGCCGCTCCACACAATTGCTCTTTTTCTAATTACTTGAAGGGCCAATTGTGGGAGGGCAGCACCGGACGGACACCGATTTCGAACATTCCGCCCGCGTTGAAACGCAGTGCGTTTTAATTACGTTATCACAGGTAATGATTGTTTATACGATAGAGTTACACTAGTCTCTTAACTTAAGTTACGACTAGGAACATTTTACAATCTTAACTGTTTAGTGCTATACTTCCGGCTGGCTTCAGGATTGGATTGCTTCGCATTTTGAACTTAATACTACTTACAGCTAGACTTCTTGTCGCTTTTTGGTGAGCATACTTAGACTAGAAGAAGTTTTTTTTTTTTTTTTGTACTTATTACCTAAGAACTAAATCTAGGATTTGGCAGCAGTACCCATCTCAGGGTACGGGGACTCTGACTCGGTACTTATGGGAAGCTTACAAAGCTTTACAATCGGTCTGATATATTCGGAGGTAGCCGTCTTAACTCGTACCGAGCGTACGAGGTTTTCCCGATCATGAAAACATTCGAGAACGCGGGCTAGGCTCCACTTGGAGGGCGGAAGGCCCTCATTGCGAATCAGTACTAGGTCTCCTATTTGGAGATTAGGCTCCCGCTTCTGCCATTTCATTCGCTGCTGTAACGAATGAATGTAGTCCTTTGACCAGATTTTCCAAAACTGTTCGAATTTATTTTGCATGCGTTGCCAACGATCCATTCGATTCTCGTTTAGGTGGAGCGTAGAGGGTAGTGGAACACTTTTAAGGGGTTCTCCAATTAGAAAGTGTCCAGGAGTTAGGACATCATAGGAGGATGGATCGTCGCTTAGCGGGGCGATTGGACGTGAGTTTAGGATCGCCTCTATATTGCATAAGAGGGTTGTAAATTCCTCTATTGTCGGGGTAGAATTTTGCATGATTCGTTTTAAGTGATATTTCACGCTCTTGACTCCCGCTTCCCACAGCCCACCGAAGTGTGGAGCTGCAGGGGGCAAGAATTGCCAGGTGACTTGATCAGTCGCGAAGATATTGCGGAAATCGACTTCGCGAATAATTTTGTTAAATGCTTCGCGTAGTTCCCGTTCGGCTCCTTGGAATGTCGTACCATTGTCAGAATACATTTGAGTAGGGAGGCCTCTGCGGGAAGAAAAACGTTGAAACGCCGCTAAAAAGGCAGCTGAGCCATAATCGTGTACGAGTTCAAGATGGATGGCTCTTGTGGCCAAGCAAATAAACAGGGAGATATACGCCTTATGGCTGATTCGTCCACGGCCTGCCGCGTCTCGTACGAGAAAGGGACCCGCGTAATCCACGCCGCAGTGCGAGAATGGACGAGATTGTACTACTCTAGCCTTCGGCAAGCTTGCCATGAATTGGGATTGAGTTTGGGCTCGCTCGCGGGTACATCGAACGCATTTGTGTAAGATGTTTCTTACTAAGTTTCTCGCTCGGAGAACCCAATAGTTTTGTCGCAGCGCTCGTAGCATTAGTTGAGTTCCGCCGTGAAGAGTGATACGGTGAATATGCACTATTAATAATTGCGATACGCGGTTATTTGACAGAATTACCGGATGCTTCTGGTCACTTGGTATTTCAGCTTGGTGCAGCCGACCACCTAAGCGTATGAGGCCCGCCTCGTCTATTTGCGGATCCAAGCTTTTCAAGGGGCTATTGGCTGGAACCGGGGCTCGTTCGACTAGAGCCTTCAGTTCAGAAGGAAAGGCTTCCTTCTGGGCATAACGGAGCCAGAAAGTTTCCGCGGCGCTGATTTCTCGGGCCTGCAGTGCAAGGTCGATTGTTACCCGCATTTTATCCCTCGAGCGTGCAACGAAACGCAGCGCATATGCGGTGCTACGTAGCAGACGGTTCCACGTTGAAACGTCTCGTAGTAAGTGCCCGAAACGATTATCTTCCGAGTTTCGGTTACTAGTCTGGAGATGAACATGAGTGGTCAGCTTATTATCAACTTCAGTTGAAGCGAAATCAAGAAAAGTTTGGTCTGGCCATTCGCTTGGGTCACGGGATAACAACTGCGGGCCGTGCCACCACAAGGGGTGATCTTTTAATTGATTCGGACTTAATCCCCGGGATGCACAGTCCGCCGGATTATCTTCGCTTTGCACGTGTTTCCAATTTGCTTGAGGCAGTTGCTCTTGAATTTCTGCGACGCGATGCGCAGTGAAAGTTTTGAGGCTTGACGGCGCCTTTTTTAGCCAACACAAGACAACGCTGGAGTCACTCCAGCACGTAATCGATTCGATCGGTATCGAGATCGACTCTAATAGGATCGAGACGCACCGAACTAATAGTACGGCCGCACACAGTTCTAATCGGGGTATAGTTATAGTTTTAAGAGGCGCTACTCTAGTTTTCGCTATCATTAAACTTATTTTTATTTCGGATGTCACGGATCGGACTCGTAGGTACGCTCCAGCGGCGTACGCGCGTTCGGAGGCGTCGCAAAACCCGTGAATTTGAACCGAACTAGAACGGTCACTGGCCGTCCAGCGGGGGATAGCGATTTGATTTAGACTAGGCAATTGTGCGCAAAACGACTGCCATTCGAGAGTCATTTCTTCCGGGACTGACTCATCCCAGTCTAATTTAAGGAGCCACAATCGTTGAATTAGGATTTTCGGCCCGATCAACACCGGGGCTAGCCAGCCCAGGGGGTCAAAACACTTTGCGATTAGTGACAAGATTTGACGCTTGGTCGGAAGCGGTGAATTCTGAAGTTGCGCGACTATATGAAATGAATCACTGCTCGGTTCCCAATGTAGGCCGAGTATTTTCAATTTGTTTCCCGCTTCCAACGGTAAGCTTAGGGCTAAACCATGGTTCTTGGCTTCGATGCCAGCTAGTAGTGTAGGATCATTGCTCGCCCATTTACGCAACGGGAATCCCGCGCGCGAGAGACAATCCGTAATTTGAATTCGCTTTTGGATGGCGTTCTCTTTGGAATCGTCACCAAACATCAGATCGTCCATGTATCGTTGTTTTTTCAAGATGGGTACCGCGAGAGGAAATTCTCTTCCCTCATCTTCCGCGACTTGGAGTAGCACCCTTTGGGCCAAGAACGGAGCGCACGCGGTACCGTACGTCACGGTAGTTAACGCGTATGGTTGAATTTCTTCCTCAGGTGAGGATCTCCAAAATATTAATTGGTAATTTCGATCTCTTGGATCAACTAGGATCTGCCGGAACATTTGAGCGATGTCTGCAGTATAGACATATCGAAAGCTTCGCCAGTTTAGAATCACAGCTACGAGGTCCGGCTGCAAGTTTGGACCGGGTAGTAAGTGGTCGTTAAGGGAAGACCCATTACTTGACAGCGCGGATGCATTGAATACCACCCTAACCTTGGTAGTAGTGCTATCCTTCAACACTGGATGGTGAGGCAAAAACACGGCTTGAGTACTGCACGAGCTTAAGTTTACCTGTTCCATATGCTTGGAATCGTGATACTCGCGTAGAAATGCCGAATATTGCTTGTCGAGATCCGCGTCGCGTTGTAGTCTTTTTTCGAGATGACGATACGATGCGAGAGCACGGGCTCGTGTGTCTCCAATCGGTATTGGAGGGTTCACTTTGAACGGTAGTCGTACGACATACCTCCTCTCTGAAGTACCTTCTTTCGAGAGAGTATAATGAGCTTTTTCGAAATGACTTTCGCATTGTTTCTCCGCGAGGGTGAGGTACTTTCGTGACGGTACCTCTTCGGTCTTAAAGAATTGAATGAGCTCGGACGTGATTTCTTGGGTACTCGCGTGGTGCGCATGAATAGTTCGTTGCGAGGGACTTGGGTTCGAAACCGCGCCGGAGATGATCCATCCAAAGATGGTGTTCTGTAGAATCAGTTTATTTGTCGTTTCTTTGCGTAGGCCATCTATGAGGATGTCTGCATACAGATCTGCACCTAACAATAGTTCGATTGGTGCCGCTGACATTGGCGCGGGGTCGGCCAATATCAAGCCTTTTGCGAAGGCCATATTAATAGATACTTTTCTTGGCAGGTATGCCGTTATTTTTGGCAGAACTAATGGTTTAATTCGCAGTTTGTCGTTTGATGGGTCTTGGATGGAGCTAATGTCTAGCGCGACCGTTGACTTGACTGTATTTGTGGACTGTCCGCCGATACTGGTTACGTACGCGTTGGCACGTTCTCGGGTGAGTCGCAAGCACTGCACTAAATTTTCCGAAATGAAACTGGCATCTGAGCCCGGATCGATCAGAGCGCGAGCGTGTATTTGTCGGCCCTGGGCAGCGATTCTGGATCTTTTCATGTTTATAGCGACCGTGCTATAATGCAGATAGCGACCGTTTATAGCGACTGCTAGCGAGCGCCGACGCAACGTTTTGCATAAAATCTGAGGGCTGTTAGATGACGAATGGAATAATAATAAACGCGGGGCCTGTTCATGAGGCTAGTGCTTGTAGCCAATGAACAGCCTGCATTCGTGGTTTCATCTCGATGCCGATTTTGGCGGGAAATGTGCCGGAAGGCAGGAACCCTTATGCCGCATATTACAAGCGTCAAGAGCGGCGCCTACTTAGATAGTTACAATTCCGCCCGGGCGCTATATAACTGTATTTCGTTTGTTTTAGGCGCTATATCCACGATCGGCTATTCACGCTTTCGGAGGGTGGCGTTAAAACGGGTAGCGCCGATGCCGGTCGCTATGAACCGGTCGCTATCTACATACCCTGTGTTTATGTGACATAAAAGTGGCAATTTTCAACCTTTCAAATCAATATTATTATTATGCGATTAAATTTGAAATATAACTGTGACATGTAGTGCGAACACGTTGTTATCTAACGTTTAATTCATTTTCGTAATTTAGTACGATTTTGAAATCATCAACTATCGTGGTGAATGTGAAATTGATTCAGCAGAGGTTATACGAGAATATCGGTACCGCCAAAGGTTACCGCTTATGTGGATGCTTTATGGATCATGATTGTAGTGGTTGAACGCTACAAAATAGATCATTAAATTCACGGTAAGCCTGAGTCTGTAATTCTATACTATTGTTTATGAGATGAATATTATATTTATAATTAAAAATACATATATTTTGTACCCGATGATTCTGATTCATTATTCAATCAGACCGTACACTGCGACGTTTAATTTCAAATCACTCATGGTGTTACACAGATACCGTTCATTGGAAGAATTAATTTTTGAGATACAATAATCACAAGAAGTAAATTAACCTATAGATAGCTGCTGATGAATGGACTGTTGGATCAAGCTGAAGGTACATGATGAATCGGACGAAGCTAACAGCTTCACTACACCGGAGATTCAATGAGATAAACTTCATAGCGTGACGATCGATTATGCAATATGTATACATACCTATATATGCTCAACGACTGCTAATCATATCGATGACAAAATAGATGTTATCGGATGTCTTTCAAACGTAAGTACAACTAACACAAATTTGTGCTATTGTAGCTAAGATAATGGAAATTATGATAGTAATGGAAATGTTTAGCATATAAAATCAAAGATACTGTGATAAATTATTATTTCTGATTGTGAGCCAACTAAATATTGTCTTTTTTGTAGGTGCTGTGTGTGTGAAGAATTGGGTGGTCCTTTTTTTGGTCAAGTTTCTGTTTTATAGCTCCCATGGGCTGAAAAGTCTCCGGAAAATAAAAGTAACCGAATTTTCAGCCTCGTAGCTCAACTCTGAGTGTCAAAAGTAATCGCACGTTTTTCAAATGGTGAAATTCGACAGCTTTACCGAAGTACTTATAATTGAGCTAGGAGGCTCCAGCTTCGGGTACTTTTTTTCCAACGCTTTTAGAGACATTTTAGCACATGTGATCAATATAAATAGAATTTGAGCAAATTAGGGATTACCCTAGTGAAAGATCAACATATTATTGAGTATTATTATTGAAGACACCCGAAGCAGAGTTATAGGCAACATCAAGTGGTGACATCAGCTTCACGCAAACTTTGAGTGTCAATCTACGATGAATAAAA
This sequence comes from Rhogogaster chlorosoma, assembly GCA_944452935.1. Classification (NCBI taxonomy): domain Eukaryota; kingdom Metazoa; phylum Arthropoda; class Insecta; order Hymenoptera; family Tenthredinidae; genus Rhogogaster; species Rhogogaster chlorosoma. The sequence goes on along the minus strand of OX101797.1, from coordinate 18,907,931 downwards.
TAATTTACTTCAATAGGTTTCTTGGAATCAAAATAGTATAGATTTTTTTTATAATGCGTATATTGATAATTCGGTGATTAATGACATGGTGGCCACTCTGGGTCAGGCGAATCAGGGAAATCAAGGAAAAGTCAGGGCATTTGAAAATGGTCATGTAAATGTATGATTTGATAGAAAATGATACAACAGTTATGTAAAATTTATAGTTGCCTTGATGGATTTGTATGGAAAATATAGTTTAATACTTTATCAAATTAATTGTGTTGGTGATACACACGGAAGTACACACTAAATAAATCGAAAAAATTATATATCGTATACGAATACTGCTGCAATACAATCATTTCAATGTTATAATAATGTCAACATCAGCGAGAATACAATAAATACACAATAAAGGTCATTGGTTAAATATTTATATGATGTGTTAATGTACCTGTATGATTCTTGTCTGTTTTATGAAACTCCGTTATGCAGTTACAGGGCAGGGGGTCACAGAGAATTAAAACTTAAAGAGAGAGGCTATACCGAAATCTAAGAGAAATAGTTATTCAGCTTTGAAATGTATAAAAAAGGTCCAATAAGCAAAAACCTATATCAAATTCTAGATTATGGTGATATCTATATTTCGAAAAAATTTCAATAAACAACAACAACTACACAACTTGACATGGGCGTTTGTTAATTGGACCTTTTCTACACCTTTAAAAAATGATAAACTATTTTTTACTATTTTTAGTATAGGCCAGCCTCCCTCTAGTCAGTAATGGTAAATAATATATTAACACTACTGTATAATATTTGCTAAATATTAATACTACATGCTGCTAAAATATTTGTTCCCGCATAAAAATAATTAGTTAACTGGCAGAATTACGTACTTACCTCATATTCACTCATAAATTCTATGCTGTCTCATTAAATAGTGGTTTACATCAATTTAAACTTTTCGCGCAAAATTGTTGAAGAAGAACACACTATAGAGTATTTCGAAGCGATAGAGTAACAAAACTCTCACCCGAACGAACACGGATAGAGTGTTCTCATTGGCTACAAGCACTAGCCTCATGAACAGGCCTCGCGTTTATCATTATTCCATTCGTCATCTAGCAGCCCTCAGATTTTATGCAAAACGTTGCGTCGGCGCTCGCTAGCAGTCGCTATAAACGGTCGCTATCTGCATTATAGCACGGTCGCTATAAACATGAAAAGATCCAGAATCGCTGCCCTGGTCGGACTCAAGATGAACCCACGCGGTCGCGAGTAAGACGGTTTGACTAGGTACCGGAGCTTGCGTCGTAACGTGAGCGTGTGTGACATTTGAACCGAACTGTTCGAGTGTATTTGGTTGAGGATCGGAGGAATTTGAGTTGGGAACGTTTTGAACCGTTGGATTCGTTGTATTTACTTGACCGCGATCCCGTCTATGTTCGTGCAGCAACGAATGATGACGCCGCTTGCAATGGAAGCAGTTAAAGGTACTGCGGCAATCAGCTGTTACATGGCCTCTAGTAAGACAGTTAATGCAAAGGTAATTTTGACGTGCGCACTGTTGGCGCTCAGCGATGGATTTTGATTTGAATTTTGCGCATTGAGCTAACTTGTGAGGCTCAGAGCAGATTATACATGAATCCGTTGCCGCTCCGTGATGAGAGTGCAAAGGTTTTGGGTTAGGTTTCCCATCCCTTTTTCCAGACGACTCTGGGGCCTTTTCAGAAGGTTGACTTGAGGCTGCTGCCTCCAATGCCTTTATCCTAGTGTCTATAAACTTATTTAGGCTATCGATCCTCGGATAGTCACTGCCGTCTCCCAAGTATATTTCCCACTCTCTTCGAGTGTTCTTGTCAAATTTGTGTACAATACAAAAGACTAAAATATCATTCCAGGCATCTACAGGGCGTTGTAGCGCCTGTAGTGCATGTATTGACTCGGAAGAGCTTGCACGGAGCCTTTTTAATCCATTTACGGAGTCATTGGGAGCGACAGGTGCTATCGCAAAGAAATTTGACAGATGTGCATTGACTATACTTCTTTGATTTTCGTAATGATCTTTGAGAATTTTCCAAGCAACGGCAAAATTGTCATCTGACAAGGAAATGTGTGAAATCAGCTTGGCGGCGTCATCGGTGACGACCGACAATAGGTAATGCAATTTCTGAACATTTGATAATCCTACCCTAGAAGTGATTAAGCAAGAAAATAAATCGCGAAACGCAATCCAATCCGTTAATATGCCGGAGAATTTTGGTACACTTATCGTAGGAAGTTTGAACTCCGATGTTGTGGAGGGGGGTGGTCCAGATCCAGCGCTGGAAGTTCCCGTTGATCCTCCGCCCGCGTTGACTGGTACATAAGTGGCGAGTTTTCCTTGAAAGAAATCGAAGGCAGCGAGGTAGTAATCCTCGGTTTTTTCCAGTAGATTGTCAGAATAGTACTCTAACGTGCCTCGGTCTTCTGCTGTAGCGTAAACGTCGATCTGCGTTGAAGCTAGCTGCGCTTCGCTCCAATATTTGTCGAGGAGCTTGAGTCGACCTTCGGTGATGGCTCGACTCTGATTGCTTCTTCCTAACTTATTAAAGTTGGTGACTGAATTGGCGATACGTCTGGCATTATCGTCAAAGCGTTGTAACGCTTCATTTACTAAGGCTGTATTAGGCATAGTACATTCAAATTCGAGCGTTGGTACAGTAATGTTCATGTATGGATGCCCAGTGGCTAACTTTTTTTTCCGGGAACGAGTCTCCTTTCTGATCTTTTTTATGTGCCTATGATCGATGAAGCAGTCGACAGGAGAGCTTGGGAAACCACGACGAAGCCTCCCGCCACTGTCATTTCGCATTCGCATAACCTCTAAGTTCGCGAGAGCACAAATAATTTTAATAATTAATTAAAATTAAATTCATTTTTCCCGCATATTGTCCCGCATTTAAGACTCGATGGATGTGAAATATTTTATATAGTTTAGCATATTACGGAAAGCCTAATGCCCGTAGCTTTTCCTAATCAATAAATAGAATGCCGGGAACGCTAATAAGATCAACCTGTGCAGTAATTTAAACTGTTTTTAGATTCATTGCAACGATGAACGAACCAGTAATAACCTTATTAGGTATAAAATTATAACTATGACTCGTTGTAAAAAAAACGGGTTCATAATTTGTAATTTCATTGATTCTCATATACTCGAAAATTTATTATCAATTCGTCTCATTTCACTACGCGTATACTAATCATCCATTTTTCTGGCATTCATGTAGATTGGGTTTATTTCGATCCGTCGACAATATGACTCAAACGAATTCCCACAATTTATAAGACAGAAGTTGCAGCAAGGTTCATTCTACGTTAGGAGCAATGCTCTTGAGAATCCATACACAGTTCCCATCGTTGGATCAGACTGGAACTAGCAAGTGGCCTCAAAAATGACTTCGAGCTGCAGATAGAGATCTTGATAATCTATACGCGGGGTAGTTTCTCATCGTAGAACTATACTCAAGCTGCAAAGTGGCCTCGGGTTCAACTAATTAGATTGATGTTTTCATTAAGCATTTTCCATTCAGCTTGTTTCAGATTTCAGTAAATATTTTATATAATTCAAATTTTTCTTCAACGAATATTAAAGACAAGACATTTCAATTATTTCAAACAAATGTAATACATTACTTGAATTTTATCTATCCCTCTAGATTCTGACTGAACCTACTTTAAAGGTATCAATCTAGTTGAGTCGTTGAAATAATTTCACCTCACTTTACAAATACCTCCTAATTTTATGTCTGAAAAATAATATATGAGATTTCTGAATATCAATGACTGAATGTTTTCATTTGCAAATTACATTTAATGAAGTATATTGCATTACTCATCTTGATAATCGATACATGGGGTTAATTCTCATTTTCAAACCGGACTTTAGGCTTTGGACACAAATATTGTCAATGGATACATGGAGTAAATTCTAATCGCAGAACTAGACTTGAACTGGCAAGGGGCCTGTAAGATGACTTCAACATTTGGACACAGATCTTGATAATGGATACACAGGGTAGATTCTCCTCTTCAAACTAGACTTTATGCTTATACTTTGACTCCATATCGTCGACGCCATATCGCCATAAAAATTAATTTAATTTTAATTAAATATTAAAATTATTTGTGCTCTCGCGAACTTAGAGGTTATGCGAATGCGGAATGACAGCGGCGGGAGGCTTCGTCGTGGTTTCTCAAGCACTCCCGTCGACTGCTTCATCGATCATAGGCACATAAAAAAGACCAGAAAGGAGACTCGTTTCCGGAAAAAAAAGTTAGCCACTGGGCATCCATACATGAACATTACTGTACGTCGAAGCGAGTAAGAGTGAGCTGGGTAGCTTGCTCTCTTGTGTTGTTCTGAGTTTTTCAGCAGCTGAGTCGCAATAGAGTTGCGCGATAGCGTAGCCGACTGCGTGACTGTATGCTATTGATTTGTATCGATTATTGGTCTCTTAGGACACCGTAGAGTGGGGGCATGCGGGAGTGCGCACGTCGACACCTGTGGTCTAACAGTTTGGCACTTTGGAATTAGCCGGTTTCTAGTTGAAACCAGCCATTTTGAAATTGTCTTTTCGAATTCCCGCAACTTCTAGCACTTCACTCACGTATATATACACCTCTTTTACACTTGACGGGACGGAATAATGCTTTATTTCGTTCGTCGAATCAGTTTTTCTCTCTCAAATCCACACACGATCCGGCTCGAAGGACCAATGTTTGAGATGCCAATCTTTTACCGGCACTAATTTTATTTTGGCTAGTTAGCACTTGCGGCACGTGTGGGAAGAGGATTGATTCTTGGTGAATTATTGAAGCGTATTATATCTTAACCGGACGGACACCGATTTCGAACAAGTTCGGAGAATCTCATTCCTCTGCCTGTCGTTTTCCGCAATTTGTTCCATGGATTTGGCAAACAGCTGTAAAAAGAAAATGTTTCAAGCTTCATTTTAACGTCAAGTTTATTACGAAAAATCATGTAGGATGAATATAGAAATGAATTTTGATAATAATTACCTCCATGCATGAAATTTGTCGTTCAGCTAGAGTCGCAAAATCTTTATGCGCATTTTGCAGCTGTGTGCCTAACCTTCCACGACCTGAGAGATAAAACCAACATTGCACATGTTTTTGTATCTTGTAACAAAAAAATGAGTAACTATTTTCTAATGCTTACTGGGCTTTGTGACTTTTGGTGTCTGTCCCTGCCGATTTGAGGATGACGTAGTTACCGCTACTTCCGATGGTGCAGGTGGCAATTCTTGTATTTCGCAGTCCAAGATCGGGTCCCTTGTCAACAGCTCCTCGACTTCAATGTTTTCGATGCCTTCCAGAATTTCAAAGTCTAAGATAAAACGATTTAAAAAATATAGTTTATTTTAATCTAAAAGTCGATTAAGTCGTACGATACTTGATTAAGGGAGGTGAGTCAGCTAAATATAGGTAATTTTGTATGTCAAATATTATTTATAATCTTTTCGTAAATATGATAACCTTTCTTTGCATTGGGGTAGCTATAGCAAATTTTTCAAGGTGTCACTAAACCCCTTCGAATAATAGATTTTCATCTACACTGAACTGCTATAAGCTTACAATTTTCCATTCTGTGCATGGTGCAGAACAAACCGCTGGATGGCTTGCGCTTTAGAAAGTCTCATTTTTCTTGTAACGTACAGAACCGAGCAAGAAAAAGTATGCACTGTATCATTACTTTTGTACATACCAGTGCGTACTTTCTCTGTCCGGAACTATAATTCTTTACCGGATGAACAGAGAATTTTTTTTCAAGGTTCCCAAATTTCATCTATTGCCATTTTTTGAAAATTTTTGAAATATAAAGTTGAATTTGTGCATAAATGGCCATAGTTAAAATTTGAGAACTTTAAAAAAAAAAATCGCCCGTTTATCCGGAGAGGAATTGTGTTATAAAGAAAATAAAGACTTCGTTGAGCCAACCTATCCAGCGGTACGTTCTGCATCATGCGTACAATGGAAAAGTACGTATAGTACTTTTCAAGTTTAGTGCAGTTCTGTGTACACGAAGACCTATTGACTTAATGAATCCAGTCACCACTTGAAAAATTTGTTATTGAATACCCCAATATAAAGGAAATGTATCATTACCGGTAGCAGTCACTTACCAGTATAATCGGTGCAACTGATATCATGGCTATCCCGCACTGTTAGATGACTGCCAGTGGTGTTTAAAATATCTTCCTCTCCTTCTGCCAGTAGTTCTAACGCGTTTGACTGAAATCATTGTCCAAAAAAAAAAAAAAAACACCGAGTATTGTCTACTTGACAACTTTTAATTTTTTGCTGTATGGATGCAAAGTAATATTATTACCTGTTCTTCTGGGAAGGCATCGAGACATTCTACTCCTTCTACATAGTCAAAGCCCATGAGTCCCAAAACTTTTTCGTCACGCTCCGTAAGTTTAACCGGAGGACCACCAACGTTTCCTGTCGCAGCACGATGGGCTCGTATCTTGGCCACTTCCTGCGACACAATTGTTTTATTGTCTCGCCACGTCTACAAAGAAGTTTGAAACATAAATAATGAAGAATAACGGGAGTATCTTGAGGTGAAATAACTAAAATGTAACATTCGTATATCACAAATTATTTTTCAAGGCCGAATTATGCTAATTAACTTACTGATTTCCACGACTTCACGTCTTTGATCCGGCCATCTTTTCCTATTTTATTCAACTCTGCTACAAGGTTTTCCCATGACGAAGTTAAATCTACTTTTCCATGCAGGGATTGGAATTTACCGGTGGCAACATGCGGATGTTGAACAAAATAATCTACCATGAAGTCGATTTGGGCTGACGTGGCCTTCGCCTGCCTTTTTTTTGAGACGACAGCACATTTTTCCTTACTGAAAAAATAATACCCACAAAAAAATAAATATTTCCGTAAAGTAAACGAATAGATGTAAACTACAAGCATTAGCATACATCATAACCTCTAATTCCATCTCACTTATCATAACACATAACAATGGGTATGCCCAATGTCTCTTTATTATAATAAAAAAACGGTTTGTAATTTATTTTATTCGTTAATTACAACTATGTATGTATACTTACTGCAGTGAAGAAGGCATCGTGAATAAGGTTAGAGTTGAAACACACAAGACACATGTTTTGCACAAGACACCGGTTTGGTTTTCTAGTTATTCGGTGAATAACAAGAAATTCAAAATAATTTACTAGTGATTTTCAGAAAGTTCCTACACTTTTGGTGTTTTTCACCGCTGCTTGTATACCAACCCACGAAACTTTCTACCAAGTCACGTCGAATACGTCATTTCCTCTGTCGTTACGAACATAACGAAAAAGTTTCATAACGACGTTTCGTTATCGCATTCTGTAACGTCGAAGCATCGCTATGCAGAGTTACAGAATCATACCGTCGTTATGGGATTGTCGTTACACGCGACGAAATTCGGTATCGTTGCCATAACGTTCCGAATCGTTATATTCATAACGAGTTACAGAATCCTGCTACAGGTCTGTGTCAGTCAGAGCTCGTTGGGGTAGCGTCACTTTTAGTTTTTTGAGTGCGATCTCAGGTGTAGACCTAAACCCTTCTTGTACGGTTTCAAGTGAAGTCCTTTTCCTAAAGCGATAGCTTCCATAGTCTTGTTGTGACGTTGACTCTCTTCCAGTTGCCTCTTGGCGGAACTTGCCTCATTCACCGCTTTTGCAATACCTGCTGCACCACCAGCCAACGCACCGGTAGTACTCAATCCAGCGAATAAAGGTATAAGGAAGGGTAAGAACCCTCCGACTTTGGACGGTAGTGGTAGAATTCGTGGAGAACGTACATGACGTTTACCACCTGCTTTCCTAACAGCTCCTCGTGCACCCTTCAACGCAGACTTGATAGCAATTCGTGCCGTTTGACCGGGAACCATAGACTAGCTGCATCGATAACCTTTCTCAATACCAACGGTTTCCTGATTCCCATGCCAAGCTTGGTTTTCGCTTTCATTGTGTTCGTCACAGCCCAAGCGGCTGCTTTTTCACCAATATTTGCGTCTGAAGCTAAAACCCGTCTCCAAGCTTTCTCGGCCAAGATCTTATTTGCCGCACTTCTAGCTTCAAGATTTTCTCGATTCTGCGAATAGGCGATATCGTGTTCTTTGCAGGCTACGTCAAGGGGATTGATACCGGGATCACCGCGCGCGAGTCTCCTTGCTAGTTTGGTACCAGGTCCGCAGTATTGATAACCAGGCAGATGTAACTCTACAGGAAGACTGTTAATGATTCTGTTGACCAGACCTTTCCCACAACGCTTACGACTAGTCGTCTTAGCTTTGTGCACGATCATAGCTGCGCTTTGACTGAGGAATCATCTTTATAAACACACTATTTATACCTTTTACCGTTAGTCAGAGTCGAGATGAGGTTCGAGAAGCAGCCTGTCAAGTTACCTGTGACGAATTTCGATAAATTCGTGCAGGAGAATGTTGCAACTGAAAAACGGCACGGTGATTTGCTACCAAACAGCGTGCGTGCAGTATTTTGCGGACCGTCAAATTGTGGCAAAACCAATGCGCTGCTCACCTTAATAACGCACCCCAACGGGCTGAGATTCGAGAACGTTTATATCTACTCGAAATCATTGAATCAACCTAAGTACAAGCTTCTGCAACAATTACTCGAGGGAGTAGATAACGTTGAGTATTTTCCACTTGACGAGCATGAACAAGTAGTTATGCCGGACGATGCCCTACCCAATTCGATAATCGTCTTCGATGATGTCGCTTGTGAGAAGCAGGAGAACATCAGAGCTTTCTTTTGTATGGGAAGACATAAGCATGTGGATTGCTTCTATCTCTGTCAGACCTATGCTCGCATTCCCAAGCATCTCGTGCGTGATAATACCAACCTTTTGGTACTATTCAAGCAAGATGAAATGAACTTGAAGCATGTATACGACGATCATGTGAATACCGATATGACTTACGCGCAGTTCAAGGACTTGTGCTCTGCGTGTTGGAACAACAATAAATATGGATTCGTTGTAATAGACAAGGACAGTGATATAAATGAGGGTAGATATAGGAAAGGGTTTGACTGTTTCGTGAGCATAAAACAGAAATAAATGAGAAGTGGGATCAGTAACATTTCAGTTACAGCTGCGTCAACATGCAAGGCATCCGCGAGAAAAAAGAAGTCTTGCGTCATATCGCTAAAGCCAGTGCAGCGATTCGACGTAAGCATAGAATGTTAGTCGGGTAGGGAGACCGCCGAACAAGCTATGAGCAATGTTTTCAAACCGGTCACTACACCGCTGCAACAATTGGTGGAAGTTTCTCAAACGGTTGCTAAGCCCGTCAAAGAAGAACCGATCGAACATGAGCCTCGCAGAGATGATGATGATGATTCCTTTCAAACAGCGGATGAGGAAGCGAACGAGACTTTACAACCGACGGATGAGATTACCGACGAGTATCTTGAAATGTTACAAGATGAGAATAGGAAAAGTGCTCTAGATAATCTTTTCGGTGTCCGTAAACTCGCTCACGAGAAGCTAATGATAGGTGACTCACCGATAAGCTTTGAAAATGACTTTATTCGTGTAGGTGATATGCGCTTTACGAAGACCAAAGGCTTGTTTGAATTATTATTCAAAAAGATACCCGATGAGACCTACGTGAGTTCGGACGATATCCGAAATTATAAACAAATCGTATTTGCAACAAATACACATCAAAAATGGTATAAAAGTGATCAACCTGTTCGGAACGTGAACAGCCCCAAGTTTACAAAATTCATTGCGCAAACGTTCACCATTCCGCTTCCACGGACGGGTCAAGGTTTGTTACCGGAGTTTATGATTGCTCGAGAAGGTAGAGGAACGGACTATGTTCACTGGGATGTTCCCAATGAGCTGGTAGACCGGCTGCGTTTGCTTCTAGCGTCCCAAGAAGCTGGGAACTCGAGCCACTCCAATGAAATCGTATCAATAATCGAAGAATTACGTGAAGCTGGTATCATTTATTAATCAACACCGATTGTTTTCACCGTCATTTCCAAGATGAGCGTTGATGTGTTTGGACGGCAATTGGAGAAGAGCGCAGCCGCAGGCAGCCGTGGTCCTCCCGGTGTTGGATTTAAATTCACCGTTGACGCACATTACGATATAGACAATAAGAGACTGTGCAACGTTGCCAATTCTGTACAGCAAAATGATGCTGTTACTTTGAATCTCATGCAACGAGAAATCGTTGGTGTGAGAACCGAAATTCTTTCGATGATACATGCCTTGGACTCTCGCATAACGGATGCTCTGCGGAACCTAGGTGCTGATATCGAAGCAGGTCAAGAATTGTCGACCCGCACCGCCAAGATCATTTACGAGTTGGACACCAGACTAACAGTGTTGGGAAATGAACGAGAAAAAGCTAGCACTCGTGACGAAGCTGCATAAGCCAGCTCGAAAGAACTATCAACGTCGTCGTGTAGATGTTCGCGGTTCGGATGAAACCTGGCAAGCGGATCTCGTCGACATGACATCTTACGCAGGAGTAAACAGAGGCTACAAATACATGCTCACCGTTATCGATATATATTCTCCAAGTACGCTTGGGTCGTGCCAATGAAGAGTAAGACGGTAAAGATACGGCAACGCTGTCTCTAAATCTGCCCACTGCACTCGATCACTTCTTCTCAGCTTTCGCACGCCGTCGCCCGTTTTCCGAAGATTCTTGAATTTGGCTAATATAGATTTCAAAATTCCAATGGTTGTAAGAATTCTATTTTTTTGTCCAACTGTTGAAGCACTGATGTTCAATATTTTATTCAAAAGCCTAATGTTTCGCGTTCCAAACTGGACCCACTTATCTATTACAACCGGTGAAGATTCATTCTCCAGAAGCCGATAAGCTTCCTCCATAATATTTATGAGCTTAAGGCATTCGATAGACTCCATTGTTTCTCGATAACTGAATAGTGTTACGATTCAATATCGAATGTGTGCACTCGGTATTAAATAATACAATGATCTCATCGCATTGGAAGCAACCCTTTTATACGATTTTTCAAGGACACTGTTATGGTAAATATTTCTGAGAATTGTTTTCGACCGGAGACTATGAGGAACATTCTAGAATGAAGGATGAATTGCTTAAAAGGGTGGAATTGTTGATTGATCATTGAGTTGACTTCTCAGCATCTAAGGGAACGTATGACTTGCAAACAAAAAAAAAATCTTACTCAAAGATCAGTACCCATTTGTCATTGAATGATATACAGAAAGTGACATCGCAGCGTTTTGCGCATTGAGTGTTCATTCATCAGCCGAAATGGATTTCGGAAGAATAAACAAAGTCTGTCGCATGGGCGACTTTTTACCCACAAAGAAAATATCAGAATTGGAAATCGGCGTTCAAATCAGTCCAAACAAAATTCGGACCGAGAATCCTGACGGTGATTGACGACAGTTATACTATCTTCCTTCCAGCCAGAGTATCGAAAGCGTTCCAGGATGATAAGGAAGAGTTCCAACGGTTCGAGTCCGTCACTGCAGCGAACCATCTCTACCTACGCTACTTCGGCGGTCAATTCAACAGGTGCGAATTCCTCGAGGTGTGAAATATCAATATTGTGTCACTATACATCTTATTTTGAAATGTCTATCTCATCTAGCAAAACCCATTAAATGACATTAAAAAAAAAATACATGAAAAAGTGCTATCATCTTATTTCTGAAATGTCTATTTCATTCAATAAAAACCCAATTGTATTTGATAATCTCTTCTATGAATAATCTTTCAAATAATCTAATGTTTTTCATCAAAATATTGTATATTAGCTTTCAAATTGATTTCAATGGAATATTTGGTACAAGATTTTGATAAATGGATTTTTAAATAATTATTATTATTATGATTCAAGAACTTTTTATTCAATTTTCAAATCCACGCACATGTTACGGACAACCGTGCTGAAGGCTTCGGTTGTCGTTTTTCTTATGTAATTAGAGAGAGAGAGAGTAATCTCCGAGCGGCTGAAGATCAATCTCTTGGGCTTGCTTGAATAAAGTCCTAAGGACACCTGTGCTATTTGTGAATGGTCTAGGAGGAACCACTGTCGTGTTACTTTAAACATACGTTTATTCAATGAAATAGTTGTGAGAATGCGGTATTTACGAGACTAATTCCCTATAACGTTAAATCTTGTGCTAGATAGCTAATACTAAACTAAGTGTTATTCGATACTATGCAATGCGAAATGGGGAAGGTAGAGAAGGAATGAGCCTACCGAATTAACCTCTGAGCGTCACCCGAGCCAACTCCAAGAGCCCACCGTTGAGCGACTTCCTTCACGATGATGCTGGTGCAGCTTATGCCGAGTAGTCGGATCCGAGTCAGCTGTCTGTTTGATGGACCTTCTTCGAATCTGCTCTCTGGTCTGCTTCACACTCAGCCCTTGTCAGGAGTCCTCGAAGACGGTTAGGCGTGGTTCAGGGTGCGCGTTAGAGGGGTGAGCACTTTGCTCAACTTTCGGTATTAATTCGACTGACGAGCAATCACCTCGGTTTCGATAAAGAAACCTCGGGTTGCTCGATAGTGGGGTTTTTTGCAAATCGCTGAATCGATGATTTCGGGGATCATTTCCTGCTCTGCCTTCCGGCGAGCGCGCGCGTGTAGGAATGCGCTGACTGCATTATTTGCAGTAGAATAGATTTGAAAAAAATGCGATATCGGGGCCGTTCGTAACACACACAATGTATTATAATTTCATATCGGCAAGAACAAATGATATTAATGTTAATAATAATGTGTCGTAACACTGACAATGATAATAATAATATTAATAATATTGATAATAATACTGATTATAAAAATTATTATTCATTCATTATTTATTTGATTCAATTTTCAAATCAACGCATACAATGTATTATAATTTGATATCGGCAAGAACAAATGATATTAATGTTAATGATAATGATAAGAATTATAAAAATAACACTGTGATTTTAATAATAATCATAGAAATATCAGCTGTGGGGAAGTATGGTCTGGCATCCCAGAGTTGGAAACTGAAACACAATGAAATTAATCGTTAACAAGATGAACGTACGTCTGAGAAAGATTATTTTTCGACACAGGTGTGCGTAAAATCCGATCTTACCCATTGTTTTGCTGGGATAAAATCAAGTTTTACGCTAACTGCATCGAAAATCATTCATCGTCGGTTGTATATACTAACCACTTTTATTCCTCATGTGAAATCATAGGGTGATCTTCTGTTTTTTCAAACCAAAATTTATCGTTGTCGACACGCAAAATGCCGACAACCTCCCCAATTTCGAGGTAAATGACATCCAGGTTGTGACGAGCCTCAATCACGACTGTGGTGGCGAACTCAAGACATGACTCCGGTGCGAAACTCAGCCATTCGACTGGGATAATTATTCGCGGTGTCAGATACCGATAATCCTCACCGTACTCACACATTTTTTCTTTGGATATTTTTTTGATTTCTCAGCCTGTTTGAGAAAAAAAAATTTAAGTATGAGAGAAATCCACCAATATTGTAGATACACCAGATAAATTTATGTTTCAAAATCACTCAATTCACAGGATAATAATCAGTTCAATTTTAATCGATTATTCTCGGTTTGGTTGAACGTCTGTCACTTTTTCAATCAGAGATACTTACTGGTAATTGCAACACAGTAGCTCGTAATGATTTGATCAATGGCTTCTTAGCACTAACTCATATACCCTTGGTGTTGATGTTTTTCACAATGGTGAAATGCGATAACACCCTTCCACCGAAGCTGGTATATATTAGTAATACATCTAAATTGTAATTAGAATTATTGGAGTTAAAAATTGAAACTAAAATAAAATCTTCATATCAGGTGAACATTTTCCATTGACACATCAGAAATTATACTATTCACGTATTATAGAACCGTGTAGTATAGAATTAGTCTGGAAAACAACACAAAATTCGTCGTAGGTGTTGATCCGGCGGGTGGCCTTGCAGGTATCGGGTTGCGTATCTCCGATGCACTCATTATGCTCCTATCCCAGCTATCGCTATAGCGCGTTGCGCTGTAATACATTTGGAGGTATCGCACTCTTTCTATTCAATAATAAAATTGAAACTGAAGTTAAAACTTACCGTCGTATAATTTTCCTCAATTATGTCAACGATCAAGGATTCCAGATTTGTGGAAAAAAAAAAACATTAGACATATTCAGAATGTTTTTTGGAAATAGTCAAAATCTTCATATCGGGTGAACATTTTCCATTGACACATCAGAAATTATGCTAGTTCACGTATTTATATAGAGTGGTGCAGTATAGAGTGAGTCTGCAAAACAACACAAAATCGTCGTAGGTGTTGTCTCGCGGGCAGGTAGCCTTGCAGGTATCGGGTTGCATACTTCGAATGTACTCATTATGCACTCAACCCCGCTATCGCTGTGGCGCGTTGCACTGTAATGCATTTGGAGGTATCGCACTCTTACTATTTACCTTCTTTCTCTTACTCTACGTCGAAAACTTATTTGTCACGATGCAGTTATTTCATGATTTGTTCTTTGTGATAATAATAATAATCAACAGATGTACTGCTTCATCACAGAGAAATTCCTAGAAGTAATTATAGAAATGTATATAAGAGCTGATCTAATCCTCAATCGAATCAGTTGACTTCTGACATTGATATTATCAACGTCGTGTAAAAGAAAGATATTTTATAATGGAAATTATATTGGATGTGCAAGGTTTCAAAATCCCCAATAATAAATTCATACCAAAAGAACTTGGTGCAATTACTGTACAAGCAGATCGAGAAAATTTTGTTGGAGTCGCCTGTATGTTGTTCAAACCACCTTGTAATTGGGAGATTCTACCAGCAAAATACAAGGCCATCAACGGTTGGTTGACACGTAACCACCATGGAATACCATGGAATGTTGGAGAAATACCTTATAATCTTATGGAAAACGCGCTGAAAAAGATCATCGCAGACGCAGACTACCTCTACGTCAAGGGACTGGAGAAGAAAATATGGGTTGAGCGTATCATAGGTCAATCAAAACCTGTGATAAATTTAGAAGACTTGGGTTGTCCAAAATTGCAAAGTCTACCAGTGGATGGATGTTGGTATCATGGGTACCATGAGAACATCCCGATGTACACTTGCGCCTTGGAAAACGTACAACGTCTAAAGATGTGGTATCTGGAGCACCAGGTCGAGGGGGATGAGAATTTCAGATGTCATAATGTGTGAAAAGTATTTGCACAGTGTGATTACTATCCATATACATATCATTTTTTGTAAACTGTATTCATCTCAATAAAGGTAGATCTTATTTTTTATCTTTGAACGCACACGTTCAATCATTTGCCGTTCAACCACTCCTACGAATCCTCGAGCCTTTCGGAGACCCAGATAGGTTTTGCGTGCAGAAGGATAACGTCTCGAGTCGGGGGGCTGAACACCGCGTAGATCGGTTCTACCTTCTGATCGCGAACGATGACGTCTCGAATCGGAGAGAAAGTACCGCGTAGATCAGTCTCGCGTCATAGTTACGAAAGATGATATCTCGAAAACGAGATGCAAAAACAATTCCTGGGAAACGGAATGCAAAAACAATTCCTGGGATTCCCGCGTCTTAGGTCTGGTCAAATCGACGACAACGTAGAACCTTCCGCACCGTCGAAGGTCGGTGACGCGTCGGAACAACAACTTCGACCTTCTGTGACGTTGAAGGTCCGTGACGTGTCCGAAACACAACGCAGAACCTTCTAACAATTCCTGGGAAACGGAATGCAAAAACAATTCCTGGAATTCCCGCGTCTTAGGTCTGGTCAAATCGACGACGACGTAGAACCTTCCGCACCGTCGAAGGTCGGTGACGCGTCGGAACAACAACTTCGACCTTCTGTGACGTTGAAGGTCCGTGACGTGTCCGAAAAACAACGCAGAACCTTCTAGAACATTCGATGACGTCACAGAAGGGGTTTGCGTCTCGGCTAGTAGGTCGGTAACATGTCGGGGTAGGAATCTGTGTCCAGAACCGGCATTGTTTATCTACTTACGCTTGAAGAAAAGC
The DNA here is from genome assembly GCA_944452935.1 of Rhogogaster chlorosoma. Classification (NCBI taxonomy): domain Eukaryota; kingdom Metazoa; phylum Arthropoda; class Insecta; order Hymenoptera; family Tenthredinidae; genus Rhogogaster; species Rhogogaster chlorosoma. Next base: position 18,891,799 of record OX101797.1, on the reverse strand, counting down.
CCACCACCTATGGACTCGCGGCGTGAGATCTATTTTCGTACGTGAAGCTTTAAGAGCATTACAATCAGTCAGCACAGTAAAATTCCTACCTTGTAAGAAATGACGAAAATGTTTAACGGCATTAACGACCGCTAAAGTTTCTAGTTCGTACGCATGATACCTGGACTCAGCACTCGTTGTCCTTTTGCTGTAATACGCAATGACACGTAACTTTCCATCAATCTTTTGCATCAATATTGCTCCATACCCATCCGCACTAGCGTCCGTATGTAATTCAATGGGATGAGTTGGATTAAAAATCATCAAAACTGGTTCGCGGGTCAAGATACAAATTATTTCTTGATGAATATTTTCGTATTCTGGTTTCCACTCTATCTTCCCTTTTCCCGTAGTTAGTTTGTATAACGGCAAAGTGATCTGGGAAAATTTAGGAATAAATTGGCGGAAATAAGATGCGAGGCCTATGAATTGCCTAAGCTGTGTGACCGTCCCTGGAGGAGAGGATTCAGTCAATGCTTTGATTTTATGTGGGTTAGGTCGTATTTCACCCGCCGAAACCTCATACCCCGAATATTCGACTCGTGTTTTCAAAAAGGAACATTTCTTTAAATTTAAGGAGAAACCTGCTTGGTTAAGTTTATCTAAAACTATCCTAAGTCTTTCTAGCGACTGTTCTATTGAGTCAGCTGGAATCATGACGCCATCTATATAGCACACCGCAAAAGTGTTTCCAAGTTCTGAGAGTGCCTTATTTATTGCCCTTTGAAAAACAGCAGGAGCATTCCGTAAACCGAAAGGCATGGTCAAATATTCGTACTGACCAACCGGGGTGACAAAAGCCGTACGTTCTATCGAGTCTTTGTGAATAGGCATCTGATGAAAGCCAGACGCCATGTCTAAAGTTGTAAAATACTTAGCTCCACTTAACCGTTGTATTTGGTCAGTTATAAGGGATAACGGGTATCTATCAGGCACGGTATTACTGTTAAGTTCTCGATAATCAACGCACAGCCGATCTGCGCCATCCTTCTTTTTAACTAAAAGTATCGGACTTGCAAACGGTGAGCAACTAGGTCTTATTATACCGGCCGACAAAAGCTCATCAATTTTATCACGGACAATCTGTCTCATTCGGACTAAGTCGATATGGTCGTCGCTGAACAGTACGATTGGGATCAATTAACTTTATTTGTAATTCACCTGTGGTAATATGTCCAGTAGGTGTTCCCGCAACAAACGATGAGACAAGTTCATTTAATAACTTGACTAAATTCAATCTATCCGTACCAGCTACATCGGTATCAATTTCATCAAAATTATCAATCCTTTTGCCAACCTCACATATGTTGACAGACTTTGTTCTTTTTAAGCAAAAATTATCACAAGAAATCTCAGCTGTAAAACCTTGCGCAATCAAATCGTGACTAATCAAAATATCATGACCAAGACAATCATCTGCTACTATCTCTATTGCGTACTCATTAATAGTCACTTGAGACAAAATCTGTAAGTTACTTGCGATACGAGACCTTCCCAGACCAAGAAGGGTCACCAAAGACTGAATACGTTTGCCAGAAAATCTATCGGCTACCGATGCTTTTATCAGAGAGCATTCGGCACCGGAATCAAAACAAAATAGATACTGCTCACCGGATTGACTTAATTTTGCGGTGACAGGTTCTATTGTGCAGACGTTAACTCGACGCTCTGCAGATGTCCTCGATGGTTCGCCGGCCGCATCCCTCTTTGCTTCGTTCCGGCATTGAGGAGCAATGTGACCGTTCTCGCCGCACTTGAAACAAACGACAGGCCTGCTCTTGACTAAGGTGTTGCTAGTTTTATTCCTGCTTGGCCCAGGTCCTGATGGCTTTTCTTTTTCTTCCTTCTTACGATGCCAACATTCGGAAGATCTATGACCCATTTTGCCACAAATAAAACAAGTCACTTTCGGTCTCTTATTACTACTGCCAGATTTTTCGTCCTTATTGTTGGTCATCGAAGCAGCGGATCTTTTGCGATATGCACTCGCCATCAACTCTTTCTGCAGTGCACTTTGCGAATTCATGTCGGTAGTAAACGCAAGTCGCTGTAGTTGCGGTTCACGTTGAACGCAATGCGCTAGCACCGTGGCTACAGCAATCTGTTCAACACTCATGGATTGCCAACGAGTCGTCAACGTAGTCACTAGCCTACCGGCATAAGCAGACAAACACTCATCGTCTTTCGGTTTTCCATTATTCATTCGAATTAACACAGCAGCCGGGGTTTCCACAGAATCGTATCGGGCCAAGAAAATCTCTTTGAATTGAGTCCAATTCATGCCCGAATAACTCACTTGTGAAAACCACGCCGAGGCACTACCTTTTAACGCCTTGCTCAACGCTATGACGAGCGAACTTCCTTGAATCGGCTCTTCTTCAAGACATAGATCGACAGTCCCGCACCATGCCCGTGCGTCCATATCTCCACTGTCAGGGTTAAATTCAGGAAAGTACACTTTCGTTGATCGCACAGGGGCTACATCCTTCAATGTTTGTATGAGTTCAAACATATTTTGATTTTGCATATCGAACATCATCCTCCAGTTGTTGGTATCCGTATCCTGTTGCACAAAAGCTTCTTGTACAGAACCTTCAGAATTTTGATCAAGTTCCTGCAAGGATCCCACTTCTGATGTCGGAGTGTGAGCGGATCGAGACTCAGGGGCGTCCATATTAGCTTCTCTCGCAGGATCTTTGTCCATTCTAAGTATCTAGTCACTATAAGTATTATTACTGAATCTAACGTAAGCCTATACCACTAACAATGTCTTTATAACTAATTTAATAATAATAACACTATGCTAGGGCGTACAGGGTGACGCGACAACGAATCCACCCTGCCCTTAGAAGTCCACAATATATTCCTCGACATCTCTGTTCTCAGTACCAACCACTGGCTTGGTTCAAATGCAACTGCTCTTCAAATCAGCATCTTCTAGGGCTGTGGCTACGTTCGACAAAGGCTCTGGTTTCCAGAGCCTTCATCTCGCATCCCCCTCTACGCCACTCATTAGGCTAAGGGTCTATGGCTAGTCTTAATACTAACAAATATGCCTAGTCTAAATAAGAGGCAATAAGCTCAATATTTAAATAAACATTAGGACTGCGAGAAATCGCGTCCAAACCATCACGAGCCGACGAACATATATCTAGCGGAATTCGCAACGGTGGTTCAGAGTTCTCACCGCGCTCTACGGCGTTCCTGGCGATACGAATAATTTTACAAAGAGACAAGATAGTTTGTTGGGCGCCAGACGCGAATGCGTCGATTTTTCTACTAAACAAGAAACTAGAAAATTCAGCGATAACAACTCAAATAACAGAATTAACGGAACGACGGCCTCGACGGCACAGCTTGCTCAGACTTTTCCTACGAGAATGATAGAGTGGCGGGATACACCTTACTTAGTTAATTTAGATTATCAGAAATAAATGTTGAACACCAGATAAACCTTTTTAATAATTCCGTATATTATATTTTTCAAGAGAAGGGTACACGCGGTACAATAAATTACATTAACAAACCTACTTTATAATATCATGAGCTCGCTGAGCGAGACAGCAGAAATAATACAACAATCGTAATTCGGGAGTAATAATTCTTAATACGGAAAATACTTATTTTATTGAACCTTAGTCCGCCTTAGCGGCAAGAAAAAAACAATAATATGCTGGCTAGCTAGTGCGCCTGTGAAGCGATACAAAACAAGCTATTATACTACGTTTTAGGCACGTATCACCGAGCGATACGATACTCAGGCAACAAGATCCTATCCCTGGCGGCACTAGCGATATTACAAAAGATCTACTATATTTTAGCTCAATAAAATGATTGACTCGAGAGATTTACAACAAAAGAAGCTAAGTTAACAAGGGATCGCGTAGCGATAAAACAAATAAGAGAAACTACTAATTAACCCGAAGGTTCGCAAAGATAACTACTATGAACTCGATATGGAAGATATTGAGCGGAAGATACGCGATATTATTCAAAGATAAGCTAAATTAACAACAAAATCTTAAACAACTATGACGACTACGTTCAGCCAACCCTCGGGGAGTTGGAAAATAGTTTAGCGACACACCATACAGGAAAATATTACAAGAAAAGCACAGAAATCATACAGAATCAAAGATATCACAGAAATACCAAAGAGATCCAATTACATGCGTAATAAGCGGTAACGAGCTAGCAAATCGGTATAAGCAAGCGAAATATACGAAAATAGCAAATAACAACTCAAAAGCAACTCAAAGACACAAATATTCAGAAAAGCTCAATCAGGCACGAAACTCTTACGCTGGACTTCCTTTCCAACTAAGCTAACTTAATTAACTTACTATACTACTTCATCTACGAAAATGTGCAATGACGTAGCCCGCCGGCTACGTACGAATTAAAAACTGACTACTTCAGCGATATTTGGGAAGTCCAGCGGGAATTGCGTGACTCGGCAAGCGGAACTATAGAGACCTTACCTTGACGATGCAGTAGCTGCTCGTACACACTTTAGCTGAACTTTTAACTTTAACTACCGCTAAGCGGGATGAGACTGACGGTAATAGCGAAACGGTTGGCGAGAGTAGAGAGCGAGATTAATAACACGTCTAGTCGAGACCTATGCTGAACGTAGAAGTAACGATAGTCTTCTTGATTTTCGGCAACGAGGCTCCTTACGTGGTCTAAAGGGTGGGGACCCTATGAGACGTCTCTCTGTACCTCATTGGCTATTCTAATTACTCGACGGTAATTCGCACGATCGGCTCGTCAGCCGATGCGTGCGATGCGTTGATCCTTGCCGGGCGGCAAGCGGCAGGCGGTAGAGATGCGATACTCGGCCGTAAATGCGGCAGGATGACCTCGGGAAGGCGCGACCTTGGACTCTAGAATGCGGTACCTTCCTGACTTCAATAATCTCCGCGAGATTCGCTCTGTCGTGGCACAGATGCACTGGTGGCAGCCTCCTGACAGAACCGGTGGCCTTTTTGGTCTGCCAGAAGCACGTGGGGCGCGACTCTCACGTGGCTCGTCCTTTGGCGATATTGGCAGAAGCGGTATGATGTCCTCGGCTGCTGTGACGGGAGGTTGCAGCCATCTAGCGCATGCAACCCTATACGCCGTCGTCGCAATCCAGCTGCTAGCGGTAGTAGATCTCTCCTGGCGTGGAGCCGTATGCGACCCCTATCTCACAGCGAGAGTCTCTCCAAGGTCGACGTCCTTCCCTCCGGGTGTTGCGATACGACCCGTGGCTTGCAGGTCCTGTATCGTGGTAGCCTCTGCAGTGGCGTGAATTGGAGGTCATCTCGGTATCGGTAGTTGGCGGAAATCCTCGTAGCGTCGTTATGGCTCCTTCTCTCTCTCTCTCTACCGACCGTAGTAGCGCGGTGCTAGCACTCGAGACTGCGGAGCGGGAGGACCTGGGTTGGAATCCCCGGCCTGTCGAGGAGGACCTCAGCGGCAGCCTGCAGAATTTGTAAGACGGGTCACGCCGTTCAGGCGCCAAATTGGCAGGTTGTGGATTTGAACTTGGTCCGGCTACACTTGGACAAGGTTTTCCGGCAGTTTCCCTTGTCCCTCGTGCGAATATGCGAGTGTTTCTATCTCCAACTGCCACAACCCTGCTATCTCTGCTAATACTATGTATTTACAAACTTAATTGTAATAAATAAATGAATTTTCTTTCTTTCTTTCTTTCTCTCGCGGTACATTAATAAAAAAAGCACTTCAAATTAGAAGTTATTTGGAATCTACTATTTGTCTGTGGTGTGTCGCTATTTTCCCGAGGGTGAGACGTGTCTCGTCTCTCTCTCGCGGTATTATTTCTCTAAATTCTAGTTAAACTACGAAAAATCGGTAACCAAAAGGGCTCCTGTGACGGCAGCAAATCTGCAACGTCACAATGTATACACTTCCATATATATCAACATCACTCCCGTGCTCGCTCCCGTGCCTACGCTATACACCGTATGGGTAAAAAAGTTCGACTTTGTCAGGTTGAAGGTCTTAAACTAAGAACCTTGGAGCTTTGGGCCTACGGAGACTTTTGTTCTACGTGTCAAGGACTATCATTATACGGAGTTTAGGAAAAATCAGCCGAAAGCCATTGCTCATAAGGATTCTGCGGGGTCCTTTGAGCGAAGGCTGTTGGATGTTAGTACAGTTTATTTATGCGTGTAACATAGTCGTAACATATTTGCTACTACGTATCGCTTGCAATATAATCATTTTTCGCGAAACCTCGGAAGCGGTAAACCTTTTTAACGTACTGGACCGATCTTTCAATTTCACAGTGCCAATGTCCGAAGAATGGCAAGGGTATTTGAATACATTACTTTTCACGTTCCACCGGTATCCTTCAAAGTACAACCCTTCTTCGGCTGAACTATCGTTCTGACTTTCGTTTAAGATTATATTAACAATTTCTAGAACTGTGCCGCATCGGAGACTAACGACATTATTTGGCGGTTGACTGGTCAGAGTAATATTCTTCATTTGCACTCGCTTATATCGCACTTCATATGCATTGACGGAATCTTTGATGATCAAGATTCGCGGCAGCGAATCGCCGAGTTCCCAAACCAAACTCGGCGCGCCAGCCACGAAACATTTACCCGAGCCAGCTCTTATTCTTGTAAAAATCTGTCATATCTTTTGAACCGCTGATTATTTCCTAATAAAATTTATATGGGCGTAACGCCCTCGCCTTTCGACCTTGCTCGCGAAATTTCGACAAAATCTACCGCGTGGTTCCTGAGATATTGACAGTCGAAGTTGATCGAAAAACACAATCTTCTTCTTCTTCTCCTTCTCCTCATTCTTCTCCTTCTTCGTTGCAGACCGTTCTTCTTGAGACCACGATATCTGTCGAACCGTTGCACTTATGAACTTGCCATTTGGAAGGAGTGTTCTCGTCACCGGAATCTCGCCCCCTATTGTTTTTGAGCAATAATTGACCACGCATAACTGAGTTATTAATAATATTAATTATTTTACAAAATGCGCATGCGCAGAATTATTGATGGATGCCTGATTTACAAATGCGCATGCGCAGCAGCAAATCGCGGCCGCGTGCCAGTGTGATTATAATATAATATTATTATATTATTATAGTATTATTTATAATCATATTTCATTTATCATTGTTATTGTTATTGTCATTATTATTGATGCGTCACGTCTACTCGTGCTCCCCAAAAAAATTTGTACTCAGTAATGTGTCCGCACCGCAGTTTTCGGTGTCCAGGTCCTTCGCTCCGTAGTTTTCGGTGTCCAGGTCCTTCGCTCCGTAGTTTTCGGTATCCAGGTCCTTCGCTCCGTAGTTTTCGGTATCCAGGTCCTTCGCTCCGTAGTTTTCGGTATCCAGGTCCTTCGCTCCGTAGTTTTCGGTATCCAGGTCCTTCGCTCCGTAGTTTTCGGTATCCAGGTCCTTCGCTCCGTAGTTTTCGGTATCCAAGTCCTTCGCTCCGTAGTTTTCGGTGTCCATGTCTTTCGCTCCGTAGTTTTCACTGTCCAGGTCTTTCGTTCCATAGTTTTCGGTGTCCAGATCCTCCGCTCCGTAGTTTCTAGTGTCCAGGTCCTCCGCTCCGTAGTTTTCGGTGTTTAATTTAACTTCCTCAATTCAAAACTCAATCTTTATACTCGTAAATTTTTAGAAGCTTGTCTGTTTTCTTGCAACAAAATTAAAATATTATTGTACACAAAGCGAGTTGGATTCTGACCGATTCAAGGCCACGCATATTTTCAACAATCGCGAATCTGAATGAGCACCGCTTGTTCCGTCGGCAGCGCCCCTAGCGGCCGTGGATGGAATCTCAACCCGATAAAGATTTCGTCTCGCTGTTTTATCGACATTAAATTTAAAGGGCTAGGTATCGGTAAATTCAGCTGTGATTTTCGTATAGTGCCAAGAATTGTATGATTGAAATTTTGTGCAACGCTATGGAATTAAGAAAAATACGGCGACATTACGGTAAGCTCGTTAGTTTATAAATCCACGTCAATGAATGCGTTGGTGATAAGAAAAGGTTCTTTGTGGATTGTTGCGAAGTTTCAGGTGAGCCATGCAGAGTTCGGAACACCTAGGGATAGCAGTACTTGTATAGGGAGAGGCTGCTGTTGCCTGGTATTGAAGGTATAAATCATCGAATATACATTACATAAAAATTAATAATTTTATTTAATTTTAATCATAACAACAAATCATAATAAACAATTAGTAATGAATTACGAAGAGACTGATAAAAGCTACATCAGGTGTCGAATATACTTTGATCAAGAAGTATCCAATTTATTTTATTTCCAGCACAACAAAAATAGAGAATGGATTCTATAATGATTACATCGAGAGGGAAATAACTCGTCGAATTGACGTGCCAATACTTCATGTGTTTATTTTAATTCACCCGAATTAATATAACTGCATTAATGAGAATTAACTGAGAAGTAACAGAATTAATGGGAAATCACCGAATGATTGAGAAATAACTGAATGATTAGAATGATTTCCTGTAAAAAATAAGTTGAATTAAATGAATTTAGAAAATTACATTGATTTGAAAAAATGTATTCGAATTGGATGGATTAATCCGAATTATAACAGGAGATGTGAGGATTGAATTGGAATTATCGAATAGGAACTTGGATTAGAATGAAATACTGTGGCAGGTAATTTGGATTAAATAAGTTGAAAAATTATTATCGATTAAAAAAATTTAAGTTGGATTGAAAAAATTAATTTGAATTGGATGGATTGATTCGAGGTGATGGGAAATATGAAAATTAAATCGAAATAATCGAATATGAATTCGAATTAGAATGAGTTACTGTGAAAAGCAGGGTCGGGTACCTCTAATTACTCTCCGAAATCATTGTTCAATTATTTGTCTAATATCTATGACGGTAATCATTATTTTGCAATCATAATTCGGAGAATCTGTAGCCTATTGTCTTAGCTTTCGGATGAAAAGTAGGTAGAAACAGTATTAAGTTAATGACTTCTGCTAATTATTTTCGATTTTGTGGCTTCAGTCATATTTTCTCGAACCAAGATATGTGTTTTTTTGTTCGGTCCTATAAGGCAAGACCATGGGTTACATGTTTTTTTGCATTGAGACTGCAAGATAATGATTATCGACAAAGATATTGGAAGAATAATCCTCGGGAAAGTAATTAAGACGTGCCCATCTCTGGTGAAAAGTGATTTGAATTGAAAAAATTAATTTGAAATAAAAGAATTAATTTGGTTTGAAAGCATTATGTCAAATGAATCTAAGGCAAAGAATTATTACAGCACTCAAATCTTGAGTTATTTCCCTTTCGGACTAATAATTGTAGCGTATGAGATGATCCAGAAAGTCCAGAGATCCCGACGATGCTGCATTGTCCTGGAACGTCGATCCACACCTGTAATTGTAACACATTGTGTTGGTATACTTCATTATTGTTCGTGAATATGACCTGTTTGTGCGGCATTGCAATGAGTTCTTTTTACGTACCATTAGGAATTGGCGCTCTTCGCCTGAATACTCCAGCGTTGTCATCGACCTGTTGCGATGATAGATAGACTTCCTCGACCGTCATCGGTCGCCCACGCAGCAACCTTTGTCCAGCGGTGAGTATGGAACTCGTGACTGGAAGTGGTTCAGACTGCGTTCTGGCCATCGGAGCTTTGAAACAAGCCGTATACCGCAAGGTATGGAACTCGTTTCAACTGTATATTGTTTAAGAAAAACATTAAAATCTTGGCTATTTGAACCGAGTTATAACTGATTATACCGAGACAATTCGGTGAAAGTAACCGGTCCTATGTTAGGCAACTCCGGAAAGCGACCGAATGGCAACGCTGTCGAAGTCATAGAGTGAACAAACGACATATCCACAGAGACAAACGTCAGGCGATCAGACGACGCAGCCTCAGCTGTCACTTCGTTGGGTTAGAATGAACTGTCAGTGAGATATTTGAGGTTGACCGTATAATATAACCTAATTAGACAACGGAAATTGATATCTCTTCGTAAAGAAGCGATAATGAATTGGTAAATTGATCGCAGATGTGAATTTCTGTTCATTTGCTACATTATTTGGTTATAAATAACTGTCGGGATGAAATTCACGAGCCTAATTTTGATAAAGGTACATAACCAACCAATATCAAACGATATTATTCCGTAATAAAGTCATGATAAAGCTATCAATTGATGTAGATATCAATGTAGTATATTTATTCGCGACATTATTTTCAAGCTAGGAGTTCCTGTGACTGACTGACTCGTCGCATCTCTTTGGGAACTATGGTGAGGAACAGAGCGACGTAGATTTGATTCAACGAGGAATCTACGAGGCACCTTCGACTTAGCAGACAATATTCCAAATTTCTTCACCGCCTGAGAAGTCTGAAAGCGCACAGTCTTGCAGAAGTCTTACAGTCGACGCTGTAAACCTTACTTCGAAACAGTCCTGCAGAGATTTTTGGTTCGACTGCCAATTCGTGTATAAGTTTCTTCGAGTAATGAATTAATGAAAACTATTGCTTTAGTGCAAATCAATGTAATTGTGGCGTGTGACGAGTAGAATAAAGCGGCACTATGTTTACTAAAACAGGCTCATTCACAATATTGTTATAAATTAATTGATTTATTAATTCTTTTTCTGTAATGTTATTTGATAAATGGTGGAGCGATACTTGATAGGACTATCGTACGAGCGTGTCAGCGAAATTTTTGCCAAAGCAAACTCCTGACGACCGACTCTTTCGAGGGCAACGATTATAAACATGGTGAAACAGTTCCGGGAAAGTCGCAGTACCGATCCACGTTCGAAAAAAATGTCATATCCAACGCGGCAAGTTAGTGCCGCGAATAAGACGAAAGTGAAGTCGAACGATCTTCTGCACTGTAATAAGGAACCGACCTCAGGAAAGATACACTAGTCGAGATTTCTAGCCACGCTAAGAGTTACATACTTCAATCAAAAAATAAGATAACTGAATTTTGCAAACAACGCGTCGCAGAGGATAAGTGTAGCTTCATCTTGCGTCTTGAAAAACTTTACTACGATTATTCTTAGGTGAGTGAACATAATTCATCTAATTAACGTCTATAGTGAATAAATTAAACGGTTTCAATTGATTTTATTAACACTGTCAGGAATATCAATATAATAATGATAATAACATGAATAAAAAGATGATAGTAATAATAAGAACAGGAACGAGAACAGGAGCTGAAACAGGAAAACGAATCCTGAACATCGCGAACAAATAATAACGATTTTGAATGGGTTATAAATATTCAAGGTATTTATAGGTTCAAGTCGTAGACGAATGATATTTTAGGGGGTAAAATGGATTTATTGCGTGTGTTCGTTTTAATGTCTAGAACAAGACTGTTTTATAACATGGTAACATCATTTAGTTGTTTATAAAGGACATACTTTAATTGTTTGTATAATGTTTGAACGTACTAGATCGGGCGGTCATAAAATATAAAGGGTGGTTTTACCCTTTGTAACAATATAATGGAATAGATGTATAACAAGATGAACAAGAACATAAATCACGTGTAAATACGTGCAAATGTATAAGATTAACAACAAAATAAATCACGTGTAAATGCGTGCAAGTGTATAAGATTAACAATAAAATAAATCACGTGTAAATGCGTGCAAGTGTATAAGATTAACAACAAAATAAATCACGTGTAAATGCGTGCAAGTGTATAAGATTAACAACAAAATAAATCACGTGTAAATGCGTGCAAGTGTATAAGTTTAACAAGAACGTGTAAATGTGAAATTATTGTTCTTCACAGGAAACCGTTTATTCTGTGTTCGAAATGGTTTCCCTGCATTATCGCGCAGTACCACAGGCGGTCATAGAATGCACCCACTATATTTAACAAATGTTCTGGAGACATGTTCTCCAGAACATTTGTTATTCTCGCCTGCAGTGCTGCGCGGTCCTCTATTCTGACTGTAGAATATAACTTGTTTTTCAGGTAGGCCCATAGGGAGTAGTCGAGGGGTGACAAATCCGGGGAACGTGCAGGCCACTCGATAGTGGGACTAGCCCTGCCGATCCAGCGACCAGGGAATTCTTGATCCAGGTATTCCCTCACGTCCAAAGTGAAATGAGCCGATGCCCCATCTTGTTGGAACCAAATTTGTTGCCCCTGAAAAACCAAAGAAAATAATGACCTTGTCATTAACGTATTGAATAACATTCATAGAATTACTTCATTTCTCATGGATTTTCGTTTTATTCGAATTGTGTAATGATTGAATTAATTCAAATAATCATAGTGATTATCATTGTGTTACCACTTATATTATTATTATTACTTTTATTTTTATTATTATCAGTATTATTCATCTATTTCTTCGATAAATTTTACTTACGCCCGCTTCGATTTCTCTGATCGCAGGTACAATCTGTTCTCTGAGTAATCGTAAGTACTTTACGCCGTCAAGATTGCCCTCGATAAAAAAAGGCCCGATGATGTGGTGCTCGACCATTCCAACCCAAATATTCACCTTGACAGGGTACTGCGTCCCACTTTGTACGAATACGTGTGGGTTCTGTCGTGCCCATATTCTTGTATTCTGTCTATTTGGTTTCCCAACCAGAAACACGGTACTCTCATCACTAAAGCAAATTTTCATCCCTGGATTTTCATCAAATAGTTTTAGCATTGCTTCGCAAAAAACATTCCGTCTTTCCGCGTCATCCCTGATCAGTTGTTGATGGTCTTGTAGTTTGTATGCTTTGTATCCAGCCTCGCGCAATACTTTTCTGACGGAGGAACTTGCAACGCCGACTTCTTGGGCGATCTGACTAGAAGGCTTGGTTGGGTCCTCTTCGACAGACAAACAGATTTCCAATTTTTTCTCCACACTGAGTCTTTTGTTAGGTTGAGATACCTTTATTAAATGCCCATTTACTCCACCCACCTCCTCAAACCTTAATACCATTTTTCTTATTGCCGACTTTGATGGAATTGGGCGGTCCGGATAAGCTGCGGCAAAGTGGTCCGAGACTCTCTGAAAACTCAGCCCCTTGTAATGCTGCTTCACCATTGCCGCTTTTTCTTGGGCAGTAAAGATATAATTCGGCATTTTTTACTTTAAGATGATGCACCAATATACAAAACTTTTATTTCGATATAGGTATGATTTTACACGTAACAGTTTGTTGATACTACATGTGTGGGTTGTCGAGTAACGACAAATGACATAAAGAAAAGTGAAAAACGAATGGAATTCTATAGCGTTCGATCTTGGCTGACCCTTCGGTTCATATGCCATTATCATTTGTCATGTTATGTCATTTGTCGTTACTCGACAACCCACACATGTAGTATCAACAAACTGTTACGTGTAAAATCATACCTATATCGAAATAAAAGTTTTGTATATTGGTGCATCATCTTAAAGTAAAAAATGCCGAATTATATCTTTACTGCCCAAGAAAAAGCGGCAATGGTGAAGCAGCATTACAAGGGGCTGAGTTTTCAGAGAGTCTCGGACCACTTTGCCGCAGCTTATCCGGACCGCCCAATTCCATCAAAGTCGGCAATAAGAAAAATGGTATTAAGGTTTGAGGAGGTGGGTGGAGTAAATGGGCATTTAATAAAGGTATCTCAACCTAACAAAAGACTCAGTGTGGAGAAAAAATTGGAAATCTGTTTGTCTGTCGAAGAGGACCCAACCAAGCCTTCTAGTCAGATCGCCCAAGAAGTCGGCGTTGCAAGTTCCTCCGTCAGAAAAGTATTGCGCGAGGCTGGATACAAAGCATACAAACTACAAGACCATCAACAACTGATCAGGGATGACGCGGAAAGACGGAATGTTTTTTGCGAAGCAATGCTAAAACTATTTGATGAAAATCCAGGGATGAAAATTTGCTTTAGTGATGAGAGTACCGTGTTTCTGGTTGGGAAACCAAATAGACAGAATACAAGAATATGGGCACGACAGAACCCACACGTATTCGTACAAAGTGGGACGCAGTACCCTGTCAAGGTGAATATTTGGGTTGGAATGGTCGAGCACCACATCATCGGGCCTTTTTTTATCGAGGGCAATCTTGACGGCGTAAAGTACTTACGATTACTCAGAGAACAGATTGTACCTGCGATCAGAGAAATCGAAGCGGGCGTAAGTAAAATTTATCGAAGAAATAGATGAATAATACTGATAATAATAAAAATAAAAGTAATAATAATAATATAAGTGGTAACACAATGATAATCACTATGATTATTTGAATTAATTCAATCATTACACAATTCGAATAAAACGAAAATCCATGAGAAATGAAGTAATTCTATGAATGTTATTCAATACGTTAATGACAAGGTCATTATTTTCTTTGGTTTTTCAGGGGCAACAAATTTGGTTCCAACAAGATGGGGCATCGGCTCATTTCACTTTGGACGTGAGGGAATACCTGGATCAAGAATTCCCTGGTCGCTGGATCGGCAGGGCTAGTCCCACTATCGAGTGGCCTGCACGTTCCCCGGATTTGTCACCCCTCGACTACTCCCTATGGGCCTACCTGAAAAACAAGTTATATTCTACAGTCAGAATAGAGGACCGCGCAGCACTGCAGGCGAGAATAACAAATGTTCTGGAGAACATGTCTCCAGAACATTTGTTAAATATAGTGGGTGCATTCTATGACCGCCTGTGGTACTGCGCGATAATGCAGGGAAACCATTTCGAACACAGAATAAACGGTTTCCTGTGAAGAACAATAATTTCACATTTACACGTTCTTGTTAAACTTATACACTTGCACGCATTTACACGTGATTTATTTTGTTGTTAATCTTATACACTTGCACGCATTTACACGTGATTTATTTTGTTGTTAATCTTATACACTTGCACGCATTTACACGTGATTTATTTTATTGTTAATCTTATACACTTGCACGCATTTACACGTGATTTATTTTGTTGTTAATCTTATACATTTGCACGTATTTACACGTGATTTATGTTCTTGTTCATCTTGTTATACATCTATTCCATTATATTGTTACAAAGGGTAAAACCACCCTTTATATTTTATGACCGCCCGATCTAGTACGTTCAAACATTATACAAACAATTAAAGTATGTCCTTTATAAACAACTAAATGATGTTACCATGTTATAAAACAGTCTTGTTCTAGACATTAAAACGAACACACGCAATAAATCCATTTTACCCCCTAAAATATCATTCGTCTACGACTTGAACCTATAAATACCTTGAATATTTATAACCCATTCAAAATCGTTATTATTTGTTCGCGATGTTCAGGATTCGTTTTCCTGTTTCAGCTCCTGTTCTCGTTCCTGTTCTTATTATTACTATCATCTTTTTATTCATGTTATTATCATTATTATATTGATATTCCTGACAGTGTTAATAAAATCAATTGAAACCGTTTAATTTATTCACTATAGACGTTAATTAGATGAATTATGTTCACTCACCTAAGAATAATCGTAGTAAAGTTTTTCAAGACGCAAGATGAAGCTACACTTATCCTCTGCGACGCGTTGTTTGCAAAATTCAGTTATCTTATTTTTTGATTGAAGTATGTAACTCTTAGCGTGGCTAGAAATCTCGACTAGTGTATCTTTCCTGAGGTCGGTTCCTTATTACAGTGCAGAAGATCGTTCGACTTCACTTTCGTCTTATTCGCGGCACTAACTTGCCGCGTTGGATATGACATTTTTTTCGAACGTGGATCGGTACTGCGACTTTCCCGGAACTGTTTCACCATGTTTATAATCGTTGCCCTCGAAAGAGTCGGTCGTCAGGAGTTTGCTTTGGCAAAAATTTCGCTGACACGCTCGTACGATAGTCCTATCAAGTATCGCTCCACCATTTATCAAATAACATTACAGAAAAAGAATTAATAAATCAATTAATTTATAACAATATTGTGAATGAGCCTGTTTTAGTAAACATAGTGCCGCTTTATTCTACTCGTCACACGCCACAATTACATTGATTTGCACTAAAGCAATAGTTTTCATTAATTCATTACTCGAAGAAACTTATACACGAATTGGCAGTCGAACCAAAAATCTCTGCAGGACTGTTTCGAAGTAAGGTTTACAGCGTCGACTGTAAGACTTCTGCAAGACTGTGCGCTTTCAGACTTCTCAGGCGGTGAAGAAATTTGGAATATTGTCTGCTAAGTCGAAGGTGCCTCGTAGATTCCTCGTTGAATCAAATCTACGTCGCTCTGTTCCTCACCATAGTTCCCAAAGAGATGCGACGAGTCAGTCAGTCACAGGAACTCCTAGCTTGAAAATAATGTCGCGAATAAATATACTACATTGATATCTACATCAATTGATAGCTTTATCATGACTTTATTACGGAATAATATCGTTTGATATTGGTTGGTTATGTACCTTTATCAAAATTAGGCTCGTGAATTTCATCCCGACAGTTATTTATAACCAAATAATGTAGCAAATGAACAGAAATTCACATCTGCGATCAATTTACCAATTCATTATCGCTTCTTTACGAAGAGATATCAATTTCCGTTGTCTAATTAGGTTATATTATACGGTCAACCTCAAATATCTCACTGACAGTTCATTCTAACCCAACGAAGTGACAGCTGAGGCTGCGTCGTCTGATCGCCTGACGTTTGTCTCTGTGGATATGTCGTTTGTTCACTCTATGACTTCGACAGCGTTGCCATTCGGTCGCTTTCCGGAGTTGCCTAACATAGGACCGGTTACTTTCACCGAATTGTCTCGGTATAATCAGTTATAACTCGGTTCAAATAGCCAAGATTTTAATGTTTTTCTTAAACAATATACAGTTGAAACGAGTTCCATACCTTGCGGTATACGGCTTGTTTCAAAGCTCCGATGGCCAGAACGCAGTCTGAACCACTTCCAGTCACGAGTTCCATACTCACCGCTGGACAAAGGTTGCTGCGTGGGCGACCGATGACGGTCGAGGAAGTCTATCTATCATCGCAACAGGTCGATGACAACGCTGGAGTATTCAGGCGAAGAGCGCCAATTCCTAATGGTACGTAAAAAGAACTCATTGCAATGCCGCACAAACAGGTCATATTCACGAACAATAATGAAGTATACCAACACAATGTGTTACAATTACAGGTGTGGATCGACGTTCCAGGACAATGCAGCATCGTCGGGATCTCTGGACTTTCTGGATCATCTCATACGCTACAATTATTAGTCCGAAAGGGAAATAACTCAAGATTTGAGTGCTGTAATAATTCTTTGCCTTAGATTCATTTGACATAATGCTTTCAAACCAAATTAATTCTTTTATTTCAAATTAATTTTTTCAATTCAAATCACTTTTCACCAGAGATGGGCACGTCTTAATTACTTTCCCGAGGATTATTCTTCCAATATCTTTGTCGATAATCATTATCTTGCAGTCTCAATGCAAAAAAACATGTAACCCATGGTCTTGCCTTATAGGACCGAACAAAAAAACACATATCTTGGTTCGAGAAAATATGACTGAAGCCACAAAATCGAAAATAATTAGCAGAAGTCATTAACTTAATACTGTTTCTACCTACTTTTCATCCGAAAGCTAAGACAATAGGCTACAGATTCTCCGAATTATGATTGCAAAATAATGATTACCGTCATAGATATTAGACAAATAATTGAACAATGATTTCGGAGAGTAATTAGAGGTACCCGACCCTGCTTTTCACAGTAACTCATTCTAATTCGAATTCATATTCGATTATTTCGATTTAATTTTCATATTTCCCATCACCTCGAATCAATCCATCCAATTCAAATTAATTTTTTCAATCCAACTTAAATTTTTTTAATCGATAATAATTTTTCAACTTATTTAATCCAAATTACCTGCCACAGTATTTCATTCTAATCCAAGTTCCTATTCGATAATTCCAATTCAATCCTCACATCTCCTGTTATAATTCGGATTAATCCATCCAATTCGAATACATTTTTTCAAATCAATGTAATTTTCTAAATTCATTTAATTCAACTTATTTTTTACAGGAAATCATTCTAATCATTCAGTTATTTCTCAATCATTCGGTGATTTCCCATTAATTCTGTTACTTCTCAGTTAATTCTCATTAATGCAGTTATATTAATTCGGGTGAATTAAAATAAACACATGAAGTATTGGCACGTCAATTCGACGAGTTATTTCCCTCTCGATGTAATCATTATAGAATCCATTCTCTATTTTTGTTGTGCTGGAAATAAAATAAATTGGATACTTCTTGATCAAAGTATATTCGACACCTGATGTAGCTTTTATCAGTCTCTTCGTAATTCATTACTAATTGTTTATTATGATTTGTTGTTATGATTAAAATTAAATAAAATTATTAATTTTTATGTAATGTATATTCGATGATTTATACCTTCAATACCAGGCAACAGCAGCCTCTCCCTATACAAGTACTGCTATCCCTAGGTGTTCCGAACTCTGCATGGCTCACCTGAAACTTCGCAACAATCCACAAAGAACCTTTTCTTATCACCAACGCATTCATTGACGTGGATTTATAAACTAACGAGCTTACCGTAATGTCGCCGTATTTTTCTTAATTCCATAGCGTTGCACAAAATTTCAATCATACAATTCTTGGCACTATACGAAAATCACAGCTGAATTTACCGATACCTAGCCCTTTAAATTTAATGTCGATAAAACAGCGAGACGAAATCTTTATCGGGTTGAGATTCCATCCACGGCCGCTAGGGGCGCTGCCGACGGAACAAGCGGTGCTCATTCAGATTCGCGATTGTTGAAAATATGCGTGGCCTTGAATCGGTCAGAATCCAACTCGCTTTGTGTACATATACGCATATAACATATTATACATTCCAAATCAGTTTAATCGTTTATATAGCTGTTGAAATAGAAGGCATGTCTCTACTAAAGATTATTAAAAATAATAACGTGTAATTATGTTGGTAATGAAGTATTATATCATATCATAATAAAAGGTAAATCATTTTTTTTAATTTTCAAAGTCGTTTATTCACATGTTTATAAATTTACAGCTTACAGTTCTGTCTATAAACATTATTATTATACAAAATTGGTCCACACGTCGTTTATTCAAATTTAACAGGGAAATGGTTACAAAGCGTCGAAAAATAGGAAAGAAATGAAATTTTCAATTAGAAAATTGTTGGAAATTTTTTTTTTTTTTATATAATTGAAGAACCAATTTTATAAAAATTAGTGTACGAAAAAATTTTTTTTACACCTATTTATTTGAGAAATAAAACAAAAAATTCTTATATGTATTTTGAATAGGAAAGGGGACCCCTCCCTGCGACAGCTCAATTTTTGAGATATCGAGCTGAAATTCTGAAGGAATTTTTTTCCGTGACAACGAAATTTTTTAAATACATTTATTCGGGAAAAAATGGTCTTCTGACACAGTCTGATGTATATATTTTTTAGATCAACTTGAAAAATATTGTAGAATCTCATAAAGGTCTGTTTAAATTGGACATTGTTATTTTACGTAAGAGTTTCACGATCAAACAATTGTAGAATATTTGCCGTATTCTATGTTCCTACGACATCTAAATATGTTGCACTGTCTAGATAAAATGGGATCATGGGCAGCATAAACTATGATCGGAACAAGCTATTGTATTATTCTCAAAATGAGATTTCTTGGCCGAATAAAATAGCTCGTATCTTTTGCGCAACTTCCAAAATACACTTATTCATTGTAGCACATGCATTCCATTGCGAATGATTGGAAGTTGATCTTTATACATGTGTAATATGTAGAATACATTAAAGTCAGCTTAGCGCTGACCCGTTTGCACATACAAAAAGTAATGAAATAACGGCAAAAACATTGTGAATGTAAAAAATTAAAACCGAGTTCCAAAATGGTTTCCCCAGCCAAAAACTCGAGAACATCCATACTCTTTTTCAGCGTCAGATTACAAACATCATTTCCTTACAAAAATAGTACAAAATAATACGTGAAATCAGGCATCGAAGCCGAGCGTTCCCTTTGTTAATTTTCAGACTTCAAATTATGTTCTTCAAATGCTAATCAATGGAAATGAATGGAAAACCAATAGAATCATTGATAAAACCTGTGATAAAACAGCATATTGGCGACGGAAAATATTGCTGAAGGAAGTTAGCTCGTATGATGATACGAACTCGGTGGGCATAGATTGTTCTGAAAATTATCAATTGCTGAAGTGTGAGGTAAGATCAGCAATTAGTGCTTCTTTCAATGCAGAATATGTGTACCTATACTGTCAGTCGAATAGAAAGAGAGACGTCGCAAGAGCATCACCGAAGTGTACCGATAATGGGTACGTCCAGTATAAGTATGTATCGTTTTATGGGTGTGACATGTTTATAGCATGACGTTATAACTATAGTCGAAAATCGGTGAACGATAGATGCAGAATGAAATTGAACTCTTCTTCAAAACTTGAATTTGAATTTAAATTACTGTACATAATATATGAACACACTATAGGTATTTTTTTAACTTCAATTTTCAACGGATTACTCATTCCTTTCATTCATTTGTTGCAACACAACCTCTTGCGAAAACTACGAAGCACTGGTGCGTGGAAAATGTTTTCTGATTTTTAAATTTGAAGAAAAAAAAGATAGTATGTAGGGCACGGGCACTCAAAAGGACTTTATGAGGAGTGTGAAAGTGTCACACGATTCGAAGATGAGGTCTTTCTGCGCCCTTGCCATATAAACCACTATTATATCGGAGTTTCAGTCTACAATAATAAATATATTATCAATGCCAAAAATATCCTAACAGTATTTGATCATGCTCCCAACAATTTTGTGGGTGTAATCGTTACACATTGACTGGAAGAAATAATTTAAAAAAAAGAGTGCAATTGATAATTTTCAGAACAATCTATGCCCGCCGAGTTCGTATCATCATACGAGCTAACTTCCGTCAGCAATATTTTCCGTCGCCAATATGCTGTTTTATCACAGGTTTTATCAACGATTCTATTGGTTTTCAATTCATTTCCATTGATTAGCATTTGAAGAACATAATTTGAAGTCTGAAAATTAACAAAGGGAACGCTCGGCTTCGATGCCTGATTTCACGTATTATTTTGTACTATTTTTGTAAGGAAATGATGTTTGTAATCTGACGCTGAAAAAGAGTATGGATGTTCTCGAGTTTTTGGCTGGGGAAACCATTTTGGAACTCGGTTTTAATTTTTTACATTCACAATGTTTTTGCCGTTATATCTTTTTCTAGGAGTAACATCTTGGGAATACGATGGATTACTTAAGATCCCTTGGCTTGTAGCTCTGATAACCGTCGACAAACCTGAGAAAGTGGTTTGTTGGGCGTACGGATAAGTTTCTTCAACTTTCCAAGACAGTTTTCGAATGGAAACGCTGAAAATTTATCTAATGGCCCCCCCATTTTTTCTACATCGTCACATAGGTGTATTACATTGTGAAAATACATAACCTGTGAATCGGTTCCGTATAAATGGGGCATGAGGTGAAAAAATCTCTTCATTAAGACTCTAGCCAATTCAATCTTACTCAAATAAAGCTTCGAATCACATAATATTCTCACTGCGACGTGGAGAAGAAGAAAATGTTTGAACATTTTTTGTAGTAGCAAGCCTTTTAAAACAACTGGACCACAATATAACAGAAAGTATCGAAACTCTACGGCCTTCCAGCGTTTTAAATCTCTAAGACTACGAGGCTTACGCTGGGATTCACTAGAAACGTCTTTCCGAAGAGCTTCGAGTCTCTCACTAATAATTGCACAAATTCTAACACCCAGCCTCGATCGATTATCGCCAAAAACCCACTTGATTAACAGTGCTTTCATAACTCCAAGACACAATAGATGCATGTAGTCCAAAACAAAACCGTTGACGAGATCAAAGTGTGGTATTCGTTCAAGTGGAGCGGAGCCAACCTGGTGATCTCTCTGACGCTTGTCTCTAAACGATTCGTTCGTCCGCAGTCGACTATCTGAGCAACCGTATATTCGTCTTCTATTTATCGTTTCACCAATTACCTCACACCGTTCGCATGCACAAAACCCGCCATGCCCTTTGCTACACTTGACAAATGAGCGTGCGGGAGTCGCAGATGAAAGCTTTTATCGATATCGAAAAAACTTCCTCATCAATCTCAATACCACTATAAAGTAAACTATTCAGCTCGGTAACAAAACCTTCCATGTAATTGTTGACATCTGCCGGCTTCGACACTCCGCAATACCCGAGCTACAACAAACGGCTCACACTTGTAATTTTTATGATGTATCATACACAAGATCGGCCAAAATTCTTGAGACGAACTCTGATAAATAGGTAGGCCATCGACGTTGAAAAATAAGTCGAGGTTCTCGTCGGTATACACCTCAGCATTGATTCTATTACGTAACCCTAGTTCAATTCCGAGATAAACGGAATCTCCACGCGTACCCCTGTAGCTCAACATTGGTTGTAACGTATATTGAGGGCAACTTTTGGTCCCTAATAATGTCACTGCAGATTGAGGTAATTCAGTATGGCCTGCATGTCTCAAAATTTTCAGCAGATCAGATGTTGCTTGATTTGTCAATACATTAACATATTTCAAAGCCCACTAACGGAGCTGTGATTTTAGTTCTGCTTTTACCGATTGGGCTTCATACTGATACTGTAGCTCTTCAGTTACTGAGTCAGCTATTGAGTCGTTGCTCAAAATTTCGCTTGCTAGATCACACTCTGCACTGCTTTCATTGTTCGGAAGTTTGTAGGTTGCGTCGTCATTTTCCACATCGTTCACACAGGTATGCACAGCAGAAGTGCTATCTTGATCGTCAACAATCATTTGGCAGTTAATGTCGAATTTCTCGGTTTCCAACACTGCAGCACCTTCAGCACATTTTTTCTGATTAGCTTGAGCCACCTTTTTAGAAATCGATATTTCCTCACACGATCTTTAGAATCCGACGAACGCTTTATCTTAGATCGACTGAAGAATTGAAAATACCAAGATAGAACACTGTATTTAAAGAAGTGTCGTTGAGCAAACGATTTAACCCCTAAAAATAAGTCAGAATCAAGCATAACATTTGTCTGAACATGGACACGACATAGGGTAGATATATTGTGTAACGTTCCGGGCTATTCCGGCAATTAAAATTATAAGGAATAGACCGCCGTTTTGTGAGTTCTTTGCTCAAATATTGAATTTTCTAGATTTTATGAGTTTTGGGCACTTTGTAACTAGGTTGGAGGGGAAAAGTTGGTTCTGCCACAAAAAGCCTCCTTTCTAGATTTTCTAACTAGCTACGGACTCGGAGTTAACAAAGCCGTTTTTTGCGTGGACTCAACAGATTGCTCTGTAAAGCCACCTCCCTATATCAGAGCCGATGCTTTCACATAAGCCTGATTCCTGCGCTTGCCTATCTTTTCTAACTATTCCCTGCACTCAGATCCGGGGTTTGCACCCAAGACTGTATATCCAGACTCGGAAGATTGCTCTTCAAAGCTGTTCCCTGAATTTACACTATCTCGGCTTTATGTTGTGTGCAAGAGTTTTTTATAATGGAAATGAGCGACGGAAATGTCGGACAAAGATACAGCGTTGATTTGAATTTTGTGAAATCAAACGTTTTAATCAACTACTTTCTGGTATCTGACTTTACAAAATAAAATAACAAGAATCGTTCTTACTTCTATGTTCTTAATTCTCTACCTTATCCTATCTGGCTCTTTTATTCTCTATTCGATCGATCTTTTGTTTTATTTCGCGTTTTGGAGTGCAAGTTCAGTTTATCGATAAATGCCTCTAGTTTTTCAGAAATCTATTCTCAATGCTGCAGCAATAGATTTTATTAAATGAAAATTTGAAACAATAGCTGTTTTAGCATATCTTTCTTATTTATTAAGTTTAATTTAAATTTGGTATTGAAATTGAAATTTGTCTAAAGACTCGCCGTGAGACGTCTACGAGTTCTGTACTACGTATCGCTGGTGAGGCTCGTTCTCACCAGCTTTTATACCCGTCGTCGCCTTCTTCGCCGACGCGAGCACGTCATTTGACGTCACAGCTGGGTGGTAGGGTGATCACGTGGTCGGTCGATCACGAGATCGTTCTTTCTTGCCGGCCGACTAGCCGATACGTTACAATTGGTTGCCTGGGTTGCCAATGAGGCCAACATTGGTGGAATATTGTGAGCCGCTGCTGAACCGTTTTGTTGACTATCACTCTGCGACCATCGTTGGTCAGACATTGCGCGCCGTTACTAGACCATTGCGTTGGCCAGCGCCGGAAGCCAGTGTTTGACCAACGTTGCGCGCCGCTATTCGACCGTTGCATTGGGGCCCACTCTGCGACCATCGTTGGTCAGACATTGCGAGCCGCTGCTGGACCGTTCTGGTGGCTATCACTGCAAAACCAACATTGGGCCGATATGCAATGCCGATATTTTACCATTCTAATGATTTATGGTCTTGGGCCAGGAACGGGCCACTCATAACATCTGGTGTAAGGCCATTACAGTCAGCTCCCAATACTGGTTCGACGTCGGGCCGTTTTGTTGAAATCCCAGCCGTTCTATGATTTCTACTCGGGCAAGGCTCCCCTGCTGCCGCTGCTGCAAACCCAAATTAAGCACCACGGGCGGAAGAAATGGAGGCCAACCTGATAAATACTGACGACGTACGACGGCGCTGTGGGCTCTGCTCGGCCGCTAGTCTTACATACAAACGCGAGGCCCACTTACACTTGATATACATGCATGTGTACCACATGTGCCTCAAGGATAAATCGAATAAATGAAAATAAAGATTCAATTCAATTCGATTATTCGTTCTGTTTCTTTTTTTTTTTTCATTTATTCGGTTTATCCTTGTAGTACATGTGGTATACATGCATGTATATCAAGTGTAAGTGGGCCTCGCGTTTGTACGCCAAACGCTTTGCCTCGCGGCGGAGCGCCATCGTACGTCGTTAGTATTTACCATACTACCCGAAACGAGCGCCGATTGGCCGCTCCTCAGCCAACCAACGGCCTTCGCTGAGTTAGCGGAGTTAGCGGAGTTAGCGGAGATCCTAGAATCCCAACCCTGGTCCGAATTTCGCAGCAGCAGGCTGCTCAACAAGCTGCCCAGCAGGCAGCTTAATTGGCTGCTCAGGAACGGCAGTAAGCTGCCCAACTCGCAGCTCAACAGGCGGCCCAGGCCGCTCAGGCCGAGCAGCAAACCGCCCAGCTTGTCGCATAGGAGCGACAACAAGCCGCTCAGGCCCTGCAGCAAGCCCTCCTGTTCCAGCTTCTTCAGGACCATCGGGTGGAACGAGAACGATTGGAAGGACGTTTGGTTAATGTGCTCCAGGACCAGCAGCAGTCCTTCACGCAGATCCTTTCTACGATGAGGGACGACCGACGAGAATCCGGGGACGAGCCTCGCCCTATCCTGCCCCTGACGGACCCAACCCCTCCCACCTCCTCCTGCCCACCGACACAGGCCGCCTCAACCCTAAGGTCTGTGCCTTCATTTACCCCAAATTTACCTTGTTCCGATCCTCCTCTTGAGCGCGTTCATGTCATTGACAATTTACAAGCGGTCAGTGTTCCTTCCCGGTAACCGAATAGCATTTTTCCGGACCAAACTAACCCCTCCTCCATTGAAAACCTTATTTTGACACAAACGCGAAATCGACAAATAATCTCAGACCCCGGACTTTTGACGGAGACAGACCTTGGGCCGAATTCGAGCGACAATTTCTTACAGTAGCTATAGCGTTAATAATTGGAATTCGGTCGTTGAAGCCGGAAATTTAATGAACAGCTCAAAAGGCCCCGCGGCCAGTGTTATTTCCTCTTTGACCGCGATAGAATTGTTAGATTTTGAAAAAGTTTGCTCGGCATTGAGGTACAGGAATGAGCATCTGACCAAACTTCTTCTCACCCAATTTAATACACGGCGACAACGGAGGGATGAGGATCTCGCCACGCTCGGGCAAGATATAAAAAGGTTATCGCGTATAGCCATTAGGGTGGTCGTTAATACAGCTATTTCGGAATTCCATTCATTCATACTCTTCATTCGAAAGTAAAAAAAAAAAAAAAATTTTGACTCCAAATTAAACCCTTCATCTCAATTAGAAAGGGTGCCCGTGAAGGCTTACTTTTTTGTATTGATTTTACATTACTTTCGGCTACTTTTTTGTTAAATAAACATTTCAGCACTTCTTAAACGACTTAAAAATCCATCGATCATACATATCGTTTATATATACACACAAATATGTGGAAAAATATCGGTGACGCTTCAACTACTCAGTATAGCTGCGAAATGCACTTATTCTACTTTACCATTTCACTACAGAAATATAAGCTATACTGACGATGAGCTATACTGTGTGACGTTGCATTTTGCAACCGTCATCAGAGATGCGGATTAAGCAACGGATCGGTAAGACGGCCGGCGCCAGAGAAGTCAGCGACAAGTTGTAGGTTCAATTTAGTTATATTTTAGGGACATTTATTTAATATTTTGGTTGTCTTTTGTTATTTTGCTATATTTTGTCATCGGTGAAACTCGGAGGTCAACGCAAGGACGTCGAGGGAATCCCGAGATGTCTGAAGCAGCGATCTCCCGGGATCATCGGATATTGTTGGTCTGAATCATCTTACTTCCCGTGATACTCTCGGCTGTGGATTCCGCAGGAGCGGTCGAATAAGGCTGACTCTATAAGTCTTCCTCCCGTTTCTGTCAGCTTTTTAGCCTGGTGCTGGACCACATTCCGTCTACAAATTCCGGCCGTCTCGGTAACGGTCGAATAGAGCCAGGTGAAAACACAAAAGTAGCCGCAAGCTTCCCGTTACCGACGACTTATCGACCAGGAATCGAGCTGGACCAAATCATCGGCTTTCTCGCCATCATCCCGGTAAAGAAGCTCCAACCGTGTGATGCAGGTCTGTCTGTAAACCTTCTACACCGCAAATGGGGAATTCTGGATGTAGATCCGGGTATTGGGGCATCAGAACTTCTGCCAGATTCTCTGGTTAGTCCGTTTTTCTTGTTAAAGCGCAACCAGAGTGCACTTCATCCCGATGATGCATGTGAGGAGTCCCGCGACGAGAGCCAGAGTCAACAGGAAGCAGTTATCTCGTACGAGTCCTGTAGTACGACATTTGAAATCCCGCCATGCCGCCATAATGAGTCTGGACAACTATTTAAACCAGGGTGGACTGGACAACGCGTCCACAAACTCATTTCGGTCGGTAAAGGTAGACGTAAGATTTGACGACTTTGCATTTGACGAAAAATCCAAAGTCGACCATGGACCTAGTATTATATGGAGGGAGTGCAAACTGCGAATGTAGACGCGGGAGGCTAGCCGTAAGACGGAAGGGGTTAGCTTGACTCTGATTGGTTACGCCATTTTGACCTCCTCACTTGTAACACCATCTGCCGCTGATTAGTGACACCAATGTATATACGTGTGTGTATGAACGTAACTTGTGTGTAAAGCGAAGTGAAACCATGCTCGTATTCTATCAAAACTTCAAATTTTGTTCGACAGATGGCACTATGCGTGAGGTGGTCAAGATGGCGGAACCCTGTATCCCCCCTTCCGTCTTACGGCGCGACCCCGCACGGCATATGCTCCGTCCATTTAATACTAGGTCCATGCTGACGACCGAATATCGCACGAGGGGATCCCACACCCAAGAAGACTAGAGACCAGGAGACCGAACTCGGGTAGTGGGGGTAGGCCTGTATATGGCAGCCGCCTGGTGTCGCTACTAATCGTGGAAAACATGCGCAATGCGGTACTGCGCAGTCAAATAATTCGAGTCTCCCCCGTGCCCCCCCTGCCACATCACATGACCAATATTATCATAACCCAAAAATTGTTGAAGAAGAATACACGTATGTACTCACTACGCCTCGTACAGTAGTGTTCATGTATGGATGCCCAGTGGCTAACTTTCTTTTCCAGAAACGAGTCTCCTTTCTGGTCTTTTTTATGTGCCTATGATCGATGAAGCAGTCGACAGGAGAGCTTGGGAAACCACGACGAAGCCTCCCGCCGCTGTCATTCCGCATTCGCATAACCTCTAAGTTCGCGAAAGCACAAATAATTTTAATAATTGATCAAAATTAAATTAATTTTTCCCGCATATCGTTCCGCATTTAAGACTCAATGGGTGTGAAATATTTTATATAGTTTAGCATATTACGGAAAGCCTAATGCCCGGAGCTTTTCCTAAACAATAAATAGAATGCCGGGAACGCTGATAAGGTTAACCTGTGCAGTAATTTAAACTGTTTTTAGATTCACTGCAACAAACCAGTAATAACCTTATTAGGTATAAAATTATAACGATGACACGTAGTAAAAAAAATGGGTTCATCATTTGTAAATTCATTCCGATTCTCATACTCGAAAATTTATTATCAATTAGTCTCATTTCATTACTCGCATACTAATCATCCATCCTTCTAGCATTTATGTCGATTGGGTTTATTTCGATCCCTTAACGATATGAAGTCGAAGTCGAAGCCTAAGGTCTGGTTTGAAAAGGAGAATCTACCCACTGTATCCATTATCAAGATCTGTGTCCAAATGTTGAAGTCATCTTACAGACCCCTTGCCAGTTCAAGTCTAGTTCTGCGATGAGAATCTACTCCATGTATCCATTAACAATATTTGTGTCCAAAGCCTAAAGTCCGGTTTGAAAATTAGAATCTACCCCATGTATCGATTATCAAGATGAGTAATGCGATATACTTCATTAAATGTAATTTGCAAATGAAAACATTCAGTCATTGATATTCAGAAATCTCATATATTATTTTTCAGACATAAAATTAGGAGGTATTTGTAAAGTGAGGTGAAATTATTTCAACGACTCAACTAGATTGATACCTTTGAAGTATGTAACGTCTGGACCTTCAGTCCACACGTCACCTTCCCTCCCTCATAGCCGATAAGGTACGATCCTATAAGTAAACCATATACCCGCAACTTGTAGCTTTCCCACGCCATAAATGCTGAGCATGCATCTGACAGTACGATGCAACTCAGGCACAGGCGGCCTCCCGTCTTACCACCTCTCCTAACCAAGCTACCATAATTTCTTTCTAATTAAATCACTTTTAAGTCAACCTTCAACCTCTCCACTTCTCTATCCCCGACTAGTCGGCTCTCTTCCACCCCCTTTCCTCTACAAGACAACTCAACCTCCAAAAATCTCCAATGAACCACTCATTTTCCCAATCACTATTGTTTTCAATAAACCAGACGACTCAATCTTCAATACTTTTCAATTATTTATACGAATTAACAATTTAAACTCATCCTCCCACTCCTCACTCCAGTTACTTTTAAATGCAAAACGGGATACAAATGGTGACAGCTTAGCCTATCTGTGACGATTCGGTAGCAACGAACGTCACAGATAGGCTAAGCTGTCACCGACGTCACAAGTAGGCTTGCCGACGTCACAAGTAGGTTCAACCAGAATCTAGAGGGATAGATAAAATTCAAGTAATGTATTACATTTGTTTGAAATAATTGAAGTATCTTGTCTTTAATATTCGTTGAAGAAAAATTTGAATTATGTGTATAAAATATTTACTGAAATCTGAAACAAGCTAAATGGAAAATGCTTAATGGAAACATCAATCTAATTAGTTGAACCCGAGGCCACTTTCCAGCTTGAGTATAGTTCTACGATGAGAAACTACCCCACATATAGATTATCAAGATCTCCATCTGCAGCTCGAAGTCATTTTTGAGGCCACTTGCCAGTTCCAGTCTGATCCAATGATGGGAACTGTGTATGGATTCTCAAGAGCGTTGCTCCTAACGTAGAATGAACCTTGCTGCAACTAATTGTGGGAATTCATTTGAGTCATATCGTCGAGCGATCGAAATAAACCCAATCGACATAAATGCTAGAAAAATGGATGATTAGTGTACGCGTAGTGAAATGAGACGATTTGATAATAAATTTTTGAATATGAGAATCAATGAATTTACCAATTATGAACCCGTTTTTTTTACTACGAGTCATCGTTATAATTTTATACCTAATAAGGTTAGTACTGGTTCCTTGCAGTGAATCGAAAAACAGTTTAAATCACTGCACAGGTTAACCTTATCGGCGGCTTCTTGTTCCCGGCATTATATTTATTTGTTCGGAAAAGCTCCGGGCATTAGGCTCTCCGTAATATGCTAAACTATACAAAATATTTTATATCCATCGAGACTTAAATGCGGAACAATATGCGGGAAAAATTAATTTAATTTTGATTAATTATTAAAATTATTTGTGCTCTCGCGAACTTAGAGGTTATGCGAATGCGCAATGACAGCGGCGGGAGGCTTCGTCGTGGTTTCCCAAGCTCTCCTGTCGACTGCTTCATCGATCATAGGCACATAAAAAAGACCAGAAAGGAGACTCGTTCCCGGAAAAAACAGTTAGCCACTGGGCATCCATACATGAACATTACTGTACAATGCCTAAAATTTATTGCATTAGTGATTGCCGCGATAGTGACGGTGATAAGTGTAATTTTTTCGTGGTCCCAAAGGTAAGTGCATCTGCCTCAAAGTGAAAAAAAATTGTGTACACAAAATCGTTTCGAAATCGCCAAGATAACATGGCTCTGTCGGGGTAGCTAAGGTGACTAAGCAGAGGGTCAGGCGAGGGCGAACTGCCTTCGCCCTGGTCGTCGCCAAGTCCGCGTACAGGCGAGCTCATCTCGCGAACTCGATCAGCCGGAGCTCTATATCGCTCGCACTTAGGTCCGCTCGTGTTGCCGAACGAGCGACGACTGCTGATTCGAGGGAGTTTGTTTGTTGTGATTACCTCGCATTGTTATAATTACCCAACTGCTTTGTTGGGGTATCAATGTGATGATCGACGTCGTGTCAACCACAAGCAATGTTGTTGTAGGTCTATCTCACACCGACGTACAATCGGTCTCACGCCGACAGGCTCACTATGTTTTAGGATGAAAAGCGACGACAAGAATGGTTCGATGTAATTTCCCCATACATACGAAAAGGGAGGAAAAGTCGTAAACTTCTCTACGTATGTGATTCACATTTTAAGGACGACGATATTCTCCGGAATACATCCATTCACCGGAAAGATGGATCAATAGACACGATAGCCTGTTTCCGCGTAAAACTGAGAGAGTCGAGCCTTCCAAGTATTTTCAATGCAAAACACGGAGTTTTACCTAACATTGAGTTGCCTGCTGCGGAAAATAACAGAATTGTAAGTTCTAAATTATATTGCGAGCAACTATATATGAATAAGAGATTTTCAATAAATAATAAACTTGTATTTTGCAGCATCGTTGCAGAATACGCCGACTTCTAAAGAGGAAGGGCAAATAGAAATGGCTTTTGAAGAGAACAGTCGGACAGAAAAGACCAATCCTGAAGGGAGAAAAAAAAAACAGGACTAGTTTCTGATGGAAAAAGAACATATAACTTAAAAATGTTGGGAAACGAATTGAAAATTCTGTGGAAGGAGGCAGATAACCATGTTTGGGGGAGTGTCATCACACCATGTGGTTTTCCAATTTCTTATTTTGGTGACAATCCAAAGGTCGCAACCAAAACTATACTAGTAAAGGAAGATATGAGTACGGAGGTGATTTCTTTATTTTGGTATATCGTTAACCAGCAGCCACTAAATTGTATATTTGGAACGAACATTTTTTTTTACAAATGCAATGATTTATTTCTATATTTCAGATACGGGCTGGTGGACAAATTTTTATGACTGATTTTCAAGAGAAAATTAAATCTGTGAACGATGTCTTATCTCTAATGTCGGAAGTAAAAAAAAATTACCTGTGCCGAGGAAGTGACAATAGCACGTCCTGTCCTCACAGTTATTTCGAATCGTCAACCACACCCAACATTGGAAGATGTAGCTCATGCCTAATAGAACGAAAAAAAAAACTGAACAACTTAAGGAGAGTCAACAAACGTTCCATTTTGCAGGCAAACAAAACCAAACAAATAATAAAAAATTTGAAACGAAGAAGCAAACGGTTGATAAAAAATGTAAGCCCCGTTCAAGAACTTGATAAACAGTTTACAAACTTCTTTTCTTTTTATGGCATTGTATTCTCAGTGAAGCTGTATTTTGGTAATGTTTTTATTACAGTTAGCATCAGCAAAAGAAAATATCGAGGAGTTGAAGGTTCGTTGTGCTTCAGCATCGGAAGCTGTAATTGAAAAAGCCATGAAGCATTTTTCATCCGCGCAGCAAGAAGCTGTAAAAGCATGTTTGGCTGCTGCACAGTGCAAGGGCCCCACTGGTATACGGTATTCACAGTCCTGGATATTAGAATGCATTCTGCTTCGCATCAAAAGTCGTCGAGCATACCTGCACGTTTTATTCCACCAGATTCTTCAAGTGCCAACCATCGATACTCTAAATAAGTATTTGAAAAAGATGAAACCATCTTATGGATTCAACGCTGAGACGGTCGATCCCTTGCGAGCAAAAGCTGCGAAAATGAAACCTGACGAAAGACGAGGTTAGTAGACAATCTGTCATATTTTCTGGTATAAATGATCATTACGTTTCATGCGAAAGAAAAAAGAATCAGCAACTCCACAAAAATTATTGAATGCAAAAATGTATGCTTTATGCACAAGAACGCTTAACAAAACATTAATTTGTAAATATTTTGACAGGTACCCTTGTATTGGACGAAATGGAACTCAGCGGAGCTGTTTCATTCGACAGAGAAACGCTGCTATTTAAAGGTTTCACGGACTTGGGCAAATATACACCAGAACACCGAAAAAAGGAACGTGGTGATCATGCATTGGTGTTTATGTATCAACCCTTCCGTGGGAAATGGGTCCAGACTGTGGGAGCATTTTTAAGCAAAGGGTGCGCTAACAGCACAATCCTTCATCACTTGTTTTTGAGTGCATCATTTTGCTTGCGAATGCAAACTTTTTAGTAGATGTCGTGACAACTGACGGCGCATCTTGGAACCGTACGATGTGGAAACACCTTGCGCTTAAAGGTTTGGATGCAAGTTGCGACCATCCTTGCCGTACTGAAAGCAATAACATTTACCAAAGAGATTTACCGAAAACGGAAAGGCTACATTTTTGTTCGGACTTTTCTCATTTGTTAAAACTGTTTAGAACCTTCATCATGGCTCGGGACGAAACATGGGTAAACAAATACTAACAGATTTTTGCAATAACCGTTGCGTTATTTGGAAAATATTGATGTTACTGATTTATATTGCAGACTCCGGATGTTGTAATAAAGAAAGCACACTTCAAAGCAATTATTGATTGTGATGGAGGGTCGAGATGTTTTGCGATGAAAGTAGCTCACAAATTCACCACCGATCACCTCGATCCAAAATATTACTAAAAAATGAATGTTGAATAAATTGAAAAATGTTGGTAAATGGAATTATGTTGAAATGAGTTGACTCCATTATTCATTGTATTAGTTTGAATACACAGAAATTCTTATTGCTTATAGGTATTCTCACCAAATGTATCTACTACAATGACCCTTTACAAAAAACATCACGAAATTCTGCATGACTGCGACTCAACAGTGATGCGACTCATCACATGTCCAAGTGACTCTACAAACCACTATCGCAGTCATGAAGTTTTTAACAGAAGAGTGTGGATATAAATATCTCATGACGTCACGTTTGAATCAAGATGCTCTAGAGGTATGCAAAACGAGTATTTCCATTGTTGTATTTGTATAAGACATTACTAATTTCTGTTTCGTCTGTAATTATTTCCATGTATTTTTCATAGGGATTTTTCGGAATGGTTCGTGGAGCTTGTGGATTGAATGACCACCCAGATTCACTTCTCTTTATACAAGTGTACCGACTGTTGAGTTTTTACTCGCTTGTGAAACCGCCGAAGGGATCGAATGTTCAAAGGGCGGAGATTTTCGAAACTTTGTTCCAGTCGAAAGACGTTGCTTGTGAGTTGAATGACAACAAATCAATTTTGGCGAGCACTCTGCAAAAGATAATAGAGAAAGGAGACAACAAACCCAAAGAGTACGATGCAAGAGATGCACATGACTATAATGTAAAGAAAACTAACGACTATGTACAGTAATGTTCATGTATGGATGCCCAATGGCTAACTTTTTTTCCGGGAACGAATCTCCTTTCTCGTCTTTTTTATGTGCTGTAACATTGCATTTTGCAACGCATGTTACAAGCGACTCCCGAACCCTTAGACGACCATAATTACGTAGCGTGAGATGCATGAGCGAAGCATGAATGCGTTTAATTTAGCCCCGAGGCTGTAGACTCTCCGAGAGGCGACCGTGACCGATCTAAGACTGTCGAATTTAGTATTTATTCTATTGTTTTCTTTTACGCATTTTCTCTGACATGTGGACGACGAGGCCAAGTTTTTGGGTCTGAGCTATGACTGTTACGCACCCCGACGGACGCACCTACGCTAAAACACCGAGGGTGTTGACTTTTTGATGGACGCCACCGAAGCTCGTGAGGCTAGTACTGGCCAGGCTACCTCACAGGTCAAAAGAGGATGCGGGGGAGTGTCGAGGACACTCTGCACCGAGGGATCAAGGTGGTGGAGGAGATTCCCACCGTGGCGAATTTGGAATTTCGCGCGTAACCAAGATCTACTATCATGCGTGAGGGGATCTAGTGGTCAATACGCAAATTATTAGGCGATCGTATGACGGGGGTGCGAACGATCGACGCTCAGCGATCGAAGATCACTCTGCCGTAGGCCTGCCTAGCAGGTAGGGCGTCGAGCTCTAGTGCTCGCGCTCGTTTTTGTATTTGGTCGTAGCCGCGAGGCAGTATTGCGAATTCCCTTCGAGGGACCTTTCGAGTACCTTTTTTGAGTCTTGAGTTTAGTTTCGAGTCTATTTTGAGTGATTGAGTCCGTTGGAGCGTGTGCTGGAGGGCCAGGAGTGTACCGAGGGTTTTTCCTGCGTGGAAAACTCATTGTGGCTGGACAACGGTAAGCGTTAGCTAACTTGACTCCTAATTTGAATCCGGCAAACGGCCATCGGCCATCTTGCCTTGTTTCGAGCTACGAGGCTTTTATAGATCTTCGAGGATCAAATTAAAACGACCTCCGAGTCGGTAGGCCGTCTCCAGTGTCCTCATGCTACAGAGAATTGTATTTTGAGTCCGTTTAGTGGAAATTTTTGGTGATATATTGAATTGTATTGAGTTGTATTGAGTATAGTCGATTCGCACACGAGTGCGACGAAGACAGTCGGTCACTGTCGCGCTCTCTCCCCCCTGTGGGAAGAGCCTTGTTGATAGACTTCGAGTCTTTTGTTTCGCGCTGGTCATATAGCTGCAATTAGAGGCAATATTCGTTATTTATTTACCGCAGAGTTAGGTTAAGCTACGTTTAGTTAATTTATTATTTATTAAATTGTAAATATTTCTTCCCGAGAGGCTTCGCCTCTCGAAGGCGTGCCGATCGCCTTACACGGTCGGCAACGTTATTGTTAATTCTTTTGTTGAATTTCTAGCCGCTGGCATTATTCTTTTGTTAATTCTGAGCCGCGGGCCATATTGTTCGAGTTATCTTGTTGTTAATTTCGAGCCGTAAGCTCGACTTTCTGGTTGTTAATTTTGCTATGTCGTGATTTGCGTTATTGATTTTGTTATTATTTCGCTATTTCGAGTCCTAGACTCCTCATTGTTAGTTGTAAGTCTCATTGTTAGTTCTAAGTCCCGTTGTTATTTGTAAAATTGATTTGTTGTCCCGCGAGGACCAGATTTGCTGAGTTGATTGTTAACTAATTTCAATTTGTTATTGCCACCCTACGTGGGAGCGTATTAGTTAATTCTTATTGTTTGTAAAACTCGCAAATCGCGGCCAGGTCGGCTGTACACGGCCTGTAGTCGCCTTAGACCCGAGGGGAAGTACCCCCGGGTACATGATTACTTGTTAATTTCGTTAAATTCTAATTTTTTTGAATAAATTTAGTGTTCTTTTGTTAAGTTTGAAATTCACGAGTCGTTATTTGACGCCGAGTTAATCCTTCACATTAATCCCGACCCCTCTCCGCGGTACTGTTGCTAGCCGACGCTTCGGGTACTGTGATTGTTGTAATATTTTGATTTAGAATTTTGAAAGTGGCGGTTATCCGCCTGGCGCCCAACAATAATAAATAATTATAATTTTCTTAGCCAATTGTCGACTGGACGACCTCGCGGTCTAGTGATCCGGTCTGGATCCGGGGTCTGACAAAATCCACGTCACAGTGCCTATGATCGATGAAGCAGTCGACAGGAGAGCTTGGGAAACCACGACGAAGCCTCCCGCCGCTGTCATTCCGCATTCGCATAACCTCTAAGTTCGCGAGAGCACAAATAATTTTAATAAATAATCAAAATTGAATTAATTTTTCCCGCATATTGTTCCACATTTAAGACTCGATGGATATGAAATATTTTATATAGTTTAGCATATTACGGAGAGCCTAATGCCCGGAGCTTTTCCTAACCAATAAATATAATGCCGGGAATAAGAAGCCGCAGATAAGGTTAACCTATGCAGTGATTCAAACTGTTTTTCGATTCACTGCCACGAACCAGTAATAACCTTATTAGGTATAAAATTATAACGATGACTCGTAGTAAAAAAAACGGGTTCATAATTTGTAAATTTATTGATTCTCATAGTCGAAAATTTATTATCAATTCGTCTCATTTCACTACGCGTATACTAATCGTCCATTTTTCTAGCATTTATGTCGATGGAGTTTATTTCGATCCCTCGCCGATATGACTCAAACGAATTCCCACAATTTATAAGACAGAAGTTGCAGCAAGATTAATTCTACGTTAGGAGCAACGCTTTTGAGAATCCATACACAGTTCCCATCGTTGGATCAGACTGGAACTGGCAAGTGGCCTCAAAAATGACTTCGAGCTGCAGATGGAGATCTTGATAATCTATACGTGGGGTAGTTTCTCATCGTAGAACTATACTCAAGCTGGAAAGTGGCCTCGGGTTCAACTAATTAGATTGATGTTTCCATTAGGCATTTTCCATTTAGCTTATTTCAGATTTCAGTAAATATTTTATATAATTCAAATTTTTCAGCAACGAATATTAAAGACAAGACATTTCAATTATTTCAAACAAATGTAATACATTACTTGAATTTTATCTATCCCTCTAGATTCTGATTGAACCTACTTTGAAGGTATCAATCTAGTTGAGTCGTTGAAATAATTTCATGTCACTTTACAAATACCTGCTAATTTTATGTCTGAAAAATAATATATGAGATTTCTGAATATCAATGACTGAATGTTTTCATTTGCAAATTACATTCAATGAAGTATATCGCATTACTCATCTTGATAATCGATAGATGGGGTAGATTCTAATTTTCAAACCGGACTTTAGGCTTTGGACACAAATATTGTTAATGGATACATGGAGTAGATTCTCATCGCAGAACTAGACTTGAACTGGCAAGGGGCCTGTAAGATGACTTCAACATTTGGACACAGATCTTGATAATACAGAGGGATACAGAGGGATACAGAGGATACAGAGGGTAGATTCTCCTGTTCAAACCAGACTTTAGGCTTCGACTTCATATCGTCGAGGGATCGAAATAAACGCAATCGACATAAATGCTAGAAAAATGGATGATTAGTATACGCGTAGTGAAATGAGACGAATTGATAATAAATTTTCGAGCATGAGAATCAGAATGAATTTACAAATGATGAACCCATTTTTTTTACTACGTGTCATCGTTATAATTTTATACCCAATAAGGTTATTACTGGTTTGTTGCAGTGAATCTAAGAACAGTTTGAATTACTGCACAAGTTAACCTTATCAGCGTTTGCGGCATTCTATTTATTGTTTAGGAAAAGCTCCGGGCATTAGGCTTTCCGTAATATGCTAAACTATATAAAATATTTCACATCCATCGAGTCTTAAATGCGAAACAATATGCGGGAAAAATTAATTTAATTTTGATTAATTATTAAAATTATTTGTGCTCTCGCGAACTTAGAGGTTATGCGAATGCGGAATGACAGCGGCGGGAGGCTTCGTCGTGGTTTTCCAAGCTCTACTGTCGACTGCTTCATCGATCATAGGTACATAAAAAAGACCGGAAAGGAGACTCGTTTCCGGAAAAAAAAGTTAGTCACTGGGCATCCATACATGAACACTACTGTATAAGCGTATTACTCTGGGTTTGTTGCCCGAAAAATTGAGAATTGGACATCGTGTTCAGACTGTCTCAAATCAGTCTCTAAAAGTCATGGAAATTTAGAGAGAGATGGAATGATTAATGATCTCAGCAACGGATATTTGAAGTTCCCCTCTGATCGTCTGTTTGACCTTCTCAGCGCTATAGAAAGAGCTATTCTCAAAACTGTTGGAGACAGCGAGTTGAACTGTTATAGCTTTTTACAAATTATTAATAATGTGTTCGCTGAGAATATAACATTCGTTGGGTGCAGAGATCATGAAGAATGTTTGACCAAAAAAGTAATGTATTATTACATCGTGACTCGAGCACAAATTCTCAGCAAAGTATATAATAAGATGTACAACGAGAAGAGAACAAAAGAACAGGAACTTCGAAAAAGTGCTAAGCTTGTTGGAGGCTCGAATATTCCGATCAAAAAACCTTTGAAGAAATTGAAAGTCAGTTGAAAAAAATGGTGCTCGATTCAATATAAATTTTATGAACGGTTGTGACGTTTCTATTAATAAAAGACAATTTAGGAAAAAAAGCCTTACAAATATTTATTTACGAAACGTTTCACCTTTTACAAAAGTTTAATATTCACTGTAATATGTACAAATTAAAAGACTAGAGCAATAATACCAAATATGCATATTAATATTTTTACAATTCATTCTTGTGTAATGTATGTATAATTAAGCTTCGTTGGAAAATAACGCTATTTTTCGACCGTGCCGGCGACACAATGCAAACGCTGCTTTTCCAACAATCATGTATGTACGTCTTCTTTATTTCCTCCGCGAGAGCGAGACAGTCTTTAGCCTTGCCTTCATTAATTTCAGTTACTTTTGGTTGGAAAGTTGCTTCGGTTGAAAAATTAGCCTTGAGAAGTCATACGAATACACTGATTTCATCCAGTACTCCAAGAATTTCACTGATATCGCTCATCGACTGTAACGTATCAGGCTGGCTCCGAGGAAGGATCGGCGCGCGCACACCCTTACGCGGTAGACAACGACCGGCGTGACGTCAAATTCTAGTATAAATAGAGGACAGCTGACCAGCTTCAGCAGCATTTGTCGCCTGTCGGGACACTTGACTCATATCTTTATAAAAATTAGCATTTTATCGCCTGTCGGGATAACTTGGCTCATTTCTTTGTTAGGCATAATCGTTTCAAGGTCTTCTTGAAACGATTCCCTTTAGCTTCAGATAGAATTTCTCGTAGAGTATCGCCTGTCGGGATATCTCGTACTTATAAAAATTTAGCAAATCGCCAACGCGGCACAAAACTTAGAGTCATTATAAAATTATCGCCTGTCGGTTTAAGATAAATTCAGAAAGCTTAGAATTAAAGAAATTAGAATTAGTCTATTATTTTTGTAATATTTTTGTATTTCAATTTTTCATTTACCAAAATCATCGTTGTTAAAATAAAAACAGAATTTTTGTAAACTTGAATTTTTACTCGATCAAACCAAATCAGTATAAAAACTGGGTTTAGGTGCACAGGTGTCTCCACTAGCCGTAAAACGCTCGTGTTTGCCGCTCTGAACACTCTCAACTCCAGCTTTTTCTTTTCTTTGCATAAAAACATAACATAAAAATTTAAGAGATCGAATCTAGGTGCACTGGCGTCTTCATTAGCCTTAAAACGCTCGTGTTTGCCGCTCAGAACACTCTCGATTTCGATAAATAGGATAGATTTCCTGATCTATCACTGTTAGTAACAGATATTTCTTTCTGTTGAGCTACTGCTTTTGTCCCCCTAAGCGGCGATACAAGTCAGTAGCGGAGCTAGAGTTTGTCGCAACACTAAATAAATAAATAACCGCCTCGAACAACTAAAATCAATTAATGCAACAACACGCCCTGCTTTCAGAAATTAAAATTCGTCTTATTTTAATAAATTAAAATAATCCGGAAAGTTGCACGACATTGGTTCACATTGTATCCAGTCCACATGCTTCTCCTTAGAGTATACGTTCATCTTCATGTCTGGTTCGATGACTACATTTACAATGTAGGAAGGAGGACTCACTTCCTTGATTTTTGCAAATACTATGTACCGATCAAGTTTCATAGCGGCGCACCAAAATGAACTTGGTAATTCTATGTTGTGCAGGTGTTGCTGTAGAAAATTGTACAGGCAACTTTTGCATAACTCTTCGAGGTCACTGTGTATTTTGCAACCAAGTTTCATTGACGCATCTTCTGTTAGATTCAATTTTTCGTGGTTACGCACCATGGTTGGATCAATATAGCCCCTTGTAATTCCAGCAATCTACGCATCATAAAAATGTTATTAGTCTAATTATACTATATAAATACCTTTCATTCTTTCGGTGCATGAGTAAGAATTTACAAGTTTCACAACGTCATTTCAATATCGTGTGCTCCTCATTGTCCAATAATCTAATATTTTATTGATCAGAACTTACTTTTCCAAAGAATTTGCGTATAAATTGACAGTATGCCTCACGTCAAGGAAAAATGCTAACTTGTGCAAGTCATCTTGCTCGTACAGTTTGAGGTTACGTGTATACGCGACGCGCAGCTAGAAACGAAATGAATGTACAGATGCGCAGTATTGGATTGCGCCGGTACTCTTCGCTTAGCAGCGCCGCCAGGCGGCTGCCATATACGGGCCCACTTCAAACTCAGATTTCGATAGGAGTTCGGTCTCCTGGTCTCTAGTCTTCTTGCCCACACCTATAAATTGGTCAACACCGCAGGACTCAGCCTACTTCTACGCTCAGCCGTCGTACCGATCACAGCAACGACTAGAACTTCGTACCGCCTCTGAAAAGAGAGAATATTACCGTACCGTCCCGAGTTTCGCTTAATTCCCGATATTGGATTCCGAAAAGCTAATGGCTGCCGGTGAGGTCTAATCTCTGTTCACTCTCCGCTTAAATTTCACTTTTCGACTATTTTTCGATTCCTAGTCTCGTGATTTGCGACTCTATACAAGCTGCGAACTCTCCTTCACTGCCTCGCGTTTTTTTTTTTGTGCCTTTTTTTACCGCCGAGAATACTTTCTCCTTCTTTCAAAGCTCCGAGGGACTCTACATTTCAAATCTGACCGTTACAATCAGACACACTCAGAAGTTGCTGGACCTAGCCAATCTTTTAAACAACAACAAGGACTTCCTGACGAAGCAAGGAGAGACGATCTGACCCAGATCTCCCAAACAGGATCCTATTCTTCCTGGGTGGCTGGGTTTTCTTCCCAAGTAAGACTCCTTTTCCTCTGTTATTGTCTAAACTTTTTGTAATGCCGAACTCCAACAATTCTAAAAACCATAAACGTGCCTTGGAGGACGGGGACGATGGCGATCAGGCCTCCGGGTCCAGATCTATAAAAGTCAAGGTGGCTTCTCCGCCTAAACTCAATCCCCCTCCTTCAAGGATGCTCAACAACAGATATGACGATTCAGATAGCGGTCCCTTCTTGGTTCAGATCTATGACCTTCGGGGTCGCAGATTGGGCGGGTTGCATATTATGAGCTTCGGCAAGAAATTTAAAGGCCACAATTCTGGTATAGTTAGGATGGCTCCCACTGGCAAGGACAGAGTCAACATAATATTTTCCAATTACCAAGACGCCAATAAGATGGTTGATAGCCTTATTAAATAAGTCGATCCTTACTTTGTGGCATACATACCAGACTTCGCTGTGTATAAGGTGGGTCTTGTTAGAGGCGTTGATCCCTCTCTTTCGGAAGAGGAAATCTTTGAATGCTTCGATATCATTGACGACCCCACGGCCACCTTATCTCGCGTTGAGCGAATCTACCTAACGGAAACTAGCGCAGCGGGAGAAAGGGTTAAAGTCAACTCAACTAGGATTAAGGCCTTCTTTAGGTGTAAGGCTCTCCCTAAAAAAGTAGCGATATGGCATACCATCAGAGATGTCAAGGTGTTCTTTCCCTCAATCAGAATCTGTTTCAACTGCTATCGATTCGGCCATGGCGATCGGCAATGTAGAAGCAAACCTAGGTGCCCTAGATGCGCTGAAAATCATCTTGAGCGTGACTGCCATGTTCAAGATGAGGACGACCCCAGAACTAAATGCCCAAACTGCGAGCGCTCTCATTGGGCCACCTCGAGAATTTACCCGGTTTTTATCGCTAAAAAAAGGCCTTAGAGGAGAGAATTTATAATGCCAATAACTCTCCACCTTTGGCTTCCTCGAAGCCTCAGGTTGGGGCCAGTATTTCGTCTCTAGCGAACCCAACACAGAATGAGTTCCCTAATCTAGGCTCCTCTTCTAATGGACGTCACATTCGTCCCTGTCAAGATTCCGCTCGTCCTTATAAGGACCGTAACCGTAGGGATAAGAGACCCTGTGATTCTGGTGTTTCCGCTCAGGACCCGCATGAGGGTTCTATGTCCCCGTCTTACGATATGGACTCGGACTCCAATCCAGACCTTGATGCATCCAACGATGACACTCTCATAGAAAATGTCACATCCCCTCAAGTCGTAACAACGCTGAGCGTAGAAGAAGTGAGAGGCTTGATTAGAAAAGAGATCGAAAAAGCGATCTCTATCTTCCCGAGCTCCTTGCAGACTCTCATTTCCAAGGAAGTTAGCAATCCCCAAGGTATTATTAATCTGGTTAAGACTGCGGAGGAGTCTTTTCTGACAGGCACACTTAATCCTTCTGATGGCTGAGTCACTAGTTATTGGGCAGTGGAACATCAGAAGCTTACTTAGTAAATGGGCCGATTTTAATAATTTTGCTTCAAAATTCGATATTGTATGCTTAAGTGAAACGTGGCTAAAGCCTCAGCAGAAAGTTACCCTTAAAGATTTCAATATGGTGAGAAAAGACAGGCCTTCCCCTAACCCCGGAGGCGGGGTCGCTTGTGTCATTTCTAAAAAAATACAATATAGAGAAATAGACATCCAACATTTTAATCCCAAACTTGAATGGATTTTTATTGAGGTTAAGACAGGACACAAGAAAATATACGTTTTTAATTTATACAAACCGCCCAATAAATATTTAAGTGCGTTGGAATGGTCTAGACTCTTTTCGGTGTTGGAAACCTTCCCCGGTCTGGTGGTGTGCGGTGATTTTAACGCGCACCATCCGGATTGGGGAAGTGATCTCAGAAACCAAGATGGCTATAATCTAGCTACGGCCATTGCTAATTCACCGTTCAGTATTCTCAATTCCGGGGTATCCATCAGGCTGCATATCACACACAATGTCACAAGCTGCCCAGACATTACGCTCGTCTCACCTGACATTGCCACCTCCGCCTTTTGGTCGGTGGACATTGATCCCATGGGTAGCGACCACTACCCAATCTCTACTAGAATTAATAACATTCCTTCCTTTCGCATCAAAATCCGGCAGAAAATATCTACCAATAAAGTGGATTGGTCTGCATTTAACCTTGAACTAGAATCTAGATGCGAAGGGTTGGAGGTTGCTGAGAATAACTTTCTCGTAGCTTACGATTTATTCATTGATCACGTCAGGGATTCATTGCGGGCCGCTGGAGCAAAATTTCCTGACCCATCTGCTTCAAGCGTCTACAGCAGCTCTCTTTCCCCAGCTCCCTGGTGGACGGAGGAATGCACCCAGAAAGTTGAAATTAGGCGGGCGGCGGCGAACGCGTACCGTGCTGATAT
The DNA here is from genome assembly GCA_944452935.1 of Rhogogaster chlorosoma. Taxonomy (NCBI): domain Eukaryota; kingdom Metazoa; phylum Arthropoda; class Insecta; order Hymenoptera; family Tenthredinidae; genus Rhogogaster; species Rhogogaster chlorosoma. Next base: position 18,847,841 of record OX101797.1, on the reverse strand, counting down.
GTCCGATCTTAATTACGATAGCTACATCAATATCTGTAAATTAACAAAGAAATTTCTGGACAAGGCCAAGAAAATAGGATTTAAGGCATTTTGTAGCTCCCTCAATCCTAGCACGCCCATTGATAAAATCTGGGGTCCTATCAAGGCCTTTAGACGTAGATCTAACCTTTCCAGTTTTATTAAATCTTTCAGCGCGGATGACCCAGCAGTTAACCTGGCATTTGCTAAGATCGCCCCTCCTTTTGTTGAGGAAGAGGGCTCGTTTGTATATACCGAGGCTCCGGTCGCAGAGTCGCTTTGTCAAGCTCCGATCTCCGAGGCGGAACTTGCATCTTCTGTGGCAAGGGGTCGTGTCAAGTCCGCACCAGGCCCAGATCTTATCTCTTACAGCATCATCTATAGATTTCCCTCCGGTGCCAAAAGCGTCCTGTTAAAAATTTTTAATCTCATTTTATCCGAAAGAAAATTCCCGTCAGACTGGCACTCATATATCGTCTGTTTAATCCCGAAACCAGGAGGGAAGGGGGTCCGCCCTATCTCCTTATCCTGCGCCCTATCAAAAATTTCGGAACGCATAATTAACGACAGAGTTCTTTGGTGGATCGAAAAGGAGTCTTTGCTTCCAAATTGTTTCTTCGGTTTTAGGAAGCAAAGATCGTGTACCGACAACATCGCGGTCCTGGTCTCCGATATACATATCAATTTTATTAAAAAAAACTTTCTAGCAGCAGTCATTGTGGATATCGAGGGTGTGTTTGATAATATCATCCCTAAGATTCTCATCAATGATCTGCTTAATTTGGGGTTGCCCCCTAATTTCACTGCTTTTATTAAAAACGTTATTTGGTTCAGAAGCCTGGCGGGCACGTTCCAGGGGGTCGATCTGGGTGTTAGAACGGCGTTTAAGGGTCTCCCCCAAGGTTCGATCCTTAGCCCGATCCTTTTTAACATTTATATTAGAAACATACTTAGCCACGTCAACAACGATACCAGAGTCCTGACCTATGCGGATGACGTTGTTTTATATGCCTCTTCGAGCAGGCTATCGGTGGCATTAGACGAGGTTTTAGCGTCTCTCAAAGCCTTCAGCACGTGACTCTCCTCCAGGGGTCTTAGAATCGCAGAGGACAAAACCCAGCTTTGCGTCTTCACTCGGAAGGATCTCGGTCGGAACCCTGTTTACATCAATTTTAATAATTTTAGAATTCTAAATAGCGCTTCCGTCAGGTTCCTCGGGGTCTATCTGGACTCGGGCCTAAATTGGAAAACTCAGATAGATATCACCAGAGCTAAGGCCCTTAAGGCGAACTCTATCATAAAAGCCATTGCGGGGTTTAAGTGGGGGGCTCACCCCTCCACCCTTCTTATGGTTTACAAAGGGTTGGTACGTGCCATCCTGGATTAGAGCTGTATTTTTTACCAAGGAGGCCCTTTAAATTCTCTTCAATCTCTGGAAAGGGTTCAATACGCGGCCCTTAGGATTTGCCTGGGATGTCTGAGAACCACTCCTACCAACGTTCTCCTTCACTTGGCGGGCGTGCCCCCTTTGGATTGCAGGAGAGATTTCCTATCCAAAAAGTATATCTCCAAGCAAGCATCGCTAGCCTCAAGCATGATTATCCCCAAATTTTACTGGATTCGCGGAAGGTCCATTACCTCCACTATCAGAGCCTCCCTTCGCCCTCCGCTATTTAATTTCTGGCAGGGGATGAGGAGCCTCCTTTCTCCTGTCATTAGAAACAGGTCTCCGCAGATTTTTAACCTAGATTATCAAACACTTTTCATCGACATACAAACAGACTTCCTACTTGGCAAGGCCTTGAGAGAAGCCCGGGGTGTCCCTTCGTCATCCTTTCTCGAACTCTCTCACAGGCTCTTCCCAGAATATAAACACATTTTTACAGATGGCTCAAAAACGCTTGAGCCTCCTAGATGTTCAGCCGCGGTTGTGACTTCGGATCCTGAGATTGACCCCATCACCTTCCGTCTCAACGATCAATCTTCGATATTCTCGGCGGAGGCCTCGGCCATCCTCAGGGCCCTGGAATTAGTCGAGAATAAGGCTTGGCCCAAAGTAATCATTTTCACTGATTCATTGAACACGGTCAAAGCCCTTAGCACCTCGGGTCCAAAGATCAATCAAAATCCATACCTCATTTCTATTCGGCAACTTGCCTCCATACTACACGGGAGATGCTTCGTCTTTATGATAGCTTGGATCCCAGCGCATCGAGGCATCCCGGGCAATGAAAGAGCGGACGCGGCGGCTCGCTCTGCACTTTCCCCAGATCCTGAGCCCAATCTGAGAATCTTTTGGGATGATTTATCTTACACTTTTAAGAAGGTATCCCGAGATAAGGCCGACGCCATTTGTAAGCTACAGGGGAGGGTTAAGGGTATTACTTACTTTGACTCTTCTCCCGCTTTTTCGTTTTCTCCTTGGTTTAAGGGGTTACCCTTGGACCGTAAAAAGATAACTCTTATTAACAGGATTCGATCGAATAACCACTCTACCAGGGCTCATCTTCACAGGATGAATATTTTAAACAACGCGGCCTGTGAATGTGGCAACCTCTCTCAAACTATCAACCATCTTGTTTGGACATGCCCTAGATTCGATAACGCCCGTACCAAGTTTCAATCCTCCTTGCGTAGACTTAACATTACTCTTAACTCAGATATGCAACTGATTTTCCTGACCCACCCGCTCAAAACCTTATGTGTTTTATGCAGCTTTATCCTGCGTAACGACATGAACGTCTAACTAATATCCACAGCTCTAACTGTCTGTCTTCCTCTGTCGTCGTCGTTTAGTTCCTTCCCTCACCTCACTACATCTGGTAAAGAAGAGCCCGTTGGGGCCCAACGAAGGCAAACAAGGATCCATGGCGACCCTGCGCATCTATACGACATTCAAACTCCAAGGCTCTCACAGACTGTATTCAAGAAGTTCTGTAGGCACATCTATACATACATATAATGCTGGGCTAACTCCAGGAAACGTAGCAATTTCGTAGCCTCCGCCTAGCTTACCATCGTACGATAACCCAATCAACTATTACTGGACAACTCTGTTTTTTTTTTGGTACTTGCCCTTCTCTTGGAGACAAGGGGATATAACCACTGGAAGAAGAAGAAGAAGAAGTAGACGAAGAATTCCCGATATTGTGTGCTATAGTTTATTTGAAATAGTTATTTAGTAAGTGCTACGCACAGTTCTTCAGTAAAAAGGTAAGACCTATTTTCTTGTACAACCACGAGCTCGCTCACGAATCCCGTTTAGTATTTTATAGTATTTTGTCTCGTGTAGCGTAGGCCACGAATTTATTGTGACGTAGGTCACGTTTATGGTTCGTCAAGTCTTTTAGACTTCGTCCCGGTAATTTCATAGTATTTAGTCTTATTAAAAACGGATTCCCGAGTTAACTCGTGATTAGCTTACCGATTGTGGATTATATTTGGTCTTCTAGCATGTTGTAAATTCTTTTAGAGCTTATTTCTGCTTTTCTGCTCTCTTTTCTATTTTATCTGTTACATTATTTTCTTTCTGGCATTATATTCTTTCTTTCTGAGTGAAGGACTTGTCGCATAACGATTTTCCCGGTGCTCAGCGAGCGTAGAAGCAAGCATTTGTTACTTAGTCTTTAAGTTCTTTGAGTAATAATTGTTTTCGTATATTTTATGTTTTCGTTTTCTTGTATCGCCAACAAACCGCCCGCCGTGCGATCTAAGTCTCGCGCAAGTTGTAATTTATTGTCCAATTGAACGGAATGACTTAAACTATGGAAGTACAAGCTATTACAGGATAGTACAAATTTTCTTATGGTCTGACTTAAATGTAATTAGAATCTAAGTCTAATCACTCGGTGGTGTTGGTATCCACGGGTAACTTACAAAATTGAGTGATCGGTCTTGTGTATCGAGACTGTGCGGTCTTGGGGGGGGGGTAAGGTTATTTCGGTAAGAAAAAAAGCCATGTTTTTAAGATTTTTTTTGGCCATGCAGATAGTGTTAGTTGATTTAGTCAATGTCTATATGATAATACAACATTTGAACAATATTTTCATTGATTTTCATTGCAAAATATTGAAAATTGAGCGGGTGACAGTGAATCTCCGGACATGCCTCGAAAAAAAATGGTGTTCATCATAACTCGATAGAGGATCATCTGAAACGAAAAACCCAAAATGCATTTGTTAAAGGAGATGTTTCTCGAGGTAATGACGAGAGGATTTTTTCTTTTTAAATAATTATCAATTTTACAACAACAAATTAGCCGATTTTTTTTAGCGAAAATTGGTTTTTTGGCTTCCAAGTGCTACGAAAAATTGAAAAATCGAAAAAAAAAAAATACCTCTCGTCATTACCTCGAGAAACCTTTCCTTTAACAAATGCATTTTGGTTTTTTTGTTTCAGATAATTCTCTATCGAGTTATGATGAACACCGCGAAACCACTTTTTTCCGAGGCGCCTCCGGAGATTCACTGTCACTAGCTCAATTTTCAATATTTTGCAATTAAAATTTATGAAAATATGGTTCAAATGTTGCATTATTATATAGACATTGACTAAATCAACTAACACTATCTGCATCGCCAGAAAAAAATCTCAAAAACATGGCTTTTTTTCACCGAATTAACCTTACCCCCCCTTAACAGATACTACGCGGGTATGGCCATCTTGTCCCCTAAGACGGTCTGCTACGCGACCTAATTCCCATTTGGTGGGTGGAAGCGCGGCATTTTTTATTAGCACAAGATCGTGTCATAGACAAACACATAACATATAACACACGGTCACACGACGACACCACAGAGAGATGGCGCCACATACACTGTGACGTGGACTCTTTTTATCCCTCGGAATATACCGGATCGCTATTCCGAGAGACAGTCCAGTCGACAATTGGCCAACGAGAAAGACGAATAATAATAAAGAGAAGAAAAATAATAATTTTTAAGTTGGGCGCCAGGCGACTACTTCGCCACGAGACTCGAAAGTTGATACCAAGGGAAACAAAAGGCCTAGATTACTATAGAAAATGCGGCGGCTAGCTACAGTACCGCGGAGAGGGGTCAGGATTAAATTGAGGAATTAGCGAATGAAGTAATTACTCGAGTAATTAAATTATAATAGACAAAAACGTGCGTTTATTCAAAAAAAAAAAAAATAGAATATGAAAAATAGGAAAAATATAACACAATATGAGGTACCCGGGGGCACTTCCCCTCGGGTATAAATCGACTACAGGCCGTGTATAGGCGGCCTGGCTATGTTTGACGAGCCTTACAAATAAAAAGAACTAAATAAACGCTCCCACGTAGGGTGGCAATAACAGAAAAAAAAGGAAAATTAATAAATGACTCGCCAAATAAAGTCCACAAAAAAAAATGATAAATTAATTCTAAATCATGCAGTAGTAGATAACAGCGGGTATAAAATTCTGCGATAAATCCGCTACAGTTACTAATAATAAATCGAAGAGGCCTGCGGCCCAGAATTATTCCTAATTAACACGATAATTAATCCCGCGGCAGAGAATTTAGATTATTTATTTGCCGGCGGCACAAACTTAACAAATTGACTAAATCACTTGAATCTAACTTAACCTAGCTCTGCGCAGTAAACAACAAAAACAAAACAATTTACAGGTTCGACTAACGTCGATCTATTATCTAGACGCGAAATTTCTTAACAATACACGAGGCTCGGCCTCGGTACGAAGTCCGCCTCGCAGGAGGAAGAGAGCGCGACAGTGACCGGCTGTCTTACTTGCCCTCGTGGGCGAATTATACAAAATTTCTCAATTCAATAATTTCTCAATAATTGACTCTATTAACGCGAAACTCGAACTCTAGACACCGGCATGGGACACTGGTGACGGCTTTCACTCGGAATCCGGCTTAATTTGATCCCAAAAATCAATAAAATAGCCTCGTGGCTGTCCTCAGACACGCGGCAGAAGACCGTGGCCGGATTCAAATTATCCAATGGGTAAGATTGCTTAGCGCTTACCGTCTTCCAGCCACCTGATAAAAAGGACCCGTTCCCGCCCGTAGTCCATGTCTTTTCCCAAAAAGACCTCTCGGAGATCGTCGCACACACACCAAAGAATCTCAACTTATCTCAGACGCTCAAACAACCAAAATTACTCAGTACACACGAACAACAAAAAGTATCACGCGAGTGATTCAGGCGCTAGCCTAACGCAGAGTGAGACCACCGGCGTCGTGCCGATGCGCAAGGACCTCGTTAGTCCCGCAATTATCGATTACTGTATCGACCTCGCTGTGACGTCATGGGGTGGCGCTCGATCCTTGGCCCGAATACTTTGAATTGCCACCACGGTGATTTTAGCTCTTCTAGGCCGAGGACTGCGGGTTGTAGATTCTTTTCGGTGGCGGGAATCTCATCCACCACCTTAGTCCCTCGTTGCAGAGTGTCGTGGACACTCTCCCACATCCTCGGCTGGTTGGTGAGTTAGCAGGGCCCTTGCTAATCTCACGAGCTTCGGTGGTGACTTGTCGAATATTCACGCCCTCGGTGCATCGAGCCGTGGACGTTCGTCGGTGTATGTCGTGGTCGTTAGGTCATCTCCAATAAATAATACCTCGGTGCCCACATGCCAGAGAAAAGTGTGAAAAAAAACAAAAGAATAAATGATCTATTTCATGATCTAAGTCGGTCACGGTCGCCTCTCGGAAGTATTTCGGACCTCAGGGTCATCCTACACATTCATACGTCATTCATTCTAGCGATCCCCCGTCTTAAATAAGGTCTCTCTTAGGGGTGAGGAGCAGTTTGTAACATGCAATGTTACAACACCAACCCGACCAACATGCACAAACACATAAAAGGCCGGCGGGCCCTGCGAACGCGCGTAGTACTTGAGTAGTACTCGAGCGAGGCAGACGTGCCGTGTATATTAAAATGTGTAGGGGTTCTAATAAATAATCATTTGTTCAACGAATAACGTTCGTGTCATTGTGGCGACCCACCCTTCATGTTTTATATACGTCCTCTAACAACTCAGAAGTGGGATATAACGGAGAAAATAGAAAATTTTTTGTTTCCTTCTCTCTACCGTGCTCATACAAAAGCCATCCGAGTGCGCGTTGCGAAAATTGAATGAGAGACAGTTCAAAGTTATGCCGGGTGTACGACCCGAGACGAATGGCATACTCGAATCAAGAATTTGAAAATTTCGTCAGCGATTTTTACAACACGGGAGTGACAACTAGAAAAATGTCTGCTGCGAGGAAAGCCGAGATCCAGAAGGCATTAGATGAAGCGCAAGCACGAGATGCGAGGCTTCGGGCGGAATTTCCGCAATGGAAGGACAATGTCCAGAAAAAAATATCGGAGATGCAAGATAAAAGCGAATCCTTGAAAGAGGATGGGGCGGATGAAGCTCGGTAGAAAGAACTTGAAAAATCAGTGAGTGACCACGAAGAACCGATAAAGAAAGCAGAACGGAAATTGGAAATTTCTCAGAAAAATGTGACAGTTTTAACTAAAAGACTTGAAGAGTGGGACGAAATAGACTCGGACTATGGTAGTGACGTAGAAGAGATTCCTGATATCCCTCTAAATCGTGTAAAAACTCAACATGGAACGCAAGTTGTAAAAAATGAAACTATGTTCAGCCCACCCTTGCAAAATCAGCAAATACCAGCGGTGATGCCGATCTATAGTGTGATGCCGGACCTGTCGAAAAACATCGAGTACTTCTATGGTACTGAAGGATCAGCTCAAGCCAAAGAATGGATAGAAAACATTATTTCTATGGGTCCTCGTAACTTTTGGAATGAGGCTGTGATGCTGGAAACGGCAAAAAGCCATATGAGAAAGGCAGCAAAAAATTGGCTGATGTATAATAAAGAAAATACGAATTCTTGGAATGAATTCTTAGAAGCGTTTCGTACCTCGTTCACAAAACCAAAGAGTGCGACGGAAAAATGGAAACAAATGACCTCGAGAGTGCAAAGAAAAGACGAATCAGCAACGGAATTCTTTTTTGATAAAGCGCGCTTATGCAGTGCATTGAACCTTGACATTTCGGAAATAAAAATGCAAGTTGCTGTAGGACTTTTGTCTCGTGAAATGAGTAACACGATAATCAGTAAATCATACAAGACGGTAGACGAACTTCGTTGGGATATCCAAGAGTTAGAAGAGTTTCAGAAAGCACAACGAGAAACATTCGTCAAAAACAAAGAAGCACCCGTCGAGCGCGCAAACATCAACAAGTCGGAGTATCAATACCGGGGAGCGGCGGCTAGACCGAGAGCCAGCAAGAAAAATGACGTATGATTAGCGAAATCCTGAAACTTTTTGAGAAGTTAGCCAGGGTTATAAAGAACAGGGAAACGCAAGTATGGTGGCCCTTCGGTGTCGGCGTTGCGCTGCACAATTTTTTGATTGTGTCAAAAAAAACTATGTTCTTGGGGAATGAGCTAAAAGGTAATTCTTGTTTTATATCATATATTCGATAGCCAGAGTATGACGGAATCGTATGCCATACCGATGCGGCGTCTCAAACTGTCCGCCATACTGAATTAAACGTGTCATTTTTTTTATGTTCTCTTGAAATACTAGCGAAAAGCTGATTTTTTATCCAGCCATACAAAAAGATGTCTCATCACCGATTATGACCATGCCATACTGTCTTGGTGTCCCTAAGTACACGCCAATACTGATTCAAAGATTTCGAATTTTTCACCAGTCCATGTATACTTGCGTTTCCCTGTTCTTTATAACACTGGCTAACTTCTCAAAAAGTTTCAGGATTTCGCTAATCATACGTCATTTTTCTTGCTGGCTCTCGGCGACATCAACCGACACCGACAAAGGAGGCGACAACAGATGGAACGAAAAAGACGGCTCTTCAAAATTCTCGGAAAGTAGTGGTAAGAAAAATACGCCCTTTCCTTGCCACCGGTGCAAAAAGGACGGGCACTTGGTAGAAGACTGTCCCGAGAAAAGACCTATTGTTTATTTTGATTGTTCTGAACCTGGACAGTAGATAAACAATGCCGGTTCTGGACACAGATTCCTACCCCGACATGTTACCGACCTACTAGCCGAGACGCAAACCCCTTCTGTGACGTCATCGAATGTTCTAGAAGGTTTTGCGTTGTTTTTCGGACACGTCACGGACCTTCAACGTCACAGAAGGTCGAAGTTGTTGTTCCGACGCGTCACCGACCTTCGACGGTGCGGAGGGTTCTACGTCGTCGTCGATTTGACCAGGGTTGGGATTCTAGGATCTCCGCTAACTCCGCTAACTCCGCTAAGTCCGCTAACTCAGCGAAGGCCGTTGGTTGGCTGAGGAGCGGCCAATCGACGCTCGTTTCGGGTAGTATGGTAACTACTGACGACGTACGACGGCGCTGTGGTCTCTGCCCGGCCGCTAGTCGTACAAACGCGAGACCCACTTACACTTGATATACATGCATGTGTACCACATATACCACAAGGATAAACCGAATAAATGAAAAAAAAGAAACAGAACGAATAATCGAATTGAATTGAATCTTTCTTTTCATGTATTCGATTTATCCTTGTGGTACATGTGGAACACATGCATGTGTATCAAGTGTAAGTGGGCCTTGCGTTTGTATGTACGACTAGCGGCCGGGCAGAGCCCACAGCGCCATCGTACGTCGTCAGTATTTACTATAATACCCGAAACGAGCGCCGATTGGTCGCTCCTCAGCCAACCAACAGCCTTCGCTGAGTTAGCGGAGTTAGCGGAGTTAGCGGAGTTAGCGGAGATCCTAGAATCCCAACCCAGACCTAAGACGCGGGAATTCCAGGAATTGTTTTTGCATTCCGTTTCCCAGGAATTGTTTTTGCATCCCGTTTTCGAGATATCATCTTTCGTAACTATGACGCGAGACTGATCTACGCGGTACTTTCTCTCTGATTCGAGACGTCATCGTTCGCGATCAGAAGGCAGAACCGATCTACGCGGTGTTCAGCCCCCCCCCCCCCCCCCCCCCCCCCCCCCCGACTCGAGACGTTATCCTTCTGAACGCAAAACCTATCTGGGTCTCCGAAAGGCTCGAGGATTCGTAGGAGTGGTTGAACGGCGAATGATTGAACGTGTGCGTTCAAAGATAAAAAATAAGATCTACGTTTATTGAGATGAATACAGTTTACATAAGATCTACGTTTATTGAGATGAATACAGTTTACATAAGATCTACGTTTATTGAGATGAATACAGTTTACAAGTTATAATAAAGTATGAGTATAGACAATATACATCGGTGTAAGATTTGATCAACTATTCTAAATCAATTTGCGCACTCCGCCGCTTAGTGGATTGTATTCAACGGTACGATCGTGTAGAATCAGGCAGTAGGCTGAAGTTTGAGGTGGAAACTGAGCTTCCGACTCTACAGGCCCCGATTTTAGAAACTCGTTCTGCTTGGAACAGTCGATGACTACGAGTGGAGCGTGTTGTGAATACTTGGACTTCTTCAATAGAGGTTCCATCTCTTTGCTGTAATATGAAGCTTGGAAGTTTGCGTACATGTCATAGAGAACAGCGTACTGATTACGGCCAATGTCAAGATTCAAATTCGCATAGGGATAACTTTGAGAGTTGAGGAAAAATTTAACGTCTCGTAGGTTGCAGTGATCGAAGTGGCTCGCGTTCTTGGTCAGGTTATTTTTTCTGGCGATTTGGAAGCCTAGTACAACGTATCGGGGCTTCTCGAGCTGCGTAGACGTCTTAACAGCCCAAACGTGCTTCGTGGTTGTTAGTAGCAAAGGGTACTCATACAGCTCCCAGGCACGGAAACTTATGGGAATAGGGGGATCTTTGGCGATGTAATTGAGCAGCTGAATCTTTTCTGCATCAGAGACTCTGATGTACGGCATCACCCACTCGATTTTCGTGAGTGATATTTTCCCATCCTCCGCGGCGGTTTGTACAACAGCATTCGTATCGGTATTTGCTCTGGTAAGAATCAATTCGTGCTTAGCGTTGACGATGATTCTGCGATAATCCTCGGCGAATCCCAACAGTAAGCTCAGTGGTATGAAAACGTCAAAGTATCCATCGTTATTGGATAATTTGTCCTCATAATCGTTCAACCAACCAGCGTTTTCCAGAAAATACTTCTGATTAGGGTTTAGGGATACGTAGCCTTTCATGAGACTCGTGAGGCCGACATTTTTGTTTCGATCGATCTCATCGGCGTTCAGTTCGTAGCGCAGTTTCTCAAACAGATGACAGACAGCCATGTTGACTAAAACCGTATTCAAGGTTACGCCAGTGCCATCGGCCTTGGTTAATCGACCGCAGACGTGCAACGAGCTTTTGCTCGGTAGCAGACACAAGTCCTGATGTTGGACGGTGATTCGAATTTCGTCATTGTTGTTGAAGGTCGACGACGCGTAAGGTTGGTGCGTGTGTGACTCGTAATGTTCGATCGATTCATCGAAGACAATAGCCTTCTGTATCGTTAACGAGGGGAACACATGAAGTGTAACCCTCCGATTTTTCTGTAACTTCACAGGGTGAAAGAGGTATCAAAATAAGCGGACACGTATTTCAGCTTATCCGTAGACACTCGACCGTTTTCGAGAAAATGGCGATTGAAGTTTTCGACGCGCTTCAATAGCCTGCGAACCTGGCAGCTGTTCAAGCGAGGCGGTAGCGTAGCGAACAACGGCGCGGCTTGGAGATTTTGCACCCCGGGTTCGAGTCCCGTAATTTTTTTTTTTTTTTTTCTGACTCATCGAAGTTTATTACATGCATGTTTTTGTCATCTGTTGATAAATACAATGACGTTATATTTGTGTAAAAACAGTATTTGTTAAAATCAGGAATTGGATTTGACAAAAATTATAATTAAAGACGTACTGGATTTTTCAGGTATTTCAATTACATAATGCCGTTACAAATAATACTGTGACATACTTGTAAGTATGAATATAAAAGGGCACTATGGTTTCGAATTACATGTAAAAAAACATGCATGTAATAAACTTCGATGAAAGTCAGAAAAAAGAAAAAAAAAAAAATTACGGGACTCGAACCCGGGGTGCAAAATCTCCAAGCCGCACCGTTGTCCGCTGCGCTACCGCCTCGCTTGAACAGCTGCCGCGTTCGCAGGCTATTGAAGCGCGTCGAAAACTTCAATCGCCATTTTCTCGAAAACGGTCGAGTGTCTACGGATAAGCCGAAATACGTGTCCGCTTATTTTGATACCTCTTTCACCCTGTGAAGTTACAGAAAAATCGGAGGGTTACACTTCATGTGTTCCCCTCGTAAGAAGCTCGTGTTAAAATTTGAGACTAATCGGTTTAGCCGTTTTCGAGTAATGTTGGTCACCGACTTTGTAAACACCATTTTGAGAAAAACGCGTTTAAAGTTGAGAGATTTTCTCATTTCTCTAGAAGACTTCATTTTCACGAAAAAATTACAGAAAAAAATTTGAACAATGATAACAATTCGTTTATTCCTTGCATCCCCATGGTGACGCTAGTGGAGTTTAGTTCATATTACATGACGCTGATTTTTTTGGGTACACCATTAATGTGCAGGCCTGTACTTTCAAGCACTCTGAAACGCCTTTTCAAATTTGCGTGTAACTTCGAAAATATTCACCGGAACGATATGAAATTTTCTGTGTGTATTCTTAAATACAGGGACTTTCTGTGGTGGCGGCACAGCTAGTTCCATCAAACACACGCACGCTTCGTCCATGTGCCAGGGATACCAACCGAAAAAAAGAATGATGCAGCTTGAACAGAGCAAAGAGTATAGCAACCATAAGCGTGAAGTCTTCGGTTGTCACATGGACGAAGCGAGCTTGTGTGTAGTGGCGGTGGCTAATGGAACTAACTGTGCCGCCACCACAGAAAGTCCCTGTATATGTACATTAAGAAAACAAAATTTAAAAAAAATCGATGTTTTGAAAATTCTAACTGTATATAACCCCTTAATGATTAGATCGGACTCGGAATTCTGGAATCACGTACCTCACTATGGAGCCAATGAACAATGTACTAAGGTAAGTTCTTCCATGATAAGTGACACACCGTAGAGCTTGAGTAGATAATATTAATTATGGAAGAATAAACTTATTTACTTGCAAAACTATGAAATTATCGAGAAAACTCTACTTTATTATTCCGGTATAAAACCTAAAACTTGCAGCTACGGATATACGTGTATGCTATAAGTAGCATAAAGGATAACAGTTTGATATAATGTTGAATATAAAATTCAGTTGATGATTGCTTTGGTGTACCTATACTAATGTTATACAATCTTGCTCACGATGCATCGTATCCCTGCTAAAAACTTCGTATAGAGACGGATATAATTGCAGAAAATGCTATAGAATCGGGTAGCTCGCGTATCCGTTTCCATCCATTCCTATCTGTTTTTTTAGCGTTTTCTGCACATTCTATCAGTCCATATACGAAATTTTTCTCAATCTGCAGGTGCACGAGCATATACACGTAGTGGGAAGGATCAATTTCGATACCGGAAACCCATCCTTGTAACAGTTCGGCCCCACCTGAGTGCAAATATATTTTTCATAACGCATGCATGGCAACCTTCACTTTCTCTTCGTGTAAACAGTGGAGAAAATGAGTCTTTGTTCAGGAGTGTGACAAAATTTTTGTTACACTATCATGGCGTTGAGGAGTGTGACAAAATTTTTGCCACACTATCATGGCGTCGAAAGCGAAGGTTGCCATGCAGTTGTCATGAAAAACAGTATGTGATACGCGTGAAGACAGAGACCTTGCACTCGTGTGATGTTTTCAGCACTCGCCTTCATCTCGTTCCGGCGCCTTCGGCGCCTCCACTCGATTGCGGCTCATGCTAAAAACATCACTCGTGCAAAGTCCCTGTTTCTCCACATGTATCACAATCTACTATTGTTGCTCATTCGCTTGTGAGGAATAATCATTCGCAATTACACATTAGTGCCAGAAGATTAGCGCGTGCGAGTTTACGGAAGTGGTGCAGCGGGGGCGCCCTCAGGTGCCCGCGCGCAAGCACTTCCGTAAACTCGCACGCGATAATCTTTCGACTGCCATGACAAAGTCGTCCCACAAGATCGGAAAATGCATGTTGAATAAGTGTGTATGAGACCAATGTTATCTGCAAATTAGACATGACTTCGAGACATCCATCAGCCACCAAGGAAAACAGTCGGAAAACATATGGTTCGCAAACTACGATAAAGTACTATCAATCCAAAGAATAAACAACAAGCACAAAGAAAAAAAACCGAATGTGCCCGCCAAGTACGTAGCTCTTGGAATGATGTTTCGATATCCTCACACGAAACTCCGACTTCACGACGTAGACTTGCTGAGAGATCGCAGGGGTACGTTCGGTGCTTGGCTTTTTCCTCGATTTCACGACAGAGACTGGCGAAATGTTTTGCTTGACAACCAATTGTGATTTTCGTATGGGTACTTGGCGGCTTTTTTACATCTTCCGATGTTTTTTGTAAGATTGATTATAGGATAGGAATGGACTAGATGACTGTAAAAGATATAAAATAACAGAATTAAATGAGAGGTTTCAGAATATTACTACTAATTGTCCCAGCATTGTTATTATTTTTGAGCTATGAGCTTTGCGCTACCTTTAACTTGGGATTTTGTTTCGCCGAAGTGGTTCGTTCATTTCAACGGAGTGATAATCGGAACCTTGGTTTTGGAACGTCGTTTAGTCAAAGTTATATCTTCGTCTATTCCAATGGATTGATTATAGGATAGGAATGGTCCAGGTGACTGTAAAAGATATAAACCCAATAAGCACTGGTTCGTAGAAAATACGTATAAAAAAGGTCATATGCTCTGCGTTTATTTAGCGTCAGAATGTTCCTCAGTTATGCGTACATATAACATTTCTACGAAACGTATATTCTACTCGTTTAATATACCTCATTGAGCAACGTTTAATCAACAGATATTCATTGAATCTTTCGCGGTGTAAAAACGTGTAATACTTACTTTTATTAAACGTCACGTGCGTAACGTATAATTTGAATGATGTAAGTAAACGTGCAGTATACGTTCTCAATTACGTGTTATATAGGTATATTATTTGTATTTGTATCCGATTTTCATTTCAGTCATCGTGTATTTTGATCGATAATATACGTCTGGCAAAAGGCTTAAGGAGCTTTGCTACCCTCAATAAATGTTCCATGCGCGAGTTCCCGTTGCGCATATTATACGCATAGTATCATTGTATTTTTAATGCTACATATTCACGTATTTGAATCGTGTACATTATCGTCTTTCAGGTTTTTCAAAATACACGTTAAAGAAACGTGTTCTTATCCACGTGCTTTTATGATTTAAAGTACACTTGGGTGGTTCTTATTTGGGGTGTTATCAAATTCAGATTCACACCTCCCTAAAAAAAAATCGTGTAAATTTTCAGTTGAAAATTTGAACAATTCCAGAACGTTCCAAGTTTCAAATGGAAAATACAGACACTTTTTCCTAATATTCACCTAAATGTTTCTAAAACTTATAAAAATCAATCGACGAGTTTAAAACTTAGCACAAGTGCAACTAACAATACAAAAACAAAACTGAATCTTTCATAATTTTCCGAAGAGGGTATACCAGTAGATAAACAAGGCGGGTTCTGGATAGAAAAGTGTTAGTGCACACGTACACGCACACACACATGCGCGCGCCGTCCGTGCCCGTGTGAGGGTGGGGGGAGTCCGCGGACCCCTGGCGATGACGTCACCCGCCTCGACTCAAAATGGCGTCACACACCCTTGCGTTGACGTCACACACCCTCAAAATGGCGTCACACTCCCTTAATTTGACGGCACACACCCTTAATATGACGGCACACTCCTTTAATATGCCGGCACACACCCTTAATATGACGGCACACTCCCTTAATATGACGTCACACACCCTTGATACGACGTCAGGATCATTTGGAATATTTAAAAATGATTTGAAATCTTTTTGAATCCTTGAAATTACTGGATATAACTCTTCTAGAAGTATTTCGGTGTCATTTAGAACGTTTAAAATCATTTGAAATACTCCAAAATCATTTAAAACCTTTGGAAATAATTTGAAATCCCGAAAACATTATTTGGAATATTTGAAAATGATTTGAAATCTTTCTGAATATTTGAAATTACTGGATATAATTCTTCTAGAATGATTTCGGTGTCATTTAGAACAATTAACATCGTTTGAAATACCCCAAAATCATTTAAGTGCAGAGAGAGACGCAAGACGGAGTTGTATTTTATCAACAATAGTCGCTACTACTACATCTATATGTCAGCGCCGTGTTAGCATTATTTTGCGCCCTAGGCTAGGTAGCCGCCGCCGCCCTACCCTCCGGTGAAAGTTTTTCAATAAATTAAATTTTTCACGAAATAAGCTGCGTCACCTGTTTCCTTCGGACTTTTTTCTCTGCAAATGATTTTATGATGTCATTAAAATCGATTTTCCGCATGTATTCTGTCTCAATATAAAGAAGTGAAAGAGCATATGAATCAATAAAAATTGATGGGTTCTGTGTTTTGAAAGAATAAAAAGAATTCACTGGAAAACTTAGTCTTCATACAGGTTCATTATGGTGTTTTACACTTTTAATTTCTTCCTCCGTAGGTTATCAAACTCATAAATTGTTGTAGTGCGCTAGCTTAGTTGAACGCTCTTTGAAATTCGATCTGTTACAATAATACTGAGGCGAGGATAATGTGCAACGGTGACTCCAGAGCTATCACCGCGCTCTACGGCGTTCCTGTGGCTAAGATAAATTTACAACAAATAAACTGCGATAATCGGTAGTGTTGGGCGCCAGACGCGGATGCGTCGATTTACAAAGAAATCCACAAAAAGCAGCGATAACAGACCAAAAACGAAGATATTGGAACGACGGCTTCGACGGCACAGTTAGCTCAGATTTACTGCGATAATGATAGAGGGGCTGGGTACACCTTATTTTAAATACAGTAAATTGTCGGAAATAAATTCGAAACACCAGATAAATCCTTTAAACAGTTCGTATAATATATTTTACCAAAAGATACGGTACACGCGGTACAATCAATTACAATCAAAAAGATATTTCACAATAATCGGCTTCGCTTAGCGAAATAGCAAATGAATAATATAAATTGAACTGCGGGAATAATAGTTTTTAATACTCAAAAATACCAAATCTATTGAGTCTGAGTCCGCTGTAGCGGTACGAAAACAAAGTTAAGCTGGCTAGCTAGCGAGCGCCGGAGAAGCGATACAAAACAAACTACTATACTACTTTTTAGACTGCGTATCACCGAGCGATACGATACTCGAGCAAATAGGCCCTACTGGCGACGCTAGCGATATTACCAAAAATGATCTACGATATTCAGACTCAAGTAGCGGTAACAGAAGACTTGAACAATCGATATTCTAAATTATAACAAAAGGTTCGTCAAAGAAAACTGCGCAAAATAACTGATGAAATAACCCGTAGGTTCGCAAAAGATAAACTACTGACTCGATATAGAATACTTGACTCGATACGGAAGGTATCGAGCGGAAAATCGCCAATATGCGATATTGACCAGAAAAATACAAAATTACTTACTTAAACAACTTAATCTATGACAACTACGTTCAGCCAACCCTCGGGGAGTTGGTAAAATAGTTAGCGACACACCATACACGATAATACGAAATATAAGATACAGAAAATCATAGAAATCAAGATATCGCATAAATCAAAGAAACCAAAGAAATATCAAAGATAACAAATTACGTGCGTAACAAAGCGGTAACAAGCTAGCAAATATATCGTAGGTAAGCGGTAGCGAATAATAAAAGCAAATATCAAACCCAAAAAGCAACTAAAAGACACCAAAAGCTCAATCAGACACGAAACTCTTGCGCTGGACTTCCTTTCTCACTAAACTAACTTAACTAACTTAACTAATCTACGATACTACTTAAACTAAGAAAATGCGCAAATGACGTAGCCCGCCGGCTACGTACGAGTTTAAAAATCGACGATACGATAATTTAGGAAGTCCAGCGGGAATTGCGTGACTCGGTAAGCGGAAATTACTAGAGACCTTACCTTGACGATGAGTTTGCTGCTCGTCGCACTTTAACTTAACACCCGCTAAGCGGAACAACGATATTGGCGATAACTGCGAAAACTAGGCGAGAGAGAGCGGTATTACATTACGTCTGAGCGATAGGAATGCTGAACGTAGAAGTGACGAACGTCTTCCCGATTTTCGGTATCGGGGTGCCTAATGCTGTTGACCAAGGGGTGGGAGGTCCTACGAGACGTCTCTCTATGCCTGATTGGTTTCCTAATTACCTGACGGTAATTCGCACGACCAGCTCGTCAGCTGATGCGTGCGCGGTATCGACTCCTTGCCGAGCGGCAAGCGGCAGGCGATAGAGTTGCGATACGTCGCCGTGTATGCGGCATGATGACCTCGGGAAGGTGGGTCCTGGGATTCTAAGATGCGATATCGCACTTGTGCCACCAATCTCTGCGGGATTTGCACTGTCGTGGCCCCACGGCACATGTGGCAGCCTCCTGACAGAACCTGGATCCTTTTCGGCCTGCCAGAAGCACGTGAGTTGCGTCTCTCTCACGAGGCTCGTCCTGTAGCGATAAACCGAACGCCGTGGCCATCCTGGCGTCGGCGATAGCGGCAGGTGTGGTGATGTTCTTGGTGCGGTAACAGGAAGCTGCAGCGATGGCGTGCAGCCCTATACGCCGTTGTTGCAAGGCCAGTCGCAAGCGGTAGATGCACTCTGCTGGCGTGGAGCCGTATGCGACCCCTATGTCTCACAGGCCAGAGTACTCCCAGGATCTACATCCTTCCCTCCAGGTGTTAGCAGTAGTACACTACTCCGGAGTGCGTACCATGGAGGTCATCGCGGTATCTGAAGTTTCCTTGCGGTAGTTCTCGTAGCGGCATGTCTTCTTCTCCTTCTCTCTCTCTCTCGCGGTACATTAACAGAAAAGCACTTCAAATTACCAACTATTCAACAGTCTACTAGTTGTCTATGGTGTGTCGCTGTTTTCCCGAGGGTGAGACGTATCTCGTCTCTCTCTCGCGGTATCGGTACTCTAATTCTAGTTAAATTGCTAAAAATCGGTAGCCAGAAGGGCTCCTGTGACGGCAGCAAATCTGCAACGTCACAAATGATATCGTCATATAGTACGTTGAGTTAATGAATATTTCCAGATATTATATTTATATCGCTATATATGAGTTTATTAGGAAGTCCGCATACTAATAAAGGGTCGCGTACAACTCTCATTTCCGGTTTAGCTTGTGACGTTCAATAACGTACTACAAAGAATACGCCAGTCGGCAACCGTTACTCAAAGAGCTGACACCTCAGAACGTGCTGCTTCTAAAAAGTTTAGGTCTCAAGGTTGCACGAAAAAAGTGAATCGTTGTTTCCTTTGCATCTGTATCATCTGTTGTATACCATGGAGGAGGAAATCTTAGACATTCAAACGCCTGTAGTCTTTGACGAATCTATCGCACACTACGAGGTTCATACACACAAGCCTTACGCCTCATCAAGTTTCAATAACAGTGATGAGATTCGTATCGCTGTTCAACACCAAGACCTGTGCGTGTTACCAAGCAAGAGTTCGTTGCATGTGTATGGAAAGATAGTGAAGGCTGATGGAACTCCGTCGACTACCACAGCTCTGGTCAGCAACGGTGTTTGCCACCTGTTTGAAGAAGCGCGATACGAGATAAATGCTGTTGAGATCGACAGAAGCAAAAACGTAGGTCTCACGAGTCTTATGAAAGGTTACCCTTCCCTGAGACCTGGACAAAATTGGATGATGGAAAATGCTGGCTGGCTCAATGTGATCGCAAGTCATGTAGATGTCGACGGTAACTTTGATGTGTGCATACCGCTGAAGATCATACTAGGATTCGCTGAAGATTATCGCAAGATCGTCGTCAACGTTAAACACGAATTGATCTTGACCCGTTCGAAGACCGATGTGAACGCGGTTTTGCAAACTCAAGATGAAGAATTCAGAATTCTGATCGATAAAATCGAATGGCTGTTACCGTACGTTAAGCTTTCGGACCAGCGAAAAGTACAGCTGTTAAATTTCATTGAGAAAGATGCACCAATCCCTATGAGTTTCCGCAGTTGGGAATTGTACGAGTATCCTCTACTTCCGGCCACCACTTCGAAGCACGCTTGGACTGTGAAGACATCGACTCAGCTGGAGAAATCTCGATACGTTATACTGGGTTTTCAAACAAGTCGAAAGAATAAGTTAACTAAAAATTTCAGCCATTTCGATCATTGTGATATCACCGATGTTAAGCTTTTCTTGAATTCTCAATGCTATCCCTATGGGAATCTGAACCTCGATATGAGTCACAATCAGTATGCTTTGCTATACGAGATGTATGCAAACTTCCAAACTTCTTATTACGGCAAGGAACCTGAACCGTTGCTGAAAAAGAGCGAATTTTTACAGTACGCTCCCCTGTTCGTCATCGACTGTTCAAAACAGAACGAATCTCTCAAGTTCGGACCAGTAGATGTTCGTCTTGAGTTTGAAGCACGAAATAACTTTCCTGCCGATACATCAGCATACTGCTTGATCTTACATGATCGAGTAGTTGAATACAACCCCATAAGTGGTGAGGTGAAAAAATTAGTATAAAACCATATTCAACCTATCTGCAATTCTCATGTTATTTTCACTATCATCAAAAAACTCTGTATCAATGTTATTTCACTAATAAAGTACTTGTATCGAATACTTACGTCTCCTAATTCATTACCATATTATACAACATATAGCAGCGCCGTGTTTAGGCACAGGCTAACTAGGCTGAAGCCTAGGGCGGCAATATTTCAGAGGCGGCAAAATCACGTTCGGCCAAGTTAAATGCTCTTTCACTTCTTTATATTGAGACAGAATACATGCGGAAAATCGATTTTAATGACATCATAAAATCATTTGCAGAGAAAAAAGTCCGAAGGAAACAGGTGACGCAGCTTATTTCGTGAAAAATTTAATTTATTGAAAAACTTTCACCGGAGGGTAGGGCGGCGGCGGCTACCTAGCCTAGGGCGCAAAATAATGCTAACACGGCGCTGACATATAGATGTAGTAGTAGCGACTATTGTTGATAAAATACAACTCCGTCTTGCGTCTCTCTCTGCACTTAAATGATTTTGGGGTATTTCAAACGATGTTAATTGTTCTAAATGACACCGAAATCATTCTAGAAGAATTATATCCAGTAATTTCAAATATTCAGAAAGATTTCAAATCATTTTCAAATATTCCAAATAATGTTTTCGGGATTTCAAATTATTTCCAAAGGTTTTAAATGATTTTGGAGTATTTCAAATGATTTTAAACGTTCTAAATGACACCGAAATACTTCTAGAAGAGTTATATCCAGTAATTTCAAGGATTCAAAAAGATTTCAAATCATTTTTAAATATTCCAAATGATCCTGACGTCGTATCAAGGGTGTGTGACGTCATATTAAGGGAGTGTGCCGTCATATTAAGGGTGTGTGCCGGCATATTAAGGGAGTGTGCCGTCATATTAAGGGTGTGTGCCGTCAAATTAAGGGAGTGTGACGCCATTTTGAGGGTGTGTGACGTCAACGCAAGGGTGTGTGACGCCATTTTGAGTCGAGGCGGGTGACGTCATCGCCAGGGGTCCGCGGACTCCCCCCACCCTCACACGGACACGGACGGCGCGCGCATGTGTGTGTGCGTGTACGTGTGCACTAACACTTTTCTATCCAGAACCCGCCTTGTTTATCTACTTATACCGACCTCGAAAATAATTATTTGTCAAATCACTGCTACGCTCTGAAGAAGAATTTCAGTGACAGAGTTTTTTTACAGTTGATTGGTGCTATTTTGATACATAGTTCATGATTTTTTAAGATTTTGTGTTCTCCGCTGAACATAAGTTCGGTCCATCGAAGAAAAAGTAGTTGTCATAAGGTATAGGTTGCTGTGTTCGACGAAATTTCTTCAAGTTTGGAACAAATATTCTGTATGAATGTAATTTAGGGCCAAACCAATAATGTTTCATGAATTTAAGTTTTAGACATAGAAATTTTCATTGTAAAACATTTTTTCCAGAACGATGGAAAAAAAAGTCTTGCAATCAAAAATTTCTATGTCTGAAACTTGAATTCATGAAATATCATTGGTTTGGCTCTAAAATCATTTATACAGAATATTTGCTCCAAATTTCGAAGAAATTTCATGCAACGCAGCAACCTGTACCCCATGAGAACTACTTTTTCTTCGATGGACTAAATTTATGTTCAGCGGAGGACACAAGATCTGGAAAAATCGTGCAATTTGTATCAAAATAGCACTAATCAACTGTCAAAAAAGTGACTCACTAAAATATTTTCTCAGATTGTAACACTAATTGGAAAATAGCTATTTGTATGACATGGGCGTGGAAAGAGGGACTTCATGGCGAGTGTGAAAGTGCCACACGAGCCGAAGGCGAGTGCGCCACTCACACTCGCCATGAAGTCCCTCTATGCGCCCGTGCCCTACACCCTATTTTCTGCCCTACTTTTTGTAAAAAACGCGATTATTGTGGATTTGTGTGACAATAATCGCGCTTGTGACAAAAGGTAGTGCGGAAAAATTATTTTCAAGGTTGGTATATACCCCCATAACTATAATTTTTTTCAGGATATTTCTGGTTCAGCAAACGTGAATTTATGGTTTCAATAACAGCTATATGTGATGCAATGTGTACAATTAATGTAATTAACGTCAGTCCACAGTATCGAGATAATTTCATTGATATAATTGTATATAGTAAACGTAGCTTCGATAAAAGACAGCTAGGATATGCTGTTGTGGGTTCAAGATAAATGACGAAGTAATATCTGAAGTGAGCTCTTATTAGAATTATTTGTAACATACATGTCAGAGTAAATGCATTACTAAAATAGGAATTTTTTTTTTCTTAAAACTATTAAAAATTTCCTGCTTGAATCCGAAAATCGTGAATATATATTAGGGTGGTCCAAATTTTTTTCGAAATTCTGGGTTTAGGCTCAAATGATAGTTTTCGATGAGTTAAGACTCCACCTAAATAATTAGCTCAATCGATCAAGTTTTAGAGGTCGCGGAAGGCCGTTTTATTTTTACATTTGAATAACACAGGGAAATCGTCACTTTTTACTCAATATGAGGTTTTGCGAAAACTTGGGGGAATTCGGAGTCGCTTATATCACTTTCTTGTAGTCACTAGATTACTTGAGAATGTAACGCATGTCTAATCCCAACCAAAAATATTTTAGTGAGAATTTCAAGTACTTCTTGTTGAGTCAAAATCTGCAAAAAATCACCGATTTTTTCACTAAAATCACGGATTCATCACTTTCTTATAGTCAGTAGATAGATAGATAGATAAGTAATCTATTGACTACAAGAAAGTGATGAATCCGTGATTTTAGTGAAAAAATCGGTGATTTTTTGCAGATTTTGACTCAACAAGAAGTACTTGAAATTCTCACTAAAATATTTTTGGTTGAGATTAGACATGCGTTACATTCTCAAGTAATCTAACGACTACAAGAAAGTGATATAAGCGACTCCGAATTCCCCCAAGTTTTCGCGAAACCTCATATTGAGTAAAAAGTGACGATTTCCCTGTGTTATTCAAATGTAAAAATAAAACGGCCTTCCGCGACCTCTAAAACTTGATCGATTGAGCTAATTATTTAGGTGGAGTCTTAACTCATCGAAAACTATCATTTGAGCCTAAACCCAGAATTTCGAAAAAAATTTGGACCACCCTAATATATATATTGTAACGTTCCGGGCTATTCCGGCAATTTAAAAATATAGGAATAGGCCGTCGTTCTGTGAGTTCTTTGCTCGAATTTTGAATTATCTAAATTTTTATGAGTTTTGGGCACTTTGCAACTAGGTTGGAGGGGAAAAGTTGGTTCTGCCACAAAAAGCCTCCTTTCTAGATTTTCTAACTAGCTACGGACTCGGAATTAACAAAGCCGTTTTTTGCGTGGACTCAACAGATTGCTCTGTAAAGCCACCTCCCTATGTCAGAGCCGATGTTTTCACATAAGCCTGATTCCTGCGCTGTCTTTTCTAACTATTCCCTGCACTCAAATCCGGGGTTATGCACCCAAGACTGTATATCCAGACTCGGAAGATTGCTCTTCAAAGCTGTTCCCTGAATTGATACTATCTCGGCTTTATGTTGTGTGCAAGAGTTTTCTGTTAGAGAGTGGAAATGAGCGACGGAAATGTCAGACAAAGATACTTGAATGATTTGAATTCTGTGAAATCATAAGTTTTAATCAACTAAAGTGTGATTCTGCTTTTACAAAATAAAATAACAAAAATCGTTCTTACTTCTAGTTCCTTAATTTACTACCTTATTTTACTGGCTCTTTTCTTCTCTATTTGATCGATCTTTTCGGTTATATTCAACGGCTTTGAGTGCAAGTTCAGTTTGTCGATAAATGCCTCTGGTTTTCATGAATCTATTCTCAATTACAGCAGTAATAGACTTTATTAAATGGAATTTTGAAATAATAGCTGCTTTAGCATATCTTTCTAGTAATTGTTAAGTTTGATTTTATTATATTGAAATTTTGTCTTAAGACTTGATTATTCGATTCTACTGACTCTAAGTTATTTCAATGATTGAGTCGACCGGCTCTACAGCTCGCGTCGCTCTTTAATTCGCTGTGAGTCGACTACTCGCTCTCTGCGTAGTATCGCTGGTGAGGCTTGTCCTCACCAGCTTTTATACTCGTCGTCGCCTTCTTCGCCGACGCGAGTGCGTCATTTGACGTCATCGCTGGTTGGTGGGGTGATCACGTGGTCGGTCGATCACGTGATCGTACTATATTGCCGGCCGACTAGCCGATACGTTACAATATATAAAATACTAGTTGTAAGAAAGATGTTTTTTGAATATTACGAAACGTTATAAAATTGATATTTTGGCTAGACGATATCTTAAGTTTCATACGTAACCACCCAATGAACCATGTTAGTATATTCAACGTATGAAATCCATCCATAGGAAACGTTTTATTCCGTCGAATAAACGTACAGCACCTACGTATTTTATAACGAAAAATGTCCGCCTTGATTTCGGTTTATTTAACGTATTTGGTGAACGTGTCATGGTAGTTATCAATATCCGAATGTTATACCGTTGAAAATCAACGTTTACAATCTGTATTTGAAGACGTTGATAAAACATCTTAAAAATACGTATTTTCAATATTTACTGTGATTGTATAATATTCAGATATTCATGACTAATATCAATCGTTTAACAGTTACGTTAAATAAACATCAATCTTGGCGGACATTTCTCACGATAAAATGCGTTAACAATGTCCGTTACTTTGACGTTTTAAAACCACTTCAATAAACGAAACTCGAATGGTATTATATTGATAATCTAAATCAAATATTATACGATATTGGACGACGTTTAAAAACTGACTTTGCTAATTGTGTATGCTACGTATTTTGAATGTATAATTTGAACGTACATTTAATACTTATAGTACACGGAGAAAATAAAATAATTGACATTACCATCTCGGGTATGGTAGAATTTTCTCATTCAACTCGATAGTCCTGAATACTACTTTGATGATTGTATCAACCATCTGGATGTTTGTATCAACCATGTTGATGATTTATACAATCATCAAAGTAGTATTCACGACTATCGAGTTGAATGAGAAAGTTCTACCATACCCGAGATAGTAATGTCAATTATTTTATTTTCTCCGTGTATACTGCTACTGCGGACGACTACTTACAGTCACTAGGGATGAATGGGTTAAATGTGAAGCGTAAGTTTAGTTTGTATATTTATTGATTTTATTATTTAGAAAAATAAATAATCTCCTTAAAACGCTACAGCATTGACACTCTCATATAATCACATTTACTGTTTATATATTTTATAATATTTTTTATAATATTTTTATAATATATTTTTTTATATTTTTATAATACTTTTTTAAATATTTAAATATTTTTATAATACTTTTTTAAATATTTAAATATTTTTATAATATTTTTTTTTCTTTTAATTTTCGAAAAAAAAAGAAATTTTCCAATTTCTATTCTGATTTTTCAGCAAAATGCAGATCAAACTTCCTTGAAACATTTTTTTTTGTTTGTATTTGATAATATGAAAGATAGTTAAAGAAAAAGAAACAGCTGTACTTCGATCATGAATATCTCTGGTTACCAAGAGAACATGAAACGATTCTTCAAAAATGCTACAGCAGTGCACACTATATGTTTAAGGTATAGTGGATATATAAAGAAAAACGTACATACACCTTTTGTAGCCTATATATGTACGCACAGCAGGTTAGCTTATATTTTGGCTGGCCAGGTAAAGGTGAAATTTCGGAAAAAATCTATTTTTATTCCGTTGAATGCCTCCAACAAATTGATTCTATAGCTACTACTAACTATTCGATAGCAAGAGGTTGGAATTTTTTTCAGAACTTGATTTGACATTATTTAAAAAACTTTTTTTTCATCTGATTTAGTCATTTAAGGGAGGACCCTACTGAAATCTTGACAAAAAGCAGTTTTTTATTTTCTAATTGGCCAAAAAAGGTCCGATTTAAAACGTAATACTACCAATTCTAGATTATGGTAGAATATGTTTTAAAATAAAATTCCAGTCTTCTGTGATGAAAGTGGATGCGCAGGAAACCTTTCCCAGCGCTGCGCAGGATAGATTCTGCGAAAGGTCCTGCACATACACTTTTATTGCAGAAGACTGAACTTTTTTTTACAAACATATTCTAACATAATCTATAATTGGTAGTATTACTTTTTACATTGAACTTTTTTTGGCCAATTGAAAAATAAAAAACTGCTTTTTTCCAAGATTTCAGTAGGGTCCTCACTCAAACAAATGGAAATTAATTTTTTTCATAATTTCACCAAGGTTTTATACAAACTACCTAGACGAAGATTAAAAAATCGCTCAGCATCAAAAAACTTAAAATCGATGATTAATTATATGAAAAAGGTACGTCATGTAGCCTATATACACAGCTATCTTTTATATATTCTAGCGTCTCTTTGGCACATAGGTATGCCGTGATCGAGCCAGTTTTAGCCAGTCCTTCACAGCGCTCGAAACACTTGTTTCTGTCACGTCGTTGATTTCCCTCTTCCCAAGAAAAGTTTGTTTCGCAGCTTCTAGAAAAACCATAAGGAGATGTAGCTAAGTATAGGATTACAATACAGATAATTGAGAATTAAGAATTGAAATGTAAACTACAACGAATTTCAGAGATCTTGGGAAAACGTGAATACTTTCAAGTGAATGGTATTGTTCTGAAACCATAAAGTTTGATAATGACTGTTTTCAAAAAAATTGAAAGAATTATTTATTAATTATTCATGAATTATTACCGTAGATGATTTCCATTGTAGAAGTTTTTTGAAATGGGATCTTGTCCCTCCCCGCCCAATTGAATTGCATTGCGAGTTCATTCGCGAGCAGTGATTTCATTATTGCCAATACACATTGACGACAGTTCGTACCTCCAATCGAAGCCAGCTTCTGGGTCTGCAAGAAGACAAGCATCTTAGCGAAAAAATGGATTGAAATTTTCACCATTCTCATTTCTGTTACCAAAGTTAGTGACGATATACGATTTCTATACAAAGTTGAGGCTCGTAAACTATAAACGGTAATTTTTGCCAACAATGATATTATGCTATATAGAGCGCTTGGCAATTCCAATTAATCCAGATCGTCACATATATGTTTTACAATCATTTAGAAGTAATAGAAACCATGTGTTATTTCTTGTATTTTTTGCATTTTCCATCGTTATGGCTTAGCTTGTAAATTGTTACAATACCATGTATTTCTGTTGCGATCTTGATTATTCGTTTGCACTGAACCAATTTTGCTATCTATTCATCCGTTGTGCACGCATGCCCGCGCGCACACACACACACACACACACATTTATTCATTTATTAAATATGGCTACATTAGGGTGATTAAAAAAAAAGCAATATTTTTTTTTTTTTCCAAACAGGCTCAAAAGTTTCGTTTTGATGTCAAAATAGGCCTGTCAAAATTTGAGCTCTTAATATTAATATTAAGAGTGTCCTCATCGCACTTTTCTATTTTCCATAAGAATAACACGGGAAAAATCATTTTTGCTTATTCTGATTTTTGTACGCCACAAAGGACTGCTCAAACAGTGAATCGCTATACATATTCTTGTAGAGAATTGAACGCTCTACAAAAAAGGTCTCTTGGTCTTTTTCGATAAATCTAACCGTTTTGAAGTTTCTTTAGTGATTTTGGTCCTTTAATGGAAAGACTAACTTTGAAACGGGTAGATTTATCGAAAAAGACCAAGAGACCTTTTTTGTAGAACGTTCAATTCTAGTAGTGAAATAGGGCGGGTTCTGGATCACTTTTCCGTGACGTCACCACGATTTAACACGTAGGCGGATACTGGATCAGTTGCACCCTTTTAACCCATAGGCGGATACTGGACCACTTTTGCGTGACGTCACTAGCCTTCGTGTGTTATCTCAGAGTTCTAACCCCCACCAAATTCTTTTTCGCTATAGTCGCTAAAATTCTAACCCCCACCAAATTCTTTTTCGCTATAATCGATAAATCTTCGCATTGAAAGGTCATTACCATTGGGGCAGGTCTTTTTCGCTATAATCGATAAATCTTCGAGGTCATTACCATTGGGGCAGGTCATTACCCGTATCGTGAATCTTCATACAATCAAATGAAACCTGTTTAATTGCAACACTGTTGCATCGATAATTTATATCTGCCGCGAGGTGTGTGGATTTTTTGTAATTGGCATATGAAACCTGTTTAATTGCAACACTGTTGCATCGATAATTTATATCCGCCACGAGGTGTGTGGATTTTTTGTAATATAATTAAACTGGCATTTTTTCAATTGCAACACTGTTGCATCGATAATTTATGTCTGCCGCGAGGTGTGTGGATTTTTTGTAATACTGGCATTTTTTCAATGAAACCCCGTTTAATTGCAACACTGTAGCATATTTCTGCCGCGAGATGTGTGATGGATTTAGTTGGTAACCGGTTTTAACCTTGAGATGTTTGGCGATCGCTACATCAGGTCATTACCCCGCTGCAAATCACTTTCCGCTGCGTTGATTAAAGATTTGCGCGATAATTATACCTCTACAACTATCTTCTACCGTGAGGTGTGTGACATCCCTCGCCTAACAAGATTCCTCAGATTTTTTCATAACCACTTCCATTGCTCGGGTAGCATAAATACGACAACTCTCAAAGGTTCCACAACATTCAGCAGGAGTCGTGTGCGATTTGCCGCGTCTCGGAGAGACGGGGAAAAAATGGCCTCAGCACTGGATTTATCAATTGCGATGGAGGAGAAATTGACTGATATGTTTCGATTGATACAATCTTCAAGAAGTGTTGAAAAGATTGAAAGATGGATTAAAAATTGCGACGTTACCACGCGTTTATTGAGTAAAGCGTTGAAAAAATTAAATGTGTCATGTGGAAGTAAACACAGTTTGGAGTCAAGAATCGGTAGATTGAAGAGTCTCAGAGTTTTAGTTCAGCAACAGATTACGACTGGTCGAGGAATTGGAAATGTCGCACGGCGAGGCAGTCGAGTATGCTGGCGGGACTCTGAATCAGCGTTCAAAGGAAGAATTCGGACTGGAATAGTGATCAACAAACAGCATATTGATCCAAAACAATTCTTGGAAGATGCAAAATATCTGGTCATAATTCGCATCAAAAATGCGCTAAAGAAACACACTTGCGTTAAAGTGAATACAGCCCTGAATGGTGAATTTACGTTAAAGGACAAAAGTGATTCAAAATGTTTTAATACTGCAAATCAGCAGCTGCTTTTGACGACAAATTTACAGGACTGGTACACACATTACGTTGTCACACCCATAATAACTCAGATGGAAGAATTCCAGGAGAGGGATAGCGGATGGGTTTTGACTAGACTCATCAATTTGGAGGTCAATGTGAATCGATGTCAACCAATAAACGGGGCCAGTTTCGTACCATTACCAAACATCATCAAAGCGCGAAAAGCTGTAATTAATGTACGTGCGCGAGACGGTGCATGTTTTGCTTGGGCAGTTGTTTCAGCTTTATATCCCGCAGCACAGAATTCGGATCGACCAAGTTCTTACCCCCACTTCTCAACGGTATTGAATTTGACGAGCATTTCGTTTCCCATGACGCTCAAACAAATACCAAAGTTTGAGAAAATAAATACCCTGTCTATCAATGTTTTCATCCTCGGCAAGAAGTGTAGAAGGAACGGTATTAAAATCGAGCCGTTGTATCTAACTGATGATAAAAAGATGAAACACATCAATTTGTTAATGGTGCAGAACAGTGATGGTGAGAAACACTTTTGTTGGATTAAAAGTCTTTCTAGATTGATTTCAAACCAGTTATCAGCCTCAAAGAGAAGGAAATTCATATGCGATAGGTGTTTACATGTGTTTCATAGTGAAATACGTTTGAGTAACCACACTACTGACTGCAAGAAAGTGAATGATTGTGCGATAGAGCTTCCCACCGAAGAAACTAAGTGGCTTCAGTTCAAAAATTTCAACCGGAAAGAGTTTGTTCCATTTATAGTGTACGCCGACTTTGAATGTTTGTTAAGTGAATTGGGAACTGATGAATTGCGACATAAAAAATCTCACGCATACCAAAAGCATGAAGCGTACAGTGTCGGATACTATCTACATTGTTCATACGATAAGTCCCGATCGCGATATGCATCATACAGAGGGCCTCATCCAGCACGATGGTTTGTCCTCGAAATGAAAACATTAGCGGACAACCTGGAAACAACGTACCGCAACCCGATCAAAATGAATAACTTAACTGAGTGTGAAAAAGCAGATTTTAAAACTGCACTAGGCTGTCACATATGCATGCGTAATTTTAAAGATACAGATACTCGCGTTCACGATCATTGTCATTTTACTGGTCGTTACAGAGGCGCGACGCATGTAGGTTGTAATTTGAATTACCAAGACGATAAACTGATTCCAATCGTATTTCACAATATGACTGGTTACGATGCACATTTTGTGATAACTGAATTAATGACAGCATTTGAAGGAGCAGTATCAGTTTTAGCTTTGAATAAAGAAAAGTATATCTCATTTACGAAGACAGTTCAAGGGAGTAGTACTTTTAAGCTGAGGTTTATTGATTCATTCAAATTCATGAATTCCAGTTTAGATAAACTCAGTTCATACTTAGGTGTCAATGAGTTAAAAATAATGAGGAATACATTCGGTGACATCGATTCCACAATGTTTGAACTCCTGACGCGAAAAGGAGTATTCCCTTATGATTACTTGAGCTCATTGGATAAATTGAACGATACTGCGCTCCCCCCTATAGAAGGATTCTACAATAAATTGACGGATGCGGGTATTCTAGAGGAGGATTATTCACATGCCACAAATGTTTGGAAAATGTTTAACATCAAAACACTGGGTGAATATAGCGATTTATATTTGAAGACAGATGTCTTGCTGTTGGCAGATGTATTTGAAAACTTCAGGGAAAGTTGCATGAGGACGTACGATTTGGATCCTGCATATTATTATACACTCCCGGGGTTGACGTGGGATGCAATGCTCAAATATACGAAAATTCGCTTGGAGTTATTAACTGATATAGATATGTTATTATTCGTAGAACGAGGTATACGAGGTGGTTTGAGTCAGTGTTCCAATAGGTATAGTCGAGCTAATAATAGCTACATGAACAGTTACGATGTGAATGCTCCTAAGAAATATTTAATGTACTTTGATGTGAATAATTTATATGGATGGGCGATGTCACAATTTTTACCTACTGGAAAATTTGAATGGGTCGCAGATGTGTCAAACTTTGATGTAACATTTATTTCTGATGACGCTCCCATTGGATATATTCTAGAAGTTGATCTCGAATATCCCGAGGGACTGCATGATCATCATAAAGATTTACCCTTCTGCCCCACCCATAGTAATACTCCAAATACGAAGGATGTGAAACTGCTAGCAACTTTGCACACTAAAGACCGGTACATCATCCACTACAGAAATCTCAAGCAGTGCCTCGATCATGGGTTAAAATTGAGTAAAATATATCGAATTTTACAATTTGAACAGTCGGCATGGTTGGGTTCATATATTGATTTGAATACTAGTATGCGTACACGGGCAAAGAATAATTTTGAAAAGAACTTGTTCAAATTGATGAATAATGCCGTGTTCGGTAAAACAATGGAAAATGTGCGTAATCACGTTGATATAAAATTAATCAGTAAATGGCACGGGCGATTCGGTGCAAAATCTTTGATTGCAAAACCGAACTTCCATCGAAGAACAATATTTTCAGAAAATTTTGTTGCTATAGAATTGCGAAAGTTGAGGGTAAAGTTTTTTAAACCAATTTACGTTGGAATGTGCATATTGGATTTGTCTAAAACATGCATATACGCCTTTCATTATGAATATATGAAGCCCCAATTTCAAGCTGACTGCAAACTACTCTATACAGACACTGATAGTTTAGTTTATGAAATACATTGCGATGACATTTATGAAATAATGAAACGTGATATTGAAAAATTTGATACAAGTGACTACGATCCAAATAATTTGTACAAGATCTCCCTCAAAAATAAAAAAATTCCAGGATTAATGAAAGATGAAAATAATGGTGATGTAATGACCGAGTTTGTAGGTTTAAGATCTAAAATGTATTCCATCAAAATTGATGAAAAAGATGAAGTTAAAAAAGCGAAGGGTGTGAAAAATTGCGTCGTGCGAAGGCAAATAACGTTCGCAGACTATCTTGAATGCTTAACCACAAACTGTGAATTAGATAAACAGCAACAGACTATACGTTCAAAGTTGCATACAGTTTATTCAATATGTGAGACGAAGGTGGCTCTCAGCTCAAACGATACAAAACGCTATGTCATTCCTAATTCTACTGATACATTGCCATGGGGTCATTACAATATTCCAGTTGCACATCAATCGTGAAATAATCAGGAAAAAACGGACAGGTTCATTTATTTTGTATTTATTCATGTATCATTATACAATAAAAAATTATAAAACATTTTCCTTATTTATCCAAGAATTATGCGATGAATCAAATCCCAACCACCTAACATATACTTTATTTCCTTTTCTACGTAATACTTTTTCCACTAGATGTACGTCCGGATATTTAGCTTTTTTTAATTCATGTTCATAAAAGCCTCCCAAGATTGGTTGCCCGCGAGAATCTTCCAGTAAGTATGTTGCAGGATTCGTGACTTGCACTTTTATGATTTTAAATACTTCGGTAGACCAATTGGGTGTAAATCCGCGAGAAAATACCGTCTTGTATTTGCTGATCCGTACAGGGTCACCGATTTTAAATTTACTTGGTCCAGCGATTTTAATGTTGCTGTACACAGTTGTCAGAAGTTTTTTTGCAATCAGTGGTGTGACTTTTTGCGGCGACATTCCAATAGTTCGGTGTACGCGATTGTTGTAGTCGACGACCAATCGTTGAAGAATATTAATCCATTTATATGTCCCATTAGCAGTGAAAGTCATCCACATTGAATTTTTGAGAGTTCTATTCCAACGTTCAACGACAGATGCCTTCATAACGCTGTAGGTTGAATAATGATTGATTCCATATTTTGACAGAAGAGACTTGAACGACGCGTTGTAAAATTCTTTCCCGTTGTCGGTCTGAAGGTTTTCAGGTTTGCGAGGTCCAGATATGATTGTAGTAAATGCTTCACACACATCTTTAGCGCTTTTACTCTTGAGGGGGACAGCCCAAGCGTATTTAGATAGAACGTCAATTATTGTCAATATGTATTTAAATCCATTATTAATTCTCGCATAAGGTTGCATATCAACGAGATCTGCCTGCCACAAATCATCGTAACCGTGAGTAATCACCCTTCGGCGGGGGTAATTACGTCGCGCAGATGCATGCAATTCTTTCACCAAACGCAGCTTTTCTTTGCTCATTTTTTAATGTTGGCCCTCACAAGATTGGTAAGTATTTGAAGTTCATTTTTCACTTGATCATGTAGAAAGTCGACGTACTCTTTGTTTACGCCGTCAGCCGGTTGAGTAGGATTCCGCACGTTATGTAGCGCCCTGTTCTCAAAATCAAAGTCATCCATGAGACCCACTCGTTTCACAGTAGGTTTTGTATCAATATAATACCGCGTTCGAGCGGTAGCTCTGTCAACGTATGATTTCGTTGCTGCGTCAGAACTGTTAATGGGGTCATGAACAATAGTTAGTCTTTTACCAGCAAACTGATAATGTCCATCCGATGTAACGTTTTTCTCATCGACATATAGTTTATTTGCCGCATCGAGTTGATTTACCGGATTTTCAACGTTTCTCAAACGATTTTTCTTGAAATTCCAACTTCCATCGGCTTCAGGTTGTAACACATTTTTGTATAAAGCATCAATATATTTCTTGGTAACAGCATCGTCATCAGCCCGAGGAGTGTCAACACGGATTATCCGATGGTTTTGCGCATCAAACTGTTCAGACGTTAGTTCGTCGTAGTGCGAAAGTTGGAGCGTATCAGTTTTTATGGCATCAACGTATTGTTTATTCGCGGCATCGTTTTCAGCCAGCGGTGCATGAACTTGTTTCAATCGCCTGTTCTTTACATTGAAATGTCCGCCATTTTTAGCAGTTAAGAAATTCCCATCGACGTACGCCTTAGTCACAACATCGCTTGACTCGATTGGGAGGGCTGCGTTTATCAACCTTTTACCGTGAACGTTGACGTCACCAGTTATTTTGAAAATATTACCACCGCCGTTATTGTTGGATGTGTGCGATATAGGCAGACGTCTAGAATCGAGATGTCTTCCGAATTTATCGACTGACATTTCTACACTGATGAATAATAAAATAAGTATGCCTATTTATTCAATGAAGCCCGCCTCACGAATTTCCTCTATGATGGACATTATTTCATTGTCATGACCCGTGTGACCAGCAGTCTTGGAAGCAATCAAAAGTCGCAATCTTTCCACAAGTTCATTCGGGTTGTCCCAGTACACGTAATCCGTGGGATTATTTGTGACAGCCATTTTACCGGGAATCAAACCTCTTCCAGAAGACTGGCTCCGTGCGGCAGTATTGAATAAATGTGCAATTATGGACCTCCATTTGTAACTTTTATTTCCATTTAATTGACCACTCGCAGTGTATCCACGCTTGTGAGCATTAGTTGCAAGTAATATGCTTTTGTATTTTGCCAGATCGGTATCAGTGAAAATTTCCTCATCGGGAATTCTTTTAAAAATCAGTTCCAACAATCCTCGCGTACATTTGTACGTTACATTTTTAACTATGATTTTATCGTTTTTATCGATCTCGATGGGAGAATCACCAATCATCCATGATCCATTCACAAAACGAATCCCATAGGTTGAATCAAATATATTGGCTGTATCAAAAATCAATCCTTTGAAATATATTTTAGTCAATTCACCAAAATTCTGGTCAATATATTGTTCGGCAGTAGCCCTACCGGTAGGGGAATCCAAGATTTCACGCATAGTTGCTTCGTCGGTATGTGACTGGGCTATGGTTTCCGAGTTCAGGAAAGCGGTATCATTATTCGATGGCGATCCGGTTTCAACTGCAGCAGGCGCGCTTTGCAGTCGTTTCTTTCGAACATCTTTTGCGATCGGGGTGCTCGACGGTTTGAAACGAATATTTCGATTTTCCTCCACATCATCCTCCTCATCGTCTAGTTCAAGTTTTCGCTTCACCTGTATCATTGACTTTCGTTCCGACGGATCATCAATGTTACCACGCTCAGCTAACATCTTCAGCGGTGCCACGATTGGTGCCAGATTTTTTTCCAGAGCATCTTCAACCTCCGATTGACCAACTTTCAGCGCCCTATATTTTGCACGAATCGTCTTACTCGATCGCGCGATCGCTCTTTTAATTTTTTCCTCACCAACTTTTGTAGAATTATTTTTGCTAACTTTTTTCATGTCAGCATCAAGCGCTGCGGACTCATCTATCAAATCAGACGTCATTGTGCTTCGAAAGGTGGAGTCCAACTGAAAGCAATGAATTACCAGACGGCGTATTCACTGAACCCCCGCCGATACCGCCCCGCTTTTAGTGGGCTGTCCTTGACAATCACAAGAAAGCCATACTTTTTTTGCCAACAGTTACTGCAAAGTTTCTGAAATGTTTCATACACCATGTCACTGTTGACGTGATCGTCATATACGTGACGCAGATTCATATTATCTTGTTTGAACAAGATCAAAAAGTTTGCGTTATCACGAATCAAGTGTTTGGAAATTCTCGCATACGTCTGACATAAGTAAAAACAATCAACTTGCGCATGTCTACCCATGGAAAAATATTCTTTGACTACATCTTGCTTGTCACAGGCAACATCATCAAATACAAACACCGAGTTGGGCAACGACTCATTCGGAGGAACTACATCACAGTTGTTCGAGAAAGGGAAAAATCCAATTTCTTCGATATTTGATAGCAGTTTTTCCAGGTATTGGTACTTGGGCTGTTCCAACGATTTCGAATAGATGTAGACGTTTTCAAAGCGTACTCCGTTACAACTCTCCAGCAAACTCACGACAACATTTGTTTTCCCGCAATTAGATGGACCGCAAATTATAGACCTTATCGTATTAGGTAGTAAAGGACCGTGCCGCTTCGGAATATCCACCTCCGTTTTATTGTCAAGATTGACCACCTGGATGGAGTACGGTTGCTTGATGAAATGCATATTTGCTTTTGATTCAAGTTGTGAGGAAGCCCCGGGTATTTATAGACTAGCATGCAACTTTTTTCCTTAGTTTTAATTAGTACATGGACATTGATTGATGGTCAGTTCAATTTATCGCAATCAACATACGTCCTCGAATTGTATGATGTTCACAACTGACAAGAAATTGCTGTAAATGTCAAAACCAATCTCAGTTGGACAGGGTGTATTGAATCGGGTCATTGATTCATTACCGTTTGAACTACATATACCAGGCTATCAGTACTGCGGTCCGGGCACGCACCTGGCTAAACGTTTAGCTCGAGGCGATCCCGGCATCAACCCGTTGGACAAGTTTTGTCGCGAGCACGATATTACCTATTCTCAGAGTAAAGACCTCGAAACACGTCATCACGCTGACCGAAAACTTGTGGAACAGGCGTCACATCGTGCCACGGCTAGGGACGCATCTTTGCTCGAACGAACGGCTGCATGGGCAGTAGCACGTGCTATGAAGCTGAAATTGAAAATGGGAGCGGGTCTGAAGAGGAGTACGGGGGGCAGACTTAACGTTAGAAAGGGGTTAAAAATAAAAAATAAAAATTCTCGAAAGAGTACGGGGAGAGGTCGTAAGCCGAGAATGCTACCGCTTGCTAAACGTGGTGGAATTTTACCCTTTTTAGTTCCGTTATTGGCAGGATTATCGGCAATAGGAAGTTTGGCTGGGGGCGCCGCCGGTATAGCTAAATCTGTGAATGAGGCGGCAAATGCTCGCAAACTTCTTTCTGAAACCGAACGACACAATCGTGCTATGGAGTCAAACGGTCGGGGGTTGTATTTGAATCCGTACAAGAAAGGTGGGAGTATAAGAAAATCTCGAGGAAAAAAAAAACATCAAAAAATGAGATAATTCTACCCACTGGACAGACAACCAACATTGAACTACTTGCGTATGCCAAACGTATGCGCATTCCATATTTTAAAGGTGTGCTTATGCGATCTGAACTACGTGAAAATCAAAATTCTCTTCCACGGAATGAGTGCGGAATTATTAACTTGGATGATATAAATGGACCTGGTACACATTGGGTTGCATACGTCAAACGGGGTCATCACGTCAAGTATTATGATAGTTATGGGAATTTACCGCCACCTAGGGAATTGATTAAATATTTTGGAGACAACGTGCAAATAGACTACAATTATGAACGAAATCAAACCTACAATTCCGCAATATGTGGACAGTTATGTTTAATTTTTTTACATCATAATACATAGGATGCATTGATATTTGAAGTTCAGTATGCATGTGACTGCGCTATGTCGCTGACGCTTACGCTCTCGGGGTCAACGTCGATTCTTAGTGCAAATTATTTCCCACCGATTGTTCTGAGTGGAAACGGTCAATATGTATTAGGATTAGTGGATCTCGAAACATTCAACTCCATACCCAATATCGATGAAACAAATAATACATTTTACTATGGCGATAGCAAAAAAATTATCATTCCGGAGGGATCTTATGAAATCGATGATTTGAATAGATACTTGGTTAGAAAAATAATTGAAGGTGAAGTAGGTGGAGGTTCTGCAGAATCACCACCACCAATTATACTGCAACCGAACAACAACACGCTTAAATGTGAAATAAAGTGCAAGTATGACATTGACTTTACTCAGCAAAATAACCTCGGGTCATTGGTAGGATTTGCGAAGCGAAAGCTTGAAGCTAACGTGTGGCATGAATCAGATTTACCCGTCAACATACTCAAAGTTAATATCATACGAGTTGAGTGTAACATCACCGCGGGAGCCTACAGCAATTCTCAGCCGGTGCACACGATTCACGAATTTTCAGCAAACGTGCCACCCGGCTATAAAATCTCCGAGTCACCTTACCACGTCATTTACTTGCCTGTGAGCCCGCGTGTGATAGACAACATAACAGTTCGGATCGTAGACCAGGACGGTAATCTGGTTAACTTTCGAGGAGAAGAGATAACGATTCGCTTACACGTAAAAGAGCAGAACAATTAATTTTTCATCATGCTGATTTATGAAGATGACCACAAATATCGTGCCAACACGGCCAGCTCTCTCAGTGTTCAAAGTTCAGTCAAACGAACAACACCGTACGCTGTACGTCAATCGCTGACTCCCGATAACGTAAACTTTCTCAGGTCATTGGGATTAATTGTGAAAACTAGATATGGCGAGTCTGTTAAATATTAATGCTCAACCAGTATTTGATAACAGTATAACTCGAGTCGAAGTTCATGCCCATGCCCCCTACGCCAGTACGTCTTATCAGAACAACGATGAGATACGCATTCCGATTCAACAACAGGATTTGTATACATTGCCCTGCAACAGTTTTTTATACATTGAGGGTACACTATTGAATTCAGTGCCAGATGCTGCCGGTGTCTATCAACCTGTTAAAACTGCAAAACTTGTAAATAATGCGATGGCCTTCCTTTTTGACGAAATCCGATATGAATTGAATGGCGTTGAAATTGATCGATCTAAAAATGTTGGAATTACCACTACGCTCAAAAACTATTTATCGTTGAGTTCCAATTCGAGTAAAGCCCTGGAGGTTGCCGGCTGGTCGATGACCAGCAATATGGTTGAACTGGATAGAGGATATTTCAATTACTGCATACCCTTACGCATTCTGCTAGGCTTCTGCGAAGACTATAAGAGAATTATTGCCAACACACGTCATGAGCTGATCCTAATTCGTTCAAGGACGGATTCAAATGCAATATTTCAAACTGATGGTACCAGCGTAAAACTGAAGCTAAATAAATTGCAGTGGCGCATGCCTCATGTTAGCGTTGAGGATTTGCAAAAATTAGAGCTGTTACATCTTCTCGAAAGCGGTACATCGATTCAAATGAGTTTTCGGTCATGGGAGTTATATGAGTATCCAGTGCTTCAGGAAACTACGCATCATACCTGGTCCGTGAAGACTGCAGTGCAACTCGAGAAACCCCGCTACGTAATTCTGGCGTTGCAGACTGGGCGAAGAAATAAGCTGACCCATGATCCCAGTGTATTCGATCATTGCGAATTGACAAACGTGCGCCTGTACCTCAATTCCGAGTCGTATCCGTACGATAATTTAGATTTAGATTTCACCCGAAAAAGATACGCTTTGCTCTACGACATGTATGTCAAATTTAAAGCATCGTATTACGGTGAGAGTGGGGTGCCGCAACCAATGCTCGATTTGGATACATTCAAATCGCATGCTCCAATCGCTGTAATAGATTGTTCGCGTCAGAATGAATCATTGAAAAGTGCCTCAGTAGATATTCGTCTTGAGTTTCAGTGTAATGCCAATGTGCCCGCAAATACTACTGCATACTGTCTTATTTTCCATGATAAAATTATTGAATACAGTCCGCTGACAAATGTGGTTCGAAAAATGATTTGAAAAACTGGTATTGTATGAAGTAGGGAGGGGATTTTCAATGCATAAATACGCAGTAAGAGCTAGATTAAATTCAGAAAATTATACGCAGTCATGAGTCCCACATTTATCGACCTTCAGGGGTTCACGGGACCCAACGATACATTCATCGTGAAAGAACTGGCAATTCTGAAAGATAATTATAAATTTCAACATTTCGTATTTAAACCCCCCTATCTCTGGTCAGTTTTACCTGAAGTTAATCGTCGCGAAGCACTTGAGAGTAAAGTTTCTCACGGATTCAGCTGGGACGATGGATACGTACCCTACTCGGAACTAATGTTCCAGATACGACCGCATTTACAAAATTGCGCATCGTTTCTTGTAATGAACAAATCTGTGGGAAGAATATTAAAGCGACTGTTCAATATTGATACAGCATATTTTGCTGATGAAATATGTTCAAGTAGACAGCAACCAAGATGTGTCTATCACTCGGGAATCTGTGCTGTTGAAAATGTATTTTCTATGTGTAACAGATGTTGGGTTGGATACTAAACATTGTCAATTATTATACACAATTTATTCATCAATAAAAAATATGTAATCAAGCTCCTACATTTTTTTCACTCATCTTAACCCCCAATCCCACTCCCGCATTGGAATCCGACTATTTTCATAGTCCTCACGTAGTCGAGATTCCCGAATCTCCTCTTTTTAAAGTTGCAAGAATTATAAAAGTAGGTGTTTTAATGGCGCAAAAGTGGTCGATGCTCGGTAAATTGTACAAGGTGGTGGGATTAG
Organism: Rhogogaster chlorosoma; assembly: GCA_944452935.1. Taxonomy (NCBI): domain Eukaryota; kingdom Metazoa; phylum Arthropoda; class Insecta; order Hymenoptera; family Tenthredinidae; genus Rhogogaster; species Rhogogaster chlorosoma. The sequence goes on along the minus strand of OX101797.1, from coordinate 18,806,718 downwards.
ATGCAGAAAAATTATAACCTGATTTCAAGGACTAGATGGTAAACTACATTGGGTGGGGGGTTGAATGCATCGATTTCAAGAGTATAAAAGACGCAGGACTACATCAGATCGTCACTCTCCAACCATCCCTCGAGTAACTACAAACACTGTTCCAAGTATCATGGACTTTTCAAAAATCAACCGAGTGAGTCGTTGCGATGAATTTCTCCCGACGAAGAGATTAGCTGACCTCGAGCAGAAACACTATTTAATCACGAACTTGAGGAAAGTTCAAACCAGATACGGTCAGCGAATCACGGTTGACGTCGATAACACCTTTTCGGTGTTTATACCGGCTCGCACGGCTAAATTATTGGTAGAAGACGACGATATGTTTAAAAAAATGCTGACTGCTGCCGAGGACAACCAACTTCAAATGGCGTATCTCGGAGGGCTCTATAACCGAATCGAATTCAGCTGTTTGTAATCTGGGATACCGACATCTTTGGAAAAAGGTCGCTACCCGTCTCCTCACGCACCGCCTTGGAGGTCCTCAAGTTGAATTCCTATGATTTTTGTGATTGCTAAATAAAAAATCATTAATATAAAATGCATTGTTCTGTAATTTCATACAACTCCACCCCCTTTAGAATATTTATCAGATCTAGTCTGTAGGATAGTTTTAATTCATCCTGCACCAACTGTCGAAAAGATCTGCCAGCTGTTAGTTGCTTCTCGCATTGTTTGATTTTATAAAAAAATGGACGATCCAGGGAATCGAACCCTGAGTCTTACATGCTCATCCTCTCGACATCGGGGTAAAGCCTCCCTGATGATAACCAAGGATTTAAGCAGCCAGACCACCTAGCTCGTCCTCTCGTTACGATTCCTCGAAGCTACAGGATTGACGCAACAGTGTTTCTGTCACACATCTCACGGTAGAAGATAGTGGTAAGGATAAAAAGGTATACTTACTAAAAATCTGTCACACGCCTCACGGTAGAAGATAGTGGTAAAGGTAAATCCCCTAGGGACATTTATGTAACAAGATATCATTAAGCGGTCACACGCCTCACGGTAGAAGATAGTGGTAAAGGTATAATTATCGCGCAAATGTAACAAGATATCATAAAGCGGTCACACGCCTCACGGTAGAAGATAGTGGTAAAGGTATAATTATCGCGCAAATCTTTAATCAACGCAGCGGAAAGTGATTTGCAGCGGGGGTAATGACCTGATGTAGCGATCGCCAAACATCTCAAGATTAAAACCGGTTACCAACTAAATCCATCACACATCTCGCGGCAGAAATATGCTACAGTGTTGCAATTAAACGGGGTTTCATTGAAAAAATGCTAAATCCGAAGATTCACGATACGGGTAATGACCTGCCCCAATGGTAATGACCTCGAAGATTTATCGATTATAGCGAAAAAGACCTGCCCCAATGGTAATGACCTTTCAATGCGAAGATTTATCGATTATAGCGAAAAAGAATTTGGTGGGGGTTAGAACTCTGAGATAACACACGAAGGCTAGTGACGTCACGCAAAAGTGGTCCAGTATCCGCCTATGGGTTAAAAGGGTGCAACTGATCCAGTATCCGCCTACGTGTTAAATCGTGGTGACGTCACGGAAAAGTGATCCAGAACCCGCCCTATTTCACTACTAATTCTCTACAAGAATATGTATAGCGATTTACTGTTTGAGCAGTCCTTTGTGGCGTACAAAAATCAGAATAAGCAAAAATGATTTTTCCCGTGTTATTCTTATGGACAATAGAAAAGTGCGATGAGGACACTCTTAATATTAATATTAAGAGCTCAAATTTTGACAGGCCTATTTTGACATCAAAACGAAACTTTTGAGCCTGTTTGGAAGAAAAAAAAAATATTGCTTTTTTTGAATCACCCTAGGCTACATAATTTACTCACTAGATAAGTCCGATGTTCTTCGGATCGCAGCAGATTTTCGAGATTAGTGAAGTTTTCCATAGTATTGAGTGGAAGTTTCGGAAACTCGTCCGGTTTCTTTGTGATTTCAACGCTAGCTTCTTTTTGTTTTGAGAAAATTTTACGTAGTAGCACATGGTTCTGGTCAGTGTAAGCTTTGATATGTTCTAAGTATTGCAGAGTTCTCTCTTCGAAGATATTGGGCTTGCGAAATGAGGTCGGAGTCAAAGGTTCACCATCAGAATGTAGGAAAGATTGTGATAAATCATATTGAGTTGTAGACCGTGGTATGAGCCTATTGGTAACGTTTCTAGTCGGTGTTATATTTACAGGAGATCGGTTTTGTGAGTGATAGGTATTATTGTTACTCTGGCAGTTTATAATACTATTGATCGAATTAATTCTATTCATTGTTTTATTTTTAGAAGAGCTTCCTGCTAAGTTACTATAGGGATTATCCTCATTTTGGTCAGAAATGGATTCATCAACTTCGCTTGGTGTTAAATTCTCGTCGACTGAAAAGGTATCATAAGAACTGCTGGAGCTCTCATGGCGACGTTTAGTTTTTCTTTTCTTGTGACTTGTGTGTCTGGTTTTAGATTTCTTTTCGCCGCCCTTCCCATTTTTGTCGCTCTTTTCTGCAGTCTTGTATTTGCGTTTTCTTTTTTTCGCCTGCTCAGACTGTACATCTCTTTGCACAGTGAGTTCAGTGACATTTTCTTCTATATCTTAGATAACATTTTTCTGAGCTAGTACAGTAGGTTTTTTCGTAATATTATGAATCATTCCAGAATCATCAGACGTACCAAGCTGCAGAAAGTTTGCCATTATTGCTTCGGCATCATCCAGGTCCTCTGTTAGTTAATTAAGAAATATTGATCAATAACAAATACGAATTGATGATAAAGATTAGTCAGACATAGGCATCATCATTAAAGTAAACCACCTTAGCTCATAATATACAAATTGTAATGAATAAACGATTCTGTGTAGTGTATGATTATGAAGAAAATTTTTACTCTTTTCATTAAATATTTCTGTTACAATAAAGGCTACTTTTGCCTGGTCATCACCAAATTGTTTAATTATGATATAACGTTACAATATGGTGCTTCTATTACCAGTCGATGTGACTGCCTATAATATACATCGAATCGAATAAAATTTGCAAATGATCACCTCCAGTATGCAGTACTTTGTGAACAGGAAACTTTGGCCATGTTTTGTCATACACAGACTTCGATTTCACAAGTTTTAGGAAATGATCCTCAGTTTTCGTCCGAGGCCAGTAGCATTCTGTGTTGTTTTCTACTAGCCACAAAACTGGTACCAACGCACATTCTCTGTCTTCTCCATTCAAGAATTCGATCACTGCATACATGATTCCGCAGTACTACGCAAAACTACATCAAACGTATTATATTCTTCAGGCTGGTGTATGTAATAATATGTAATTTTAATGCTAGTACGTCTACTACTAGACTATACAAATATTGCCAATTTGAAAGTTATGGTTAAAGGAAGATGAATCGACAGTTCTGAAGCGTTTTTCAAAGGTATCTACGATAAAGGCCTTGTGCAAAACAGAACTCAAACAAATTAATTTATTGAAAGTGATATTGTGAAATTCACTTGGATTAATGATTTTAGGCTGAAAATCGCGTGTTCATTATCTCAATTTGACGGCTGAGCAGAACAACATCGTATATCTGTGATACGATGATACGAGATACGATGTTGTTCTGCTCAGCCGCCGAATTGTTGAGCGTACGGTTCAATTAGAATCTTCAATATTATTTTATTTCGTGAGAAATCGGAGTCACTGCAAAGCCATCTTTAAATGGAAAACATACGAATTTATGTAATATGTTATCAACGCTAAAAGAACGCGCTAGGTTGAAACTTCTCACGTAGAAAATGCCCAGTTTGGAAGATTTGATGGGTTTCTGATAAAGGTCGCGCTTGTACTTGAAAAGAGTACCTATAATTCTATATTCTCCATCAATATGAACAATTGATTTCACAACTAATATTTCTCGCCCACAAGCTACTACATTATCCGGTCTTTTTATAGATATTTTGAGCCTTTTGGTTTCCAGAGACTGACATTCGTTAGAATCTCTGATAAATTTGGGTCTGGTAATGAATGTCTCTTGGTAGCATTTTTTATGGAAACATTTTAATTCTTCGATTCGATTACTCAGTTGCTCCAGCGGTGAACGTTTTGATCGAATGAGTCGTTTCAAATGGCCTAAATAATTTTCGTATTCGAAGCAACTGTATTCTTCTAATGGGCCAAATCGTTCTACGTCGTCTACTATATGCAACAGCGAATGTACATTGTATACAATAAAGTGTGGTCCGTATAGCTTAGCCCCTCGAGTGACGAATTTTTCTATCATGTTTCGCGCGATATTCCGGAATCGCGAGATCAAAGTTGCATTCGAAAGTATATATACGGCAGCGGACAGTAACAAAAAATGATTATATTTTTTCCGTTCTAGCAGATCCCGCATTAGAACAGGACCGAAATATAATACGAAAAATCGAAATTCCGTCGCTTTCCATCTACGCAAATCTAGAAATCCGCGTGGTTTTCGAGGAAACTCGGCCGGAACATATCGAACTAACAATTTCGTCATGCGTTCGATTTCAAACAAGATTTCTTTAGACAATTTGGAATCACGTGAACCTTCGACCCAGTATTTCAGAAGTAATCTCTTTAAAACTCCCAAGTAGATCGAATGCATGGGATCTAAAGGGAATTGAGAAACAAGTCCTATGGAAAGATCTAAAAGAGGTGAGCGTCCTCTAATATGGCGATCCTTTTCATTTGGATGAACGAAATCACTATCTTTTCGTTTCTGAAATTCGATGCTATCTGGATAACACAGTCTCCGGTCGATACGATTTGCGCGAACCTTACACCTCTCGCAAGCATCTTTTCCCGAATGACCCAGACACATTTTTAACATGGATCTTGCTGGCGCGTCACACGCAAATAATCGAACCTCAACAAAGTATTTTATGCCATTGAACTCGAATCCATTGGTACTCAAACGAGACGTTTCTTCAATAAAATCTCGTAAATATAAAGATAGCGGCATCGGTTTACTTTTACCATGAAAAATACCAATTACGAATGGGCTATTATCAATCAAAGAAATACTACGTCCCAAAATTGGCCACAATGATGTTCCACTACTTTTAAAAATCGGAATCCCGTCAATATTGAAATCGACCTGCAAAGTATGCACAAGTTCAATTTTCTCTTTCAGACCTGATTCAAGTTTTTGTTTCAAAGATTTCTCTAACCCGAAATAACACATTTCCCCATTGTCCAAATTAAATTTATCAATGTATCGCGGTGTCTGGAGTAGAGTCCTAGCACTTGAGGGTAAAATAGAGTGTGCTGGTTTCAATAACACCAGCAATTGATCCATCGCATTATGTGTGATGTTATTCGAACATGCCCAGTTTCGCAAATTTTGAACGAAATTAATTTCATGATCTGACTGCTGTTCATCACTGTCGCAGGTTGAATTATTTTCAGAACCAACGCTATAATCTATGTCACTTGCGACATCTTCCAAATCTATAATATTGTCATCCGCATCAGAGTCTTTTTCATTCTCATGACATTCATGCATATGATTAGCATCAAAATTTTCGTCTAGAGCATTGGCATTATCTTCCGTACGAGACTCATGTTCATGAGTATCGTCATCTGATTGTAATTGCACAAGGTGCTCGAGTGCATAATTGTTGTCTATAATACTGCGTAAGGCTTTACGGGTATAGATAGCAGCTTTTCGACGCAAATGTCTTTTACTCAAAACCTTCGAATCAAGAGGCATGTTATCGAATGATAAGTAAATACACCAGCCATGAAATAATACGCTTGAACGTGCCTGCTTTGTCTATTGTTGACCTTTATGCACCACTGTCAAGAAAAAAAAAAAGAAAAACGCACAAAATCAACTTGAAGTAATATTTAGGTATCTTTACTGCGAATTGAACGCAATCGTCTATCAACCAATGATTAATGTTTCCGCAGCATAAATAAAAAACTATATAATGATTGTTCAAACGATTCAACAACCTAGCTAAAACGTTTAAGTATAGCAGATTCTTAAGGTCGATGTCTGGCTGAACTGTGAACCTTACTTCCCAATTAGTATTTCTTACTTCAACTACTAACCGCTTATCGCACATATACCTAACTATTATGTCTGTATCTTTCAAGATATCTTTATCGAGTAAGATTATCGACGGAAAAAAAATAAAGAAAAAATTTTGAATTAAAAGCAAAAAAATATATGTATCATATACCTATATCATAGGTATATATGTACGTACGTACGTAGATACTTACGTATATACATATATATTATGTATGCATGCATGTTAGACTGTGTCAAAATAACTTTTTTTTTTGTTTCGATTAAATATATATCTAAAAAATTTCTTCAATATGAAAAAAAAATTCTCCTAAAGTTTGAGCTGAATATCTCTAAAATTGTGCTGGCGCAAAGGGGGGTCCCCTTTCCCATCTAAAATACATGCGAAATTTTTTTTTTCTTTGTTTTAGAATAAGTAAGGTACCCGTGGGTAATAAGGCCTGTCGGGTAATAAGGCCTAAGTGAAAAAAATACTAGTTATAATAACCGTATCCGCTAAAGGCCACCCCAGTGGAAGCATCTTGCATGAAGATGTCACGACAAGCTTGTAGAGTACCAATTCCACCTTCCCTATCTTCTATATTTCATCATCTGTCATAAGTCGTCACGGCGCAACACAAATTGCTAAGAGATTTCAGTAAATGGTATTACTGATAGTTTTAAGTGCTATTAAGCAAAGCAATCTAGTCTTCTGACGTTTAAAAAGTATTGTTGTTAAACTTAAGTGATGATTGATGTCTAATACCAATTTTATTAATTATAATTTAAGTATTCCAGCATGTTGTAGGCCTTATTACCCTACCGTAGTAAAATAAGGCCTATTCGTATGGTTCTTGTAAAAGTTTAATTTTGTGTCTGTTTATGGTAAAAATTTCCATTACTCCATTATATTCCATAGAAAATGTATCGAAATATAGATTAGCTATACATTTTGATAATTAAATGTAATATTTTCGAGTTTATTTAAAATCTCCCTTAGCTAGGCCTTATTACCCGCCGGTACCTTACATGAATAAATTTTTTTTTTAATTTCGTTACACATCACCTTATAAGAAATTCAATTCTCTACAAAATTCCTCCCATGCGTTTTTTCTCTAAACTCATGAACAAAGTTACATAGCGCTGAATAGGGGAAAAAAAATAAAAATCGAATATTACTAATATTACTAATATTCGATAACTAATATTACTAATATTACTAATATTCGATTTTTATTTTTTTCCCCCTATTCAGCGCTATGTAACTTTGTTTATGTTGAGTTTAGAGAAAAAATGCATAGGAGGAATTTTGTAGAGAATTAAATTTCCTATAAGGTGATGTGTAACGAAATTTAAAAAAAAAAAATTTATTCATGTACTTATTCTAAAACAAAGAAAAAAAAAATTTCCCATGTATTTTAGATGGGAAAGGGGACCCCCCTTTGCGCCAGCTCAATTTTAGAGATATTGAGCTCAAACTTTAGGAGAATTTTTTTTTCATATTGAAGAAATTTTGTAGATATATTTAATCGAAAAAAAAAAAAAAAAGTTATTTTGATACAGTCTAATATATATGGGGCATTCCATGCCAAATCGACCACTTCCGAACCCGACCCCTTTCGATTTAGCTGAAACTTTTGTATCTTTTTCTACCCCACTAAAGACGGTCCTCCTAATTTTTTCAAATTTTTTTACCCACCCCAAAAAACGTCGCTCTTTTTTTTCAAATAGCCATAACTTCTTCAAAAATTGACTAATCGGGACGTTTTTTTTTTCAAAAGTTTCGTTTTGGAATGTCCTTTTCAAAGAAAAATACAAATAAACTTTCAGATGTCAAATTCTATGAAATATCTGACTTTTTTGAGAAAAATCGTCAGTTTTTCGAAGTTCGCCATTTTTAATTGTTTTTTTTTTGATTCCCTAAAAAACTTTGATTCATTCTGTGAATAATGCCACTAGGTCTAGAGTGGGCCGACTCTTCCTTCTATTTTTTTTTTAAGGAAAAAAAACTTTTCATCTTTTCTCAATTGTTTATTTTTTCGATTTTGAAAACGAAGCTTGTAGAAAGATTGTAAAACGAAGGCTTGTAAAATCGAAAAATAAACAATTGAGAAAAAATGAACATTTTTTTTCCTCAAAAAAAAAAAAAAAAAAATACAAGGAAAAGTCGGCCCACTCTAGACCTAGTGGCACTATTCACAGAATAATTCAAAGTTTTTTGGGGAATCAAAAAAAAAAAAAAAAATTCAAAATGGCGAACTTCGAAAAACTGACGATTTTTCTCAAAAAAGTCAGATATTTCATAGAATTTGACATCTGAAAGTTTATTTGTATTTTTCTTTGAAAAGGACATTCCAAGACGAAACTTTTGAAAAAAAAAACGTCCCGATTAGTCAATTTCTGAGGAAGTTATGGCTATTTGAAAAAAAAAGAGCGACTTTTTTTGGGTTAGGTAAAAAAATTTGAAAAAATTATGAGGACCGTCTTTAGTGGGGTAGAAAAAGATACAAAAGTTTCAGCCAAATCGAAAGGGGTTGGGTTCAGAAGTGGTCGATTTGGCATGGAATTACCCATATATATATATATCACGTAATTCAAATAATAATAAGTTAAACTAGAGTAGAGAACGCGTGTTTATGGAATACAACCATGATTTTATATAGATTTTTGATAGATCGACAGCATACCTTATGTTATCAAATTGAACGAGGATAAATGTTGATAACGTATAATATGGGTATTATTAACGTATTATACGCGTATTGTAAACCGAATACGTATATTTCACGTTGAAGAATAATAATGAAAAATTTCGATTGAGGTTTTTCAACATTATACTATTAGTTAATGTTACGCGAAAATTGTAACTGGGTTCAAATATTCATCTATATCACATATTGAACAATGAACAATGATCAATTGATATTTCTATCAGATGTAGATCGTTTGTTTGCAGAAATAAATAGAAAGAGATTTTGGCTGTGCATACTGTTATTGAAAAATTAAAAACAAAAAACAACCACAAAACTCGAAATATAAATGATGTATCTCTATGAATCGGAATTTAATAATAATTTAATTTTAAGAACAAAATAGACGACCACTTACCAGCGCTATTCGATACACAACTTCAAACCACGTGTCACACCGAACCCCGTACCTCCGCTGTCCACGTGCAGTTGAAGAATGACGATCTAGCGCCTGAGGCCGCCAATGCTTATACACGTTTGGATGGGTTGGAACCGCTGCACGCTGGCTGGCGGTTAGGCATCTGCATATGTACACTCGTCGAAGTAAAATCTGCCAAACTAGGTACAATTGCTGTCCTGCTCTGGAGCGTGCGTAGGTACGCTCCAGAGCAGGACGGCGACAGATCGGTGGTGACAGAATTTACTTTGTTGAGTGTATCCCACCACTGGTCGAACGCAATTGGAATAGCGCGTGTTATTCAAAACGTATAAATTACGTTAAAAATTCGTGAGAATATCATGAACACCCGTTTTAGCAGATATATATTCTCAAGTTATATCATGTTTCGCACCGAACAATGAGATTCATTAGATATTAATATAATACCAAGTATTTTCAAATAATTATAGGAATGTAGAATGGTTACCTACTCTGAACACGAAATTATTCAAACGAATTTTATGAAAGTTCATTAACTCGTAGTATATTTGTACATTGAAATATCACGCATTAAACACAAGACTTGACATATTGCATTATATATGCTCATAAAACTAGCATTGTATAGTTACACATTTGATGGTTGATTCAGAAGATTTTCATAAGATTCTATTGATGATTTTGATAAAATATCTCGGCATAAAGATCGCATGTACCTAGGTATCACAATGGAACATATTATACAACAATAATTCTCGAATATACGTCTATGAAACTAACATAATATACTCTTCGGTTCGACGGCGAAACAAAGAGAAATATGTAATATCGCCGGCAAGCTAAGTCTTTCAATAATTACCTAAATTCTGAATTCCTTCTATTACATGACGATCAAGAAAGCTTCACACATTCTCAATTATTACCGTAAAGCGCTTGGGGTCTATAACTTCACTAATCGCTGTACTGCACACAATACAATGTTGTAACAATAATACATCGGTAGTATAACATACATTTTCTAAGAATGGATACATAATGTGCGTAATAAGCGTTTATTTTCATTTTTGAGTTGCCATTAATTGACAATGAATATGTATGTCATCGAAATAGTAAGATATAAAGAAATTTAAGGGGAGGCACCAGTCGAATTTGACCGATCGATCTAGAGAATTCTAAATTCTCGAATATCTCCGAAACGGGGGTATCAATCGGATTGTCCTTGCGGCAGCCGATGTTTGAGGAGTAATGACATCGAGATTTCTTGTAAAATGCATGAAACCTTTATTTTTTTTTTTTTATGCGTCGAAAAATGCGGGCGGGTGACTTATTTCGACTAGCATCAGTGCCCACGCATCATTGACGCGGACAAAAGTATGTAACAACAAGTCTATACGGTATGACGAGCACACCCATTACAAAACATCGTCGTTTCATGCAGTAATAAAGTGGAAAAGTGCAATTCAGATTTCGTTTTAATTAGCGATTGAAAGTTGTTGGGCCGCCATGGTAAATGGTTGGGTTGTCATGGCAATCCTTAGTTTCCGAGATGCAACAATGTAGTCCACCGTCTGCAGTACCGACGAAACGACTCTGCGCTGTCCTTTCTTTCTCGGGCATCTCGGAAACTAAGGATTGCCATGACAACCCAACCATTTACCATGGCGGCCCAACAACTTTCAATCGCTAATTACAACGAAATCTGAATTGCACTTTTCCACTTTATTACTGCATGGAACGAAGATGTTTTGTAATGGGTGTGCTCGTCATACCGTGTAGACTTGTTGTTACATACTTTTGTCCGCGTCAATGATGCGTGGGCACTGATGCTAGTCGAAATAAGTCACCCGCCCGCATTTTTCGACGCACAAAAAAAAAAAATAAAGATTTCATGCATTTTACCAGAAAACTCGACGTCATTACTCCTCAAACATCGGCTGCCGCAAGGACAATCCGATTGATACCCCCGTTTCGGAGATATTCGAGAATTTAGAATTCTCTAGATCGATCGGTCAAATTCGACTGGTGCCTCCCCTTAATCAACTACGTTTTGTCAAACGTAGATCGAGAATAGCTACTACACGTACTTGATAATCAAAACACACACAGCTACGTTAATACAACAAACAATAAACGTCGGTTCAAGCGTGGACGTAGAAAGTGTAATTCGAGAGATCATTCAATGTTGGTGGAGTTTAGGGGTCGGCATACATATACTATTAGGCCAGAAAAGCACTATTAATCCTATAACTGACAACTTTCTCCTACGTACCGGCATTATGAACAATAGGCGCGGTAATAGATACTTAGAGTCGGGGGGTGTCACGAATAAGTCTAGGCTGCTGACTCCTCACTCATGGTATAATGACTGTCTATTGTATGTTTTATATAGTAGAAAGAGTAACACATTTTATGAATATATATCACGCGAAGATCGGAAATAGCAATAGACGGACATATATAAAAATGGTCCAATACAAACGTTCATAAAACAAACAATATACTTTTATTCAATCGTAGATGAAAAATATAATAAGTCTTCCGTTCACGTTGCTGGTACTTGTATAATGGATGTATATTATGTGATTCGAATAATGAGATAATTAACAGCCTTCATCAACGATTATCATGAACAGATCGGACGTTTAATATACGGAAGTTCAACTGATGCGTGTTCATTGGGATGGTGATCGAATGATAAATGCGTATATAAAATATGTAAAATACCAATATCATCAACAAATTCAATATACATTTATATCACGTGATTTAACAGATTCGAATTACACGTATGCAATCAAACGTTGGATATATACATCTATAAAACTAATAATATAGCCCTGCTCATCGGTGGATAGGACGTATAATAAACGTTGCACTTGAGTTGTTGATAATCGTATGATAAATGTGTACTATACATTTAAAACACTAATATTATAAACAAATTTGATAAACGTTTATAGCACGCAATTTATATATTCGTATTATACGCATTCAATGGGACGTTGAATATTAAATATTGTATAACGTTTAATATATCAATTGCATATACGTCGATTAAACTAATATGGAATACGTTGATTTAGCGAAAAATGAACGTACTTCAAACGTACGTATAATGAAATACGGATATTAACTGCAAAAACAAACGATTAAAATTGATCCGAAATATTACGGTGTATGTAAGACGGTAATATTTTATACCTTTACCGTAATTCAACGATCTCAACGTATCATATACGGGATTTCAACTAGTGTGTGTTTATTGGGCATTATTTCATGATTACATAGCTATATCATACGTATTGGACGCATCATACGTATTGGACGCATACAGCTGTTGTTTATAAAATATGTTTATTAATCTTTATAGTAACGATTATAAGTCTTTTCACACGTTAAGAAAGAGTAAGTATTTTCTAATTATTTCTAAATTTATTCCCTTGTTGATATTTGTTTTAATATCAAGATATTTGAAAAGTATGACTGGCCACAGAAATCTCACAATCTTGGTGTTGAAAATATCGTATCTTAATTTATGAAGAAACTCGCGTGTACACCATACCATACTATACTATAGCTCATATGCAAAGCACTAAATATCATTTCCTTCGAATACACGTACCATCATTATGAACCATATAACAATTGCTCATAGCATATTTCCTTTCCTCAAGTTTTGCAATCTCACACAGGTAGTTTGTAGGTATTGCAAATCTATGCAGTAATGAGTGAAAATTATTAATTGTGAGATGAATCATAGAATACTAATATTGCAAATAAGAAAATAAATAATGAGAAAATTTGAGTGAAAATTAACTCATCTACATCACATTGACATTTTTCTTTGGATAGTAAAAAATTAAATTTGTTTTACTTTACGTTACTGTTTTCTCCAGTATAAGATTAAAAGATATATATATATAGATATGTTAGGTAACATTATAAGACTACTTTTGCAAAGTTATAATTGTCATACTAATATTACAAATAAGAACATAAATAATGAGAAAATCTAAGTGAAAATTGACTCATCTATATATCACATTTACCTTTTTCTTTGGATAGTAAAAAATTAAATTTGTTTTACCTTACGTTACTGTTTTCTCCAGTACAAGATTGAAAGATATATATATTGTTGCAAAAGATGCTTGCGTGTATTAAGCGGGCAATGGGTACTCGAGAGTAATGAAGGAAGGCAGACACGAAATCAAATGAAACTGACAAAATCGGTTGTATTCAATCAAAATGCGTACACGTCTTGTCTAGTTGAAAGCTAGAGCAAGACTGACTTGTTTTACAATAATGTTTGTTTACCTAGCAACTGAGGTTCTTATATTTAAAAGGTATCTTTTATTATACAGGCTACTAGATGGGTTCGTATAATGGTTTAAATAGCTATGGGGGATTTATACCCGGCGTAACACTGCCCCCCCCCCCCCCCCCCCCCCCCCTTAATAAAAGAGTCGTCCCGACTCTCGAGATAATTAAAACTTTGATACAGAGGGGTATTTTGTATTTTACTCTCATAGGGACAATTGAGCTGTGGCTCGTAAATTATCGGATCTATTTCCCTATCACTATCCGGTCTAACCTTTAGTCTCCTGGGTAAACCACAGAAAGCCACAGGAAGATAGTTGAGTTTACTTAAGTATCACAACATGGTGCACGGTTAGTGCGTATAAAAATCTTCGTAGGCAGGAACCAGGAACCGGGAACCAGGGTCAGGAAACAGGAATCAGGATCAGGAATCAGGAATCAGGATCAGGAATCAGGAATCAGGATCAGGAATCAGGAATCAGGATCAGGAATCAGGAATCAGGGTCAGGAATCAGGAATCAGGGTTAGGAATCAGGAATCAGGAATCAGGATGCTTCTACAGGGGCAGGAGGGCCGAACCGGGGTCCTAGTAATCCAGGAAGACCCAACTGCAACCGCTCCGGGAATTCAGTAAAACGACCTAAATTGGAGGACAAATATTATTCTCTGGAAACCAGTATAGGGTCATATTCTCATTTTTTTTTTTTAGACTGAACGTCGTTACTAAATATTCCTTATTTAAGTGATAGAAAATGGGTTGGAACGATCTTATCTATAGAGGGGGTGTTAGATTCCTGTTCAATTGGTGGTGCTTCGGGGTTCTATATTAACAGTCTTGGTCCCGAAGAAAAACAGTTCCTTCCTCATCGAAAATAAGGGGCTGAAAAACTCAGATTAATTCCTTATAAACTATCCTATTGCCGGTCATTAATTTATTCCGCGAAGCTATCCCTATCTTCAAACATCCTTATATATAGTTTTCTTTATTAGTTATTAGGTTTCGGATGGTCTGTTGTATGTCCGCTCGTTTCGTCGGTTTTTCGCGGTTCGTCTCGTCGCCAGGATCTGTGAGGTTCCCCTCTCGCGCGTTCTATCAGCGTCTCTAACGCGAAACACCGGTTCATATCATGACCCGACCTACCGCAGTATTTACACCTTCTAGGAGGACGATCTCCGCTATTATAAGGGGATGGCCGTCTAACGTCATTAAAATCTCGCGGTTGCTGCCGGAGAGCAGGATTTGTCGTTCGTTCGTTAGGATTCGGTGCGGATCGGTCATTTTCTCCCGTTTCTAATCGTCTGACTTGAGGGCCTCGCGAAAATCGTTTGTTGATCGCGTCAATTTCCAGTCCCTTAATAATAGCCTCCTGTAGGGTAGAGGGTCCTGCCAGGCTGAGGGCGCGTTTCAGATCTACGTCCGCTATTGCATTGATGAATTTATCGCACGCTAAAACTTCTCGCGTGGGCTCGTCGCACTGTGGCAACGCTACTCTCGTCAGTCTTTCTATATCCATGCCCAGCGTGGCAAGGTCCTCGTCCCTGGCTTGTCTTTTTAAAGTCAGTTGTGTCAATGAAAGTTTAGTCAGGTTCTGGCCTCCGAACCGTAGTCTTAGCGCCGCGCTGAGCCTGTCAAAGTCTTCCAGGTCTGTGTCGGCAAGGGAAGTGAGGACTGTCAGAGCCGGGCCTTTTAGGCTACTAGCAAGGTGCCCGGCTTTTTCGGTGGAAGACCAAGCGTTGACTGTAGCTATGACATTAAATTGTCGTTCGTATTCGGTCCAAGGGAAAGATCCGTCGTAAGGGTTAATTTTGACGTGACTAGTCGACTTCCTGACAGACTCCGCACGACGTTCTGTTAGCGATTCAGTCGTTTTCCTATTCGCGTCCGCGAGTTCTTTTTCGCGCCTGCTCTCGGCGCATGGTATATCGGCGGCAATAGGGTTTATTCTAGCTGGAATACGTGGCGAGCTCGGAATCTGTTCTCTCGAGTGGTGGTCGCCACGCACCAGGTTAAGATAGTAATCATCTACTGGCAGGTCGTCCCGCATCGTTAGTTCGATGCGGTCAGTTTGCTCTCTTGTACGGGTGTGCGGCGTGAAAGTCGCCGCTCTACCCGTACGTGGTCTACGAATGTTAGGGGAGGGTTCTTCCTCCCCAAAAATTGGCACAGACCGTGAGACGACTGTCGGTGGAGGAACCTGTAGGATGGGGGATCGTCTGGGAGTCGGGGTAGGGACTCGAACTTCTGGAGCGTCGGGACGTCTGAGGAGTCCTTCGCGTAGGAGCGACAGGGTGGCTTCATGCTCGCGTTGGCGGGCCTCACGTTCTTCCCTCTGGGCCTCTCGTTCCTCTCGCTGGGCCAGTAGTTGCGCCCGTCTCTCGGCTTCCCGCTCTGCCCGATTGGCCTCGCGTTCTTCTCTCTGAGCGTCCAAGTTGGCCTGTTGTTGGGCGGCAAGAGCTTGCAGTAAACGGTCCATCATCTCAACTTGAAGTTGAGCCGGTGAAGTCGTGGGTAGCTGGGTACCAGCTGATTCGTCCGTAGGCGCGTTAACTCGTCGTCGCGAGGTCATTTTCAAATTATTTCGGGTATTACCTTCACTTCACTGATCTCAAAAAGATCCCACTTCTGACACCAGTGTTGCAAAAGATGCTTGCGTGTATTAAGCGGGCAATGGGTACTCGAGAGTAATGAAGGAAGGCAGACACGAAATCAAATGAAACTGACAAAATCGGTTGTATTTAATCAAAATGCGTACACGTCTTGTCTAGTTGAGAGCTAGAGCAAGACTGACTTGTTTTACAATAATGTTTGTTCACCTAGCAACTGAGGTTCTTATATTTGAAAGGTATCTTTTATCATACAGGCTACTAGATGGGTTCGTATAATGGTTTAAATAGCTATGGGGGATTTATACCCGGCGTAACAATATGTTAGCCAACATTATAAGACTTAAAAAATAAAACGTCGATTGCGGGTTAACAACTCTGTTCAAGTAAATTCATAACTTTCTTTACCGCACAGGCTTCTCTATGTTTCGCCTGTTTCAGCCAATCTTTGATTGCGGACGAAATATTCACGTCAGTCGAATCTGGCGAATCCAGAAAGCGGATTTTAACTGCGGCTGTAAACCAAAAGCATAATATATCCTAATAAATCCGTGTTCGCGTAAAATGTATTTACAAGTCAACGCGGTCCAACCATCCCAAAATAAGTCTTAATTTTCTTAATAATCTTAAAACAACCGAGACGAAAAATAAAACTATTGAGTATTTAAAAAATGATTAAACTACAACAAGGTTCGAATATTTCTAGCTCAAAGACGTTGACATGGAAAAAACAAAAAAAGTTGGGGTAGTTCAGAAGTGCTACTGACACGTGAAAGAGTTTCAACTAAATTGAAAATGGTCAGCTTAAGACCTGGTCGAGTCTGCATGAAATGCCCCATACTGTAACTTTCTATGGTTATGCTTCACTAGCAGAACGCTAGTGAAGTTAAGGGGACCAGTACAGCTTGAAATTTTGAAAAAATCATTCTTTCGTTTTTTGCGGAATCTGCTGTCTCAGGGTCATATCTATCTCTAAAAAAATCGTCATTGACGAATTCGTAAAAATAACTGGTTTACAGACCGAAAATCGTACAGCTTGAAATTTCACAAAAATGGTTTTTTCGTTTTTTGTAAATTTCGCTGTCTCAGGGTCATATCTATATCTAAAAAAGTCGCCATCGACGAATTCGTAAAAATGATCGAGAATTGGCATTGAGTTTCGGCGACCTGGCGCAAGCAGCGCTGTCGCTTTGTTTTCATATCGCTCACATGTTTCGTGACCGGCGATTGCTTGTCGAACATTCTTAGAGATCGTGTAACGTTCCCGCTCTTTACTTGTTTCGAATACAATAACAACAAAAACAGACCTTTGCAGTACTAAAAAATCCGCGATTCCATCGTGATAAATATCTAGCTTTGTCATTTTCGTGTATAAACATCGAGTGACAGTGTGTGTGAGGTTATTTGTGGGTCTCACCAACTAACCTCAAAGTAAGTATAGCATGCATGTGTTTGCGGTCGAAGTTTTTTGCTTTTTGTTCACAGATCTCGTAATTTACACCCAGAAGAAATAAATCGTTACAATTTTCGAAAATATGAGCCAAAAAAAAGAGCAAAGATCTTCCATGGCCCTGCAACGACCAACAACAAAGCTCCAAGTACTTCGGAGCAATAACTTTCTCCGAAGGAGCCACCGGGATTCTGGTAGTCATGACTGCACCTGGAGTGACCCCAGGATCCAACGCGAAGGCTCACATGATTCGGACCGACCAGACACGGCTAGAACAGGCTCAACGACAGGCAGCTGATAGTACTCGAGAAGCCCAAATTGCTATCCGAAGACTACGACTAGGCTAAAATGAGACTACAGCGGCTAGAGAAGGACCGTCATATGCTGCAGGAGCCTTTTAAGGGAAGACCCTACTGCAAACTTGACAAAAAGCAGTTTTTTATTTTCCAACAGGCCAAAAAAGGTTCAAATCAAAACGTAATACTACCAATTCTAGATTATGGTAGAATATGTTTTAAAATAAAATTTTAGTCTTCTGCGATAAAAGTGTATGCGCAGGAAACCTTTCCAAGCGCTGCGCAGGATAGATTCTGCGTAAGGTTCCCTGCGCATACACTTTTATTGCAGAAGACTGAATTTTTTTAAAAACATATTCTACCATAATCTCCAATTGGTAGTATTACTTTTTAGATTGAACTTTTTTTGGCCAATCGAAAAATAAAAAACTGCTTTTTTTCCAAGATTTCAGTAGGGACCTCCCTTAAAGATGGTACGATGAAAATATTAGTTTGAAAATTGAACAAAGAAATCTTGTTTCTTGTAAATAAAAAATTGAATTTTGTCAGAAATTTTGTAACCAACAACTTTTATTTGAAACATTTTTCGATATTTCAAACTTTTCTAGTAGTAAAATTTGTTTTTTTAGTAAAAACTTCAAACCCGTTTTTCTCAGAACTATATTTTTAGCAACGTGTCGTAAGGTTTTGGGAGCACCGTTGCTCCGATTTGACTCATTTAGGGCTCATTTTTTTCAGAAAACAAATCCTCATCGCATGAACGAGGGAAATTTAAACAAAAAATTTCCAGACAAAGCTATCAGCAAAAGAGTGACCAGATTTTTGCTAAATTTCGATAACTGACCATAACTTATCACAGGATTTTTTTTAATCAATTCCCTACGTTCATGCGATGAAGAATTGCTCTCCGAAGAAAATGAGACGTCAAAAGACATAATCGGATCAACCGTGTGCCTGAAACCTTACGACAAGTGATTTTCAGACAAGTGATTTTCTTGATGTATTATGAACTTTGGTTAAGATATAAATGATTTTTGGAGTATGTAGAATTTTTTGAATCAAGCTGTACTGGTCCCCTTAACCTAGTCCGCGTGAGTGTATCCTTCGTCACGGGTGAATTTATCTTCGGAGCTCCTTAAGGGGAAAATGTTCTAAAAACCCGGTTACCCTAATACAGACTCGAGTTGACTTTCGTCAACCAGAGCTGCCTCCCTCACAGACTCGAGTATGCCTGATTCCACAGACTAGGGTGCCAGTGATAGCTACACCGTAGCTGCCTTGGAATCAGAACAATACCAGAGCTGCCTTTTACAGACTTGAGTTGCAAGTTTGCGTACAGACTAGGGTGCCAGTGAAAGCTGCACCGTAGCTGCCTTGCTCGCTTACAACCAAAGCTGCCGCTAGCTATCAATGAATTTAAGTTCTGAAATTTGTTAAGAATGATTAATTGCAAACAGGAAAAGAATGATGGCACACAAGGAACAATTCGATTTACCTTATTATGCCGCTGTCGGCAATTCTATTTTAATATCAGGAATAAAAATACTATTTACAAAAATGATAAAGTAACAGAAATTATAATCCTTAAACATTTATGAATATTAAATGTTTTCGTTGAGTTTTATTTTTCTAATCTAATTCTCTCTATTTTTTTGATTTTCTAATCTATTTCGCTTTACTTGTCGTTTCCGTGTTTTCTATGTTTTTTTCTCTCTAGGTTTGAACAATTGCTGCTATAGCTAATTTTCGTTTCTAAATTGAGGTTATGTTTTTTTGGAAGTCAAGTGCCGCTTTGGCTAAATGCTGGAATTTTGTTTTTTTTTTGTTTTACTAGTCAAGTGCCGCTTTGGCTAAATGCTAAATTTTTTATGTATCTTTTTGATTTTATCTGATTCTAATAATGTTGAAATAATGATTTTAAATTTAGAAAGTGAGTTTACGAATAAGAGAAATTCACGAGTCGCCACGGCCGCTTTGGCTCGAGTACGCTCTTTCTCTGAAGCTAAGTTATTGAGAGTCACACTGCCGCTCTGGCTAGTGTGCTCGAGATAGAATGTCTGTGAGTCGCAAAGGCCGCTTTGGCTCAAATACGCTGCCGACCGTCGGTCTGCCGCTCTTTTATAGGAGTTATGACGTCACGTCAGGGTCTTCCGATGCGCCGTCGTAGTGCGCGTTGGCCAGTTGCTGCCTCGTGTGTTCGTGTGTTGCACGGCTGTGTGCGTGCCGTTTTGATGTGTGCGTGTCGGCTATATGGCACAGCCGAACACGTTACAATACATAAGTGGAGAGATATACCTGTGATTATTTTAGCCATTCGAGTGACCTTGAAAGGGAACTTATTTTCTCGTCCCGCCCAATTAAATTCCATTGCCACTCTATTTGTAATTGCAAATTTCAGAATATTCATCACTCCTTGCCAAACGCTGACACCTCCGATAGCAGCAAGTCGATTTGTCTACGGATGCGGAAATAATGGGAAAAAAGTTTACCGGAGTGTATTTGTCATATTGTTTTTCACAACTTTTTTGAAAATTAATATTAAAATCTCTACTAAATTGGGGGGTATACCCACCTTGAAAATAATTTTTTTCAAATTACTGCTATGCTGTGAGAAAACATTTTAGTGACTCAGTTTTCTATAATTGATTAGTGCTATTTTGATACATGGTTCAAGATTTTTCCAGAACTTATGTCCCCCACTGAACATAAATTCAGTCCATCGGAAGAGGAAGCAGTTGTTGTAGAGTATAGGTTGCTGCGTTGGATGAAATTTCTTCAATTTTGGAGGAAATATTCTGTATGAATGTGATTTTGGACCAAACCAATAATATCACATGAATTCAATTTTTAGACATAGAAATATTATTGGTTCGGCCCGAAATAATATTCATACAGAATATTCCCTTCAAAGTTGAAAGAATTTCATCCAACGCAGCAACCCATACCCTATGACAACTGCTTTTTCTTCGATGGACTGAATTTATGTTCAGCGGAGGACATAAAATCTGCAAAAATCACGAAAATAGCACTAATCAACTGTAGAAAAACTGAGTCTCCAAAATGTTTTCTGACAGTGTAGCAGTGATTTAAAAAAAATTATTCCCAAGTTGGGTATACCCCCGTAAAAGGAGCAAAAAAAAAAAAGTAAGTTACATCATAAGTAATTATAAGTTCTTACAAAATAAGTTTCGTAGACTTCATTTTTAAGACGGTTATCGAAATTTCGGAAATCTGCAATCGTTTGGATCGGAAGAGAAGGGAATTCATCAGGTCTGACTGCAGTTTCTACACTTCCAAATTGAGCTGCTCTTGCCAATTGACTCAAAGAAACATTAATCTGTGAGATCTCAGTGATCAAAGTCTTGAATTGAGTCAAAACTTCTACTTGAAACTTTTCCGGCGACAAAATTTTGGGGGGAACAACTTCTACTTGAAATTCTTCCTGCGACAAAATGTCTGATCTCGAATAGTTAGGTGAAGTTGTTATGGAGATAGATGATGAGCTTCGTCTTTGAAATCTTTCCCCGGTGGAGCGATCAGATCTTGGCGAAGGATAATTTGTGACACGCAAATCTTTTAGTCCTTCATTAGTGATACTCCGTGGAAAAAATGTTGATGAAGTTGTAGGTGAGTTCATTGTACTAGGAGCTTCCAGTCTTCTGTGAGTAACACTCTTCGGAGTAGATGCTGTAGTTGTAAGTAAGTTCACCGAACTAAGAGCTCCTAGTCCTTGGATACTCTTTGGAAAAGATGGTGATGAAGTTGAAGGTAAATTTTTTGAACCGGAAGCTAGTAATTCCGTGTTAGTTATATTTTTTAGAATAGTTGGAGATTTGTGGGAAGAGTGATTCGATTGTACGATTGATGATCCACGATTCTTTTCAATTGTAAATCCGTCATTGATTGTCGGAAATTCAATGTTATCTTCAACCAAAGTCTCATTTTCCTTTCCATCGGTATCAGTTGACGCACTACTAGAAGATGAATTTTGTTGTGTTTTTTTTTATGAAGATCGTGGCTTACTGGGTCAAGATTTTTTATGTTCGTGGCGCTTGCTTTTATGTTTCCGTTTGAGATTTTTATTTTCCGAATGATTTTTGGTAGCTGGTTCTGATAGATCATCGCCGTCTGTTGCGATTTCTTGTTCATATGATGGTTGATCAGTTATCATTTTAAGCGCTATAGCACTGCCGCCACTCTCAGTGGTACTTTGCTCAAGGAGTTCATTTAGATTTCTCTGGAGAGAATCGTGGTCTTCTGAAAAAATATTATTATCATATGTTAATATAAGAGGTTTAAAATCAAAGTGGTGAATCGAAAAATCGCCATTACAGGGATATGATGGTCTCTGCTTCCATTTCAAAAACGCAATTTATTAATTTTTGTAACGTGTAAATTTCAAATTTTTTACAATCAAAAAATCTATCACATTTACTATGAAGAACTACAAATTGTGTTTGAAAGTGATAATGAACGAATATAATATTACAATCGGACACTTGTCAAGAAAGTAATTCATCGACTAACTGCGTCTTTGATGCCAAAAAGGCATACTCGGTATATATAGATCTATCTTAAAAGCCAAAGAAGCATCAAACATCTTGTTTCCGGCCAATCGCATCAGAATAACTTGAAATGGATATTTTGAGAAAAAAAAAAGAAATCAAGACCCAAAAGGCATATAATTATACATATGCCTTTCTGGTTTGAGCATGGCGAGAATGGCATAAGGGATGCGTCATCTTCGATCAACTATAATAAAAAATCTACGTAACTTTGATAGATATTGCAGTCAAGTCAACAATCTCATTTTTATCAAAGAATCAATGTGCCAAAATGTCGCTACGAATTATTATACATTTCGCATGAGCAAGTTATAATATATGATGAAAGTGAAATATCTTACTCGATGTTTTCAACACCCTATGAACTTTATACTTCGGCCATTTTTTATTGTACGGCGAATTTTCCTGTACGAGCTTGACAAGCTCATTTCCAGTTCTTACTCGGGGCCAGTAACATATTTTGTTATTGTCATGTAGCCAAATTATTGGCACTACCGCATACTCTTTTTCACTGCCTTTCAAAAATTCTGCGATTGCATACATTTCGAGGAATCTGAAACAGTTCGATTTAAAATTAATTCAATTTGCTTTACATTTTCGATTGGTATTTATGTGACAATCATCCATTGACACTCTTCGTTGATTGTGTACTGATAAAAATGATCAGATTTTCAATATTTTTTACAAGTATTAGAAAATTCATATTAACTAATTCATGTGTAGCGCACCTGTTCTAATGCATAGCTCGGATGCTTCGAAGTTATCTTTTTCAATATTCCGATGACGAAAACTTGATAGATACGTTATATATTCATGAATATACAGCTATATTTATTTTCAACTTTTTACTGATTTGTGTCTTTAATTTATTCGACAAAGCGTTGCAAGAGTCCTCAGAATTTACTCAGTTATCGTAAATAAGTTCAAAAAACATTGGGAAAACATAAATATTTCTATCTATAGCCAGATTGGTATACTACTACCTATTCGAAATAATGTAAGCCTAATGTAAATATCTTTTGGAGTAGAATCAGGAACTCATAATGGCACTATATATAGAATAGGGGTAAACTCATGGATTTCGAGAAATAATCAGATCGTTCGTGCTTAGGAGATACAAGTGAAAATGTATTCAAAATGGCGATTTGTAATGCAAGAAAGACATTCACTCTCGTATATTTCAAAGTCTGTTAAGACAGCTTGGCATGAGTAAAAGTGCAATAGAAAACAGAACCACAACTAGGTGATACGTCGCGAGAGTAAATATATTCCATTTTTTACCCAACGAATCAATGTTTCTCACATTTACACGTCGACATTATTGTTTTTGATGAAGAACGGAAAATACAGTGAAACCGTCTTTATGTGGTAGACATAAACATTTGTATGAGATATCATTAACGGCAAATGTTCTAGCATCACGAGATCCTCTTACAAAATATCGACGCCTCTTACGAAGACAGCCACGTTTGAAATGTCTTACGAAAACTGACACATTGAAATTTTTTCTGACGAAAAAAGACATAATTGAATTTTCACCGCGAAAAAGGTAACAAATCGCTTTTATTCGGCGAAGAAAGTCACTTGAAGTTTTTCACCGCGAAAAAGGTCACAAATCGTTTTTCACCACGAAAAAAGACGAGATAAAAAAAAAAAAAAATAAAAAAAAAAAAAAATAAAAAAAAAATAAATAAATAAATAAATAAAAATAAATTATCTTCCGCCTGAAAAATGAGTTTCTCTGAAACATGCTTTTTTTCGTGGCGAACATTTTAACGAATCAGTTTTCGGCGAGAGAATTGAGATGTGCGTGTTTTCGTGGTGAAAATCCAAACGCGACAGTTTTCGTCCGAACTTCTGAAATGAGGCTGTTTTCGTGGTTAGTCGAAATGTGTCAGTTTTCGTAAGACATTTCAAACGTGTCACTCTTCGTAAGAGGCGTCGATATATTCCCAATTTAGAAGAAGGAAGGGGTCGCTCATATAAGTCTAGCAAATAATTGAAGGGCATCCCGATACACCTATATTCGCCTGCGATAAAATTGATGGCACTTATTCTACAGATTTGCTTGTTTACTACAACGACGTTATCTGGGCTTTCAATAGGTTCGTTCGTTTTACAAATCGAGGGTTGCCCCGGATTGCCCCGAGCTGCCCTCTGTAGCGCCGGCCGTGTAAGTCAGTGCAACGGAAGTGAATGGCAGTGCAGTCCACCATGGTCCCGCGCACATTTTAAAACGAACATTCGCGAAAGTGCGCGTACGACCCCTGCGCAATTCCCTTTGGGCGGGCTAACTTCAGAATTTCAATTTTCGCGGTTAGCATGGAAGATTCTGAATCATCGTCGTTATCGTCATCTTCAACACTTTCACCCGGACAAGAATGGTTTATGGAAACATCCTCTGAGGATGAAGTAGAGCTGGACCATGGTGAGTACATTATTTACAATTCCTGTGCTGAATTTCAATTACAAATGATTTTGTGAATGAATGATATACCCTGCATAAAATGCGGGATAGATACGATACAGATTTATATGAATTCGGATACATGCATACGGTTTTTGATTAGGGATCGTACCCGAATTTTCATGAATTTGTATCGTGTCTATCCTGTATTTTATGCAGGGATGCACGGTCTATCAGACATTTGTTGCAGTACATATTATATTTTCAGATACAGGTATGCCTGCAATTGCCATAGAAAAACATATCGATGGCTCCTATCGAAAAGAGCGTAACTCAGCAGTTCAGGAAAGAAAAGCGTAACTCGGCGAAGCAGTTAAGAAAGGCGTATGTCCCCTGTGACGCCCTATGACAAATGCCTTTCTTAACTGTTTTGTCGAGTTACGCTTTTCTTTCCTGCACTGCTGAGTTACGCTCTTTTCGACAGGAGCCATCGATATGGCCGTAGGGGTCGTCGATTTACAAATGGAAAAAAAATGCACCTTAAGACCATATTATGCACCTTATACCTTTATTTATTGCTTCGTACCATATATTATTTTAGCGAACTAATTCTGCAATTCAAGTAAATGTTTCAATTTGTCAGGAAAAAGTAAGAGCATGGAAGATTCTGAATCTTCATCATCATCTTCAGTATTTTCACTCGGACAAGAATGGTTCATGGAAACATCCTCTGAGGATGAAGTAGAGCTGGATAGACGGATCTGTACATCCAACTTTACTGAAATAACGGTCGCTAATTATAATGATCGCGATTTTATTAGACATTTCCGACTATCACGTTGTGCATCAGAAGATTTGATATCAAAATTCGCTAAATCCAATCAGTACCTGAAGTTGGAGCATGGTGAATACATTATTTTCAATTCCTGTGCTGAATTTCAAGAACGAATGATTTTGTGAATGAATGATGTATATTGTATCTGCAGATACAGGTATGCTTCCAATTGCCATAGAAAAACACATTTACCTGTTTTTATGGTTTGTGGGCCATGAGGCTGTATCGTACAGGGATATGGCAGATCGATTCGACCTATCACTAAGTTCTGTCTTTGAAGTAATCACCCGAGTAGCAGAATTCCTAGGAGATATTGCTCAAGACTACATTAAATGGCCTACAGAGAACGAAATGGAAGTCACAAAGCAATATTTCCTACAGAAAAATGGTTTTCCAAATATCATTGGGTGTATAGATGGAACGCATTTGAGAATTGATCGTCCAATAGCAAGCTCAGAAAGCTACTACAACCGGAAGGAATATTTTTCACTCCAAATGCAGATCGTATGTGATCATAAATGTAAGATCTTGGATTTTGATGCTGGCTATCCAGGTTCAGTGCACGATGCTAGAGTTTTCAAAAACTCATCGCTAGCCATGAAACTGAAGACTCCAGGACTTCGTACGTGCAACTTTCACATTTTTAAGATAAAGATCTTGATAAAGATTATGTTTTCAGCTGGTTGGTTACTTGGCGATAGCGCGTACCCTTGTTTGCCTACGTTGATGACTCCGTATAAGGACAATGGCCATTTGACACGAAAGCAGACCAATTATAACGTGATGTCAAAATGCCGAATACAAATCGAACACACAATAGGCATTCTGAAACAACGGTATGAAGTATGCAATATGCAAAGCTGTAGATGCAATCCAAATACATTTTTTCAAATAATGCATCTCTCAAAAATATTTGTGACAGAATCATTTTTGTGTTACAGTAAGGACAAAGTTATATTGTAATTAAGTGATAGTTCTTGTACATTGGTTATAGGTTTAGACTGCTATACCACGTTAAGCTGATTTCGCCGATGAGACGTCTAAAAATAATTCGGGCATGTTGTGTACTGCATAATATGTGCAATATGGATGTGAATAAATTCCTGGAAGCACCTCTAGCAGAGGAACCTGTTCAGCTTGCTGCAAATGAATTCAACGACGAGATATGCAATGATTTTCCATCTGGCTTTGCGATTCGCAATCAGCTATGCGAAGATTTGCAATTAAATTAAATTAGCTCTGGATTGCGGCGACAAGTCTCCACATATCTCCTTTTTATATGGGGTAATTTTTTTTCATTTCCAACGCACTTTCTGAAAAAAAAATTGAAAAACTTTAAAAAAAAACTTTTAAAAACTTTTTGATGCTTTTTCGGCCATTCTTAGTCAAACAATGCGTTTTTCGTTCAATGGAACACTTTTGATTTTTTTCAAAAAAATTCACAAAATTCTACGTTAAAAAACAAAATTTTTGAGCCATAACTCAAGATGGGCTTCAAATAACTTCTAGTAAAAAAAATTAATAAACAATTTTTTTTATGTAATTCTGATTTATTTATTTTCATTTTGAGTTGTTCCAAATTCCGCGGTACCTGGAAGGGTCGTATTCGACCAGCACGGTGCGGTCATACAAAATCTAATAATAATAAAAATACATATGTACCTACCTACCAACGTACACTCGCTCTAACTAACCACCGCGCATAGCAGTCGACCTTACACTCAACCCGAGTCACTGATTTTTTTTTTTTTTTCTTCCTTTGGCTTATCTTCTATTCAGAATGTAGCCGACCTGGTCACTGATCTCTATACTACACTGGATGGCGTATCCCGTGTAAAATTGTTGTGCCGAATTGAAGCTGTGTGGCAGCCATATTACTTGTAGTAGATTTGTCAATTTGAGCGGCAGATTCAAATAATGATATAGAAATTTCTGTTGAAAGCGATGTAACTTGGGAGATTATTTTTCCGACCCAAATATCGACCAATAGAATTGCACCATTCGACGTCACGTGGTACAACCTACATGGTATTATACTGATAATTTTTTGAAAATTTTCTCTGGTAGTTGCTATATATAAACATGTTGTAAACAAAACATGATCCAGTCAAATTAACCACACGTCAAACTGACAGGTTGAATTCAATTGTGAAAATTGGAGATTTTGCATGAAAATGAGTCGATTTGGAGTTTGTTAAGGGAGCTTTCCAGTGTGACAGCCCGAAAAATCGCTGTTTTTCGCGATTTTTTTTTTTTAAAGAAAAAATAATCTAATCGGTCTGGTTTTTTTTTTGTATATTAATTGGGTATTGAAGAATACAAAACAATTTTTTAAAGATCGATTTATTTATTTATTAATATCTATAAAAAATGATGAAACAATTGTTGCAGAAAATGCACTTGGATGTGGTGTCCACGTTGGGGGTCACAATTTTGATCTGAAACAAAAAACACAAAAAGATTATTGATCGGTATATAATTGGCTTTCGTGCTATGGAGGCTTTTTTTTTTTTGCAAAAATGGCGCCGGTTTGAACGAAAAGTATCGATTTTAGCATTTTTTTTTGGCAGTTTTTTTTACAAAAAAATAGGAAGATGTCAAAAAAAAAAAAAAAGCCTCCATAGCACGAAAGCCAATTATATACCGATCAATAATCTTTTTGTGTTTTTTGTTTCAGATCAAAATTGTGACCCCCAACGTGGACACCACATCCAAGTGCATTTTCTGCAACAATTGTTTCATCATTTTTATAGATATTAATTAATAAATAAATCGATCTTTAAAAAATTGTTTTGTTTTCTTCAATACCCAATTAATATACAAAAAAAAAACCGGACCGATTAGATTATTTTTTCTTTAAAAAAAAAAATCGCGAAAAACAGCGATTTTTTGGGCTGTCACACTGGAAAGCTCCCTTAACTGTACATTTCGTCTCATGGTGCAATTCCACCGGCCGACACTTGGGACGGAAAAATAATCAAACGAATACCACACGAGCTTCAAAATTATCTGGCATTTCCCTCAAGGTTCCCTGCAAACAAATAAAATCGTCAAGCCTTTCAGGAAAAATCACTCGCGCTTCGCGCTCGTGATTTTTTAACCTGAAAAACTTGACTCCTTCATTTGTTTGCAACGAACCTATCGGGAAATACCCGATAACCCCGAAGCTCTTGTGGTATTATAAGTGAAAATCTAATATTACTATAAGAATTCTCTATTGAAAACGTTAAGGTGAAGTTGTAATTCCATTTTTAGTAAATATAGTGAGTACTGAAAATAATCTTCATACGAAAACTGCATAATAAACACATGTGACACAGTAATTTGTAAAATCGTTGTATTAACAAAAATAACATCACAAATTGATAGGATTTCTTCAAAATTTATAATATCCTAAAAAAAAATTGATAAGTATTCAGAAGTTCCAATAAAATATTGATCAAGTCGATTACGATCATGTGACGTATGCATACATATATGTATGACCAAAAAAGGGTATAAAAGAGTGGTATATAATTTATTATGTACAATTGTAAATAAAGGTATTTGGTAACTTATTATGAAAAAGGCATTTGAATACATATCTAGAAATCTACAATATCAATTCCAAATGAATTATAGGCAGAAAAGAAGTAAACATAACCTCTCGGCTGTACACATAGATCTCTACTTATACTATTATGAAGTGTCCTGCCTTCCACCCCACCTTTTTTTTCGCAATATGTGCAAGCTAAGACCATTGCCACTATTTCCACTTAGTACTAAGAATAATTTCACACTTACGAATGTCTTAGATTATTTCTACGAGCACGACTTCATGGGTGAATTGTTGATAAAGTTAATTGTTGAATTTATTTGAATATAAGTAATGCAGCGCCACCAGCGTCGGTAGATCACACTAGTACGCTAACAAATAGGCAAGTAAGCAGAGTGCGTAGTGAGACGCCGAATGGTAAGGTCCGGAAGGGACGTGTTTTGATAATTATCGTTAATCGTAGCTAAAGTATCTGGAAGAAGTTATTGATATAAGTTATCGTATCGAAAAGTAATAAAAGCAATTCGAATCGTTTAAGTCAAAGAAAGCTGTAAATAATTCATCATTCCTCTACTCCCTCTGATTCTAACCACGAGGCGCGAGCAATATGGCGACAAACGGCGCAGATGTTGGAAAAATGATGGCCGCGATGGTATCAATCTTACAACAGAATTCGCAAATATTAAAAGAGATGCAACAGGAGCGAAGAAATAGACAAGGGACTGTGCAATATCAGGTTATGCCTAACCTGTCCAGCTCAATTGACGATTTTGAAGGAACAGAGCATCCAGCAGAAGCACAAGCATGGCTTAAACAAATAGAGACAACAGCTACCTTGCACAAGTGGACCAGTGCAATAGCGTTACAATAACGATAACAATAATAGTATAACGACAACTTTTATTAACAGTACCAACCGCATTGACCTCTACAGCAATAAATTAATAATTTATAAAATATGTATATACGAAAAACTAGGCAGTTAATCATCTGTGTCTGCAAGCTCAAATTTAAAGTTTGGGTAACGAGTTTTGTACTTTAATGCTTTTAGTTTTAACTCAGCCCGCTTCATTTCCAAGTATTCATTTCTCTGTGCAAAATTTTCTGCATGTCTTCTTTCCCGTGCTTCTCTATCAGATTCACGAGGAATCAATACATTTCTTTTAAGACCTTTCGACTTCTTTGTTGGCGGCTCCTTGTTCTCATCGTTCAGAATGCTGACACCTTTTTTCAGACTTTTGCTGTTTATTTATAATAATGAGACACATAATATCAAGTACAATTACAGAGATATTCCGTTTTAGCTCAACACTAATTCTCACCGACTCTGTGGTTCTAGACCATCTTCATCTGAAATTGCAGTCGTATCAACTACTTCTGAAGTCTCGCGAAACGTTACTGTGTCTACCTTGTTACCTATTTTTTTTTACACAGGGTGGTAGATCTTTTTTTGCCTTATTTTCGAATGCCCAATTTGGCCCAATCAGAACCTCTGGTCTTATGGCGTGGGCTTTTCCAAAAATTTCTTCCAACTGACTGTATAGATTAATTTAAAAGGTGTATTTTTGAATAGCACTCAAGGGCGTTGACTAGGCCTCGCCGAACGCACGCTTGGCGACTCGCAGAACCTTCCTACTCATTTCCTCATTTTCGAAGATAAAGGATAGATCTTTGTCACCTCTTTTGCCGAATTTTAGATTTCGCTATCAGCTTCGCGAAAAACCAACTTGAAAGTGAGGATCTTTGAGATGAGAAACAACGAATAGTGAATTTTTTTTTTGAAATTCAGCAAAGAAGGGGACAGATCCATCCTCTATCTACAAAATGACTTTAAAAAAATCTTATCATCTCAAAAAATAACGAAATGAGAAGGAAAGTCACGAGGCATGAAACAGCAAACTTTCGCGTTGTATAAGGGGCGGGGCGTACGACCGTCTCCGTCATTCACTCACGCTCTCCAGTGAGGCTCTCTCTCTTGGCTCTGTCGCGCGGAAAGCCGAAGAGCCCGCGCTTTCTATAGCTAGTCAAAGCCCTTGAACTATATGTGATAATAGCTGCACTAGACCTAACATGGCGTTGTAATGTAATTTTCAATTTTTGTAAATATAGCCTCATCAGAATGAATCTTACCGTTCGTACGTTATATCTACTCTTCCACGCCCCGTTTGTTTCGGCCCTTTATTGTCAACCTTCTTCTTGAACTGCTGTTCAAAACTCTTAATTTTATTTTCAACTTGTACACCTGTATATTTATGGCCATATCTTTGCATGTGTACCGCTACTCTTTCATAAATTTGTTTTTTTTGTTAAAATCTTTCTGTCGTCGAACAACCTTTTGTATTTTGGATACACGCTCAACAGGTTTTTTATGGCATTGTCTGACCACAGATTACTGTTATTTAAATTTTCGTCAATTTCTTCGTCAATACTGTCAATTTGAGATTGGAAATGTTCGGAAATTGTATCAGGCTTTTCTTTTGGTTCTTGGTGACTTTCTAATGAATGCAGTTTTTTTCAGCATCTATATCATTCTCCGGGGTATTTTCTAAATATTCTACAGTGCCCAACGGTAAACTTGTAGAGCTACCTAAAGAACGTATAATAATGTTAAATCAAACCACTTTATGAGCGTCGTGTCATACCATAAACCATTAACCAAATCTGTGTTCGATCAATCGCTCCATGAATTCCAAGCTGTGTTTTCAATTCATAGAGCCAATGTAAATTTGCAATATGGGAAATGGGAAAGGATATAATAAAAAACAATACTTTTATACTATCATTTTTCAAATATTTTTATTCTCGAGTACTCTATAGAAGTGATAAAACGTTTGCAAAGTATATTCAAAATAATTTTTAACCGCGCAGCGCCTACATGCTTACTCACCTGCGTTCTGTGATTTGATGTACACCCATCTTCCATCGAGCTCTAAGTTTCCCGAATCTGCGTGATCTTTTAAACAATGATGGGTATACACGCATTCAATTTCGCCAATTCGGTGTCCGCATTCTCCACAGTTGAAGATGTCCTATAAATTATATTTAATAGTAGCCTGCAGTTAAAATTTCCATACAGGCTCGATACACAAATTGAAGAATTCAATTAACAAATATTTAGAAGCTTGTAAGGTAAAGGGCCCCATTATGAGACAATGTCCATATTCATGATACACAACTGAATTATGCGATAAATAAAAAAAAAAAGATCAAGTAAACTTGAATATAAAGATTATAATAAGTGCGTACTTTACTAAGTTTCTAAGCTGATACATTAATTTTGTAATTTATTTAATAGATATAATTGAAAAAATATTCATAATTGCTTGGTTCATAATCTGCACTCAAACTGACATCTAAAAGGAGTGAAACAGCGATGACTAGCCAATTTTTTAGCCTGGTCAAAAAACATTGTTTTTGCGACTTTTATACGCATGTTATATATTAATTAGAAGCTAATGAATAGTAAATTTAGTAAGTATAAGTATTTTTAAGTTATTTATAACAAAAGTATTTAATTTTTGAGTGTCTCATAATACGTCCATAAACTGTCCATATAACCGGGATTATCAGCAAGGTATGTAACTTTCACGTGTTGTTTTGGTTTCATTAATAAAAAATTAAAATTTTTAGGACTTGGCGACAATCAAGAGAATATTTGTAAATCACTTGATGGACAAAGTTCGAGTGTAAAGAAAACTTCTCCAAAAGCTGTAGAAAAAGGTAAGTAATGTGATTTTTTTTTTAGTTTAGAGAATAATTATTTATTAAAAAACTATTTAATGAAATTTTTGCGATCTTTAATCTTAGATAATTCGCCTAAAAAGCCATTCAAAGAGATATTTACGTTACCTGTCGAATATTTACCGAAAAAAAAGGTCTCGAGTATTTAAAAAGGTCTTTGTGATAATTTCTCGTTTAAACTGTGAAAATATTCTAATTTACTGTTTTTAAAACATTTATATTACTAATTTTATATAAAAAATGATCTCATATTAATAAAAAAATAATATAAAAATCGCTTTACTTATTTCTCAGCTGTCTCATAAATAGGGACCTCTTTCATGAGACATCAAGGTCATACGTCTTTAAACTGTCTCATAAAAGGGGACATAAAGGCTGTTTGCAAAAATTGTTTATTTTTATTTATTTTTCAGTTAAAATTGAGTTTAAATATATAATACCAGTCCAATAATCATAGAGAAATTGTATAATACCATTCAAATGGTATTTTTCTCTTAAATACACTTTCAAGCAGTGAAAATGTTCGACGTACCTTAAAACATGTCTCATAATCGGGCCCTTTACCTTATGATTTATTTTATATTTTTTTTTTCTACAAAAACGACGATTTTCTCCGAAAAACTACTAAAATCTACAATTTTCGTAAAAAACCACGAATATCTACAACTTTTTGAGGGAAACTACGAATATATACAATTTTTTTTATCGAAAACTACAAAACTGCCGAATTTTCGTAAAAATTAGTTACAATTCGTAAGAATAGAAATTTTCAATAGGGGACTCACGAAGTAGATTGTAAATAGCAGTCAACGTAAATAGCCAGTGTTAAAAAAATATTGTATGTATACTTACATTTGATTTTTCCCGCGACATAGCAGCCTTTTTAACCTCGAACAACAACGAACGACACTCGTTACAACTACACGAACAGTGGGATGGTGCGGCTTGGTGTAGCACGGAACAGTCTAGAGACTTCTAAAACGAACATTTGCTAGTAGCATTTCCGGATAAACGAACACGTAAAGGGAGGTGTAAAGGGTAGCTCGGGGCAATCCGGTGCAATCCGGGGCAACCCTCGATTTGTAAAACGAACGAACCTAATGGAAATCCAAAAATCCTTAGTTACCAAAGATTTGCATTGGAATGAACTGGAATCGTGTCCTGTGTATTCGATATTCGGAATATACTCAGTACTGTCGGCTTTCACGCGAGTTACTATTAGAGATTCTTCCTTCAAACGATTGCGAATTTGTGACAATGGCTTATTTTTGGAGCGGATCCGTCTTTTCAATTGGCCGATGTGATTTTCGTACGGAAAACAACTATAATCTTCCAAGGTTCCATACACGGATACATCATCACAAATGTGAAGGAGAGAATGTACATTATAAGTAACGAATTCCAGGCCGTACAGCTCTGCTGATTCGGAGACGAAATCTGACAAGCATTTTCTTGCTAATTCCAAATACCGAACGATTAGAATCTTATTACTTAAGATGAAAGCAGCAGCATGAAATGGTATAAAGTGGGAATACTGTGCTGTGTTTAAAACGTTGTACATTAAAATTGGACCAGTGTAAAGCAGGAAAAGTCTAAATTCAGTGGCTTTCCAGCGGTCTATATCTGAAAATCCTCGAGACTTGCGACCGAAATCGTTCGGAATATGGTCTTTCAATGTCTGCGACAATTTGTCGACTGAGTTTTGGATGGCTACCTTAGACAATCGGAATGTACGTATTCCAGCCAGCCAACACTTTTTTATTAATCTTTTCATCACGCCGAGATAAAGTAAATGCATAGGATCTAATACAAACTGTGATACAAGCTGAATTATGCGTAGTAAAGGTGACTTAGGTTCTTTTATGTGCTTAGATGGTTTCTCAGAATGGAAATGTTCGTCTTTTCTTTGACCGTATTTCTTGTTAGTTATAGGGTAGAATAGATTATGATTTACTTTAATCGCTTTTTGCTTACATCTTTCACATCCGTGAAAGCTTGTATGTGAAGATATCGATTTCAAGAGTGCTCTCGCGGGCGCGTCACAGGAGAAGCATCTAATATTGACACGAAAACACTTATCATTGTAAATGAACCCTTTATCTTGTAATGCTTCTATTTCTTCGATAAAGTTTTTGAGATACAAATCTAATGGTTTTGGTTTATCCGTACCATAAAAAATTGCTATAGCAAATGGTCGATTGTCCTTCAGAGACGTGCTTCTTGCTAGGATAGGCCAAAACTGGCTTTTACTACTTTTAAATATGGGTAAGCCGTCGATATTACAATCGATTAATATATGAGTGACGTCGTGCAAAGCTTTGTCAATTTCGTATTGTAATTTTCGTACAAGACCCGCTTCTACTCCAAAATATATCACTGTCCCAGTCTCTAAATCGATAGTTTCTCTAGATTTTGGCGTTCCTAACAATGTCTTAACTGACTGCGGTAAAAAAGGAAATTTCGGCCGTATCAGATTGATTATTTCTTGCATTGTTGTCTGACTTGTATTATTCATATATGCTATCCTGCGTAATTCGTTAATGAAGACATCATTTTCATTTTCAAGGACTGCCTCTGGAACTTTCGTAGTTTGCTCTGAGTCCCTATCGAAACTCAAGTTGTCATCGTCAGCGATATAATAGGATCCAGTGACTGAATCTATGCCTTCTTCATTAGAAGCAGTCTCGTTTTCAGGGTGTAAATCCAACTGGCGTTGAACTTCATGATTTGATACGTCTGCGTTGGTGTTTATTGAGTAAGATTGGAGGATCTGCTGACGATGTATGCGGCGTATATATTTGTGAGTGTACACTTTACTACTCAAACGAGACATTCCTTGGTACAAAAAAGAATATGAAACTAATAACTATTAAAATAATACCAGTGCCAAAGCAAAATTAGAGTCAAAGTCATCGCACTCAGAATTTCCTCGCGAACGTATGAAATAAAAGGATCAAATTCATGTAAATGTAGCGCTATGAAAAAAAAAGTTGAATTTACCAAGTTTAGTTTCCGTTAATTGAACAAAATTCTTAATACTCGAATAAACTGTATATCGAGTTTATATGATCCAAAAGAATTGATAGAACTTCACCAAAATAACAGATCTTTTAGTTTACTGAATTCATTTATTGAAGCGAAGTCGATCCTTTCAGAAGACGTTTAATTTCGATGAAAAATTTTCCTCTGCGGGATCGCGTATTGACATCCTTCGGTCCGATACCATAAGAGTTGTTCGTGTTCAATATAAATTTGCTATTGTAAGTAAACTTACCAATCAAAATGAACTCGTGCCCTTGATTATCAGTCAACTCTTCCCCTCCACTTTATTGTGGACGAATCCAAAAAGTGGTGTCTGTATTTCTAAGTGCAGTGGAACCAATTACCTAGGAAGCGAATGATCGGTGAGGTTAAGATACCTACAGCGATTCTTGATTTTTAATCGTCACATGACCAAAATACACGTGGAATTTTTTTTTTTTTTTTTGTAGTGCCGTATAACATTTCATTTGCTTTACAGCCAAAGAACTTATTTCAAAATGAGCGACTCATTTACTATATAGGGGCCACCTTACCGAAATTGATGACATTGAAATAAATTACCAAATTCCTCCTTCTCAGTAATTTCATATACAAGAGACTGTGACAAAGTAGGTTGGCCAAGGAAAAAATATAAGCAATATTATGCGTATAATAATATTCTATTCATACGTCGGTAATCGTGATTTATTGATTGTGAATAAATGCTACATCGACTCAAACATGTTTCAAATTTTTGTTTGTTTTTTTATCCCCAAATTTTAGGAAGCTACCTCACTTTTCCCTGGATACCCCACTTCGGTCTTGTCTTCTCTACATAGACGACCCTTCGCCTTTAACAAGATAATGATATTTCGGAAAACAACAAAATTATTTAATTATAACAACATACCTATATAATTCAATTATATAATCTTTTCCCTATCAAAATGATCCTTCCTCCTCTCAAAATTACTGTTGGCATCATTCATCAGTCGATTAAACGCTGAAGAAGAAAATTTTTGCCCCATTTGGGGCTTGTGCATAGTCACCATAAATGACTCGGGATGACCTCAACGACATATTTCAAGAACAGCAATGAGGAGGGTCCCAGTCTGAATAATTACTAAGAATGATTCTAGAAATCAGTTCTGCTATGGAAGAAGATTGATTTTAACATAAAATGCTTTAATTCAACATAAACATCTCATAGTCAGTATATCAATCATATCAACATTATAGTCCCGCAATATGACGACGCGAGAGAAACCAGATTATGAAAAGAGGAAGTAAAGAGAACCTACGGTCTGTGGTATAGTTAGTTAACAGCGAAATGTTAAGTTAAATTCAAAAAATATACTATCATTCTCGAATATAATCTTCACCGACTAGAGTGACCTGATAGAAAAATCTCAAGAATTTATTTATCGACCCCTTTCGGATGACAGTATTATGTCGCAGAATCATTGCGAAAAAATCACAAAAACTAAAACAAAGGGTCGTGTCCGCCAAAAATAGTTTTTTGCAAGAATCTCAATAGATCTACGTGTTTTCATCAATTTTGTGGCGAATCTGTAAGAACGGGAAAATGGCGGATACGACCTTCTGGCTTCAATTTAACCATTTTTTTCCAGAAATAAAAGTCAGAAGGTCATATGTACTTGCACATACAACCTTCTGCTGTTAATTTTCGATCTTTTCAATTTCAATTCATCTACACGTTATTGTTAATTATCGGATGAGGAGTGAAATCAGGCGAAAATCATTATATCGATGTAACAACGTATACAGCTACAATGTATAGCTGATTGTGTTACTTCACGCTGGAATATTATGTCACATATTTTGAGTAATATCGAAGCCTACAGACGAATCGCAGAAGAAGCGCAATTCTATGTGTAATTAAGAATGTAATTAAGAAAACTTTTTTGATCTTTGCCGACGTGGTTTGGAAAGTACGGTTTCGCGAAGTTGTGAGCAATCAAACAGAATATATACTTTCAAAGCTACATTGTTAAAATTGATGAAGATAACATTTTTTAGGTATTCATGTCCTGAATTACATATAGAATTGGGCCATTCAGCCCTTTTTGCCTTTTGTCCGTAAGCGTCATATTAGTTGAAATAACGTGACATCGCGAACGCGATTACATCGATCCCGTAAAATATGTAAAATGAAGCTAGGTATTCAACCAAAATACTCATGAACAAAATGTCCCCATCGTTCGAATAAAATATGTACGCATTTAATATGTCGTGTGATTCTTACCGTATATATTGAGTATAATACACGTATAATACATATATTTCACGTATTATATTATATACATTGGTTCAACGATCTTTGAAGTAGGTAGTGACACAGGGTAATTTCAATTACTATATTTCGGAAGACGAACAAGTAATAAGTTCTTTTTTATTTTTTCTTAATACTTATTAACTTATTAACTTATTAAGAAAAAATAAAAAAGAACTTATTACTTGTTCGTCTTCCGAAATATAGTAATTGAAATTACCCTGTGTTACTACATACTTCAAAGATCGTTGAGCCAATGTATATAATATAATACGTGAAATATATGTATTATACGTGTATTATACTCAATATATACGGTAAGAATCACACGACATATTATATGCGTACATATTTTATTCGAACGATGGGGATACCATATAATATACGTATTGCACGTATATGTCGTGACCGTTCAACCATAGATCGTATACATACAATATGTGTTCTTGGTTCGATTTATATAAAGATTTTCGAAATGACATTACGCTAAAACTCGGAAGCATTACTGATTTTTACGTCGAAAGAAAAAAAGGATTTTTTGTTCGTTCCCGAAAAAAAAAATCTAACCGCATTTATTTTGAAAAAACGGGTTTTTTTCAATTTTAATACACGTAATTAGGTACTTACTGAAAAAATTACTTGGAGGCTCCTCTGATGGTGCTACGACACACTTACACACTTACAAAAACACACTGTCAGTCGAATCCGCACGTGTTCTCCAAAGCATGCTCATGCCGCGAGTAAACGATGCTCTTCCTACCACCAAACCAACACCAGCGCGCACCGCGCGCGTGAGGCTCGTGCAGCTAGCCAGACCCGGCTACAGGCGACAAGAGGGCCTCAATACTTGAACCTATCGGTTAATTTCGACATCCTCTAGAGTGTTTCACTTTCATAAAATAAATTAATGAATAATATAAGTTGACTTGATGTTATTGAATGGCGGTAAAGAAGTATATTTACGTTACAATGAGACCGCAATTTTTAAAGTATTTCACCTTTTATGAAGCATACATTACGGGCCAGGGCCCAAACGTATGATAATTTAGATACAGCATTAAGTTGCGAGCGTGCGCGCGCAGGCGAGTGCGATGTTGGCAAAGTACACCTCACGTTAGCATTGCTGCGAACGCCCCAAGTGAGATATCAGTATGGAGATATACACAATACAATAATATCGAATATAAGATAAGATGCTACACTGCACCGATGGAAACGATTCATCTGATTTCGATAAATTCCAATTTTGTTTTATCTCCGCAATCGCCGCATGAAATTCAGTCCTCAGAAATGTTGAAAATCGTAATAATGCATAGGAAATCATATTGTTGTGTAGTTGAGATCGTAGAGAACTAGGCATTTAATGGAATAATTATGAAAATCTACCCTCTCTTCTTTTAAAAAACTACAATTGAAAAAGTACAAAATAAATCATTGTAGTTTTTGTAGAAATTTAAAAATGTACTAATACGAAAAAAAAACTACGAAATATCACCATCAGATAATCGGAAGAGGAAGAAAAAAGTTTTATAAAATTTTTCACTCGGAGTATGTACAGTCGGGGAACCGGATTCTGAAGCTCCTTATCCCGCGCTGAACGCAACTGGACATACACCTTTAATTTAATTGATGTTTAAGTTGGCATGAGATTAAAACGACATTAGCTCAACTGATAAGTTAGCGATCTGCTCTGCTTTTTTTCAGAGAATGTCAATTCGCATAACCTCTTGAATGCACAAGTGATTGAAAAATCTGTCACATCGGATAACCCCAAAATGCGCGTACATTTTTTCGAATTAGGTTGCTCCTAAAATGAACTAGTGCTCGTAAAGTGTTCATATCGTTGAGGGAGGGCCTTAATGAACCTCATATTATATTCTTTCATGAAACCGGATCGAATTTTAATCATTTTAAAGTGCTAGCTGAAATTAATAAAATCAGCCTGCGAAATTTTAAATTCAATCTTAAATATAGGAGGATTACGCACCAACGATGAATCGCAGGCTATTCAAAATTTGGCAATGTATTCAGAACACTTAGGCAAAGAATCCCAAGTATCGGATCTAATATCGGTCGTCTCGTTACTCAGAAAGCATAGTTAACATTTTTTATTTCAAAGTCTCTGCAGTTCATTGTCATAAGTGATTCGGAACATAGGTTTCATATGACAATAATATCTATACCGCACTTTGTGCTTAACATGTGTGTGAAGGGTATGCTCCGTTTGGGAAGCTAATTGGAATAAGAATTATATGCAAGGAGCAAACGGCGTTGTTAAAAATCTATGTCAGTAAATTGCA
This sequence comes from Rhogogaster chlorosoma, assembly GCA_944452935.1. NCBI lineage: Eukaryota > Metazoa > Arthropoda > Insecta > Hymenoptera > Tenthredinidae > Rhogogaster > Rhogogaster chlorosoma. The sequence goes on along the minus strand of OX101797.1, from coordinate 18,766,134 downwards.
TTCTGACGATCGGTAAAAATCGTCTCGGTTTCATGAAAGAATATAACATTAGCTTTTATTAGGGCCCTCCCTTGACCCTATGAACACTTTACGAGAACTAGGTTATTTTAGGAGCAACCGAATAGCTAGTTGAAGTTTGGAACGTTCTTCGAACGAAATCGAAAATTAATTTTTTCCATGCTTGAAATATTTTTTCAGGTTTTCTTTTCATGCCAGAAGTTCGTACAAAAATTAGGGAAAATTAGAAAAAATAGGCCTAGAAGTTACATCCGGTGGGCGCCGAACCGTCTATCGTTCAACATTTAATTCTGAGTTACGTGTTTTCAAACCGCAATGACGAGAAACGTTCATACAACCGAAACTTTTGTGTTACCTAGGTACTTGTTTTCTAACTGATACGGCGAGTTACGTTGTTTCTTTCAGGACATGTCGGCAATCACACATGCACACGCACACATACACATGGATTACTTGCAGACCGTATATATCGCTCTGCATGTTGGGTAATGCCAAAATGGTCTGAGATTACTCAAATGTCAATTACTCTGTTACAAGAATTCGCAAAAAATTGTCGGAAAATGGTTTCGAAAAAAGGTTTGAGGCTACAAAACCACTATGCTCAGTAGTATAGCAAGGGGGGTTCTGGACCAACGCGTGTTAGTGCACACGTACACGCGCACGCACACATGCGCGCGCCGTCCGTGTCCGTGTGAGGTCATCCCCACCCCGCGGATGATTTCGCAACACGCGAGGTCATCCCCACCTCGCAACACGCGGCAGGCCCGCGAGGTCATCCCCACTTCGCGGATGATTTCGCAACACGCGGCAGGCCCGCCCCTGATGATTTCGCAACACGCGGCAAGCCCCGCCCCCGGTCCAATCGCGTTTCTCCGTCCTCGCGTGTGATTTCGCAAGCTCCGTCCAATCGCGTATCTCCGTCCTCGCGGATGATTTTGCAACACGCGGCAAGCCCCGCCCCTTGATGATTTCGCAATCGCCACGTGCGCACCTCGCGCATGATTTCGCGGTATCGGTCAAGGCCCGACGCGGGTCCGATGTTTTCTGTCTGAATCGATGCGGGCCCGATGTTTGCCGTCTGGATCGATGCGAGCCCGATGTTTGCCGTCTGGATCGAGGCGGGTCCGATGTTTGCTGTCTGGATCGATGCGAGCCCGATGTACGCTTACCCGCGTTTCACGCGAGAGAGGCGTCGCGCTCTTACCGACGTCGAATAGACTCAGGATAGAAAAGTTTGAAGCAGATGTACGATAAACGTATTCGATACAAGTGTTTTATCAATAAAATGATATCGATACAGAGTTTAACGATAGTCAGCGCTCGCTCTTACCGACCGTCGATCGCGCTAAACTCTCGTATCTGAAAACGGCGCTAACCTGAAATTGAGTTTCTACTTTGAAATCAAAAAATTCTACGTGCTAAAATTACGGAAGTAGGAGAGTGAGGGGTAAATAAAGAGAGACGCTAAGAACGTACATGATAAATTATCGTTTAAAAGGTGTTTATTTAATAAAAATATATATCAGCCATAATACTACTTATAATACTAAATATAATAAACCTATAATTATAATAATACTAAATATATAAACCTATAATATAAATTGTAATAATATTATTATTGTTAAAAACTAATTATAATAATATTATAATAATACTAAATAAAATAAAATAAACTTATAATATAAATCGTAATAATAAACCTATAATATTATTAAAAACTAATAATAATATTATAATAATACTAAATAAAATAAACTTATAATATAAATCGTAATAAACCTATATTATAATAATACTGAATAAAATAAACTTATAATACAAATCGTAATAATAAACCTATAATACTAAATATAATATTAAATATAACACATATATACTAATCGCCTCGGTACCAATTATTTCTGAAAAATCAAAAAACAAGAGCTGGTTATACCATTACGATTCCTCAATGATGAATCATACGAATTATCAATGGTAAATCATACGAACCAATCTTGGGCGAAGACCCTGAAGAAATCCCGACCGTCCGCAGACCAGCCGGGATGGTCCCAATTATCGGCGGGATGTGGCTGCCCCCACATCCCCTCGATCATCCATCTGATGTTAAAAAAATCTGTGTGCTCCGGCAGATTTCCGTTTTCAAATAAATGATCTAAATCCGCCTTCTTCTTGCGGACCTCCGCCCTCGCCCGTCGCGTGTCTATGAAATCTGCGATCGGTACACATCGGCTGTGTACCTCACAATAGATGTTGAACTATATCAAAAAATAGTGAGTTTTAGACACATTTTCAAAAAGCAAAAAAAGCAAAAAAAAAAAAATCTGAAAAAGAATCTTCAACAAATTTGTAGAAACATATACGTACTTCAAATCCTTCTTTTACGAACTTGAGGTTCGATTTGATGGTCGGCGCGTTTCCGTTTTCAAATCTTGGTTTAGGAAAATGGGCATTTTCGCCCATTCGTGCCTTCGCCTCGCGTAATTCTTGGCGCGCCTTCCGCCGTTCTCTAAATCTGCCGACCGGCACACATCGCCCGCAGACTTCAACACAGCTTCTGAACTGTATCAAAAATAGTAAGTTTTAAGCACATTTTTCAAAAACAAAAAATAAAAAACAAAAACAAAATTCGAACAAAGAATCTTCAATAAATTTGTAGAAACATATACGTACTTCGAATCCTTCGGTTGAGAATTCCTCCCGATACTTTAGGTGAGCTTGTCGAACCATTGTTAAATGCACTTCTTACCACGTTGGTGTTTCAAAGCTAACTAGTCACCTCAGTGATCCCTACCATCTCTGAACCTCCGTACTGGCCCTTTTATGTTTGTGTTAGATATATAAATATTTTTGAGTATCGACACTCTACCCATATAAAATGAATGGGAACGCTCAAGTGTGCGTGACCACTTGAAAGTTTTTCGCCAGACACATACCCTCGATAGGTATGAGGTGATTGTGCGGGTAAAGTAATAAATAAAGGTTTTTGAAAGGACGACGAAGTCCGAGAAAACGGGATCTGGAAAAACTCACTTTGTCAGCGATGTCTGTTCGCCAGATTTTATACAACCGCGCGGTGCTGGTCGAGTGCGACCCTTTCAGGTACCGCGGGATTCGGAAAAACCCAAAAAGGTTCGCGGGTAGCGAAAACTGAAACTATGAACAAAAGCGAAAGTAGAGAAATATCTACAACTCTATTGTTTTGTATATATATATTGGATGTGTTTGTATATATGCAGTTATATTCAGTGTAGAGAATGCCTGTGTAGCGTGTGTAAATGTCTGTGTGTGTGAGTGGCATAGGCGTATGTGGAGACATCGTCGTCACAGTTAAATAATTCTACGAAGAAAACGAATGTAGAGCGAGGAAAAAAACTTACGCAATAAGTCCTTCAAGCGGGAAGCTTTCTGGAATCATGAGTCTTGCGATATAAAGCACGTACACATATTTTTGATTTCGATTCCTATAAAACGGCGTATTCATCGCATTTCTCAGTCATTCGAATTTTAGTCGTGCAAGACTCTTGAGCAGGAAAAAAAACTCTGTGTATCTTAAATTTATCTTCAGAATGGATTGTGAAAAAATTAATAAAGTTTGTCGCATGGATGACTTCTTACCTACGAAGAAAATATCGGAGCTGGAAGTTGGGAAAGATTATAAAGTTTCATCGTTCAAATCTGTTACCACCAAATTCGGATCTAAAATCATGGTTGAGATCGACGATAGTTTTCTGATGTTTCTACCAGCCAGAATATCAAAGGCGTTCGGCGAAGACAAAGATCAGTTACAACTACACGAAACTGCTGCTGCAGAGGGTCGTCTTCGCTTGCGGTATCTCGGTGGACAATATAACAAGTGTGAATTTCTGTATACGTAAATCCAGTATCAAATTACTAACCGATATCTACTAAAAGTCGGGTATTGCAGTACGCGTTAATAATATTAAATTTTGAATTTATTTGTTCACTTCAAAGTTATCCTTTTAATTCTTTCATGTGTTTGCCTTGCAAAATGAGCTACAGACTCAGAAATGGATGCTGAAACGTGTTTGAAGTTAATAAACATTGTGGAAAGTGCTTACAAACTGTTGGACGGTGCATCACCTCAACAAATCGAGCGATGGAAAAAATTGTGTACTCGTAATATCAGACTCTTGAATAAAATCTTGAGAACAGTTAGTCTTTCTGTTGGAGAAAGACACAGAATCGTTACCACAGTTTCCATACTCCAATCGTTAGGTGAAAAATTCAAAGACAGACAACGAAGTGGTCGAGGCATTGGAACCTCAAGGAGAAGGATAAAAGATAGAGTTCAGTGGAAGGACTTGGAATCAGTTTTTAAAGGTCGCATACGCACTGGTGTTGTCATAAATCTACGTCACAAAGATCTGAGATCTTTTTTGCAGGATTCGAAAACCCTAGCTGTCACACGATTGAGGAATTCCCTACAGCAGGGAGGTAATCTTAAAGTAAACGGTATACTTGCTTGCAAGTTTTCCGTTCTGAAAAACCATGAAACCGTCGAGGAGATGAAATTTTTTAATACACAGAATGAGGTCATCCTTTCAACAACGGATATCAAGAGATGGTTCGATGAAAATCTGATCGATCGACTTCTGGTGAAAATTGAGGATTTTCAAGAGCGGGACTCGGGCTGGACACTAATCGAAATTGTTAATCTGATGATTAATATTAATCGGTATGAACCGCTACGTGGAGGCTTATTCACCTACGTACAACTACCGCTGAACATACAGAGGAAAAAGGCTGTGGTAAACATCAACAACAGTGACGAATTCTGCTTCCTGTGGGCCGTCGTTGCAGCTCTTTATCCTGCTCATAATCATGTTGATCGCACAAGTTCCTACCCCCATCCCAGTACGATATTAAAATATGAAGGTATCAAGTTTCCTATAGCTTTGAAAGATATTTCAAAATTTGAACGCATCAATTGTTTAAAAATCAACGTTTATGGTCTTGAAGCCGTATCGAATAAACTTAGTGAAATAGTACCCATTTATTTGAGTGAAAATAAGTCGGATAATCCAACAATTCACCTCATTGCTATAGAAACTAAATGCCAGCTCGTTTTTCACTTTGCTTGGATTAAAAATCTATCTAGGTTGATCAGTTCACAACTGTCGAAGCATAAAACTGCGAAATTCTTGTGTGACAGATGCTTATGTCATTTCCAAATTCAAGCCTCGTACGAAAGACATAAACAAGACTGTGAAAATATAAACAAGTGCAAGATGATTTTACCGAAAGAACAAGATAAAATCTTAAGTTTTAGAAATTATAAATACAAGGAATTTGTACCGTTCGTCGTGTACGCTGATATAGAGTGTATCCTTGAACCAACGGAGAATGAAACCTTGTACGAAAAGCATATTCCTCACAGCACAGCGTACTATTTACACTGTGTCTTTAACGATTCTCTTTCAAAATTTGAAATTAAACGTGATCCCGATTGCATCCAATGGTTTGTTAATGAAATGCAAAAATTGGCAGAATTAACAAATTTTTACTTCGAAAGAAATGTACCAATACAGCTCACTGACGAACAAATACAAGATTTACACAAAACTAAAGTATGTCATATTTGCGAGAAACCATTCACTCCGACGGACGAGAAACATCGCGATCATTGTCATTTCACAGGCAAGTACCGCGGTGTTGCGCATCCGGGTTGTAATTTGAATTATAAAACTTCGCGTATAATTCCAATAGTTTTTCACAATCTTTCCGGTTATGATTCACATTTCTTGATTAAAGCTTTAGCTACGCTAATCGACGGCGAATTGAGTCTTCTTCCGGTCAATAAAGAACGGTACATTTCCTTTACAAAAAAGATTCAGGGTACAAATGTAAGCCTACGTTTTATCGATTCATGCCGGTTCATGGCAAGTAGTTTAGACAAACTGGCATCGTATCTGAATAATAATGATAAAACAATTGTACGAAGGTATTGTAATAGCGCAGAGGAATTCGAGTTGCTTACGAGAAAGGGGGTATTTCCCTACGAATATATAGATAGTTGGGCAAAGCTTGATGAGAAAAAATTACCACCGATCGACAAATTCTATTCAAAATTAAATGATTCCAACGTTTCGGAAGCGAATTATCAACATGCGATAAAAGTCTGGGATACGTTTAATATTGATACCGTGGGTGGCTACTCTGATTTATATTTGAAAACGGATGTTCTACTTCTAGCAGATATTTTTGAAAATTTTCGTCGCAACTGTCATTCTACGTATAGTCTGGATCCTCTGCACTATTACACCGCTCCTGGACTCGCATTCGACGCGATGCTCAAGTCTACGCGCGTTGAGCTGGAACTCCTCACCGATGTGGAGATGCTCTTATTTGTTCAAAAAGGGATTCGAGGTGGTGTAGCTCAGTGTTCAAACCGATACGCTGTAAGTAACAATAGATATATGGGACCGAACTTTGATCCCAGCAAAGAGGAATCCTACCTAATGTACTTTGATGTAAACAATTTGTACGGTGGAGCGATGAGTCAATACCTACCTCGTGGATCATTTCAGTGGGAATACGAGTCGATTGATGTTTGTAATATCCCCGACGATTCACGTATAGGATACATTCTCGAAGTGGACTTGGAGTATCCTTCAGAACTTCACGAAACACACAAAGATCTACCTCTTTGCCCCGAACACTATACATCCTCGCACAGTAAAAATTCCAAATTAATGACCACTCTTTTCCCGAAAAAGAAATACGTTGTCCATTACCAGAATTTGAAACAATACTTAAGCTTGGGAATGAAATTATTAGAAATTCACAGAATCTTGAAATTTGAACAATCTGCATGGTTGAAGTCGTATATAGATCTAAACACTGAATTGAGAAAAAAATCGAATAACGAGTTTGAGAAGAATTTCTTCAAATTGATGAATAACGCGGTATTTGGTAAGACCATGGAGAACGTAAGAAAGCAAAAGGAAGTTAAATTAGTGACGAAGTGGGAGGGGAGGTATGGAGCGAAGGCACTCATCGCAAAAACGAATTTTCACAGCTGTGTTGTATTTGATAACGATATGGTAATTATTGAACTCAGTCGGGTTAAAATACACTTTAATAAACCCATTTACGCAGGATTTGCCATCCTAGATTTGTCTAAGATCTTCATCTACGATTTCCACTATAACTACGTGAAACGTATCTTTGGTGATAGGTCAAAGTTAATGTATACCGATACAGATAGTCTTCTGTATCACTTCACCGTTCCCGACATATACGAATACATCAAACGAGATTTGTACAAATTTGACACATCTGATTACCCGATCGATAATATCTATGGAATCCCGTTAGCGAATAAGAAAGTGTTAGGCTTAATGAAGGATGAATGTAATGGCAAGATTATGAAAGAATTTGTAGGATTACGAGCGAAATTGTACACTTTTAAAATTTTAGAGGAAGATAAAGAACGAAAACGAGCAAAAGGTATCAAGGCAGCGACGTTGAGAACAATCACGTTCGATGATTACAAAAATTGTCTCATGCAACATCAAAATTTAGTTAAATCTCAGTGTCTCATTAGGAGTAAGAAACATGAGGTTCATACCGTGTTACAAAAGAAAATAGCACTCAGTTGGTGCGATGATAAGAGGGTTATTCTTCCAAACACTACCGACACCGTACCATGGGGTTATTGTAAATGAATAAACTTCACATGTATATGATATATTTATGTTTCTTTATTGAATAAAAATTACATATCCGCTTTATTTATCCAACTGTTGTGTGAATTATCAAAACCTAACCATTTTACATACAGCTTACTGCCACGCTTCCGCAGCACTTTCTCTACTAGGTAAACATCAGAGTGTTTAACTTTGGAGAGTTCCTCTTCGTAGAAACCACCTTCGATCGGATTATCTTGATAGTCCAGAAGTTTGTATGTAACGGGATCAGTATTCTCTATCTTATTTATAGTGAATATCTCAGTGGTCCAGTTGGGTGTGTAACCTTTGTCAAACGTATGTTTATTCCTACTAACCCGAACTTTGTCACCGAGCTTGAACTTCTTTTTTCGTGTGCGATTAACTTGAAATTTCCCGTAAACGTTGCGCAGAATAGTCTTTTCGTTTCGAGCTGTGACCTCCATTGGTTTGATTCCAATTGTACGGTGCTTGGTGTTGTTGTAAGTCAACATCAGATCTGATACAATATCTATCCACTTATAATTTCCTCGGAGAGAAAAACGCTTCCACATTTTACTTTTCAACGTACGATTGAAACGCTCGCAGATCGATGCTTTCAGATTGCTGAAGGTTGAATACAGGGTGACACCGTGTCGTTGTAGGAGAGCTTTGAACTCAGTGTTATAGAATTCTTTACCACGATCAACGTGCAATTTTTTCGGTATGCGACCCTTCTTGAATACAGAGTTCATAGCATTTGTCACATCCTTCCCACTCTTGGTCTTAATCGGCACTGCCCAGGCGAATTTTGAAAATATATCTATAATCGTTAGTAGGTATTTGTAACCATTGTTGTATTTCGCATAAGCATTCATATCTACGAGATCAGCCTGCCAGGTTTCATCCATTCCTCGCACGACAACGCGACGACGCGGATAATTTCTTCGTGCAGGCTTATGGAGTTCCTCCACCAGCGCGAGCTTTTCATCCTCCATGCTCCAGTTTGGTTAGAGCAATTTCACTATTACTTCGGAATTATCAAATGCCAAGTCTTGTCCAGTTTCGTTATCCGTTTTGTACACGCTTCTTGTCATGAAATTGTTTTCACTGTCGTTGATTTTCAATGTTGCCAGCTTCTCTTCCAATTGTGAAATGAGTTCAGAGTGTTGAGCGATGAGGTTTTCAAAAGATTGGATCCTGGTACCGATATTTTCCACGTCGTTTCGCAAAGATGTCGTGACTTGATACAAGAGTTGGGTCTCTTGCCGTACAGCGCTTTGCACCACTTTTACAGAGACTGCGTCATTTTGTTTCACAGGATCCGCAAGGTTGCTCAATCTCTTGTTATCCATATCGTACTGTCCGTCGGAGGTTATTTTGAAACCGTAACCGGGAGGGCCGCGGTTGCCTGAAAGACTACCACCCATCACCCTCGTCAGTTGTCGACCGAACACGTCAACGCTCATTTTAAAACTGAGCTTTGATAATTGTTGAAGAAGTCTAATATATAATTCCAGCCTCACGCAACTCCTCAATGATGGAAATAATCTCATTGGAGTGGCTCGTGTTACCGGCCGCCTGCGATGCATAGAGCAATCGAAGTCGTTCGACTAGCTCGTTGGGATCGTCCCAATACACGTAATCCGTTCGACTCTTCTTACCTCCAGCGATTTTGAAACGCGGCAAGGCTTTGCCCGTCTTCTGTTTCACAGGAGTGGGAATTTTAGAAATAATTTTTTTGAATTTATCGTTATTCTCATAACGAATACCCGTATCACTGAGATAATACTTTCGATGTGCGTTTGTGTTGGCTACGATTTCGCTGTAATTCTTCAAATCAGACTGATCCACTGCGGCCTCACTGGGGGACTTTTTGAACAGTAGTTCGAGTAAGCCTGGTGTTATTTGATAACTCTTACTTCCAATACGAACGATATCATTGTCAAAAGTCACCACAGAGTCTCCGATCTTTAAAACGTTACCCTTCAACCTACGAACACCGTACGAAGTATCCAATTCTTTCGCTCGACTTGTTTCAAACATTCGAAGATACGTTTGAGGCGACTCGTTTCCAACGGTAACAGCTTTTTCAAGAGTAGAGTCTAAAGGGGTAACCGGTTGATTCTCGTCGGAAGATTCTTCGTCAGCCGTTAAAAAAGAGTAGTCATCAGACTCGGGCACCTTCTTACGTGGGAATTCCTGTTTCGTGGACATCTCTTGAATTTCCCTCTTGACGGCCTCCTGTTTCATCTCCTGTTTCATCGACTGATCCACCAGCTGCTGAAGAGGTGTTACCACAGGTTTGAAAACTTCACTCATAGCCTTCTCGCTCGTATCCCGACCCATCTTCAACATTTTATGTTTGCGTCGAATAGCATCGCTTGCTTTGGCAATTTGATGCAACACATCTCTCTGTTGACGTAATTCAGCACTCTGCATGTTGATGCTTTCAAGTTTGATATATTACTGCTGTCGTCACAACGTTGATCTTGTATTTATGGCCACGAAGCAGTCAAAACCCTTGCGATACCTACCCCTATTGAGATCACTATCTTTATCGATCGCAACGAAACCGTATTTATTATCGTTCCAACAAGCCGAGCACAGGTCCTTGAAGTGTGCAAAGGACATATCCGTATTGACGTGATCGTCGTAAATATGTTTCAAATTCATTTCGTCTTGTCGAAAGAGTATTAACATATTAGCATTGTCACGTACAAGGTGTTTAGGAATACGAGCATAAGTCTGACAAAGATAGAAACAGTCGACTTGGTTGTGTCTCCCCATACAAAAGAAGGCACGAACGTTGTCCTGTTTTTCGCAGGCTACGTCATCGAAAATCATGATGGAATTCGGTCGCGCATCTTCCGGTCTGATCACCTGTTCGTGTTCACTGAACGGGAAATATCCAACACCTTTGATCGAATCGAGCAACCTTTTGAGAAACTGGTACTTAGGTTGATTGAGCGATTTCGAATAAGCGTAAATATTCTCGAATCTCAGACCATTGGGGTGCGTGATCAAGGTAAACAGGGTGTTAGTCTTTCCGCAATTGGACGGACCGCAAATCACTGCGCGCACACTGTTTGGTAATAAAGCACCGTGACGCTTCTCCCGCTCCTTCACATTGATTTGCGTAAGTTCGTCGAAATTGATCACGGGTAACCGGGTACTTTGTTCCTCGAACTTCATAATTCAATGCAGGATACGAGAAATGTAACTAAAGAGATCACGCTGTCAGCTCTTGACTGATCGAAAACTATAAAACGTCTGATATTTATAGGATTTAAGTCAGTTGCGCTGGAACCATGATCGTACACAAACGTACCGGAGAACGACGACGAAGCGGAAAAGGTCTCGTTAATAGAATAATCAACAAGCTCCCCATTGAATTGCATATACCAGGCTACCAGTACTGCGGTCCCGGAACAAAACTGAAGGAGCGACTCGCGCGCGGCGATCCGGGTATCAATCCTCTCGACGCGGCGTGTAAGGAACACGACATCGCTTATTCGAAAGAACGTGAGAATCTTGCCGCTCGACACGAGGCGGATAAAGTGCTCGCGGAGAAGGCTTGGAGCCGCGTGTTAGCTAAAGACGCAAGCGTTGGAGAAAAGGCAGCCGCCTGGGGTGTAACTAACGCAATGAAAGTAAAAAGGAAATTCGGTATGGGTATGCGTAAAAAGAAATCTGCAACAAAAAAGAAATCTGCGACAAAAAAACGTGGTCAAGGTTGCAGCAGGAAAAAACGTGTTAAAGTTTGCAGTAAGAAAAAAATCTCGTTGAAACAAATAACAAAGGCGGCAAGAGTTTCCATGCGGTCGAACGATACTAATCCCATCAAGTCGGCTCTCGAAGGGGCACGCGAAGCTGTCAAAAATGTGGGAGGTAGAAGCAACGTGCGAACTCCGCGCATTCTTCCTATACCAACCAAAATTGGTGGTTTCCTACCATTTCTCATACCACTATTCGCTGGATTAAGCGCTACAGGAGCCCTAGCAGGTGGAGCAGCTGGTATCGCAAAGGCGGTGAACGAGGCGAGTGCTGCGAAACGTGAATTGAAAGAGCGACAACGTCACAACGAGACAATGGAGGCGATTGCTTTGGGAAAGGGATTGTATCTGAAACCCTACAAAAAGGGTTTCGGTCTTCAATTAGAGTCAAAAAACACGTAAAGCTACCACATCGAGCGCTCACCGATTTCGATCTGCTGAAGTACGCCAAGATCATGAGGATTCCGCGGTTTCGCGGTGTTTACATGAGAAACGAGATGCCAAAAGGTGGACCTAGAAAGTACGAGGCTGCTATAGTGAATCTTGACGATAAAGAAGGTCCTGGTACACACTGGGTTGCGTACAGGAAGACGAACAACGAAGTCATTTACTTTGACAGTTTCGGAAATCTACAACCGCCTGAAGATTTGATGAAATATCTCGGTGTTGGTAGCATTGTAATGTATAATCACAAACAATATCAAAACTATGACACGGTGGTGTGTGGACATCTGTGTCTCAAATTCCTCGGCGGACTGCTATAAAACGCTTTCCCTGTTGCGCAAAACGTCAGTTGAGCGTCATTTATCATGGGTGATTCTTTTACGTTAACACTGTCGGGTACGTCACCCGTACTAGAAGCCTATTATTTCCCACCCATCGAGCTATCATCGTTCAAAAATTACACGTTAGGACTTGTCGAGTTACTAACCTTCAACTCGATCCCGAACATCGACGAGGGCAACAACAAGCTTCATATCGACGGGTGTGAAACCATAACTATACCCACCGGAAGTTACGAAATTGAAGACATAGAGAGTTATGTGCAAAAAGCATTAACCGATCAGAGCGTCTCTATCAGCATACGAGCAAACAACAATACACTGTGTAGTGAAATCAAATGCAATCGTGAGATAAATTTTCACCCCGTCGACTCTGTCGGTCGACTGTTGGGGTTCACTCCACGCACCCTTAAAGCCAATGTCACACATGTTTCCGACTTGCCTGTAGCTATTCTCAAGGTGAACTCTCTACGAGTCGAGTGTAACATCACCACAGGTGCATACCTCAACGGACAGCAAGTGCACACCATCCACGAGTTTTTCCCCGTCGTCCCACCTGGATATAAGATCGTTGAAGTACCATCGAACGTCATTTACCTTCCGATCACCGTTCGAGCAATAGATATTCTTCAGCTCAGACTAGTTGATCAAGACGGACGACTGGTTAATTTCCAAGGTGAAGTGGTAACGATAAGACTGCACGTGAAATCGTAATGGGTATCGTTTTTGAAACTAAAGTCGGACGGAGTTATAAAAGAGAACCGATATGCCGGAGAAAAGGCAGTCGTCGCACACCTTTCGGGGAGCTCAGACGTCAAAACGTTCAGTTTCTGAAGAGTCTGGGACTCAGAGTTCGTGGAAGAGAATTTTCCGGAAAGTAAGAATAGAATTCTGCTGTATCGTCATCGTCTGCTTTGTACCATGGAGGAGATCCTAACGATACAACGACCCATTGTCTTCGATGAGTCGGTCGCGCACTACGAGACTCACGCGCATCAACCCTTCGCATCAACGAGCTTCGAAAACAACGACGAAATTCGAATCGCCGTTCAACATCAAGACTTGTGTTTACTGCCGAGTAGAAGTTCGCTGCACGTGTACGGTAGATTGACCAAGGCTGACGGGCGGACTCTGGTCGCTACCACGAAGTTAGTCAACAACAGCATCTGTCATCTATTCGAAGATATACGCTACGAGCTGAATGCTATCGAGATTGATCGAAATAAGAACGTCGGTATCACAACCCTCATGAAGAATTACATATCTCAAAGTCCCAGTCAAAAGTCTCTGCGAGAGAACGCCGGTTGGATCGACAACGATAATGAAATAGTTGATGAAAATGGTTACTTCGATATCTCCATACCACTGAGCTGGTTACTGGGTTTCGCTGAGGACTATCGTCGGATTATCGTCAATGCCAAACACGAGTTGATTCTTACAAGGACAAACACCGATACGAATGCAATTATACAAACAACCGCCGATGGTGCTGTGGAACAGTTTAAAATTTCACTACTCAAACTCGAGTGGATGATTCCGTATATCAAGATCTCCGATCAACGAAAAATACAGTTGCTAAACTATATTGCCAAAGACGCACCGATCCCTATCAGTTACCGAACGTGGGAATTGTACGAGTATCCGTTACTACCCGCCACCTCGAAGCATGTCTGGGTCGTGAAAACTTCCACCCAACTGGAAAAACCTAGATATGTTGTAGTAGGCTTTCAGACGGATCGAAAGAATAACGCAGCCAGGAACGCAAGTCACTTTGACCACTGCAGCATCCGAGATGTAAAACTCTTTCTCAACTCGCAGAGTTATCCTTACGGTAACCTAAATCTCGATATCGCTCACAACCAATACGCTCTACTCTACGACATGTACGCAAACTTCCAGACATCGTACTACGCGAAGGATTCCGAACCGCTGTTGAGCAGGAACGAATTTCTGAAATACGCACCGCTCATCGTTATAGATTGTTCGAAGCAAAACGATTCTCTGAAATCGGGACCCGTGGACATTCGTCTCGAATTCGAGTCAACGTATCCTTTTCCGCCGCAAACTTCTGTCTATTGCATGATTTTACACGATCGTATTATTGAGTATAACCCTATTAGCGGTGGTGTAAAGAAATTAACGTAAGAAAAAACTATATCATCCTACGCTTACATCTACGACTCTTTAATTTATTATTATTCACAACAATTTCTGATTTATAAACTGTACTCTCCTATTTGTTCTGATTAAAAATATAATAAAAAAACTGAAAGAAAGTATTCTTTTTTATAATTCCTACTGTATACGATACTCGTTAAGAGGGGATTTAGAATATAAAATGCGGTTCAGCATTTTTTAAATTAGTTGACGCTTGATTTTTCTGAAATCCACATCGTACCGTTCTAAAATGGATATGATAATAGACGTGCAAGGTTTTCAATATCCTATGAAAGAATTCATACTAAAAGAACTCGGTGTAATTACTATTCAAGTGGACGAGGCGGGCTTGCAAGGTCTGGCACGCGTTCTCTTCAAACCACCGTGCGCTTGGAAAGTCTTGTCCGTCAAATGCAGAGCTATCAATGCTTGGTTGACGCGGCATCATCACGGAATACCATGGAACGCCGGCGATATGTCTCACGACAAGGTGCAGGAAGTTGTGAAAAAAGTTGTCGAGCACGCAAATTATATCTACGTCAAGGGAAGGGAGAAGAAGGCCTGGATCGAAAAAATTATTAACGACGACTCGAAGCCTGTGATCGATTTAGAAGAATTGGGATGTCCACGTCTTAAATGGATGGTAGACTACGAAGTGACGCATTGGCACGGGGACTGCCACGGAAACCTCCCCAGATATCAGTGCGCCTTCGAAAACGTTCAACGATTGAAAACTTGGTATTTGAAGGAGTGTAAACCTTCTCTTCATAGAGCATTATACACATCCGTTCAAGTAGGAGGTTTGAAACGAATGAAGGCGGAAGATATCGCCTTCTTAACCAAAGATTTTATTCTTATTTACGGTTCGAATATCATGGATGAGATATGGGACAAACTATCGGAGGCGATGAAGAAGGATACAGACATCGCGGGCTGCCGAAGATGTAGAATTCATCACGGATCGCAGAATGATCAATTCGATGTGTCTACTCCTATGATTAGAGACTGCTCGCAATGTCAAATGAAACAATAAAAAGAATTCACGTATAGTCTTCATTGTGGTGGTTTGTACACACTCATTTAAATTCCTTCCCCTGTAGCTTATCGAACTCATGAGCCGTAGCCGCGCGCTTGCTTAACCCAACGCTCTTTGAAATTCGATCTGTTATAATAAACACTGAGGCTAGGATAATGATATCGTCCTAGCATCGTACGTTGAGTTAAGAAATACTTCTAGGTACTCCGTTTTATCGCTGCACATGAATTTATTGGGGAGTTCGCACACTAACGAAGACTGCGTACCAGTCTCATTCGCGTTTCATTCGTGGTTCGGCCAGTATCAAGTCAGTTGGTTTTCGAAAAAGTACGATTCGATCAACTCAAGTTATATAAAAAAGAGTTCGCAACGAAATGTGTAAGTACGGTGAATTTTTGTGATATAGTTCTTCGCGTTGTTGTCGTTTTTTGATTTTTCTTGATTTCGGGTTTATTACAGCTATTCCAAATCTCTTCCTAACGCCGGTTACCAGACAGGTCGCCAGCCTGGTAGAGGAATGGAACATACCGTTAGAAAGCTCATGGGCTGCGCGGGAGGTCTCATTGTTGGAGGCTTTTCGTGACCGCGCGAGATGTTTCTCGACGCTAATCACTGTCGCAAACGTGAAAAATTCAGGAATGTTTTGCGAGAGGTGTGTGATTAAATTACCTGGACCATGGGCAGTAGAGTCGGATCATCATCTATTATCCGCCAACATGCTGCCATTGATGTTCTTTTGCGAGAGTTGTGGGGTAGCCCTCGCAAAAGTTAATTGGCAGAAGTGCTGTCGCTGTCAGGCAGCTATTTCATTCTACATGAAAGCATACAGAGAGCATCATTACGACGCGAACGGTAGATTACGATCGGAGTCAGTAGCGGATCCGATCGACTTGGTGCAGGCATTGACGTTGTCGTTGACCGATGAATACGAACAAGGTAAAAAGCTATCAACTAAGTAATTGGAAGTACTTTTTTTGTTCATTCTATTTATTTCGTATCGTTGATTTTTTATTTGTCAGAAGCTGTTGAGTCTTCACACGAGACGAACAACGTTACGCAGAAGATGAAGGAAGAAAAGAATACAAAAATATAAGTTAAAAAGAAATTTTTCTTGTTTTGCGTGGTGGTATACGGTATAAAACTTTTATATTGTTACCATGACTGATTAATTAACATATACGTATAATTTCCACCGTACGATCTAACCGTATCGTATAATTTCCACCGTACGATCTAACCGTATCGTATTTTGTGTTCAATAAATGATAAGTTTTTTGTAATTTTTATCATCTACATTATTTGCGACTCTTTTTACTTACCCTCCCTACTTCTATAATTTTTTAGTACGTAGAATTTTTGATTTCAGGATAGACGTATATAGTTTTCACATCCAATGAAAGATAACTGTTCTCGGTCGATGAATTTTTTCTAGGTATTTTTAATTTTTAGTACGTAGAATTTTGATTCCAGGGTAGAAGTTTTTACTTTCAGGTTAGCAACGACGGTCGGTAAGAGCGCGCTCGCGCGACGCCTCTCTCGCGTGAAACGCGGGTAAGCGTACATCAGGCTCGCAAACATCGGGCTCGCATCGATCCAGACGGCAAACATCGGGCCCGCATCGATTCAGACAGAAAACATCGGACCCGCGTCGGGCCTTGACCGATACCGCGAAATCATGCGCGAGGTGCGCACGTGGCGATTGCGAAATCATCAAGGGGCGGGGCTTGCCGCGTGTTGCAAAATCATCCGCGAGGACGGAGATACGCGATTGGACGGAGCTTGCGAAATCACACGCGAGGACGGAGAAACGCGATTGGACCGGGGGCGGGGCTTGCCGCGTGTTGCGAAATCATCAGGGGCGGGCCTGCCGCGTGTTGCGAAATCATCCGCGAAGTGGGGATGACCTCGCGGGCCTGCCGCGTGTTGCGAGGTGGGGATGACCTCGCGTGTTGCGAAATCATCCGCGGGGTGGGGATGACCTCACACGGACACGGACGGCGCGCGCATGTGTGCGTGCGCGTGTACGTGTGCACTAACACGCGTTGGTCCAGAACCCCCCTTGCTATACTACTATGCTCAAATCTTCATTCGACTTTATTTTGCCCCTACAGCAAGTAAGTTTGAAAATTGGAATTTTTTATGTATCTCGCAACCCGTTATCCAAACCTGCGCAGGCAGGTGACAAATAATCGCGAGTGACATTTCCGGAAACGATTTTGATGATGAAGATTCGATCTTGAAAAAGCCCCCCCCCCCCCCCCCCCCCACACACAATTTGTTTGTGTTTTTTTACTGAGTTATCGCGCTTCGTAAACCAACCTATTTTCAGATAAATCCAAGTGGTCCGTTAATTCATCTGCTGAGTGTAGTAAGTAGTACACATACGATAATCGATGAAGCTATAATATGTTCTTCTCGATTTCATTCGAACTAATAGACAACAAATTCCGATAAATGATGGACGATGTCTCAGATCCAAAACAATACAATAACGGCTCTATATTAAGGGGAGGGTCCAGTCGATTTTGACCGACCCATCTAATTACTTAAATATCTCCGAAACGAGGGTATCAATCGGATTGTCCTTTCGGCAGCCGATGTTTGAGGAGGAATGGGATCGAGCGAATATAAAATTAAATAAAATTGTTGTTGTTGTTTTTTTTTTTCCTGTCGCAAAGTGTGGGCGTGCCACTTATTTCGACTTATATCAAAGCCTATGCATCGAAAATGCAAAATCGGCCTCCAGAGCCCGATTCTGTGAGAAATTCCGAACACGGGCATCTCAAAACATCTTTGTTTTCAACAACGATGTAGGCCACAGTTGTATTCTACGAATTTGTGGTAATTAGCGATTGTAAAACGGCTGGGAACGGCCATTAGTATTTATTATATGTATTAGTCCCCAGAACGGCCGCAAGATATCGCCACGCGCGAGTTTTCTGCTTTTTCTTCTCCCACCGCTGTTACGTTGGTACACCTGGTTGGTACCACGTGACTCGATCTGCAGTCAGAGATGATTTGAAGACTAAGAAAACGTGTATTCGCGATATGATACTTTTCAATAAGTTCAGCATTGGCTTGGTGAGTAAAAATATTTATTCGATTCATAATTGAGCATTTTGTTCATTTATTTCCATTATTCTACAATTTTTCCATGGGTTCTCAATACAATTATATGGAATAACATGCGAACAGTTGTACTGAGTAATTATAATATAATTCCATGCTATACTTTCATCAGTCGCATAAGAATACATAAAATATTATATGCTCTATATACACAATATGACGATGGTTAGTAGAATATTCGTATCTATAGATTCGTTCCAAAGAATTGAAAAAAAAAATTTCACAAATATCAGCTCTCCTTCTCAATTACACATTACTAAAGTGATCGGTAATCAAATGAACATTTAATTATACGTAACCAAAATAATCAAATATATAGAAGAACTAATGATATACAGGAAATAATTCTTCTCTATATATGATTATTTTGGTAAATATTTATCTAATTAGTCATTACTTTGGTAATGTGTAATTGAGAAGGAGGGCTGACATTTGTGAAATATTTTTTTTTTCAATTCTTTGGAACGAATCTATAGATACGAATATTCTACTAACCATCGTCATATTGTGTATATAGAGCATATATTTTATGTATTCTTATGCGACTGATGTAAGTATAGCATGGAATTATATTATAATTACTCAGTACAACTGTTCGCATGTTATTCCATATAATTGTATTGAGAACCCATGGAAAAATTGTAGAATAATGGAAATAAATGAACAAAATGCTCAATTATGAATCGAATAAATATTTTTACTCACCAAGCCAATGCTGAACTTATTGAAAAGTATCATATCGCGAATACACGTTTTCTTAGTCTTCAAATCATCTCTGACTGCAGATCGAGTCACGTGGTACCAACCAGGTGTACCAACGTAACAGCGGTGGGAGAAGAAAAAGCAGAAAACTCGCGCGTGGCGATATCTTGCGGCCGTTCTGGGGACTAATACATATAATAAATACTAATGGCCGTTCCCAGCCGTTTTACAATCGCTAATTACCACAAATTCGTAGAATACAACTGTGGCCTACATCGTTGTTGAAAACAAAGATGTTTTGAGATGCCCGTGTTCGGAATTTCTCACAGAATCGGGCTCTGGAGGCCGATTTTGCATTTTTGATGCATAGGCTTTGATATAAGTCGAAATAAGTGGCACGCCCACACTTTGCGACAGAAAAAAAAAAAAAACAACAACAATTTTATTTAATTTTATATTCGCTCGATCTCATTCCTCCTCAAACATCGGCTGCCAAAAGGACAATCTGATTGATATCCTCGTTTCGGAGATATTTAAGTAATTAGATGGGTCGGTCAAAATCGACTGGACCCTCCCCTTAAGAAACTTTTTCTCCCATATATTAATAAATAAATTTTTCAAGGTGGATACACATTTTAATTGCAGCTTATTATTTTTTATTGTTTTTATTACACATTTTATTGTTTATTTTATATTAGTATTTTTTTCTATTGTTTAGTTATGTAAGTATTATAATTATAAGTTATTTTGTTCTTGACATAACTCGGCCCGGGGCGGTTATATGGTCGGTACGACCGACCCCTCCAGCCTCTGCCGACGTTTCCGCGGCGCTGGACCAACCCTTGGCCGCCTTGGCCGCCTCGGCCACCACGTTGGTCCGTGGCCGCGTCTTCTTCAGTATCTAGAACGGATGAAGAATGATATGAAACATGGTTGTTTTTTCTAGTATGCTGCATGATTTTTCATCCATAATTCAGTTACAATGAATAATATCGACACACGTTAATGATTGCTATTTCGTAATGACCCATTCATAACGAGGTAACTACAACGTATTCGGGTAATTTAATCTACGCCCGACTGTATAAACGGTAGGTAAAAAAATTTCTTTCACCTCCAGGCTCAAAAGTTTCATTTAGGTGAAACAATATGCCTGTTAAAATATGAGCTATTAATGTTAATATTAAGATGGAGCGCATCGCACTTTCCGATTTTCCATAAGAATAACACGGGATAAATTATTTTTGCTTCTTCTAATTTTTATAATTAGCAAATGATACATCACACAGAGAATCTACAGACATATTTTTGTGAGAGAAAAACAGATAAATTAATTAAATTCAATTAAAATAAGGATAAATTAAACTTTGACCTCGAACAACTTTTGAACGAGCGGACTCCAATTTTAAGAGGATCTTATATATCACCTAAATGAAACTTTTGAGCCTGGAGGTGAGACAAATTTTTTTTTTTCTATTTACCCTAATAAACAGTGAATGATTCGGGTAGTGAAATCAAGCCAGCAATCTGTATCATTCCGTATGAACAATTCTCATCAACAACTAATGTGATTATAGTGTATACTTGCTCAGCAAGAATACTCACTTGAATCATGTTCGGGCTCATCCACCCGCTCTGTCTCTTCCTCTGGCGGGATCCGTTTGCCAGGTTCTGAGGGAATATAATCAACAAAATTCGAATAAACGAAGGGCTGTAGGACAAGAAATTCTGAGAAAAATATTGCGCAATTTAGGAATGTTACATTGCAATTCATATTCATTGTTTATTTGTTGGTTGAAAAACAAGAAACCGTTTTGAAAAAATTATACATTGTAACGAGTTCAAGTGGTGATGCACACATGAGGAGTGCACACATATAGGGAAATACGGGGCAATACGAACACCGAAGAAAAAAATAATAATTTCGTCGGAAATGATATTTTATGATACGGCGACGTATTTTGGATCAATAATGACACAAAAAAGGGAAAAGAAATTGTTTTATTCATTTCATTCATGTTTTTTCTAGCGCATGAATGATACTTTGTTTTATCGGCAGTATTCTGCAGCCTAACTTGGCAGAACCGAAGATCTTGTGAAACATATCTAATGTTAAAATATGTTTGCTTTAGCCACCGCTTCTCTGAGTCATACTAATCGAACGCATCGAAGTAAAGTAATAAACCTGTCCAATTGTGATTACCAGTACAAGTACTCAATTCATTTCTACCTCTTCCCGACGTCCCGTACATACCAAATACATAACAGTACATAATACTACTTCATCGACAATAAACTTACCGAAGGGTTCAGATGTTTTTTCCACAGGCCCAGCGGGCTTTTCACGGGGTTTTTCTGAAAACATATTTTTCAGGAAATTATTACACATGGATATATTATATACATGTAAATCTATATCGTGCTGATATGGTAATATTCATTCCACATGCTTCTATATTATATAGTGTTGCGAGTCGCTAAACCCATTTTTAATGGAATTACTCATTTAATTACCCATTATTTTGGTAATGTGTAATCGAAATTAAGTTGAGTTTAAATACACATTACCAAAGTAATGTAAATAAACTCGATTCAATTACACATTACCAAAGTAATATGTAAAAAAATAAAAATTGAATTACCCATTACGAAAGTAATGAGTAATTAAATAAAATTTAATTACAATTTTCACAACACTGCTTTCATATTTCCTCACTAATTCAAAGTTGACTACTGTAATTCGTAAAAGCTCTCTTACGTTTGGTATTCTTGCCCATTTCCATGCTTTTCGGCCCGTGCTGGGTCGACTGCTGAGTCTCAAGTGACGCTGCTGACGCAGATTCGTGTGCTGCGCATGAGCATCGACGCTTCCTACAGCGGAACGCGTGGCTCAGCTGTAGCGTGGAAAAAATTTAAGGACCGGTTTGCCTGGTTTTAGCTGCTAGGGGTCCGATTCTTCAACCCACGCCTATGTTTATGACAATGGATAATTCGGAAAAAATTGGTAAGATTAGAACTGGACATTCTCAGTATAACTCATTAATTCATTATCGTGAGTATGAGCGATATAGTCACTGGCAGTGTTGTGAAAATTGTAATTACATTTTTGTTTAATTACTCATTACTTTCGTAATGTGTAATTGAACTTTTATTTAATCACACATTACTTCAGTATGTGTGTGGTAATGTGTAATAAAACTCGATTTATACATTACAATTATTACATGTATATGATATACATTAGGCTGATTCAAAAAAATCGATTTTTTTTTTTCAAACCCGCATCGACATATCTTCAGAGTAATAAAAAAAGACGCCTGTGAAAATTGGAGCTCTTAATTTTAATATTTAGAGGTCGCGCATCGAGGATTTCTATTTTCCATTTAAATAACATGGGAAAAAACATTTTTTTTTATAGAATTTTCTAGCTCACAAACCAATCAACAGATTTTTATGCGCGATGAAGATCTTTGTAGGAAATTGAACGCTCTACAAAAAATGTCTCTTGTCATTTTGTGATTAAACGACGAGTTCAAAAGTTACATTTTTACTTTTTACTTTCGACTTTCAAAAGTTAACTTTTGAACTTTTTACTTTTTACTTTTTACTTTCAACTTTCAAAAGTTAACTTTTGAACTTTTTACTTTTTACTTTTTACTTTCAACTTTCAAAAGTTAACTTTTGAACTCGTTGTTTAATCAAAAAATGACAAGAGACATTTTTTATAGAGCGTTCAATTTCCCACAAAAATCTTCATCGCGCATGAAAATCCGTTGATTGGTTTGTGAGCTAGAAAATTAAAAAAAAAAAAGGTTTTTTCCCATTCTATTTAAATGGAAAATAGAAATCCTCGATGCGCGACCTCTAAATATTAAAATTAAGAGCTCCAATTTTCACAGGCGTCTTTTTTTATTACTCTGAAGATATGTCGATGCGGGCTTTCGAAAAAAAAAAAAAATAGTCGATTTTTTTGAATCAGCCTAATATACATCTATCAATGAATAATTGTGTATATTGTGTACATAATATGAATTATATGAATTGTAATGTATAATTAAATTTTTATTTAATCACACATTACTTTGGTAATTAAACTCGGTTTAATTACACATTACCAAAGTAATGGGTAATTAAATGAGTAATTCCATTAAAAATGTAATTAGCGACTCGCAACACTGGTCATTGGTGAATGAGTAATTCCATATCAAACCAGTTAGATAACCACCTTATATCTGGTTTGCCCGTATATGAGTCATTCCACGTCAGACCGGACGGTTTTTGACCTCGATGTTTCCGATTGAGATGTCAATTTTTTTACAGATTCTTTGGATCAAATGAATGCATCAAACAATTTTTTTTTTTCGCCCCTAGTTTAGAAGTTACACGGGGTTAAAATTTCGGAAAAACAGCCAAAAATCGAAAACACGCTCTCCTTCAATTGCTTATATCTCCGGTTCTATTCATCCCACAGACTTCTACAAAAATGCATTTTGTAGCTTTTGAATGATACTTTCAGGCCGTATTTAATTCATTTCACGATTATCAATTATTTCATTTGTTATAAATAGGGCCAGGGACTTCGGGTGGTGGGGGTAAACTAATACACAAAAACCACATCTGTGTGAGAACTATGTTCAGGTTCCACAGTGACAAATTTCAGATGTCAACGAAAACTAACACATGTAAACACATCGGTGTAATCGGTAATAATTTCATTCGTTTCCAGTTTCGCAGTGACAAAGTTCAGATGGCAGAATAAAATGTCAAACTTAACCCCCCTGATCAGTCCGATAAGTGTAGTCCATGCAAGAGTATGTAGTATACATTTAAGTATACATGCAAGTTCAAGACTGCCCACGTGTGGATAGCGGGCAGCTCTCCGTGACTTATGCAGCAGATATAGAAAATAAATTCAAGTCACTGCGTATTGGAAACCACTATTCTAACCTCGCTTCGCTCCGTTACAACGCGGTTCTTCGACGCAGCATGCGAAGCCACTGGGCGTATTCAAGAGTGCCTGTGTGTATGAAAACGAGCAGCTCTCCGTAGCCCAAGCAATTAAAATTAAAAATAATTATACCATCCGAAATTTCAGTAGATGAGACGCACTTAGACATGTTACAGCTGATTTTTGGGGCTTCTAAGATTTCCTAGCCCATCTGTGCATATTCAAGCATGCCTGTGTGTGAAAAAACAGGCAGCTTTAGGTATAAAAAAAAATATATATATAAAATTAAAATAATTTATATAAAATATAGTATAAAATTTTTTTGTTGTTGTTACATAGTCAGATGTGTTTCGACTTATATCGGCAGCTGCTACGAATTGAATTGAAGTTGAAAATGATTGTCCTGTCGGAAATTTAAGGATGTGACCCACTCTGACATATCTGTGCTGATTTTTGGGGTAACTGTGATTTGCGAGCCTACCCTTGCATACGCTTGATTCTCGTCTTATTTTTTGTCTTGATTTTTGTCTTACTTCTTGTCTTGATTTTTGTCTTGATTTTTGTCTTGATTTTTGTCTTGATTTTTGTCTTGATTTTTGTCTTGATTTTTGTCTTGATTTTTGTCTTACTTTTTGTCTTGATTTTTGTCTTACTTTTTGTCTTGCTTTTTGTCTTGATTTTTGTCTTATTTTTTGTCTTGATTTTTGTCTTACTTCTTGTCTTGATTTTTGTCTTGATTTTTGTCTTACTTCTTGTCTTGATTTTTGTCTTGATTTTTGTTTTGCTTTTTGTCTTATTTAGTCAGATGTGTTTCGACTTATATCGGCAGCTGCTGCGAATTGAATTGAAGTTGAAAATGATTGTCCTGTCGGAAATTTAAGGATGTGACCCACTCTGACATATCTGTGCTGATTTTGGGGCAACTGTGATTTGCGAGCCTACCATTGCATATTCAAGAGTTTCCGTGTGTAAAAAAACGGGCATTCCTCCATTCCTCGTGCAATGATGAAAGAAAATACTTGCTTCATTGAAATATACTTCATTGAATACAATTATTAAGATTGCTATTTCTATATTGTCATTGACGATTTGATAACGTTACTGTATTTAAAAAAAAATAAAAATAACAAATCTGTAGCAATAACACGAATTTTTATTTTCATTCATTTCTATACGGATTTAATTAAATATAAATGGATAAAAAATGTTAGATAAAAACAAAGCTAAAGGCCTATACAAAAAAATATATTACAGTCGAGACTAAAATCTAGACGAAACGCAAAATTAAAATAAAATCGAACGTATGTACGAAAAATAATATTATTACAAGTTTGACGTCATTGTGGTGTCTATAGACCCCCGGCGCGTCGACTTATGAAATTTTCGTTTTGCCATGACGTACGCCGTTATAATCTAAAAAAATTTATAAACGTTTGAATCGATATGATGGACTCAGATGTGTGCCGCATGCAGATAGGAACCGTTTGAGAATACACGCAACTGCTGATTGAATTTCATGAGATCGGATAGCCCGCGGAAAGAAGAGGATCTAGTTCTCAAAATTATATCTTTTTACTTTCAGCAGGACGGAACACATCTGAGTCCATCATATCGATTCAAACGTTTATAAATTTTTTTAGATTATAACGGCGTACGTCATGGCAAAACGAAAATTTCATAAGTCGACGCGCCGGGGGTCTATAGACACCACAATGACGTCAAACTTGTAATAATATTATTTTTCGTACATACGTTCGATTTTATTTTAATTTTGCGTTTCGTCTAGATTTTAGTCTCGACTGTAATATATTTTTTTGTATAGGCCTTTAGCTTTGTTTTTATCTAACATTTTTTATCCATTTATATTTAATTAAATCCGTATAGAAATGAATGAAAATAAAAATTCGTGTTATTGCTACAGATTTGTTATTTTTATTTTTTTTTAAATACAGTAACGTTATCAAATCGTCAATGACAATATAGAAATAGCAATCTTAATAATTGTATTCAATGAAGTATATTTCAATGAAGCAAGTATTTTCTTTCATCATTGCACGAGGAATGGAGGAATGCCCGTTTTTTTACACACGGAAACTCTTGAATATGCAATGGTAGGCTCGCAAATCACAGTTGCCCCAAAATCAGCACAGATATGTCAGAGTGGGTCACATCCTTAAATTTCCGACAGGACAATCATTTTCAACTTCAATTCAATTCGCAGCAGCTGCCGATATAAGTCGAAACACATCTGACTAAATAAGACAAAAAGCAAAACAAAAATCAAGACAAAAATCAAGACAAGAAGTAAGACAAAAATCAAGACAAAAATCAAGACAAGAAGTAAGACAAAAATCAAGACAAAAAATAAGACAAAAATCAAGACAAAAAGCAAGACAAAGAGCAAGACAAAAAGTAAGACAAAAATCAAGACAAAAAGTAAGACAAAAATCAAGACAAAAATCAAGACAAAAATCAAGACAAAAATCAAGACAAAAATCAAGACAAAAATCAAGACAAGAAGTAAGACAAAAATCAAGACAAAAAATAAGACGAGAATCAAGCGTATGCAAGGGTAGGCTCGCAAATCACAGTTACCCCAAAAATCAGCACAGATATGTCAGAGTGGGTCACATCCTTAAATTTCCGACAGGACAATCATTTTCAACTTCAATTCAATTCGCAGCAGCTGCCGATATAAGTCGAAACACATCTGACTATGTAACAACAACAAAAAAATTTTATACTATATTTTATATAAATTATTTTAATTTTATATATATATTTTTTTTTATACCTAAAGCTGCCTGTTTTTTCACACACAGGCATGCTTGAATATGCACAGATGGGCTAGGAAATCTTAGAAGCCCCAAAAATCAGCTGTAACATGTCTAAGTGCGTCTCATCTACTGAAATTTCGGATGGTATAATTATTTTTAATTTTAATTGCTTGGGCTACGGAGAGCTGCTCGTTTTCATACACACAGGCACTCTTGAATACGCCCAGTGGCTTCGCATGCTGCGTCGAAGAACCGCGTTGTAACGGAGCGAAGCGAGGTTAGAATAGTGGTTTCCAATACGCAGTGACTTGAATTTATTTTCTATATCTGCTGCATAAGTCACGGAGAGCTGCCCGCTATCCACACGTGGGCAGTCTTGAACTTGCATGTATACTTAAATGTATACTACATACTCTTGCATGGACTACACTTATCGGACTGATCAGGGGGGTTAAGTTTGACATTTTATTCTGCCATCTGAACTTTGTCACTGCGAAACTGGAAACGAATGAAATTATTACCGATTACACCGATGTGTTTACATGTGTTAGTTTTCGTTGACATCTGAAATTTGTCACTGTGGAACCTGAACATAGTTCTCACACAGATGTGGTTTTTGTGTATTAGTTTACCCCCACCACCCGAAGTCCCTGGCCCTATTTATAACAAATGAAATAATTGATAATCGTGAAATGAATTAAATACGGCCTGAAAGTATCATTCAAAAGCTACAAAATGCATTTTTGTAGAAGTCTGTGGGATGAATAGAACCGGAGATATAAGCAATTGAAGGAGAGCGTGTTTTCGATTTTTGGCTGTTTTTCCGAAATTTTAACCCCGTGTAACTTCTAAACTAGGGGCGAAAAAAAAAAAATTGTTTGATGCATTCATTTGATCCAAAGAATCTGTAAAAAAATTGACATCTCAATCGGAAACATCGAGGTCAAAAACCGTCCGGTCTGACGTGGAATGACTCATATGCGTCATTCCACGTTAAGCGGGACACGTTTTTGACTGCATGTCCTTGAAAATCATCGTACTTTTTTCTACATATTCTCTGAGTAAAATAAATACATGATTTTTTTTGTTTTTAACTCTAAGGGCTTAGAAGCTACAAGGGGTTGAATTTTCGAAAAAAAACACCATAAATCGGAATCGCGCTCTTCTTCAAACGTTAATATCTCCAGTTCCCTTTGTTGCACAGACATCGGCAAAATAGTATATTGTGTACCAAGGGCGAAAAAGCCCTCGCCAGTGGTGCACACCATATTATTTGTGACACATGCATCGATTTTTCGACCCATTATCTCCATTATTGATAATTTTTTTGAAAATATTTAAAAATATTTCAGCGGGCGTTTTCAATTTATTATTTTTTTTTGCTCTCTCGTCTGAGAATGGTCGCTTTAGTCCCGCTTGGTGGGTAAGAAAAACGCGAAGATCGTGCATATTCACCAGTTATTTTCAAGATTTCAGTCAGGTGTGTACCTTTGTATTCATATCTTTGTAGTCAGGCGAGTATTCGGCCTGTAATGGAATGAATAATTCCGTAAATTAATGGATTTGATGAATTTGAACGCATACTATGCCCTCCTATATTCTTTTATCTTTGCATGTGAAGCGAACAAGCCACGGTCTCGGCGCGCCCGCGTAGATAGCCGCGCGCGATGTCCCGCACGGATCAATCGCTTTTTGAACACAGTTTTCAACCAAGTTCCATTTGAAAACGCAAAAATTTCGTAGAAAATGTATCAAGAAACACGCTCGTATTTTTTTTTAGAGTTTTAGAAGTGGATTATCATCTCGAAAATTACGTCTCAAAAATGTAATTGTTCATAACAAATAGAAAATTATATATCCGATGAATATAACATTGATAGCGTGAAAGTGCGATTCGAGAGCTTCGAAATGAGTATACTTTTGCCGATGTCTGTACGGCAAAGGGAACCGGAGATGTTAACGTTTGAATAAGAGCGCGATTCCGATTTTTGGTCGAAAATTCAACCCCTTGTAGTTTCTAAGCCCTTCGAGTTGAAAAAAAAGGTCACATTCATTTATTTTACCCAGAAAATATGTAAAAGAGACTACAAAGAATCAGAAACATTGAGGAATATGTATTTTTGGCCAAATCCATCCCGCTTGACGTGGACTGACTCATGGGCAAGCACGCTGCAAGCACAGTATGATAATTATATTTGGTACCTACCGTTTATAATCATTATATAGACGCTACCCTATCCTCATCCAATGTCCCTGAAAGAGAGGACGCGGATGCAACAAGCGCGGTTGCAGAGGTAGAGACGCCGGGCAATGAAAAAAGTGAGTATTTCACCAATTGTTCGTTACAATGGCGATGTGCGTTTTGACGGACAATCCTATGGTATCATATCGAAGGACTAATGCAGAAGAGGCGTATACATAAGTCGGATTAAAACGTCGGATATTGCTAGAAGGGCGTTATATCTGGTTTAAAGGACAGAGAACCAGTTTCGATCTCATTTTTGACAAAGAATTGACAAAGATTGGCCCTGTGAAATCATTAGGCGCGAACTGAATCGCTATAACCTGTCACATGTAATTTCTGAAATTTTATCCATTGCCAGAGCGAGATCCGACATCACGGGGAAACCCGGGAAAGGGGGCTTTGGCACGCTCACGCCGGAATTGCCGTATACGAAAGCGGGCCGCGGTTAGAGCGGCGAAGGCGGCGCAAAGGGCGCTCGCGGCTGAATCGCCAACTTCTAAGTTACGTATAATATAAACTACAATAAATAATTTGATTTTATATATTTGTTACCTACCTTGGAAAGTTGATATTGTATATATATAAGATCCCCCGACGAACGGTCGACCATAGGGCTTATATGCTCCAATAACGCACGACTGCACTCGTCGGCTGATTATTCGATAACCATTTTTACGATTATTTGATCGTAATTCAACGCTTCTCAATAACAGCTTTTCTACAAACGTACCACGAACCGAAAATAACTAAGGCAATTTAGCACGTGATATCTCATAGCACTTGATAAGCCGAAATATTTTCAGTACAGCTCATTCGATGCGAAATTTTTCAAGCTTCGTAGTGGTCTAATTTTTTTCCATGGAATTACGTATCGTTGGAGACGCGGATGTGATTTCATCGCGAAAGATAGTACTCAATAGAATATAGGTATATTAGTCCAGTCAATCCAGAATATAACACCGAAATTATTCCCATGGCGTTGGAAAAGGAATCAATCGATTCCACAAATTCTTCCGAACAATATATCAACAGATGTCCACACCAAGTATTTATACGTCAAATAAAGAGTCTATAAAAAAAATATTAATTGAAAATTGAAATTTTGGCGGCTAGACAAAAAATATAATTTTTCAACGCCCCTTTTTGACTTTGAACCGCCGTAACTTTTAAACTATCCATATTTAAAATTCCAATAGCGCTAATTTTCTAAAGGCATTCATCCTCTGAAAACGGGAGCCCTAGATATGGCATCGCCAGCGCAACCGTTTGCCCGTAGTATTCAAATAAACAGACCTCCGTATCATCAACATCGATTTACGGCTAACGAGGGGAACACATGAAGTGTAACCCTCCGATTTTTCTGTAACTTCACAGGGTGAAAGAGGTATCAAAATAAGCGGACACGTATTTCAGCTTATCCGTAGACACTCGACCGTTTTCGAGAAAATGGCGATTGAAGTTTTCGACGCGCTTCAATAGCCTGCGAACGCGGCAGCTGTTCAAGCGAGGCGGTAGCGTAGCGAACAACGGCGCGGCTTGGAGATTTTGCACCCCGGGTTCGAGTCCCGTAATTTTTTTTTTTTTTTTCTGACTCATCGAAGTTTATTACATGCATGTTTTTGTCATCTGTTGATAAATACAATGACGTTATATTTGTGTAAAAACAGTATTTGTTAAAATCAGGAATTGGATTTGACAAAAATTATAATTAAAGACGTACTGGATTTTTCAGGTATTTCAATTACATAATGCCGTTACAAATAATACTGTGACATACTTGTAAGTATGAATATAAAAGGGCACTATTGTTTCGAATTACATGTAAAAAAACATGCATGTAATAAACTTCGATGAAAGTCAGAAAAAAGAAAAAAAAAAAATTACGGGACTCGAACCCGGGGTGCAAAATCTCCAAGCCGCACCGTTGTCCGCTGCGCTACCGCCTCGCTTGAACAGCTGCCGCGTTCGCAGGCTATTGAAGCGCGTCGAAAACTTCAATCGCCATTTTCTCGAAAACGGTCGAGTGTCTACGGATAAGCCGAAATACGTGTCCGCTTATTTTGATACCTCTTTCACCCTGTGAAGTTACAGAAAAATCGGAGGGTTACACTTCATGTGTTCCCCTCGTAAACCAACAATTTACGGATATACCCAAGGTATAGTATCAGACCAGCAACCAACAATTTTTTTTTTTTTTTTTTCAAAATTTCCATTGAAATTTGGCTAGGGGACGGGGCGGGGGGGGGGGGGGGGGGGGGGTGTATATGAGCGGATCCACGTCACTTCACTCAAAAAAAAACCGTCAAGTCACGGATTTTTGCGCCATTCAATACATCTGTAGTACTATGGAAAAAAAAAGTACAATTTGGAGGATTTTGAAAAATTCTCAAAAATGGCGGAGTTAGAGGCATGTGAATTTTTGTGCACCACTTTGTTTGAAAATTCATATCTCCGAAAGTGTTCATCGGAGCGGAAAGATCCTTGGATCGTTTTGTTCGTGAAAGAATGCACTTTTATACAAAAAATCATATTTTCAAAAAAAAAAAATCTTTCAATATTTTTTTGGCGTTTTAATTTTTGATTTCGCTGCCATTTCTAAAGGGCTTACAGAAATTCATGGAGATAATTTTTTTTGGATACCTGAATCCTTCCCCTTCAATCCTAAAAAAAAAAATTTATGGAGAAAATACCTGGGCCGGAGATAAAGAATAAAACGTGTCGACGCGCGTCACCGCGCGCGCTGATCCACGTCCGCGCTACTCCCGCAAGCTCGCTGTGTTACGTAGTGGAGATGTCATATGATGCTTCTTTACTTACCCAGGTTATCCATTCTCCGAAAATAGTTGTTTTACCACCTTAGCCCTTCCGTATCCGTCTACTGGTCATGTTTTCTCGGAGTTATACCATTGTATACGTGTATATATGCCTGTTCTGAAAATTCCAGTACGGTTATGGTTCGTTGAACATACCTGTGCTGGAATTAAGTTTGATTCCATTTCACTCGGTTTGTGCTATATGACTGATGGATCTTGTGCAATATTTTGATGGCTCTGAAATGAGCCGATGTTTTTTGCGATAATTCAGTGAATGACATTTTTTGTCCGCATATCGCGATTTTACAACCGATTGGCAATTCCAATAATTGAGCATGTTCTTATTTTCGAAGCATATCTTCTGAGTACTGTACATCTGCAGAACATCAACTGGAAGAAACTATTTTACAAAGCCGATTCGACAAAGCATTTACAGTTCGCGGCACTCTGAAATTACATGCGGTCATTTTAATATCTCACAAACTCGTCAAAACAAAATTATTTTCCGCATCAGAAAAATTTGATTCGACGAAAATTATGAATTGATTTCAAGCAGAGGTGTCCTACTAACAATGAGTGTCATCCAGCAAATTATCGCGAAAAAAATCGGCTCATTTCAGGACTCCCAAAATATTGCACAAGATCCATCAGTCATGTAGCACAAACCAAGTGAAATGGAATCAAACCTAATTCCAGCACAGGTATTTTCAACGAACCATAACCGTACTGGAATTTTCAGAACAGGCTTATATACACGTATACAATGGTATAACTCCGAGAAAACATGACCAGTAGACGGATACGGAAGGGCTAAGGTGGTAAAATAACTATTTTCGGAGAATGGATAACCTGGGTAAGTAAAGAAGCATCTTATGACATCTCCACTACGTAACACAGCGAGCTTGCGGGAGTAGCGCAGACGTGGATCAGCGCGCGCGGTGACGCGCGACGACACGTTTTATTTTTTATCTCCGGCCCAGGTATTTTCTCCATAAATTTTTTTTTTAGGATTGAAGGGGAAGGATTCAGGTATCCAAAAAAAATTATCTCCATGAATTTCTGTAAGCCCTTTAGAAATGGCAGCGAAATCAAAAATTAAAACGCCAAAAAAATATTGAAAGAATTTTTTTTTTTTGAAAATATGATTTTTTGTATAAAAGTGCATTCTTTTACGAACAAAACGATCCAAGGATCTTTCCGCTCCGATGAACACTTTCGGAGATATGAATTTTCAAACAAAGTGGTGCACAAAAATTCACATGCCTCTAACTCCACCATTTTTGAGAATTTTTCAAAATCCTCCAAATTGTACTTTTTTTTTCCATAGTACTACAGATGTATGGAATGGCGCAAAAATCCGTGACTTGACGGTTTTTTTTTGAGTGAAGTGACGTGGATCCGCTCATATGTTTGTCAAGCGGAGCTCTTAATATCAATATGTAGAGGATTTCTATTTTCCGTTGAAATAGCACAGGATTTTTTTTTTTGGTAGAATTTTCTAGCCCACGAACCAATAAACAAATGCCAACGACTTATACATATTTTGATCGGAAATTGAACACTCTGCAAAATGTGTATCCAATAATTTTTGATGAATTTGACTCCTTCCAAAATTATTTAAGCTCAAACATCATTTTATAGTTGAGTCAACTTTTTTTTTGTAATTTTTTTCCAATGATAGACAATTTTTTTTAATGTTCAATTTCCTATAAAAATATGTATGAGTCATTTGGATTTCTTTATTGGTTTGTCAGCTACAAAATTCTAAAGAAAAAAAAAATTCATTTGCTATGCAAATGGAAAAAAGAAATCCGCGATGCGCGACCTCTGAATATTACACAGTAAAAAAAATTTTGTCAAATTTATTACAACAGTTTGTGTTAACCACTGTTTTCTACACAAAATTTGTGTTATTTCATTCTTCATGTGTCCAGGCCCGAAAACCGCGATCCTAACCTCACTTCGCTCGGTTTAAACACGGTTTTTGGCCTATACACATAAATTTGTAACTGCCATACGGCCATACAGTATTTTCTCACGAAATTCATTATAATCCCGGCCTTTGGCTCGGATTATATTATAAACTCGAATTCGTCGGGAAATACTTCATCGGCCTAATGACATAATGTACTGTTGAATCAACACACGAGTGTGTTAAACATTCAACACAAAAATTTCAGCATTTTACACAATGACGAAATTTTTTTTACTGTGTAATATTGAGAACTCCGCTTGTAACAAGCTGCCCCCCCCCCCCCCCCCCCCCACCCTCCCGGGGGAGTTTTTCAATGGGGATTTTGAAAAAAAATGAAACGGTCTAGTATAGTATACATTGAGATGTATGGTGTAAAAGTTATGGCGGTTCAAAGTCGAAAAGGGGTGTTAAAGAATTATATTTTTCGTCTAGTCACCAAAATTTCAATTTTCATTTTTCAATTAATATTTTTTTCATTCGTCTGTACGTTATCAGTAAACCGTCTAGATGAGCAATGAATTTTTACAGACTTTTTATTCGACATCTAAGTATCGATATTCCAATTGTTACATCCCGCGGGATGCATTTTCTAAGAGGCCGAAAAGACGAGCACCACGAATCGTCCGATCGCAAGTTTGGACGCCTCCCACGTCGACGCTATTGACGATGGACATATGCCCCGCGGACTTTTTTATGGGAAATTTTGTGTTCTACAAGATTGGTCTGATACAATTTTGCTCTATCTTTAGCGGTTCTCGCAGCGTCCGCCACGGAACCAAACCATACAGGAATTTTGGCTCAACTTTGACGCTTTTTTAATTGTTTAACGAACCCCGCAAGAGATTTCGTCCCGGAAACTTGGATGTATACTCAGGATAACCCTCCCGACCACCGTGAATTTTTTCAGCCTGGCAGGAATTACATTGATTTAAAGCCAACAAATCGTTTAATTCGACCGATTTTCAGCGCTCCAAGCGAATATCGGAACACAGCCCTAAGTTTACAGAAACGTATTCTTGCGAAACGCAACCCCTCCCCCGAATCTGTAAAGCGCTCGTCTTCTGTACTTCTGTCGTGATCTAGCAGTCTACGAGTAGCGCTGTTACATTTTACTAATTGTGATTGTCTCGGTGATTGGAGACGAGTGTACAGCAGTTTCGCCAACTTTCGTCGTACACAGCCGTTTATAATATAGTATCGTAATAGAATTTTTGATAAAACAATAGTATAATTGTTATTGTAATCGTAAACGATGGCGAATTACACTAAGAATGAAACCTCGATCAAACGATTAGCAGAGATTATCGCTGATTTGATCGTTGACATTGATGACGTGGTTCTAACGGCGGCCCCACAGAAAAGCTTGATCGGCCCGGTAAGTGCAAAATTCCTTAATTATTTCATAAATATGTGGTGTGCAATAATTTTTTTATCAACTATAAGTAAAACGCTGCAGTTCATGTCTCGTGCATGGGAGAATAGATTTATGCGGTTACGGAATACACTGATGAAAAATAATTTCAATAATAATGCTCTTAGTCGCGCTGAGTTTATACATTATTTTATTAAATCATTTCAACCTTTTTTTTTTTTTAATTTCAAAAATTCTGTTTCCGAAGACTATCATTTCGACCCCTATCCGAATGTGGAAACTTTTTCTTGTATTAATTTCGGTGATTTAAGAAAAAATAATTCCGCTGATGTAGTGGATAACACAGGTCTACAATGATTTTGGTGCCGCTGAAACTGATACAGATTTTGAGTATATTTGATACCCTGCCTCTAGCAGTATACTCATTTTCTTGATGTTATGTGTAGTTCTCGAAAAATCGCAGGTATAAAGTAAAACGAAAATAAAATTTTTTTAAGCATTTTATTAAAAAATAATCACGTTTACCACTTGCCCACTGTCTTAAATGTTCCCTACACAATTCGCACACAATATTTGGAACCCACGGCTTGTTCAGGGCCTTCATCTCCGTCTTAAAGTAATCAACATACCAGTCTTTCTCACAAAGTCTGTAATAGGTTTTCCACATTTTTTCACCACAAAGTCACCACAAATGTAACAAAATGTATTCGGATCATTTACACAACACCTCCTGGACGACAACATATCGGAATTACTAAGTAAGAAAAGAAATCAATTGAATATGATGACGTTCAATATGACAAAATACAGTTTTTTGGTAATTATCTGTAGGTACAAACCTGAACGTAGCTTCAATGTTTTTACGATTCCGTACGACCTCTCGAGGATTAATTAACCGAAATATAAAATAGAATTGTCGGCACCAAAAAAAAAAATTTTTTTTTTTGTGAACCTGTGTAATGGCTCCCAGAATTTTTTCGATTCAAATTCTCCAAAACAAAATCAATCTCATCTCTAATGGTTACGACCGATTATCCGAAAGCATTGAATTCATCTGCATTGAAAAATTTCTGGGAGCTATTGTCCACCACGTTTACGGAATAATTTTTCCTTAAATCGGCAAAAAAAAAAAAGGAAAATAGTTTCCACTTTCGAACAGGGGTCGAAATGATCATCTTCGGACACAGAATTCTTGAGATTTTTCCAAAAAAATCAAACGTGTCTCTCTGTTTGAAGTTTCCAAAATCAATGAATAAATAACGGTTCATGAAAAAAATCTTACAAAAATTCATGAGTAGAGTTTGAGTAACCGTAGAAAAAATTATGAATCGAATCAAAAATGGTGAGGGAAAATCACTGGTTGAGTTGAAATGGAATACCTCATAATATGTTTCACTGATGCTCTACAATTTAGTCATATTTCATCCGATTTTCCCACAAAATATTCAGATTTTAAATGATATTTTTTTTAAAACTTTTTGATTTGATGATGTTGCAAAAACGAAGCGTGTAGAAGAACTGTAAAAAATGGGGCATGTTTATTTCGACAAGTCTTCGTATATGTATAAACACATTGCGGAGAAAATCAAGACATCATCGTCGGATCTTGAACGAAATGTCATGAAACGCCTCGTATGCTCATATACCAATCTAGCATTTTTTACACAGCCTTGCACTGCTTTAAAAACAAAACCGACCCACAAAGTAATGCTGCAAATCCAAAGAGCCTGGGCGGGAAATAGACATAGCATTCGAGAACATGTGCAGGAGCAGTTGAACCAGAGGTTCAACAAGACCGATCAAGTCGATTCGCAGGATTCTGCGAACAATTCCGTTGCGAGCGAAAAGGCTCCATCAGATCTGAAACAGGATTCTGATAATGCGATAGAAAATCGTTTCGATGTACCGGTGAGTATGGAAACCTCGGTCGAGACGCTTAGTAGCTCACAGTCACCGCCGAAAGCGACGGAAATTTTGTCCTGTGTGACCCCTAAGTCAAGTAACAGGTCATCTCATTTCATTTTTTAAAATAAAGCGGTACAAAATAATGAGATTGATAATGATTCGAATATTGACCGTGTATCTTACATCGCTGATTCTAGCAGTGTATCTCATTCTGATTTTGAAAATGAAGCGGCACAAGATAATGAGATTGATATTGAGTCGAATATTGATAGTTTATCTTACATCGCTGACTCCAGCAGTCTGTCGAATGGTAGCGCGTCTCAATACCCTGTACCCCCACAATCACCATCTATTCGAAAAAAGTTTTGCAGTACTTCGGGTAGCATTCAAATTCCGTCAGTACAATTACTGGGTAACGATGGTAATGTAGATAACGACAAAGCTAGGATCGCTATATCAAAATGCATGCTTCATGATTTGCGTTACAGTTGTCCCTTGAGTTTTTATGGTGGTATTCGCCCTAATCTAGAATTCCTAGTTACTTACGCAAAGTGCAGGTATTCAAGCCATGCTCAGAGTTTCAGATTCGACATCACCGATTTCAAAGCTCCCTTCGCAACAATTTATTTTAAGGCGACTGAGTGTGGTGAAGTAGTCCACGAAGGGCCGAAAATACATAGCACTCTGAAAGGCGAGGCTAGAATTAAAGTTAAAGCTCAGTTAAGGGGACCAGTACAGCTTGATTCAAAAAATTCTACATACTCCAAAAATCATTTATATCTTAACCAAAGTTCATAATACATCAAGAAAATCACTTGTCTGAAAATCACTTGTCGTAAGGTTTCAGGCACACGGTTGATCCGATTATGTCTTTTGACGTCTCATTTTCTTCGGAGAGCAATTCTTCATCGCATGAACGTAGGGAATTGATTAAAAAAAATCCTGTGATAAGTTATGGTCAGTTATCGAAATTTAGCAAAAATCTGGTCACTCTTTTGCTGATAACTTTGTCTGGAAATTTTTTGTTCAAATTTCCCTCGTTCATGCGATGAGGATTTGTTTTCTGAAAAAAATGAGCCCTAAATGAGTCAAATCGGAGCAACGGTGCTCCCAAAACCTTACGACACGTTGCCAAAAATATAGTTCTGAGAAAAACGGGTTTGAAGTTTTTACTAAAAAAACAAATTTTACTACTAGAAAAGTTTGAAATATCGAAAAATGTTTCAAATAAAAGTTGTTGGTTACAAAATTTCTGACAAAATTCAATTTTTTATTTACAAGAAACAAGATTTCTTTGTTCAATTTTCAAACAAATATTTTCATCGTACCATCTTTAAGGGAGGTCCCTACTGAAATCTTGGAAAAAAAGCAGTTTTTTATTTTTCGATTGGCCAAAAAAAGTTCAATCTAAAAAGTAATACTACCAATTGGAGATTATGGTAGAATATGTTTTTAAAAAAATTCAGTCTTCTGCAATAAAAGTGTATGCGCAGGGAACCTTACGCAGAATCTATCCTGCGCAGCGCTTGGAAAGGTTTCCTGCGCATACACTTTTATCGCAGAAGACTAAAATTTTATTTTAAAACATATTCTACCATAATCTAGAATTGGTAGTATTACGTTTTGATTTGAACCTTTTTTGGCCTGTTGGAAAATAAAAAACTGCTTTTTGTCAAGTTTGCAGTAGGGTCTTCCCTTAAAAGGCTCCTGCAGCATATGACGGTCCTTCTCTAGCCGCTGTAGTCTCATTTTAGCCTAGTCGTAGTCTTCGGATAGCAATTTGGGCTTCTCGAGTACTATCAGCTGCCTGTCGTTGAGCCTGTTCTAGCCGTGTCTGGTCGGTCCGAATCATGTGAGCCTTCGCGTTGGATCCTGGGGTCACTCCAGGTGCAGTCATGACTACCAGAATCCCGGTGGCTCCTTCGGAGAAAGTTATTGCTCCGAAGTACTTGGGGCTTTGTTGTTGGTCGTTGCAGGGCCATGGAAGATCTTTGCTCTTTTTTTCGGCTCATATTTTCGAAAATTGTAACGATTTATTTCTTCTGGGTGTAAATTACGAGATCTGTGAACAAAAAGCAAAAAACTTCGACCGCAAACACATGCATGCTATACTTACTTTGAGGTTAGTTGGTGAGAACCCACAAATAACCTCACACACACTGTCACTCGATGTTTATACACGAAAATGACAAAGCTAGATATTTATCACGATGGAATCGCGGATTTTTTAGTACTGCAAAGGTCTGTTTTTGTTGTTATTGAATACAAATTCGAAACAAGTAAAGAGCGGGAACGTTACACGATCTCTAAGAATGTTCGACAAGCAATCGCCGGTCACGAAACATGTGAGCGATATGAAAACAAAGCGACAGCGCTGCTTGCGCCAGGTCGCCGAAACTCAATGCCAATTCTCGATCATTTTTACGAATTCGTCGATGGCGACTTTTTTAGATATAGATATGACCCTGAGACAGCGAAATTTACAAAAAACGAAAAAACCATTTTTGTGAAATTTCAAGCTGTACGATTTTCGGTCTGTAAACCAGTTATTTTTACGAATTCGTCAATGACGATTTTTTTAGAGATAGATATGACCCTGAGACAGCAGATTCCGCAAAAAACGAAAAAATGATTTTTTCACAATTTCAAGCTGTACTGGTCCCCTTAATGAAAGTAGCTCCTAGAATTTTACAACTTGAGACGACCAAAAATATCGATTCACAAATGGCCGATGATGGTCATATGCAAGAACTGATGCGTCTAACAACGTATCAGAAAGCCAGATCTGAAGAAAACTGTAAGAACGATAAAATTCTCCGCTCTAATGATTTGTCAGATCTGTTCCAGCAGCATATTTTAGATGGAAATTCTAGTGACCCTTATATCAGACATACGGGTCTTTCTCTGTATGCGCATATGTATTCGGAGGAGCAGCTCAACGTCATCTCTCCAGAGGACGTAGTCGTCCATTTGGATGCCACAGGAAACGTCGTTCGTGAGCCAGCGGACGTCAGGTGTAAACGGATTATGTATTACGCAATGGTAATCAACAAAAATAATTCAATTATACCGATTGCAGAAATGGTGAGCTCCGAGCATGACGTGGCATCTATCGGTACGTTTTTAAAAAAATATCGCTACTTTTTGGCTACGAAAAATGTCAGCTGGCCATTGTTTCGTGTGCTAGTTGTGGATTAGAGTTGGGCATTGATTAATTCCGTGATGGTCGAATGGAACATGATGACGGTTACCGATTATTTGAAGCAAGCATTTATCTATTTGACACAGGATACGCGTCCGAACTTTGATTTTATTGTGGTTCAAAGCTGCTGCGCATACTTTCAAAAACGCGTGTCGACTAATATTCATAAAAACTTTCAAAAATACTTGCACGTCAAAAACTCAATTCTCGAATGTGTCGGGTTAATGATTCATTGCTGTACTATGGATACCTCAGACGCAACATTCGAAAACTTCGTAACAGTCCTTTTGACTCCCAATCATGAGCAGGCCCAACGCAGTGTGGTTCAGCTTCACGAGCTACATTTCTTGATGAAAAATTTGGATACTGTGAATGAGACAGTAGGCGATGTTGATCAGGTAGAATTCATAGCAGACGATAAGCCCGAGGGTAGGATTTACACAGATTCTCCTTTTTTCCATCGATATTACGCTAAACTTTTGAATATAAAAAGTAACATTATCGACACCGGCAATGATAACGAATATTTCGCTCCTGAGGTCACGGATTACGTAACGCAGAGTCTTATGCCATATGTAACAATGTGGTCGGGTCTTCTATTGAAACACGTAGTACCAAATCGTGCGAGACTCACGAGGGGAACACATGAAGTGTAACCCTCCGATTTTTCTGTAACTTCACAGGGTGAAAGAGGTATCAAAATAAGCGGACACGTATTTCGGCTTATCCGTAGACACTCGACCGTTTTCGAGAAAATGGCGATTGAAGTTTTCGACGCGCTTCAATAGCCTGCGAACGCGGCAGCTGTTCAAGCGAGGCGGTAGCGCAGCGGACAACGGTGCGGCTTGGAGATTTTGCACCCCGGGTTCGAGTCCCGTAATTTTTTTTTTTTCTTTTTT
The DNA here is from genome assembly GCA_944452935.1 of Rhogogaster chlorosoma. Lineage (NCBI taxonomy): Eukaryota > Metazoa > Arthropoda > Insecta > Hymenoptera > Tenthredinidae > Rhogogaster > Rhogogaster chlorosoma. Next base: position 18,724,728 of record OX101797.1, on the reverse strand, counting down.
CTGACTTTCATCGAAGTTTATTACATGCATGTTTTTTTACATGTAATTCGAAACAATAGTGCCCTTTTATATTCATACTTACAAGTATGTCACAGTATTATTTGTAACGGCATTATGTAATTGAAATACCTGAAAAATCCAGTACGTCTTTAATTATAATTTTTGTCAAATCCAATTCCTGATTTTAACAAATACTGTTTTTACACAAATATAACGTCATTGTATTTATCAACAGATGACAAAAACATGCATGTAATAAACTTCGATGAGTCAGAAAAAAAAAAAAAAAATTATGGGACTCGAACCCGGGGTGCAAAATCTCCAAGCCGCGCCGTTGTCCGCTGCGCTACCGCCTCGCTTGAACAGCTGCCGCGTTCGCAGGCTATTGAAGCGCGTCGAAAACTTCAATCGCCATTTTCTCGAAAATGGTCGAGTGTCTACGGATAAGCTGAAATACGTGTCCGCTTATTTTGATACCTCTTTCACCCTGTGAAGTTACAGAAAAATCGGAGGGTTACACTTCATGTGTTCCCCTCGTCAGCAACGCTAATGTAGAGTGCTATTTTAATTTAGTAAAGCGAGATGTTTTGGAGGGCCATGTTCATTTGAAGATAGGTCGTTTCATAGCTAAAATGAAAAATTATAAAAGCTGTCTATGTGCAGAAGCAACGATGAGTATACCGGTAAAAGGTCGTCGATCCAGGGCGAAAATTATGAAAAAGCAATCGCGCAATGAAACCCCTGTTATACGGAAATTAGATAGTCCGAATAATGCGCTAGTACAGGAGATGTGGCAACGCAAACGGAAAGCACAGTATAGCCATCTAGAAGGTCGGCTGCTGGGGAAAATCACCAACAAGATTAGGGCCACCGACTTTCGAACGAGTGCGCCAACCCCGGTTGATCACGAGCAATCTTTGTTAAATCGGAGTGATAGTTCAACTCATGCGAATGCGTTACCCAACGGATTGTTCGAGGACGCAGAGTATTACATGCTTAGAGTCGAAGGCATCGAATTCACTATCGGGCGATATTGTTCTAATACGTGCACTCCAATAATCGGGTATGATAAATTTGACTTGATGTCCGAGCAGTATCAAACCCTGGGCAAAGAGCAATACTTGGACGGGGTCGTTATAGATGCCTACACCGTGGCTACCTTAGATTTTCGAAAGAACGTAGTCTACGTCCCCACCGGGTACACGTACTATTTGTTAGGCGATGGCCGTGACAAGGCTAGTTCTGACGAGTTCAGAATGTACAACGTAAGTGATGCGTTGAAGGGTACAATGTTTATGCCCTATGTGTATTCGCAGCATTGGTGTCTACTGGTAGTAGATATCGATGCGAAAACCGTAATGCACTTAGATCCTAGGTTCAAAGGCAGTAAAAAATCTGAGTCAGTCATAAAATACTTCGAAAAGTACGTCGCAGATTGTGCAAGAATACAGCCGAATGTGCTCTGTGACATTAAGTGGACTACGGTGAATTACAAAGGGGACCGCCCCCTGCAAAAAGACTGGTACAATTGCGGGATGTATGTACTATACTATATAGAGTGCTTGGCTAAGGGTGTCGATATGGACACTAATTTTCAGCCTGACACATACAGGTTGGAAGTCGCCGACTCCTTGTTGAGGTTGTCGCGTGACATGAAAGAAGTATGCCAATACTGCTTCGGTACGAGACCGAATGAATTAATCATGTGCAATACTTGCAGACGCTGGGCTCATTTGAAGTGCGTCAATCTATTGGGGAACCAAAAAACGCTGGAAGAGTGGAATGACCCCGCAGCCAGCTATAGATGTGCGCTGTGCGCACACGGGGTAAGAAAATGGATGCGATACTGATAAGGTTTTCAGTGGAACGCGCATTGCATTTTGATGGGCCATTTAATTAAAGTTTCAGATATCTACTCAAAATACAAATGGTATAGATATATATTGAAAATATAACAAATAATTTGTACATTCCGTACCGATATTTGAATAATAAGGAAAAGAGAACTGTGCGACCTTGAGTAATACGTACCATTGATACTCGGTTGATTTACAAGAATTAAGCGGGGGGAATTGTGAACTTTTTTTGCAATATTTCGAGCTCATTTTGAACGTACAACGTATCATTATCAGGAATAATATCATAATCATATGACTTCTATTTGGGGAGATGTCGATTTCATCTAAAAATACTAATAATCAGATGGTTGTAGCGGATCAAATTATACTAGTGAATTATACTATAACATATCATACAGTTTGACGTACTAATTATGCGTGTTATCGATGCTCTCACAATACAAAACACTTCGTTTTGTTATATATACGTCCGCGCTCGCGACATGTGTGCATGTGTGTGTATAATAATGTGATCTAAAGTGTTGTTAAAACATAATTTCAAAATCTAATACATATTCGGTATAATTTTCCTATTGCGAATGATCTTCGTCAGAACAGTCTGAACATTTGTATTATTTCTCAATAAAAGTGAACAATCCGTCCAGAAGACATCCTCGCCGTGGTAAAATAACCAGTATCCGACGGTGGTGAAACTTCAATTGGAGCAATCTGACTTCCTTAAAAGTCACCTTTTCCGCTCAAACAGCGACAGCTAATCATTCAATCTATGAACCGCATGATTGATTGATTGATTGATTGATTGATATTTTATTATGCCTTGGCGGACTTTGAGGCAAATGGTTAAAGGTTACAAAAGCATAGAGCATGCAGAATTTTGAATTTAGAATGGGCACAGCAGCGTTCTAGAACACACAAGCATCAGTCATAAAATATATAAGAATAGTGTGGACTACAAGCAATATTACAGAGACGGTAAATGGAATAGTGAAAAATAAAAATAAAATAACACAAAATAACAATAGAAACACAAATAAAAATAAAATAAAAATAATAATAGACAAAGATGAAGATTAAAAATTAAAATTACATGACAGTTAAAAGTAGCATACCAAGCATCCGAGCATATCATACAGAGTACAATAGTGACTAGTACCCCAAACGCAGCCAGCCGGAACCAGTCAGGAGGATTCAGTGTCCAGTGTAAATAAATACGCAAACAGACCACTCTTAAAAGTAGCAATAGATGAAGAGGAGGTGATATCAAGCGGTAAAAAATGCCAAAAGTACACGGCTGTGAGAAGAAAAGAATTTCTAAATACACAGGTCCGAAGCACGGGCGTATGAAGAACAGCAGGCGAGGCCTGACGCGAAGACGAGATCCACGTAACCTACGTGGAGAAAAGGAGGAGAAGACAGCTGTCAACGTTTTGTGAAAAAAGTGCTTGTAATTCGATGTATAAAACGTGATATAATTCTATTGACTTATAGGTAGTGCTAAAAAAATAATTAAAATTTTGAGTGAATCTCATGTGACATGTGACAGAAAGTACACGCTCTAGCTTGAACCTAATCCATTAACAATAAAGAATGTATTAACGATGAATGAATGATGGCGCATTATAGTATACAGACGAAAAAGAGAACGACTGTTGAATTTTGGAGCTTGTTCATAGAGTCGATAACACGCATTTGTACTGCAATATTCATTTCGTCACCATCATCTGGAAAATCGAACTTTCCTCAAATACAGGTTACATTAAGAGATGATTTTTGAAAGCGTATATTACTTTATAGTCAAAACCTTCGTTGCTAATACCAGCAACGCTACTCAAATCTGAGTTCTCGAAGGGTAGTAAACGTAAATGAAGTACATAATTTAGTGAATTCGAATTGTAAGGTCAAGTCAAAAAATCAACCGACCATCAATGAACGTAATCTCGTTCGCACGTCTCGAGAGAATTGTGTGATCTTGCCTTACACGGCGATCACACGTCTAAAGTTATGAAACTGAGATCAGTGCGTTCTGTAGTTGTACGGAATGATTATGCGAAGACACGAAAGTTTCGATTCACAGACCGACATATGTCAATGCGTTTTTTGATGACGGCCAAATAATTTCTTGACAGCATGAATGAAAAACTATTTCACATCGTGAAATGATCGATTGTTATTTCGCCGTGCTAATTATAATGCTATTCATTCCGTGCAAGATCTCGGACGCACACTCATAATTCTGTACAACTCACTCGAGTATGTACATAAATAAGTACCATAGGGACCGTGCGCGAAATGTAGAGGCAGCACTATCGTCTAAAATAAGCGCCCCCAGTGTTGTATTCCCGAAGATAGTGTGATCAAAACATTCCTTTGAAACACAGAAACAACACGGAATACCTATGTGTAAAAATGGAAAAAATAATAAAATACGGATTTCAACCAGTAATTAACAATATTGTACAAGGTCAGAATAACGAGAAAGGCAAGAAATTATTCAAATCCAACCACGTGGATGGTGTCATAGAGAAAAGCAGTAAAAGAAACTGTCATTACCGCAAAAGTTGTACCACAAACGAGTGTGTCAAATGTCTATGATGTAAAACTTATGCTATGTATAAATAATTTACTTTCAGAAGACTTAGTGTAATAAAATTCAAAAACTCAAAGATTAAATGACACTGAAAGTAGCAGAAGTCTAACAATTTTTTTAATTAATTTTTAGTTGATAAATAAGTATTAAAAGAATAGGTTTAAAAATTGCACGTGTGAAAAATTTAAAAAAATATATGTGTAAATTTTAGAATAATTATTTTAATGACTATTTACTCGTTCAAATCGCTAGTTTCATTATCACAAAAGTAATGTAAATGAATAGGGATAAGTATGAAAATTTTATTTTTCAGCTTGACAAGAATCGAAACGTCAGTAACGGAATATGTATGTATCTGTAAGGCCGGTTTTGGAGGTAAATTCAATGCGCGGTAATTCATTACTCAGGAAATTTGTAAAATCTCACTTTCATATCACATCCACATTTTTGACGTCATATCTTAGTACACCGACCAATACAACAATTTTGTCTTGACGTTGACATTATTGAAAAAGTATTAGGACATTTTGATACTAATTAATAACAAAATAACTCATACGTTAGCATTGACAGAATGATCACAATAGCTTGAGGTTTGTGCCACTAGTTGGCGTAAAGGTCTAGACGCACGGTCCCTATTGCGAATATTTCAATTGAAATATGATTGTACGAACGGAACGTGGTTTGAACAATAGATCAAACGATCGTTTATGGTCTGAACCATGTGCAGAATTTTATCATGCGTGATAATTGTGAAACTATTACAGGTATATTACAATCGATACTGGTGTACTCCTGTTGAAGATATGAATAAAGAATACCGTAAAAATACTTGCTTGTGATTGTTTTTATTTTCGAAATGATACTTCCCCAGTGCCCTTCCCACGTGTAAGAATATAAGGTTGATAGAAATGAGTCGAATCCGAGTTTGATTACACGATCGTCTGTGATAAATAATGATAAAACTACATAAGCCTAAGTAATGTTCAATTTGTCTGAACCAAGTTGGAAACTTCAACATAGCTGAAATTTCTTATCGTAGTACTGTAGTGTAGCTGAATTGATGAAAAAAGCATAGAGAGGGTGCTTCTGTAACGTCACTGATTGAATTAATTATTTATTTAATGGGAGACACAATACCGAGGGTGAGTAAGCAGATTTTTCGACGACAATTGGACATGAGACACAAACATCTCCAACCGGATGGAGAATGTAGTGCATCAGAAACAAGCAATCTATGAAAGTCGCAAGGGCGGGTCGAATGTAAGGTGAAGTGTTTCATCATAGCAGGGGTACAAGACCGTATGAATATTGAGGACGTCACAATTGTTCACTGATTCTGAAGCAGCAGCATTACCAATCCGATGAACTATTGGGAAAATCCCGAGTGGAAGAATTCGTTTAACATTTTCAAACGTCACTATCGTAGCAGATCAACCATTCGGCCCTGTTTTTTCTGATTTTCTCTAATTTTTCCCAACTTTTTTACGAACTTCTGGCATGAAGAGAAAACCACTCCCGTCAAAAGAAAGTGTCACACTCGATTATTGCAGACGTGAGTAATTTATTTCCGCTCCGTTCGTCTGTTTTTGCCGCGAAACCGGATGTAACTTCTAGGCCTATTTTTTCTAATTTTTCTTAATTTTTGTACGAACTTCTGGCACGAAAAGAAAACCACTCCCGTCAAAAGAAAGTGTCACACTCGATTATTGCAGACGTGAGTAATTTATTTCCGCTCCGTTCGTCTGTTTTTGCCGTGAAACCGGATGTAACTTCTATGCCTATTTTTTCTAATTTTTCCTAATTTTTGTACGAACTCCTGGCATGAAAAGAAAACCACTCATGTCAAAAGAAAGTGTCACACTCGATTATTGCAGACGTGAGTAATTTATTTCCGCTCCGTTCGTCTGTTTTCGCCGTGAAACCGGATGTAACTTCTAGGCCTATTTTTTCTAATTTTTCCTAATTTTTTTACGAACTCCTGGCATGAAAAGAAAACCACTCATGTCAAAAGAAAGTGTCACACTCGATTATTGCAGACGTGAGTAATTTATTTCCGCTCCGTTCGTCTGTTTTCGCCGTGAAACCGGATGTAACTTCTAGGCCTATTTTTTCTAATTTTTCCTAATTTTTTTACGAACTCCTGGCATGAAAAGAAAACCTGAAAAAATATTTCAAGCATGGAAAAAATTAATTTTCGATTTTGTTCGAAAAACGTTCCAAACTTCAACTAGCTCAACCGAATTCGAAAAAACGTACGCGCATTTTGGGGTTAACCGATGTGACAGATTTTTCAAGAGCATTTTAAAATGATTAAAAATCGGTCCGGTTTCATGAAAGAATACAACATTAAGTTCCATTAGGGCCCTCCCTTGACCCTATGAACCCTTTACGAGAACTAGGTTATTTTTCAACTACTTGTGCATTCAAGAGGTTATGCGAATTGACATTCGCTGAAAAAAAGCAGAGCAGATCGCTTACTTATCAGTTGAGCTAATGTCGTTTTAATCTCATGCCAACTTGAAAATAATTAAAATCAAAGGTGTATGTTTAGTTGCGTTCAGCGCAGGATAAGGAGCTTCAGAATCCGGTTCCCCGACTGTACACCTTTAGAAGTTACGGCTTTAAAGTACATTTTTGCAGGTACAGAAATCTTAAGAGTCAATATATACTTCGTCGTAGATCGTCTTGAGATTTAACTACTATTTTCTATGAACCGTTGAGAAAATTTGTTGAACAACTTAGACTGACAAATTGTTGTAGAATTTTGTGGGAAGATCTATGAACTTTTATGAATCACTATGCAATCTGCAACCACAAAGAAAGTTACAGTTGCCATTACATCTGTCAGAAACGTGTAATACGTGAGTATAGAGTGATTGGAACAACGTAGAAATCGCGTGTCAGATGTACGTATTCGTGATCGGTTTGATAAACGTGCATAATTGAGGTATTGTTAACGGTGTAGACATCGTTGTTCAGATACCGTCAATATACGTGTGCATTTGCGATCGGTTCAATCTATAAATCGAGTGCATATTATACGTCATTACTATCCAGAATCCCAACGTTTAATAGACATTCACAAAACAGACGTTGCCATTACATCTGTCAGAAACGTGTAATACGTGAGTATAGAGTGATTGGAACAACGTAGAAGTCGCGTGTCAGATGTACGTATTCGTGATCGGTTTGATAAACGTGCATAATTGAGGTATTGTTAACGGTGTAGACATCGTTGTTCAGATACCGTCAATACAGGGACTTTCTGTGGTGGCGGCACAGCTAGTTCCATCAAACACACGCACGCTTCGTCCGTGTGCCAGGGATACCAACCGAAAAAAAAAATGATGCTGCTTGAACAGAGCAAAGAGTATAGCAACCATAAGCGTGAAGTCTTCGGTTGTCACATGGACGAAGCGAGCTTGTGTGTAGTGGCGGTGGCTAATGGAACTAACTGTGCCGCCACCACAGAAAGTCCCTGTATACGTGTGCATTTGCGATCGGTTCAATCTATAAATCGAGTGCATATTATACGTCATTACTATCCAGAATCCCAACGTTTAATAGACATTCACAAAACAGACGTTGCCATTACATCTGTCAGAAACGTGTAATACGTGAGTATAGAGTGATTGGAACAACGTAGAAGTCGCGTGTCAGATGTACGTATTCGTGATCGGTTTGATAAACGTGTATAATTGAGGTATTTTTAACGGTGTAGACATCGTTGTTCAGATACCGTCAATATAGGGGAGAGTGGTCCTGAGTCGGCCCAGTAAGACTTTTGTAATAAGTGCGCTCACGCTACGCAGCACAATCCATACTGATGACTGTGAGTATAATTTACGTCAGTGATTACCAACATGTCATACGACAAAATATTTGAGCCGACATGCAAGCCATCTCTGAGAAACACCATGGTGCCGGCTCAACCCGCAGTGCCGACTCAGGACCACTCTGCCCTACGTGTACATTTGCGATCGGTTCAATGCATAAATCGAGTGCATATTATACGTTACAATTATCCAAAATATAAACCTATAATATACATACATAGAAGAATTTATCCGTAGAAAAATCGCATATTATAAACGTAGTTATGAGGTTTGCTAATAAACGTATTTTAGACACGTGCAATATTAGTATTGTCATATAGTGATACCAGGAATCAACGCAGTATTCGCGTAATATTCGTAAAATATACGAATGGGTGCTTATTGGGAAATAACATAGAATTAAATGAGAGGTTTTGGTATGTCACTATTAATTTTTCTAGCATTGTTATTATTTTGGAACTATGGGCTTTGGGCTACCTTTATCTTGGGACGCTGTTTTACCGAAGTGTTATGTTCGTCTATTTCAACGGAGTGATAATCGGAACCTTGGTATTGGGACATCGTTTTGTCAAAGTATTATCTTCGTCTATTCCAATGGATTGATAATAGGATAGGAATGGTCCAGGTAACTGTGAAAGATATAAAATAACATAGAATTAAATGAGAGGTTTTGGTATGTTACTACTAATTTTTCTAGCATTGTTATTATCTTGGAACTATGGGCTTTGGGCTACCTTTAACTTGGGACGCTGTCTTATCGAAGTGTTATGTTCGTCTATTTCAACGGAGTGATAATCGGAACCTTGGTATTGGGCCATCGTTTCGTCGAAGTATTATCTTCGTCTATTCCAATGCATTGATAATAGGATAGGAATGGACTAGATGACTGTAAAAGATATAAAATAACAAAGAATTGGAGAAAAGATTTCAGGATATTAGTAGATATAATATGAGAGTTCTGGACCTCACTCCCGGCTTCGCCACCAGAGGCGCCACGGCGGGTTACCATTCGTGCGGGTAACATACCGGCCTCGCTGATAAGTTAGGATCTGCATCGGTACCGATTTCCGCTCGCTGAGCTATGGTTACCGATAATGTGTGGATGGCGCCACCGCCGATCTGTGATCAGGTATGTTATCGGCCGATTTTTGGCGATGCGATGGCGTCACTACCGATATCTGTCGATTTCTTACCATGCGATGGCGCCACTACCGATCTATCGGTAGATATGTTATCATTCGATTTTGCTCTCCTGCCACTACCGATCTGCGTTTAGATGGCGCTGATATCTTACCGGCCGCCTAGCTGATATGCGATCATCCGAATTTTCTGCATCCGGATGACGCTGTTATCTGATTTTCTGCCCACTACCTATCCGCATTCGGATGATGCTGATACCTTACCGATCTTACCGAGCTGATATGTTATTATCTGATTTTCTGCCCACTACCGATCCGCATCCGGATGATGCCGATACCTTACCGATCTTACCGAGCTGATATGTTATTACCTGATTTTCTGTCCACTATACCGATCTACATAGTAAAAAATGACGCCGATATCTTACCAATCTTCTCTATGAAATTAAAATTCTACAGGCTAAATCATAGAACTAAAAGAAGGTAAATAATTATGACGAGACGCAAACATAAAAAATGATATGTAAGTACTTATTTATTATAATGAAAAATATGTAAACTATATATACAATATAATAATAATAATAATAATAATAATAATAATGATAATAATAATAATAATAATAATAATAATAATAATAATGATAATGATAATAATAATAATGATAATGATAATAATCGCCGTCATCCTCCCAACAGCACCGGAGGAAATTGGACGTTGCGGTAAAATGTCTGGAAATCGAAAAACGAAGTTAGATGCATCATTACGATTCCGCGATGATAAATCATACGCACTACTCCTCACTGACACATTCGTTAGTAATGAAATAAATATTAACTTACCGGAGACGAGCCGAGGTTTCACTCAGTATCTGTCTCGTAGCCAAAATCCTCATCCGGGTATAATATATGGATGGGCACACCGTTAGGCCAGCGGCGTCTTTCCTCGGCCTCAGCCCTCATATCGGCGAGGTCCCACTCATTGGGCTCCTGCCCTTCCACCGCTGGCCGCCACCGCAGACCCAGAACAGGCTGTTCTTCCTCTTCCTCTTCCTCTTCCACTTCTTCTTGAGCTTCACGCCACGCTTCTTGTTCTTGAAGCCACTCCAATCTATCAAACTCTATTACAGAGCTGGTATAGCTCCCATCACTTTCACACCCGGAATCCTGCCCATCATCAAGATCGAGCACAAAACGGTTCATTTTTGAAATTTCAAGTTTACTTGTCGGCGAACAGACGTAAAATGTGCAAGCTTGATTCAAACTAGCACTCTATCGTCCACCACCAACTAGAGAATAATCGGTCAAGCCAATGACAAACTTTGAAAATATTTTTTCTTAGCATCGGGGAGGTACAATTCGGTTGCTGTCTAGCTAGGATAGGCAAGCTTTGTAAAGTTGAGAGTCATAAAATGTCATTCGGGGCAGCTTGAATTTTCTTTGGCCGTTCGAGACCTCGGAGTTTGCGAGGGCGTTACCTACCTGCTATGTACCCCATACCGCCCACAATGTGCATATCACCTCGAATTTTTCAAAAACACCATGATGCGTGTATGGTTTTGGTTGTGGTAGTGGGGGGATGTGTGCATATAAAGCTCCAACCTAAAGAAAAGGGTCAATACTCATGTGGTGACCGTTTGAAAGCAGAGTAGTGAAATTCGTTAATAATGGATAAAAACGAGTATATGAATCTTGTGGGGTTGATGGAAGACGCCTACAAGTTGGTGCGCACACTATCGCCAAAGTATGCGAATGAGTATATTATTCGCTGGTGTAATATTGGGCTTGAAAATATCGAATTATTGAACAATATTTTGATACATTCGAAACTAAGCGTGAGTGAAAAACAGCAGCTCCAACATATAATTTCGCTCCTCCACTCATGGTTGGTGAAATTTGAACAACAACGTGCGGGTATTGTTGGTGGTAATATTGGTGATGATATTCATAATCGAGTTCGGTGGGATGATATGCAGAGTGCCTTCGGTTGTCGCATACGCACCGGAGCCGTGACAAATCTCCAACACAAAGATTTGGCGAGATTTTTGGCTGACGTGGGGGCGGTAACAATGGAGGAATTGAAAAATGTGCTACGCAACGACGGGAGTATTAAGGTGAATGTGGGGGTTTCGTGTAAATTCGAGAATGTCAAAAACGATGAGGTTAGCCAGGAAATAAAGACCTTCAATACGCGCAACGCTCCAATTCTACCATCGACAGACCTGGAAACCTGGTTCACCGATAACGTGACGAGTCCTCTGCTGGTCAAGGTGGAGGATTTCGAGCAGCGCGACTCTGGTTGGAGTATGATTGAGATCATCAACGCCGTGATCTGCATCAACCGATACGATCCGCTTCGCTGCGGACTCTCTACGTTCGTTGCGCTGCCTGAGGATATTCAACGAAAGAAGGCGGTAGTCAACGTGCAGAATGATGACAACCGCTGCTTTTTGTGGCCCATCACCGCAGCCCTACATCCGGTAAACATCCACGTGAGCGACACAAGGAGCTATCAACACCACATTTCCAAATTTGACTGCACAGGTATAAAGTTTCCCACCACCCTGCGATGTGTGGAAAAATTTGAAAAGTTGAACAACTTGAGTATTAACGTGTATGGGATCGAATCGGAAACCTTTCAGAGTAAGAAGAAATCTAAGAACAGCGTCATTACCCCGCTTTATTTGAGTAGAAATGTAACGCGGAGCAATACGATCCACCTACTTATGATTGAAAGTAAGAGTGAACTAGATGATAATGATTTAGATAATTTTAAGCCAAATTTTCACTTTGCTTGGATCAGGAATCTTTCACGTTTAGTTAGCAGACAATTATCGGATCACAATGGTGAACAATTTTTGTGTGATAGATGCCTATGTCATTTTAGCGTGCAGGCTGCCTATGAAAATCACAGTCAAGATTGCCGTCGGTTGAATAAAGTTCGAATGGTCTTCCCCGAGGATAAAATCTTGAGATTTTCCAATTTTCAAAATCAGGGTACCGTGCCGTTTGTCGTGTATGCCGATCTTGAATGTATGATGAAACCCGGGGCTAAAGGATCTCAAGAACACATCCCACACAGTGCAGCCTATTATATGCATTGCGCGTATGATGATTTACTATCGGAATACAAGAGTCACCGCGGATTCGATTGCATTAAATGGTTGATTGAGGAGCTCCGCGAATTGGCGGTAAAAGTAGAGTCACGCATAAAGAATGTAATTCCGATGGAAACGTTGAATCAAGCGCAACGCGATCGTCACATGCGCGCAAAAAATTGCTACATCTGTGAGAAGCCATTTTCACCGGAGGAGAAAAAATGTCACGATCGTTGTCATTTTACGGGTAAATATCGCGGGGCTGCACATAACCGCTGCAATCTAAATTTTCAAGAGTCGCACACGATTCCAATCGTTTTTCATAATTTATCTGGCTACGATTCTCATTTTATCGTAAAATCTCGAGCCACAACTTTTTCCGGCGACATTACACTGCTACCGATCAATAAGGAAAAATATATTTCATTCGCGAAGAAAGTCGACGGCACGTTCATTACCTTGAGGTTCATAGATTCACTTCGATTTATGGCCAGCGGTATAGAGAAACTGGCATCGTACGTCGATGACTCCGATAAGAAAATAACGCGAAAGTTTTACAAAGATCAGGATGAATTCCGCTTGATGATTCGTAAAGGTGTTTTTCCATACGAGTACATCAACTCTTGGGGGAGGCTTGACGAGACCAAATTACCGGACATAAGAGAATTTTATTCAAAACTGAGCGCCTCGGGTATCAGCGATGCCGATTATGAGCACGCTAAGGATGTTTGGACCAAGTTCGAGTTGAAAACTCTCGGTGAATATTCTGATCTATACTTGAAAACCGATGTATTGTTATTAGCCGATATATTTCAAAATTTCCGCGATAGTTGCTTCAAAACATACAACTTGGATCCTCTACACTACTACACAGCACCGGGGCTTGCTTTCGATGCAATGCTAAAGCATACGAAAATTAATCTTGAACTTTTAGACGATCCGGAAATGTTATTGTTCATTGAAAAAAGCATTAGAGGAGGCGTCGCACAGTGTTCGAATCGCTACGCTCAAGCAAACAATAGATTCATGGGTGAAGATTTCGATCCAAGCAAAGAAGAATCGTATCTTATGTATTTCGATGTAAACAATCTATATGGCGCAGCTATGAGCGAACATTTACCGTGTGGGTCATTTGAGTGGGAAAATGATGCCATTGATGTAATGGCCCATCCTGATGACGCATCGATAGGTTATATTCTAGAGGTAGATTTGGATTATCCCAAAGAGCTCCATAAACAGCACGCAGACTTACCACTCTGCCCCGAACATTTTACACCACCTGGTAGTAAAATTAGAAAACTGGCAACGACGCTTTTACCCAAAGAAAAATATGTACTACACTATCGTAATTTGAAGCAATGCATAAAATTTGGCCTGAAGCTAACGAAAGTGCATAGAATTCTTAGGTTTGAGCAATCTCCGTGGTTAAAGTCATACATCGATCTCAACACAAATATGCGAAAGCAATCGAAAAATGAGTTTGAAAAAAATTTCTACAAGCTTATGAATAACGCGGTGTTTGGCAAGACTATGGAGAATGTTCGTAATCATAAGACGGTGAAACTAATAACGAAATGGAGCGGTAGAGGTGGTGCCCGTGCTCTCATTGCTAGACCAACTTTTCATAGCTGCACCATATTTGATAGTGATATGGTAATTATCGAGTTGAATCGAACCAAAGTATATTTCAATAAGCCAATATATATCGGTGCTGCAATTCTAGATCTATCGAAAATTATTCTCTACAACTTCCACTATAATTATGTTAAAAATAATTTTACGTATAATCAGGCAAAATTGATGTACACTGACACCGATAGCTTGATATATCAATTCAATGTACCAAACATATACGAAATCATCAAACGTGATGTGGAGACAACGTTCGATACATCGGACTATCCTCCCGATAACGTGTACGACATCCCATTGCGGAATAAGAAACGTCTCGGTTTGATGAAGGATGAGAATAATGGTAAGATCATGACAGAATTTATTGGACTGCGAGCAAAACTATATGCGTTTAGAACTCGTGACGATACCGATAAGAAACGCGCGAAGGGTGTAAGAGGTCCTACATTGAAATCCATCACGTTTGATGATTACAAGAGGTGTCTTGTAGATCGTAAGAATCAGGTCGAGTCACAATGCATGATAAGAAGTAAAAGACATATGGTCAGCACCATTGTGCAAAATAAATTGGCTCTAAGTTGGTGCGATGATAAGCGTGTCCTGTTACCCGGTAAAACTGATACCTTACCTTGGGGTTACGAAGATTCTGTAAAGTAAAAATTTTTGTGGAGAAAAAAAAAAAAAAATATTCTCCATATGATTAACACACAAAAGTGAAAAACTTTTTTCAAAATGTTGGAAAACTTTTTCAAATGTTTTCAAAATGTTAGAGTCAGTTTATTTGTGTGTCCAGTAGCCTTAAGATTACGTGAATTATGGTATTAGTCCTAAGATTGAGTAAATGATGAAACATTGTAAATATATTGATAATAAAAATTTTATTCATTGAAATAATTACATATCAGATTTATTTATCCAACTATTATGCGAACTGTCAAAGCCCAACCATTTTACATAAAGTTGGTCGCCACGTCTGCGTAACACCTTCTCTACAAGATAACCGTCGGGGTATTGCACCCTGCTGAGCTCCTCCTCGTAAAAGCCGCCTTCAATGGGATGATTCAGGTAGTCGGCGAGTTTGTATGTCGGTGGGTTGGTGTTTTTCACCTCATTGATAGTAAATATTTCCGTTGTCCAATTCGGTGTATAACCCTTTTCGAACACATTTTTATATTTGCTAACTCGAACTTTATCGCCAACTTTGAATTTTCGCTTGCGTTTGCTTCTTTTGATCTGTCTCGGCTTGTACACGCTGCGATATATTTGTTTTTCATTGGTCGTAGTTACAGCTTTCGGCTTCATCCCAATCGTCCGATGTTTGGTATTGTTGTACGATTCGATCAAATTGGGTAAAATGTCAACCCACTTATGGGAGCCTTGGAGAGTGAATTGCTTCCACATTTTATTTTTCAGCGTTCGATTGAAACGTTCACATATCGATGCCTTCAGGTTGCTAAATGTCGAGTACATGTTGATCTCATGATGTTTCATAAGAGCCTTAAATTCTTTGTTATAAAATTCTTTGCCCTGATCGACGTGTAGGTGTTTCGGTACACGACCTAGAGTTAACACAGACTTCATTGCGGCAGTCACATCTTTTGCATTTTTACTCTTGATTGGTATGGCCCACGCAAATTTAGAGAATATATCAATCACTATGAGCAAAAATTTGGAGCCCTTGTTGGTTGATGAGTATGCAGACATGTCGACAAGATCAGCTTGCCAGGTCTCATCCAAGCCACGTATGTCAACATAGCGACGGGGATAATTACGTCGAGCGGGTCTATGA
Source organism: Rhogogaster chlorosoma (assembly GCA_944452935.1). NCBI lineage: Eukaryota > Metazoa > Arthropoda > Insecta > Hymenoptera > Tenthredinidae > Rhogogaster > Rhogogaster chlorosoma. Next base: position 18,708,785 of record OX101797.1, on the reverse strand, counting down.
AGTTCGTTCGCTATCACCGTTTTCATGTTCATTTGTCTGCATCCAATTTCTAATGTATTTTGTTTTTAATACCGTTTAGCGAGTTGGTTGGAATTGGAATACCGTGGATGTAGTGCAAGCTGAGCTTCTCAACGTTATCCTCCACTATGGCCAACCGTTTTTCCAGAGATTCACTTTCCCCCTTCAGCGTTGCAATCTTTTCCTTCGCAAGATTCCAAATTTTTTGATCTTCTGCAAAACTTTTGCCACGTTCTCGCTCGATGCATGCATTAAGTTCAGATTCAAGCTTATCGAGTGCCTCCCGCATGGACTGTTCAAATGTCTCTTTTATAGCACGCTCAAGAGCATCATATGACCCTCGTGTAATATCCTCAAGACTTTTCAGAGAGGCAGCATCGGACGGTTTCTGTGGATATCCGATATTACACAATCGTTTATACTCAATGTTGTACTGGTTATCGTCGGTAATTTTAAATCCAACACCCGGAGGTCCACGTCTACCCACACTTTTAATCTTTCCGCTAAACAATCGGCGACCGAATATGTCTATGCTCATTGTTGACTTATGTATAGCGCGATTCGAAGCGAATCCCACGAAGTATACCGTCGCGACTGAACTTTTCAAGCTTAGATCCTACAGCAGTCAATCGAATCTCGAGAACTTCTTTTTCAGCCGTTAGAGCGTTAATCTTTTCTGTCATAAGAGTCTGAATGTGTTGATTCTCGTTGAAATTGTTGGTATGCTCTCGATCTATGCGCGAATTAAGTTTAGATCTAAACTCGCGGAGTGCTCGCACTGTAAAGTTTGCAAATGCTTTTTTCATAGAATGTTCGAGAACACCTAATGCTCGCCATGTGATATCCTCAAGACTTTTCAGGGAAACAACATCGTCTGGCTCTTGTGGATTAGCGATATTACACAATCGTTTGTTGTCTATATCGTACTGATTATCGGTAGTGATTTTGAATCCTATGCCTTGCGATCCAAGATTGTCTACGCTTTTGACTCCCTTGTCAGCCAACTGTCGTCCGAATATGTCTATGCTCATTGTTCAACGATCAACAACGGAATGAATATTTTATGGTTAATCTGTCGCTAATAAATGATTTCGGCCTCACGCAACTCCTCAATAATGGATGTTATTTCATTGGAATGGCTAGTATTGCCTGCTGCTTGAGAAGCCATGAGTAGCCGAAGACGATCAATTAGTTCATTAGGATCATCCCAGTATACATAATCCATGCTCCGTCCCTGCGCGATTTTGTATTTGGGTAAACCATCACCGGATCTTTCCATCGATCGGTTCAAATATGGGGCGATGAAGTCTCTATATTTCGCACTTTTCACACTATCCTCACGAGGGCTTCTTTCAGGCTTGTAAAATTTCCGATGTGCGTTCGTTTTCTTCAGGATTTTGATATAATTTTGCTTATCACTTTTATTCACAATCGATGAGTCAGGTGAGTTTTTGAATAATAATTCGAGTAAGCCGGGCGTGTTTTTGTAGCTTTTATCGCCCACATATATCAGATCGTCGTTAAATTCTATACTCGAATCACCAATCATTAATCCACGCATCAACTTTCGAACACCCGTTTTGTTATCCAAGTTCTTACGATGCCTAGTCGAGTTAAACATCCTCAAATAGTGATCCGCCCTAACCACCTTCTTCTGTATTGGCGTGCTTGTAGAGGCAATTGCCTGTGTATCATCCATGTTATTATCGGCATCATCTATAGTGGTGGTGTTGTCACCGGCCGTGGTGGTATCTGCAAAGTTCTCGTCAATGGCACTTTCATATAGATCATTATCAACATCGTCGTTATCTTCATTGGTATACGCATCGTTCTCGTAATCTTCCATTTTTTTCACAAAATCTTCAGTTTTCTCAATTTTTGGCTCCATCTTCACTTCACGCTTTATCATACGCTGTTGCAGTTGCTGCTGTCGTTTCGATGCATCCACCAAGTTATGCAGAGGTGTTACTAGAGGCTTGAAAATTTCATTAATAGCCTGCTCGCTGGTATCTTTCCCCATTTTGATCATCCTATGCTTACGCCGAATGATATCGCTAACCTTCGCTATTTCTCGTAACGCATCGTTATGCTTATGTATTTTAGAGCTCTCCATGTTACTAGTTTGATCGATGTGATGTGACTGTATGTGGTTTATTATTGATTCAGACTTATAAAGCAATCAAAGCCTCTTCTGTATCGTCCCTCGTTGATCTCGCTGTCTTTATCGATGGTGACAAAGCTATATCTGCCATCATTCCAGCACGCCAAGCACAAGTCTTTGAATTGTTGATACGTCATGTCGGTATTCACATGATCCGCGTAAATGTGCTTCAAATTCATTTCATCTTGACGGAACAGAACCAATAAATTTGCATTATCACGTACCAAATGTTTCGGGATACGGGCATACGTTTGACAAAGATAAAAACTATCCACATCTCTGTGTCGTCCCATGCAAAAGTAGGCTCTGATATTATCCTGCTTTTCACAGGCTACGTCATCGAAAATCATAACCGAGTTGGGATGTGCATCTTTCGGCTCTACAACCTCTTTGTGTTCATCAAATGGAAAATAACCCATCCCCTCCACAGGCTCCAACAACTTCTTCAAGAACTCATACTTCGGTTGATTGAGTGATTTTGAATAGACATACACATTCTCAAATCGTAGACCATTAGCATGAGTCAGCAATGTGAGAAGGGCGTTAGTTTTACCACAATTCGAGGGTCCACAGAAAACACCTCTCACACTGTTCGGTAGTAAAGCCCCATGTCGTTTACCCTTCTGTTTTTTCCGCTCGACCAATTTATCGAAATTGGCTATGGGTAGTTTGATGGTTTGATCCTGAAATTCCATGATACCCGACAGGCGTCACAATGAGAACTAATATATTTCCGTATAAAATGCGCGCTTTTATAGATTTTGTGTTAGTTGATGGTTAGCCATGGTTGGAGACGCACGTAGGCGAAGGAGCGGTTGTGGATTGATAAATAAAATCATCAACAATCTTCCAGTTGAATTACATGTTCCAGGCTATCAGTATTGCGGACCTGGTACAAAATTGGCAAAGAGGTTAGCTCGTGGTGATCTGGGTATCAATGCTCTGGACGCTGCGTGTAAGGAACACGATATCGCATATTCGAAGAATCAGGATAATACTGCGGAGCGTAATAAGGCTGATAAAGTGCTTGCCGAAAGGGCTTGGAATCGGGTTTTGGCTAAAGACGCAAGTGTGGCTGAAAAAGCTGTCGCTTGGGCGGTCACCAACACAATGAAAGCGAAATCTAAACTGGGTATGGGTATGAGGGGGAGCAAGATGCAAACGTCACTCAAGAAGAAGAATAAGAGGACACTAAAAGCTATTATACAAGCGGCAAAGAAATCTATGAAACCAGGACCCAGAGCCATTGAGTCGGCATTGGAGGGCGCCCGTTTGGCCATCTCTAAAGGAAAAGTACGCGTGCCCCGCATTTTACCTGTTCCCAAGAAAATTGGTGGTTTATTGCCGTTTCTTATACCAATATTTGCGGCGCTTAGTGCTACAGGTGCTTTAGCTGGTGGTGCGGCAGGTATAGCTAAGGTTGTTAACGAGGCTAATGCTAATAAACATCAATTACACGAGGCTAAACGACACAATGCTACGATGGAAGCGATTGCGTTGGGAAAGGGATTATACTTGAAACCCTATAAGAAGGGTATGGGACTGTATTTGAAATCGGCAAAAAACTAATACCGCTACCACACCGAGCCCTCACCGATGCTGATTTGCTTCACTATGCCAGAGCTATGAAAATTCCACATTTTCGGGGAGTTTTTATGCGGAATGATTTACCCAATTCTGGACCTAGAAAAAGGGAGTCCGCAATTATCAATCTTGATGATAAAAGTGGTCCGGGAACGCATTGGGTTGCATACGTGAAAAACGGCAACGATGCACTATATTTCGATAGTTTTGGCAATTTACAGCCACCTCGAGATCTTGTGAAATATCTCGGTGTCGGTAGCGTGAAATACAATCATGAGAGATATCAAGAATATAATACTATAATTTGTGGTCACTTGTGCCTCAAGTTTCTCAGTGGTCAGCTATAAAATAGATGCATATCGATGATATGATATTAGTCATGGCTGATTCGTTCACGTTGACACTCTCCGGAGAGTCGTCGGTGTTGGGAGCTCAATATTTTCCACCTATCGAGTTATCGCCAACAAAGGAATATCTTCTAGGACTAATAGAGCTCTTGACATTTAACTCAATTCCCAATATTGACGAAGGGTGTAATAAATTTTATCTAACACCTAACACAGTAATTACAATACCCACGGGGAGCTATGAAATTGATGATATCGCAAATTATCTGAAAAAGACAGTACCTCAGGGTACAAATATCAGTCTAAGGGCCAATAACAATGAGTTGCATAGTGAAATTATATGCAATCATGCGGTGAACTTTCAACCAAAAGATTCCATCGGACGTTTGCTTGGTTTTACACCCAAAGTTCTCGATGGCGGTATTACACACAAGCCTGAGTTACCCGTTCGCATACTCAAAATCAACGCCTTACGTGTCGAATGTAATATTACCGCAGGAGCATACATAAACCAACATCGAGTACACACGATTCATCAGTTTTTCCCAACCGTTCCACCCGGATATAAGATCGTGGAAGTACCAACAAACGTTATTTACCATCCAATCACCGTACGGTCAATACACGATATACAATTGAGAATAGTTGATCAGGACGGGGAATTGGTAAATTTTCGCGGTGAAACTGTAACTATACGATTACATGTAAAATCCTTGAGATAATATGGGTATAGTATTTGAGCGACCAAGAAAATTAGGTGGTAGCTATAAAAACTCGATAACATGTCCAAACATCATCAGTCATCGAGCATCTCTGATTCGAGTGACACCTCAGAACGCTCAGTTTCTCCAGAGCCTAGGACTTCGACTTCGTGGTGGAAAATAAGAATTCGCTGTTATATCTGCATATTCCCAGATCGAAAATGATAAAGATTCAAACACCTGTGACTTTCGACGAGTCAATCGCTCACTGTGAAATACACGCGCATCAACCATATGCATCATCAAGCTTCAAAAATAACGATGAGATTCGCATCACCGTGCAGAATCAAGACTCGTGTGTATTACCCAGCAAAAGTTCACTCCACATCTACGGTAGGATTACAAAGGCGGATGGCATCACCGCCGCTGCTGCAACCACGAAATTGGTTAATATGGCCGTGTGTCACATGTTTGGCGAGATGCGTTACGAGTTGAATGGTCATGAGATTGATCAGAATAAGAATGTTGGTATCATCAGTGTTATGAAGGGGTTCTTATCATTCACTCCTGGACAGAAACATCTCTTGGAGAACACTGGTTGGCTGACTGATGCTACCGATAAACTTACCAACGATACTGGATACTTTGATGTTGTGATACCACTGAATTTTCTATTCGGATTTGCCGAGGATTACAATCGAATCGTTGTGAATGCAAAGCATGAGTTGATTATGACGCGATCGAACAATGATTTGAATGCAATATGCCAAACCACTGTGGAGGGTGTCAAAATTTCACTTGAAAAAATTGCATGGCTATTACCATACATCAGGCTGTCGGATTCCGCAAAGATCAAGATGCTGAATTATATCGCCAAGGATCCAGCTGTATCCATGAGTTTTCGCTCGTGGGAAATGTACGAGTATCCGATGCTGCTCGCAACAACGAGACATGTGTGGGTTGTCAAGACGTCAACGCAACTAGAGAAGCCAAGACACGTCATACTAGGATTCCAAACGGCTCGACGAAACGATGCGGGGAAAAATGCTAGCGAATTTGATCACTGTATGATTAGAGATGTAAAACTTTTCCTCAACTCACAGTGTTATCCCTATGGAAATTTGAATCTTGATATAACCAACAACCAATACGCCATTCTCTACGATATGTACACCAACTTTCAATTTTCCTACTACGATAAAGACCCCGAACCCCTTTTGTCAAAGAGTAATTTTTTGAAAAAGGCTCCACTTATTACTATAGATTGCTCCAAGCAAAATGAATCGTTGAAGAGTGGACCCGTGGATATTCGTTTAGAATTTGAAACTAGCGTCGCATTTCCGGCAAATACTTCAGCCTACTGTATGATTATACATGATCGTATTGTTGAATATAACCCAATCAGTGGTACCGTAAAAAAATTAGCTACATTTTAAGAATTCAACTAGATATTAAGCTTATTCTATAAGGATCAATAAATGAATGAATTCACAATATCACTGTTATTTATTCAACCCAACCCATCCCTATACAATTGTATGTGTGTGCATGTGTGTATGTGTGCGTGTGTATGCGTATATATTCAGATTTTGTTGCAAAATTCAAATTTGTTGTATGGACCACCAAGATAGAGTATCTGCAGACGTTTCTCGGTCGCCTCGTTGTTGAGCTGCTCCAACTGTTCAGGCTCCTTCTCCATAATCTTCCCAATTCTTGCCGGCAGGAATATGCGGTATTCATCATCAACTGTTGCCAGAATTCTGCAGCCGTATTTAGTCTTCACAAGCTTCAGACTCGTGATGTCATATTTCACCCCAATTTCCAGCTCTGCCATCTTCTTCATGGACGTCTCATTCTCCAGACGGCTAGCGTTATTCAATTTTGTGAAATCCATCTACACAAAAATAAATAATTTCAAGTTAGTTAGTTAATATAATTTCGAATGAGTTAATATAATTTCGAATCGGTTAATATGCTGCAGTTGGATATTACTTTTAACATGAGACGATGATATTCTTACCTTTTTTCCGGCGAGTTTGTAGTCTGCACAAGTTCAACGATGCTTGGTTGATGCGTCAATGGTGAGGAGTCGAATGGTGAGGAGTCGAATGCATCTACCTGTGAGCGCTGGACCTTTACCGCATCATCCACGCCCATCACCCCCACCATGTTTATCTGAGCATTTGTGGGGGATTTTTTACGATTCTCCAAATACCAGTTTTTCAACCACTGAACGTTTTCGAAAGCGCAATAATATCTTTCATGTGCATCGCCATGACAGTCTCCATGCCAGCTAAATACATTCGATTCCATTTGCAATATTCGAAGACTTGGACACCCCAGCTCATCTAAATCAATCACTGGTCTTGAGTCGTCATTAATGATTTTTTCAACCCAGCGCTTCTTCTCCAACCCCTTCACATAAATGCACCGCGTATTTTGCACAACGTTTCTCACGATTTTCACCATATCCTTATACGGCGTTTCTCCTGCATTCCAAGGTATTCCGTGATGGAACCGCGTTAGCCACGTATTCAGATTTTTATACTCTCTTGAGAGAGTCACCCAGGAGCGTGGTGCTTTGAACAGAGTGTGTGTAATACTCTGATTATATTCCGTATACGCGCAAATGCTTATTGCAGCCAGCTCTTTCACCACAAATTCATCAACGAACCGCCCAAAACCCTGTACATCTAATATTACCTCCATATTGACAACCGCATGCGAGCTCGAGTATGGGTAGTGATTGACTGAGCTGTTCATTTACAACGTACGCAGGTGTACTGCAGACAATGTTACGCGAAAGGATGTGAAAAAGTCTCGGGACTTCAAAAAAAAACATTTTATTACCCTAACCATTCAGACTCACAGATTCAAGACAGCATGGAGCATGCGCAAGTGATGTTCCACGAAATTCCATCGTCTTGAATTGCGATAGAATGCGGAAAAAATTCAAGCTCTTTGAACCACTCTTTATTGCCCGCCTATTCAAGCTTATAGATTTTATTTCAATTGAAGGCGGTATGGACAATGCACAGGTGGTGGTACCTTGCGAAAAGTCTACCGTTCTTATGATTGCGGAAGTGAAGAATTGTCGGAGAATAAGGAAAGATTCTAAGCCTTTCAATGGTATTTTATAGTTGTATTCACTTAGGTCAACCGATGGTTGTATCTAAATTAGCCTGGGGTAGGAGGTGCAAAATCCGGGTTTTCTGAATGACTTTTATTGCACTATTCATTCTAAGTTTAACCGATTTTCTTTAGGTTACGGCTCAATTGCCGGCGGTATGGGCCACACGCAGGTACAGAGGTGGTGTTCTATGCAAAAAAAAATTCCAGCGTTTCACGCGGTCATTATGGGTGTGGATAGACATTTTGGGTGGTAGTTTTCCTGTGGGATGGATTTGATTTTTGGGTGTGGCATGCAGCAGATTGACCATAACTCCGCCCAACAGTTTGAGAGGAAGAAGTTTTCAGTCTTCGGAAAAACAACTCATTCACCAGTTCGACAAGAAAAACGTTGTATAGTTCGTAAAAAAGTGATAACTTGCGAGTGCTACAATTTTTGTGTATACCAGTTCAGTTTGAGTGGGAAAAGGAATTTTTCGTTCCTTCGGTGAGTACTATAATTTTTTATCGATGTATGGCTAAGAGAGGAAATTTGTTGAGAATCATGGAATTGAATTTTCCAGATAAGGCTAACAGACGAAAAAGAAACGCGGTCGCTGCTGACATGCCTCATCGTAAGTAAGACCTAAAGCATTTTTGTTCAGCATTTGTTTACTCAACCTTTCCATTTGTTGTAGGGGTTTATACGCGTTATTCTTGGGCAACACCAGCGGATTGGGGCTTGGAACGTAGTCTTGTTAATGAGGTGTCAGATCTGTTGCACCCATACATGCACAGAGAATGCGGTCCGCTGGGTGCCACAATAACAATCAATGGCACCTCAGCAACACTGGTGATAAACCATCGGATCTGCTACTGGTGGTTTAAAACAGTGGACGACGAATGGCATCATCCATTTCCTCCAGATTATGTGATGTCCGATGAACTGCGGCGTCATATTTATGAAACTATTCAGGCTGATGAGAATATGGAGTATGATGACGATGGCTCTCACGCTGACAATGGTGATGATGGGGATATGCAGAATGATGGCGAAGCTGTTGATGATGAGCTTACCGAAGGTTCCAGCGAGGAGTGGTGCGTATGATTTATCATCGTGGAATCGTAATGACGCATCTAACTTGGTTTTTCGATTTCCAGAAATTTTTCCGCGGCATCCAAAATCATCCGGTGGTGTTGGAAGGATGACGGAAATTATCATTATCATTATTATTATTATATTGTATATATAGTTTACATATTTTTCATTATAATAAATAAGTACTTATATATCATTTTTTATGTTTGCGTCTCGTCATAATTATTTACCTTCTTTTAGTTCTATGATTTAGCCTGTAGAATTTTAATTTCATAGAGAAGATTGGTAAGATATCGGCGTCATTTTTTACAATGTAGATCGGTATAGTGGACAGAAAATCAGATAATAACATATCAGCTCGGGAAGATCGGTAAGGTATCGGCATTATCCGGATGCGGATTGGTAGTGGGCAGAAAATCAGATAATAACATATCAGCTCGGTAAAATCGGTAAGGTATCAGCATCATCCGAATGCGGATAGGTAGTGGGCAGAAAATCAGATAACAGCGTCATCCGGATGCAGAAAATTCGGATGATCGCATATCAGCTAGGCGGCCGGTAAGATATCAGCGCCATCTAAACGCAGATCAGTAGTGGCAGGAGAGCAAAATCAAATGATAACATATCTACCGATAGATCGGTAGTGGCGCCATCGCATGGTAAGAAATCGACAGATATCGGTAGTGACGCCATCGCATCGCCAAAAATCGGCCGATAACATACCTGATCACAGATCGGCGGTGGCGCCATCCACACATTATCGGTAACCATAGCTCAGCGAGCGGAAATCGGTACCGATGCAGATCCTAACTTATCAGCGAGGCCGGTATGTTACCCGCACGAATGGTAACCCGCCGTGGCGCCTCTGGTGGCGAAGCCGGGAGTGAGGTCCAGAACTCTCATATTATATCTACTGATATTACTACTAATTGTCCCAGCATTGTTATCATTTTGGAGCTATGAGCTTTGGACTACCTTTAACTTGGGATGCTGTATTGTCGAAGTGTTATATTCGTCTGTCTCAAAGGATTGATAATTGGAACCTTTGTTATGGGATGTAGTTTAGTCAAAGTGTTATCTTCGTCTACTCGAATAGATTGATAATAGGATGGGAATGGTCCAGTTGACTGTGAAAGATATAAAGAAACATAGAATTAAATGAGAGGTTTCAGTACAGTCGGCTCTCGCAATAACGCCGGCCATGGGGGTGTAGGGGAAGATGATTCCAAGAACTGCGGTTCCCCCACCAACGCTCGATTCTACAGTCGCCGCGTTTGGGTACCAGACGCTCACAATAAGGCCTTGCATGAAAGCGAATGAAAAGAAAGTGATTCGGCAAAAAGCTACATATATTAGATATTAAATAGTCAAAAATCATCTTGCTTTCAGTAATTTATCGGTGTACAGCATTAGAATATCGGTATGTTTATACGGCTAAAAATATACGTGAGAAGGTAAGTGTACCTATAACATGTTTATAACCTAGAAAATGTTTAGTTACATTGTTATATGTGGAAACAGAATTTCAAGATAACCAGTACGGCTTAGCGAAAATTTTCTCACCTTATAGAGCATTAGCATAAAATTAAAAAAAAATGTAATTATAATTTTAATCAAAAAAATTCCAATTTTATTGTGTCCCTTTGACAAGGTGCAACCTAATGGAAGGGTATGTATGTGCGACTTTCTTCTAGGAGTGAAATGGCTGGACTATCGACAAATCCTAGAAAAATGAAAAATTCATCCTCTCAATGTGACATAGAAGATTCATGTGTCGAAAATAATTATGACGACAATCAAGAAATTTGTAAACGTAAGAGACAAAGGTTTTCATTTAAAGAGAAACAGGAAATCTTGGAGTTGCTCAAAACAGAATCGACAAATACAGTATGTGATAGATTCGGGGTTAATGATCGTACATTACGTGAATGGAATAGCAAAAAAACCGAAATAGACGAAGCTTGCAAAACAAAGAAATTTCGCGACTGCAAGAAAAAAAGTACGACTGATAAGGAGTTGGACGATGCTGTATATGCGTGGTTTCTCCAAGCACGTGCGAACGGAATTCCTGTTTCTGGGCCAATGTTGAAAAGCAAAGCTTTGAGCCTTAGTGGGGATGCAAAGTTTAAAGCTAGTGATGGTTGGTTATCCAGGTGGAAGTGTCGTAGAGGGCTGCGATCTTTAAGAATCACTGGCGAAAAATTGTCGGCCGATACAGAGGCCGCGAAAAAATACGAAGAAAGTTTCGCCGATCTAATTAATTTCGAGCATTTAACACGGGCTCAAGTATTTAATTTTGACGAGACCGGTCTATCTTATAAGGAGATGCCTAAAAAAACATTTTCTGGTCAAGACGAAACTCAAGCATGTGGGTTCAAAAATGCCAAAGAGCGATTCACGATAGGAGCTTGTTGCAATGCAGACGGCTCTTTCAAAATGCCATTATTGGTCATTGGAAAGTCGATGCGCCCACGAGCTTTGAAAGATATGAGCATGAAAAGTTTGCCGGTCACATACAAGAATCAAAAAAATGCTTGGATGGATGTTACTATATTCGAAGATTGGTTCATCCACGAGTTTGTACCACGAGTCCAAACGTTTCTTAGCAAAAATGGTCTTCCGATGAAAGCTGTGCTCGTCGTGGATAACTGTAGAGCCCACAAATTTGTGAAAGTTGGAGAATTTGTTGTTACATTCTTACCCCCAAACGTGACCTCCCTCATACAGCCTTTAGACCAAGGTATATTGGAAACATTAAAGCGAAATTATAAATTTCGGCTCGTATCTTCAATTTTGGACGCTCAGGAAAAAGGCATATCTGTCAAAGATTATTTGAAAACAGTTACAATTAGAGATGTCATTTTTTGGATCGATCAAGCTTGGGAAGCTATCACTTCTCCGACAATCTACAAGTGTTGGAATAAAATTTGGCCGGTACAAACTAGGACCATTGCAACGCAGACTGACGAAGACCAAACGATATCCCTCGTTCTCTTGGACTCATCTGTGGGAGCTGAAGTACACGAGCGCGCCATTGACACGCATAATCGTACCACTACTGAAATGTTGTCTCTTCTTAGAACCATCAAAGAATTTGCAACCGTTGAAGAAAAAAACGCTTCTGATTGGCTCAATATTAACGAAAAATGGGGTAGGCTTCAATACTGTATTGTGTAACTAAATACATAACTCAATAGAATCATATTACATAAAAATATTGTTTTAGCAAAACACAGAGACAGTTTCGATTCATGGACTGAGGGCGGTAAAGAGGAAGTTCAACCTCATAGATTCAAATCTGAGCAAAACAGCTTTTTTGAAAATCTTAATTTTTTAACTAATGCCTTTAACGACTTGTACGGTGAATGATAAAAATTACCTGTATTAATTTCAAAAATAAGCAATATAATAGTTAATATCCACATATGTATACACAAAAATAAAATTTTGCCAATAAAATGTCCTTTAAACTCTTCATTTCCATTACGGGTCCTATTGCGAGCGTAGTTGACCAAAGTGCGGCGGTACTCCGGGCAAGTGGAGAAGTGGGGGAAGATGCCGAGCGTGATTAAGGGGAAGCGGTACTATTGCGAGCGGCCCTATTGCGAGAGCCGACTGTATATGAGTAAAATCACGTCAAACCGAACACCTTTTTTTCATCGATCTTTTCGATTACTCTGAATTTTTTTTAACGGATTCTATGGGTGAAAAAAATTGTTCGAACAATTTTTTATTTTTTTTTATTTTCAATATTACAAAAGTCATTCCTGGTTGAAAATTGCCCGAAATGCCAAAAACCGCCACACACGCTCTCCTTCAAATCTTTATATCTCGGATTCTATTTGTCAGATCAATTTGATCCTGGGCTCATTCGAAAGAGCGAAAATGGGGCTTCCATTTCATGCGGCTACAAATTTTATAATAGCAACAATTGAAGGTTTGTATAAACAATTAATTTTCAAACACGATATTCATCATCGAAACCGCAGTGTAAAATTCCAAAAAAAATACGAGCGTATTCCTTGATCAATTTCCTATAAGATAGGTGAGTTTCAAAATGGAGAATTAATGGAGAGTATTTTTTAAATGTTAATAATCGAGCGGCGGCGCGCGCGCCCGGCGTGGGGTAGGCAATAACGTGTACTTGGAAGGAGCGGGTTTGGGCGTAGTTAATCAAGCTTATATCAAACACACATAAAATGTGAACAATGTTTATTGAAAACCAACATGTTTCATTACCTAACATATTCTATTGATTTCAATTGTTTATTATAGGTACTTTTTGTATTATACACATAAGTACATGATATGAAATCTTAATTCTATATGAAACTTACATCGAAAATAGTTTTTATTCTGAATTCTTACGAATGCTGTAACTATATGATTATAATTTATATTTTAAAAATTATAATATTAAAATTATATAAATATTTATTAATTATATATATTTAATAATATATTTAATATTTATATATATATTTATTAATATTATGTAATTATGTAATTATTATAATTTTTTCAAAATATTTATAATTAAGATCGTTAGTAGATATCATATATTATAACTGTGAAAAAACCGACCATTTTTTTAATCCATTTTTTTATTCCATGACCTATTATAAAATATCGAGATGAAGCAAAATCATAATAATACTAAAAAATATAAATATAATCATATATAGTTACAGCATTCGTATAAATTCAGAATAAAAACTATTTTCGATGTAAGTTTCATATAGAATTAAGATTTCATATCATGTACTTATGTGTATAATACAAAGAGTATAATAAACAATTGAAATCAATAGAATATGTTAGGTAATGAAACATGTTGGTTTTCAATAAACATTGTTCACATTTTATGTGTGTTTGATATAAGCTTGATTAACTACGCCCAAACCCGCTCCTTCCAAGTACACGTTATTGCCTACCCCACGCCGCGCGCGCGCGCCGCCGCTCGGTTATTAATATTTAAAAAATACTCTCCATTAATTCTCCATTTTGAAACTCACCTATCTTATAGGAAATTGATCAAGGAATACGCTCGTATTTTTTTTGGAATTTTACACTGCGGTTTCGCTGATGAAAATCGTGTTTGAAAATTAATTGTTTATAAAAACCTTCAATTGTTGCTATTATGAAATTTGTAGCCGCATGAAATGGAAGCCCCATTTTCGCTCTTTCGAATGAGCCCAGGATCAAATTGATCTGACAAATAGAATCCGAGATATAAAGATTTGAAGGAGAGCGTGTGTGGCGGTTTTTGGCATTTCGGGCAATTTTCAACCAGGAATAACTTTTGAAATATTGAAAATAAAAAAAAATAAAAAATTGTTCGACCAATTTTTTTCACCCATAGAATCCCTTAAAAAAAATTCAAAGTAATCGAAAGGATCGATGAAAATTTTTGCTTGATTTCGTTCGGTTTGACGTGTTTTTACTCATATATTACTACTCATTTTCCTAGCATTGTTATTACTAAGTAGCTATGGGCTGTGGGCTACCTTTGTCTTGGGACGCTGTATTGCCAAAGTGTTATTTTCGTCTGTCTCAACGGATTGATAATCGGAACCTTTGTTTCGTCATGTCGTTTGGTCAAAGTGTTATCTTCGCTTATTCCAATGGATTGATAATAGGATAGGAATGGTCCAGGTAACTGTAAAAGATATAAAATAACGAGGAATTGAAAGAAGGACCTCAAAATATTACTACTCATTTTTCTAGCATGTGTCATCATAAGGGATTATTCTGAATCTTGAACGTTAACATAGCGCCTAACGTTAATTTTCAGCGCTCGTGTTATTGTTGCCTATATGGTTCGTTTCGGGTGGAAAATACGAGGTTGCTGAGCAACTTGAACGTTAATCATCGATAATCAACCATTAAACTCAGGCAAAACCCGACGCTGTGATGACGCTAACTAGAAAACAAAATCATGGCCTCGGCCCAAAACGAGTGGCTGGCGTTACCGCGCGTACTAAGAAGTCTCGTCAGTAGTGCATGATCGGTAGGTAGCGGTATCATGGAGTCAGGATTTCCTCGTTTCCAATTGTTGATTGCCCAAACATATAGGGGCCTACGGAGATGAACGGGTGTAGCAGAGAAGCGCAGGCGCTCAAAGTTAACGTCAGTGGTATGATAACGCCAAGAGATCCAGAATCACACCTCAAGTGATGGTAGGAAACATACGAATCAATAGATAAGTAACGAGTCATGCATTTAGTGAAATTAAAGAGGCCGAGGCTGTTTTATACATCCATTATTGTGTGAACAAATGTATCAATCTAGTGAAAATCAATGTGCGTACATACCGTTTGATGTAAGTCATCCTAACCTCTTTTTCACTTGCTCCCGTTAGTAGTAGAATAATATATATTCTGTATATATATTTGAACCCAGCTCAGAGGATCCGTTCCGTGCAATTACAATTACAAGAGGCCATCATGCAGATGTCAATAATTATTCTCAATAACAGTCATCGGCATGAAACCTTGTCGTCGCACTATTTCACTCATAATTATGCACTGATTCACTGATTCACTGAAATAAAACCACTACCACGACCGATAACACATTATGTAAAATTATATAAGCTATATGCCCTAGAATAGCCCTATATAATATGATTATATATAAAATTATTAATATTTTAACTGTCGATAGCGCGGTCCCTCAGCCATAAGACGGCCATTTTGATTTCGTCGGCCCTCTGTTGCTCACTTAATAACTTTATTACCACACATCGACCGAGTGCGGATTTAGATTCAGGCCAAAATCAATAGGGGGCGAGATTTCAACGGCTTGTACCGACGTTGCAAAGTTCAAGTCGATCCGTGTCACCGTTCGTTCAGAAACGTGAGGACAAGCAAGCGTCTAGCGAAAACCGGAAACCAGGAAGAAAAAAAAGATGCTTTTTCATCAACTTTAGTGACTAATAAGTCAAAAACCAGAGTACCGATTTCGATCAAATTTATACAGCAAAGTCGTGTGGTGGGGGAATATCTGTTCTGAAAATTTGATTGAAAAATATTCACGCGTTCCGAAGTTATGACCTTGTGCTTACAGGTATAAAGAGTTCCCCCGAGTAAACATATTCCGGCTAGCGCTCGCCTGCCTAGGGGTACTTGGCGGCGATTCGCTGCCGCGAATCTTGATATTTCGGATTGATATTTGAATTTGTATTCAAATTAGAACGTAAATCAGAAAAGATGAGCAAATTACTTCGCGCGTATTGATATTTTCATATTCGCGAAATATTCAAAATGTTTCATACCGAGCGGATAAATCGGCAACTATCGGTGAAAAACGGAAGGTTGAAAATAGAACGTGTAGAAAAATATATGATTACGGATAAAATATAATAGCGGGTGACGGAGAAATGGGATGGTTTTTGAAAAATCGAGATAGATAAATGTCTATAAAAGTTGGTGGATCGTACTCGGGGATGTCGAGAGAGAGTAACTTTGAGAACGGATACATGCAGCCGGATGTGAGAAAACGAGCGTGTAGCAAGGAAGAGAGGAATTGTGATGTGAAAAAAGAAAGTTTTTTTTGTAACATGGGTTGATGGGAAATGCAACTCCGCGGAAGATCACCCCGACGATACTTGCGACGACACAACACCCCCCCCCCCCCCCCTGTAACGCGTGGGATTGTAATTTTTCAGCGCGGCATCATGCGCCAAGTGGAGTTTAAACCGGCCGAGGCGTAGTTCACGCGCGACGTGGATTCCATCCTCTTTGTCGCAACGTCACTGGCTGCGTTGAGTGTCGAAACCAAGCTGACGATTCAATGCAAGGAAAGTCGAGCCATGATAACAAAGAACAAAATACTTGCCCGGGTGTTGAGCGAGACGGTACCGGGACGCGGTAGGCATCGACAATGGTGGGAGATACGTGTGGGCGGTTTCGCGGACGACTCGATTCTCATGATTTTCCGAAAACGTGACGATACCGAGAGATGCAAGATGGGTGGGATGCGGCGTGCGTTTTTGAAAAATATAATGGCCGAGGCGGTGCAGCGCGGAATGGACGTGAAAACGCAAACTTGTGCCCACGGGGCGACGAACGTGGGTGAAATGACGTACGGGACGACGACCATCTACAGACAAGATTGGATTACGTTTGTCAACAATGTGGACGAGTTGACGAAAGACGGAACGACTTGGGCCGAAATGGGTATCACCGACGTATTCTTCTACAAGTGCCGTCACGGCATGCTCATCGAAGCTGACGACTTTCCGCGTGTCATCGGCAACTTTGGCATAGATCTTGGTCACCCGTCTGTGACGCTTCTACAGCTGCCCCTGGGTATTAGTATAACGCCGAACAACGACGACGAGGCGTTGGTCGTTCACCTGCCGCCGGCGGAAAAGATGCACAAGACCGCGACGGGTAACGCGGCAAAGCGGGTACCCCGGTATAATATGTATCATCTGGAATACAGGTAAGCACGCTAGTTTTGATTAATGGATATAACTACTACCACTACCACTAGTACTACTACTACTACTGCTAATATTACTCTACCTCTGCTATACGCACACGCGCGCACACACACACCTATATGAGTCAATCCACGTCAAGCGGGACACCTTTTTGACCGCATGTTCTTAGAAATCGTCGTAATTTTTTTTACACATTCTCTGGGTAAAATAAATGTATGAAACATTTTTTTTTTTTTTTTAACTCGAAGGGCTTAGAAGTTACAAGGGGTCGAATTTTCGAAAAAAGCACCAAAAACCGGAATCGCTGTCTTCTTTAAACGTTAATATCTCCGGTTTCCTTTGTCGTACAGACATCGGCAAAAACTCATTTTAAAGCTCTTGAATCGCACTTTCACGCTATCAATTTTTAATCCACCTAATAAATAATGTTCTATTTGTTATAAACAATTATATTTTTTAAACGTGATTTTCGAGATGATTACATCCTTCCAAAATTCTAAAAAAAAAAGATCGTGTTCCTTGATTCATTCTCTACGAAATCTGTAAGTTTCAAAATGGAACTCCGATGGAAACTATATTTAAAAAGCGATTGATTCGTGCAGGACGTCGCGCGCGGCTCTCTACGCGGGCGCGCCGAGACCGAAGCTTGTTCTCTTCACATGCAAGGAATACAAGGGGGCTGTTATAGGTCTGAATTCATCAAATCTATTAATTCACAGAATTATTTATTCCATTTCATACTGAATATTTTACTCAAAACAATAAAAATATTAATACAGAACTAAAACGCTTAACTAAAATCTTAAAACACATCACAATTTCGAAACTAAAGCTCCTATAGTCATGAAAAATAAGTGGTAAATATAAAGTACTTTTTGATTCCATCAAATGGAATACGTCACAATATCATCATTCAATTAATTACGTACTAAATTAATCAACTAAAACCTATATTAAAAATTTCAGAACTATATTACATATAAATAAAATCTTAGAGTGAGCCGCAAATTTGAATTTCTACTAATAGTTGATTTACTTGGAAACCAATGCTTCTACTGACTTCTGTGCATTCGAATATCTTTTGGCAACAATTTTTTATTTTTATTTTTTTGAAATAGGTTTTATACAATGGAATATCAATGTTCCACGTACCTACTAACTTCGCTTTCTCAAATCGAGCTTGTAATGCAACAGCTTCTTTTTTATAATGCTCACAGAATGATCCCCACAGAAGTCAGTAGAAGCATTGGTTTCCAAGTAAATCAACTATTAGTAGAAATTCAAATTTGCGGCTCACTTTAAGATTTTATTTATATGTAATACTAGGGGCTTCGCCCCTACGCGCTTTGCGCGCCTCACTCTGATGATTTATAATTTTCCGAAGTACGTTTATTTGAAAATACTCACGGTTGACAGCTCGGCACACATCTTGTCATACTTGCGACATTTGTCTGCTAGATGCTGTTTTTGTTTTGTTTTCCGCACCTCATAGCACCGCCAACTTCATGCGCTATACTATTGTTATTATAACCTTTTTTGCTATAGTGCGTTTTGATCTTCTTTTTCAATTGTTTATTTCGCCGGACAGGATTTTTTCATTATATAGACAGATAGTTCTGAAATTTTTAATATAGGTTTTAGTTGATTAATTTAGTACGTAATTAATTGAATGATGATATTGTGACGTATTCCATTTGATGGAATCAAAAAGTACTTTATATTTACCACTTATTTTTCATGACTATAGGAGCTTTAGTTTCGAAATTGTGATGTGTTTTAAGATTTTAGTTAAGCGTTTTAGTTCTGTATTAATATTTTTATTGTTTTGAGTAGAATATTCAGTATGAAATGGAATAAATAATTCTGTGAATTAATAGATTTGATGAATTCAGACCTATAACAGCCCCCCTGTATTCCTTGCATGTGAAGAGAACAAGCTTCGGTCTCGGCGCGCCCGCGTAGAGAGCCGCGCGCGACGTCCCGCACGAATCAATCGCTTTTTAAATATAGTTTCCATCGGAGTTCCATTTTGAAACTTACAGATTTCGTAGAGAATGAATCAAGGAACACGCTCTTTTTTTTTTAGAATTTTGGAAGGATGTAATCATCTCGAAAATCACGTTTAAAAAATATAATTGTTTATAACAAATAGAAGATTATTTATTAGGTGGATTAAAAATTGATAGCGTGAAAGTGCGATTCAAGAGCTTCAAAATGAGTTTTTGCCGATGTCTGTACGACAAAGGAAACCGGAGATATTAACGTTTAAAGAAGACAGCGATTCCGGTTTTTGGTGCTTTTTTCGAAAATTCGACCCCTTGTAACTTCCAAGCCCTTCGAGTTAAAAAAAAAAAAAAATGTTTCATTCATTTATTTTACCCAGAGAATGTGTAAAAAAAATTACAAAAGAATCAGAAACATCGAGGGAAATTTTTGGCCAAATCCGTCTCGCTTGACGTGGACTGACTCCTATAGCTATGTCTCGGCGCGTAACAAACAGAAATTCATAAAATTTAGTGACTTTTACATGATACGCTTGGAGGTGGTTATTCTGCCCCAAAGTTTCCAAAATCTTAACGATGATGGCAAAATGTTGTTTTTTCATTTCTTTTACCATACACTCTTTTTTGCAAAATACGTTAGTGACAGTGGCAAAAACTGGGAACTCTTCATGACGCAAGAACACTACAGTGCCTGCCTGATATAATTTGCTGTTGATACTAACATACTTGATTTGACTGTATTCTAGGGTTATTATAGATGTACTGACATTGGCGGTAAGCGGTATTTCCTTGTTACGCGCCGAAACTTAAACCATAGACGTTTGCCCGCCAAAGTGAAACCCGGCGACCGAGGCCCCCCGAAAACAACCGGAAAAGGCCGAACGCAAGCCCGACGCTCGGCTCAGTATAGAGCCGCCGAGCAGGCCCGAGCGTCGGGCAACTCCGAGACTCACGCCGAGTGATAGGCTCGGGCCTCGGACGCCGGGCGGACCGCCCATCTCCTTAGCCGAGTCAATTAGGGCCAGCCTAGCATTAAGTGATTCTGTATATAAGCAGCAGCCTGCGCGCTGCTCGAGACCAGTCAGTCGTCGAGAGTCATAAGGAGCAGAGCAAAGAAATAAAGAGATAATTCGCTACATGAATTCAGAGTTCTTCTTGCAACCAAAACCACCAGCCCTTTTCAGGGCTAAACCTCTCAGTAAGCTACCGCCGCCGGATAGCCTGCTTTGGCACGAACCAGAGTTCTTCCTGCCAGAACTCCTCCTACCCCGGACCGAGCGACTACAGCTGAACCAGGCGCGGCAGTACGCCGTCGGGATCACTCGCCAATTCCTGGCCGAGCGAAGAGCCAGCACGGCACGAGGCCCGACGACCCGAGCCCCGGAACGAGCCCCTTCGGCCATCAAAGGGACCCCGAGGAATCGGGGCAGAAAGCTGGGGGACTGGTCGTCTCACTGCGTCGGCTACGACCCGGTTCCCGACTTCCCGCTACCCAACAGCCCGGACGCTAGCATACCGGCCTCTGAGGTTGTGCCCCAGAGAAAGGCCACCCGGCCGACTCGCCCGGCAACACAAACGAAGAAGACTGGCTTCCTGGGTACGAATCCAAGGGCACGAATCCTCTCAGATATTCGCTATCCCGCCCACCTGCCGCTAATCGGGAAACCTCCCCTCCCCCGACAGGCGATATTACTACGCTCGCCACCGCCATTAATTTGGCTCAAGAACAGGCCAACAACGAAGGCTCCCGAAGAGTAGGGAGAAGACGACCGAACTACAACCGACGCACGGAGACACACACACCCACACACACGTCTCTCCCCCATCCTAGTTCTCTCCCCAACCCATCTCGTAAACGAGTAAGCCGACTCGTTACATCCTTATCCGTACCTTCCTTAAAATTTTTGGATTTGATAAGATTTTTGAAAACGTTATTAGTTAGAAACTGATGACTTAGCTGAAGTTGACTTTTACATGCTAAAGTAAAACATACATTTTTACGATTACAGGTAATCTGAGCATATTGTTTATATAATCGATGTTTAGCCTCAAAACGCATTGCCCATAGATTGTGCAATGGGCCAACTGTTTTCATGATACGTGGGTAATGTATCATGTTGTGGTGTTTTGGTTTGAGGCAATCCCCAAAAAGCTCTGTGTAAAGAAGATGATGTTCTTCAACTAACGAGGCCAGCAAATCGCATAAGTTGTATGAAACAGAGGCTTGTAAACATATAACTAAAATCTGACGTAGTAATCTATAGAGCTCCCAATGTCTATCATCTTCCGGGATTAAATCACCAAAAATAAGGCCTGCGTAAAGTATGAAACATAGCATCTCGGCAGCTGACATTTTCAGATGCCCTTTTTTTAAGTGTTCTGCTGAAATCATTGGCGGTTGATTACGGCCAATAGGGTACTTAAAGTATTTCAATTTATAATTTAATATATGTAGAGAAAATGATTTTTTATAGTAAACTAAATGTTTCAATACAGGACCCATATCATAGGCTCCCACACCCCCTAAGATGTCGTGCATCATATCGGCACAAAAACTTTCTGCTGTATGAAAACCTTTAACTTGGTTGAACACAGAGTTTTTATGTATTCCTGTCCTACGAAAGTCATTGATTGAGACGTCAGTCTGATAATTAGAAATGTTCCTAATGTAACTCATGTTTTCAATTGATAATTTAGTGGAATCCAGTTTAGTGGTTTTACAGAAACGACAACAATAGTTCACATTAAAACTTTCAACGTAACCCAAAATACCATTCAGACCGAAGTTGTCCCCAATGATCATTGCTAACTTGAAAATGATCATGTAAGTTTCTTCAGCGATATCTATTTGAATGCCATCTGTACCTAAATGATTCAACTCTTGTATAATGCGTGCATAAATCTTGTCTTTGCTAAAAAGTCTTGCGTCTTCACTATGATATATTTGAAATAGAAAAATACTACTCAATTGCGATGAATACTCTGGCGGAATGCATGGTATGGAAAGATATACTCCCGACATTTTGTAAATAGTTGAATGGGACCCAAGAGGATTCCCTGTTTCAAACTCATCTTCGTACAAGAATACTGGTAACACAAGCGTACGTTGTTGCGTTTTCAAGTTTTCTGGTATTTTTCTTTCGAAAAATAATGTTTGTATGATATTTGATATATGATCGCCATGTTCGGATTTTAAAAGCGCTACATGTTCTTTAACTGTATCGAAGACACCAGGTATTTCAAAGAACCTTTTCAACACTGCTCGCATCGGTATAAACTGGCCCGTAAACTTTGTATTTTCTAATAATCCTAAGCTGTTACGATCTTCGTGGTATCCAAAGACTATGCTCTCAGGCTTAATGTAATAATCATCGGAAGTGAGTACTTTGAACCTTTTATATTCTGTATCTAAATTGGCAAAAACAGATTGTAATTCTTCGAATTGTTGATGAATTTGATTTCGAACGAGCCCTTCAGTTGATTGCAAAGTTAGATTTTTTAAAGACATTACTGTTTCACAATTCATAAATTCATTGAACTTTTTGATAATGCATTGAACTTGGCTTCGAGAGAGCGTTGAATCTGCATAAAAAAATGATACCATATTTAAAGCAAAAGTAGTTAAATCATGGTTCTGTGACTTTGGTGAAAGTATCATATTTTCAACCTCTTCAGAGAGGAGATATGAACCTGGAATAGTTTTCGAAACATTTTGCTGATTGTTAGAATAATGCTCTTTTAATGGACTTGACTTAGATGAAACATTTTCACAGCTTCTATTGCACGCTACGATCTCACAACTTTGATTTATTTTAGAATCTGCAAATTCAACTATAATATCGTGAATTGAATAATGTTTTCGCAATGCATTGAGATCATTAAACGACCGACTACATAAATTTTCCGAACATTGATATATTAATTCAGCATTCAACCCATGTATAAACTTGACATGATCCTTGTAATGCTTACTTTCGATGCAGTTAGAACAGTGGGAGCATTTGACAAGCATTGTTATATTTTTATATAACGAGACTAATTAGGCAATTTACTCAAAGCGAGGTATGATTTGTATCTATATCTCTTAGATTTTGAGTGGAGTTAAAATCTGAAATGAGACTACTTGGGAAATCGCCTCAAACCAAAGCACAGTTTAAATCTTAAAATACAAAACAATATCTCATCTAAATAAACTATTATTGTTATATAAAAAATATCTCTATATTAATAGATATATCTATATCTATAGATATAGATAACGATACTCATAACTTTCTAATCGGATAGATCGGATTCAGATAAATTATGGGTAGCCTCATCCACAGATCCCTTGATGCGCTCAATATCACTTATGACAGAACTTACGCCCACGAAGCTTCGAGTGTTCTCCTTGATTTCGTATGCAGCAATTTGTAGAAAAGTCCAAACAGCCTCGCTCTGTGCTGGATATTTTGCATTCAATGCATAGAATGATTTGAAGCAAGTATCAATCGCAGCTGTTAGAAGACTGAATTTGTATTTCACGTCGTTAAGGTAGTAGCCCACTGTAACGGTTGAAATTTCTACGTTTTTTCGGGAATTTTTTTTAATAAGAAGATAAAATGCGATCATTTTGTAATTTTGACATATTTTTATTAGTATTTTGAAGTGTTGAAAAAAAAAATTTCACTTAATTTTACATTCATTTCTTTATAATATTTTAAGTGAAAGTAGAGTCCTCGAAAAAAAGGTGAGGAGTTTTGGGGAAGCACACAGGGTTCTATAGTTATCTAAAATGAAAAAATCAAAGAGATTATTTTTTTGTAAACTATATTCTAGTGAACTAACCAATAATATACATAAGAAAATAAAATAAAATAAAATGGCGGACTTGTGAAATAATGCTTCTGAAAACCTAATTTTTTTCGTTGATAAATTGTTTGAAAAAAATCATTTATTATTGAAAAATTGAATGTTTTAGAGGTTAGGTATTTAGCTATGTGTGTCAAGAATAACTGGTTAAATTTTCAGCAAAATCGGTTGAATGGTTTTGAGTCAGTGCTTCCCCGAAACTCCTCACCTTTTTTTCGAGGACTCTACTTTCACTTAAAATATTGTAAAGAAATGAATGTAAAATTGAGTGAAAATTTCTTTTTTCAACACTACAAAATACTAATAAAAATATGTCAAAATTACAAAATGATCGCATTTTATCTACTTATTAAAAAAAAATTCCCGAAAAAACGTAGAAATTTCAGCCGTCACAGTGGGCTACTACCTTAATGCATATGTAAGCTGCATCTATTTTATTACGTTGTCCAACGACGACTACTATTGGTTGACATGTCAGATCATATGACTTCATGAGATTCTGTCGTGCCAGCATTACCTTCTCCATGTCAGCCATAGTCTAGAGTTATAAAACAGATGAGGATCAGATTTAAGGAATTTCCTATCTCCCCAATCAATTTTTATTGCCTTGTAGTAAAGATTAGTTGGCAGTTTCAAAACACTATTTGCAATATAAATTTTCTTTCCAATAAAAAAAAAAATACAATCTGAGTACCGAATAGGTAATTTATGTCTAATCAATTGAATTCACATCTATAGAGTAAACTATCTTTGAAAGAATGTTTCCTGACAAATCCCTAGTAGAAATTTTTCTAGGCCTGCTAGACTGCAGTATAGGCCTGTATAGTTTTTTCTAGAATTGCTAGACTGTAGACAGGCCTGCCTAGGTCTGTCTAGTTAACCTAGATAACTTCGAATTTTTAAATCATCATCCATTCTGCTAGAAAAATCGGTCTAGATTTTCATCTAGTGAAACTAGATAACCTAGAAGTGCTAGAAGTACTAGGGTTTTACAGATGTGCTATCGAGGCCTTTCCGGGTAGTCTCGATTGCCTTAAATCGTAAATCATTCCCACACTCTTCTGGGTAAAGTGCCCAGAATTTTATCTAGCAATCCTGAATAATCTAGATAACCTAAAAATTGTAAAATCCAAATTATTGTTAAACTCTCGTCATAGAATAAAGACGTAAAGCGCTCATAGCGCGGTGCCTTGGATCTTTGTGTTACCAGTTCACGTGATCCGGGTCGAGTAGCCGCCATTAGTTGGAACAGTACTTTCTGGCAGTCTGATCCTTACGATACATGTGCACAGTCGAAACCAGATCGGACTTTTTGATTAAAAGTGCGTATCGACTCATCGTGTTGATATGAACTCCGCGAGTAAGTACCGTGTGAGAAGACATCGATCGAAAAAAAAATTAAATGACATCCTTGGGAGCATAATGAGTGAACACGAAAGAAGATCGGTATTTGATGCGCACGAAGATCAGTGTGACACGAGTGATAGCGGCAGCAGTGATTTTGAAAATCATTCAGTGGGTGCAGATTGTGTTTCTGAAGCTCAAAGAAGCCTAAGTCCGGATAGGGAATATAAAACAATATTTGATTTTTATGATAAAAAGACTGCGAACGTAGGATTACTTGACATAAAATACGCCTGATATATTATATTATATTATTTGATATAATCGTGTTGAACACTTAGTAATAAAATTAAAAGAAAAAAAAATATAATATGTCTCTTTAATTAACACTTCGTCTGCAAAGGTTTTTTCCGCACCTCTCGTCTGCAAACGTGGGTCCTTCGCGTCCGGCCATTAATTCACCCCCTTAATGCACTCAGGAAATTCTGAAAAAATTTACGCTAGTTCTTTAACTATTCCTTTTGAAGTGCCAATTGTAAAATTTTTGAAAATTAAATTTTTTCACACATTTTTTGTTAAATATATGAAGAAATTTGTAAAAAAATCTTGATTTACAAAAAAAATTGTAACTCAGAGACTTCTAAAGATAGCGCAATTTTTCAAAATGGAAATTAAAGGTCAATAGTGTAGCTTTAAGAAAAAAAATAGTTTGTTTCATTTATCCAAAGCTAAGTGCTTAAGTTTTGGACATGAAAACAGGCAATAAATTACGTACGATGCATATTGGTTTTCACACATTTCATTAGCAAAAAAATTTTTTTTTCTTTTTTTACAATGAAAAGTCCTTATAATTGCATATTATTATGATTCTCAACCTAACAGTGCATTGTAGTTGATAATTTTGTTGAGGCCGATCGCTGCTCCATTTTCAAAAATACTAAAAAAAAAATTCCAAATTCTTTTTTAGGCATACTGACTAATGTCAAATGCCTTTGGCGTACTACTGATGCCAAAAATACCATAAAACACGAAAAAAAAATTTTCACGAACTCACCTGTTTACTACACGCCGTCTGCAAACCTGGGTCTTTCGTGTCCTCTGCAAAGTTCGTGTGCTCGTTACCACTACCTGGAAGGTACTAAAATTTTGAAACTTGGGCATTAGTTCCCCTTCCTATATAACTTTTTTTACAGATAAGGAGGAGCCTCCGCCCTTCCCCTATTTTCCCGGTACAAACCAAAACTGTTTTCGCTCGGACACGAACGACCCAGGTTTGCAGACGAAGGGTTAAAAAACATGTCACAGATAATATCCTGAAAATGAAAAAAAAAGACTGCTCAGGTCCAGCTAGGAACTATACAGATGCAACCTGGCAGTGCTAGATTGCTGCTAGATAACACTGCTATATTGCATGTAGAGGGGAAAAGTGTTACATTTCTGCCCAGGCACCTGTACAGTTTTACTAGACTGGCCTAGACATCAGTCCCGCGAATCTATTGAGGCCTAGACAGGATACTGGACAAATTTCCACCGGGGATCTTATAAGCTTACATTGATCCAAAGGATGAACCCATCCGCTTGCTCTTGCTTTGCTGGTTTCCATTTTTTTTTTTAACCAGTTTTGACGAAGCCAGGTCGAAACAAGTAAGACAACAGGCGCAGCGCAAGTACCTCTACAGGGACTTGTTCTGTATTAAACATTGAGAAATACACACATCCCTGTGGAAAAAAATCTGATAGATCCCAATAAAATATGATG
The DNA here is from genome assembly GCA_944452935.1 of Rhogogaster chlorosoma. NCBI lineage: Eukaryota > Metazoa > Arthropoda > Insecta > Hymenoptera > Tenthredinidae > Rhogogaster > Rhogogaster chlorosoma. Next base: position 18,681,361 of record OX101797.1, on the reverse strand, counting down.
TTCGATGGGAAGTTATTATAAGCTATGGTGTTTTTGAAACAGTAATTCCAGATACTTACAGATTGACGAAAAAAATAATAGATTCATTGGATATCATCTGGTACAGAAACAACAAATTAGATCGTATCAGTATTTCCAATTGATTCTGATCCAGAATTGCGACACTAGAATTTACTGATAGAGTTAATGAGGTTGTATCAGTAAATTGTACATGTTCGGCGTAAAGTTTTTTATGGGATAGTAATCGGAGAACGGGTGGAAAAGTGTAATAAAGGATCGGGCAGACAGTACCGACTTATGGTTTTGATAAAGTTATTACCGATAAGTTCATAATGGTTTCTATGAGAATTTATGAGTTGAATATGCATTGTATTCTTTAGCTTTTTTCCAGTTCGAAAGCATATTAAACTTCATCCGATAATCCAAATCAGAAAACGATCAGAACGTATGGGGTTGATCCAAGTACACATTTATCATTCGAGTACTGTTTGGAAACAGTGATTGCGAAGGAATTGAATCTTTTTTTAATAATAAAATCTATTAGTAATAATCTGTTTCTTACTTGTATTTAATGTTTATTATTTTAAGAAATAAGGATACATTTTTTTTAAAGTTTTTATAGAAGGATTTTATATATTATATAAGGAGATTTTTTAAAAAAGATTTCTTAATTACATTTCATATTACTAGCTACTAGTGGACATGTCACTCTCAGCGAAATCAGCTGTACTTTCGGCACTTGAAGTGCTACTATCACTGGAGCTCCGAACCTTTTTTTGGGTTATACGGCCTTTACCCTTCTTGGTTTCTTTAACCTTTTCCTCAGTTTCTATAATGTAGGAGTATTTAATTATTTAGAATGAAACGCTTCATTACAAAGACATCTTCATTAATCAAGTTCGCAAAAGGGTTCTTTCACATTAGTATACTAATTTTAAAACTCGAATAGATAAAAATTTTGTGCCAATAAAATATTTTGATCTCGCTTTCATCTAGGGTTGACCTTTCATCTGAATGTTCATTTAATTAAGTAAATGGCATATCAGCATACGAATAACAAATAATTTAAAATAATTCTTACCTGTGCGTGGTGGTTTTTTGGCTCTTTCGAGATCAGAGATTTTTTCTCGTATATATTGGACGTAATCGTCAACCTTCTCATTTATTTTTTCTTTCTGACAATTGTCTGTGTTCTTTTAAGTAATATCTATAAATATCTGTAAAAACATTCGATAAGCTTACAGAAAATTCATTATCAGTTAATATAAAATTTACTCACCTCTTACGGCAAGCATTTTAACCGGATCTAGTTTCGGCTTTGCAGGTCCTTTGGTTCGATTACTTCTTTTGCCTGTTATACTGCTTGCTTTGAGTATCTCCCGAGTGAAGATATCTACTGCTATGTTCTTTACAAATACAGCATCGGTCCCAGCTGCAGTTTTTGCGTTGTTATAATTTTGGACAGTGATCCAAACATTTTGACCACAATGAATCTACAAGATTTTGATGAGAAAATATTATTATTCTTTCAAACTGTACAAATAATCTTCTGAAAATAATTAATATGTGGACAATTTTATTAGGCTATATTTGAAGAATGAAAGATTAAGATTAGGAAAACAGTTAATAAAAGTAAACAGATTCCCTGTTTGGAAATTAAAAAAAAATTTTTAGAATGTTTAATCGCTGCTCACAAATCAAATTACATGTAGCTTTCAATATTTGATAAATAAACTTCAGACAGCTTTTTAGATAATCGACAAATAAAATTAAAAAATAATATTCTTCACGATATTTTACATAAGTATAAATTTAAAATAAAAAAAAAAAAAATAGATAGAGACAAGCAGAAATTAAATTTTCTTAACAGCAACTTAAAAATTACTGTCTCTTAAATTTTAAATAATAATAAATTGTCAAATGGATTCGAACTTCTGAATTTAAATGAAAATTTACCATTCCGGTGTCCGATCGAATAAAACCAACTGGTGGAGGTACCTGTAGATTTTCAAAATCTATCGCTGCGACTGCTGTAGGTATTGTTGAATGTGAGTCAGTCCACGTCAAGCGGGACGGATTTGGCCAAAAATTTCCCTCGATGTTTCTGATTCTTTTGTAATTTTTTTTACACATTCTCTGGGTAAAATAAATGGATGAAACAATTTTTTTTTTTTTTAACTCGAAGGGCTTAGAAGTTACAAGGGGTCGAATTTTCGAAAAAAGCACCAAAAACCGGAATCGCTGTCTTCTTTAAACGTTAATATCTCCGGTTTCCCTTGTCGTACAGACATCGACAAAAACTCATTTTAAAGCTCTTGAATCGCACTTTCACGCTATTAATTTTTAATTCACCTAATAAATAATCTTCTATTTGTTATTGTTGGAACAAAAACATCCTTTTTGCGGGTTCGAACCATCGCGGTTGTCACTACGCGCAGGCGCAGCGGCCATTGCTGCGCATTGACTCTCGATCGATGCGCCTAACGCATCGATCTTACAACCCTTTTTCACTTCCGCCCATGGCCGCCGAGGCGACAGTAACACGCGACAGAATTGTACCGGTATCAATAAATTTATAACCCCATCTCTATGAATCGGGTCTGTTTTTATTATCACAAGTTCTCTCCTATCCGCATCCAAGTTGCACTGTGCTAACAGGTTATGGGCCCAGTAGCTAACCTAGCGCGTGGATGCGACGGATATTAATTCGCGAAAACAAAGTCGCCGGCCGGTGTGCGATTACCGTGTGTGCTTCGAGCACGTGTTGAGACAGTCTGGTGTACCTGTGAATCTTCGATATTCGGGCTCGTGGCGAAAATGGCAGGCACGATGAGGATTGAACTGCTCACGAAGGATAACTACGACTCCTGGAGCATGCAGGTGGAGGCACTGATGACGAAAAACGGTACGTGGGGATACCCGAGCGGCGAGACTCCAATGCCGTCATCCTCAACCACGGATGCGGCAGCACTCAACGGGTGGCGAGCCAACGACAAACAAGCTAAGTCTGATTTGATTTTATCTATCAGCCCAGTAGAGCTGCAGCAGATTCGAGGATGTGTGACCTCACGCGATATTTGGCTTAAACTAGAAGGCATTTACGCATCTAAGGGGCCCGCAAGGAAAGCTACTTTGTTGAAGAAGTTAGCGCTCCAAAAACTGCAAGAGGGCGAAGATGTGCGTGATCACATGAACCTTTTCTTCGACGCCGTCGATAAGCTAGCTGTCATGGGCGTAGACGTGAATCAGGAGTTGCTAAGCATATTGTTGTTGTACAGTCTCCCACCAAGCTACGAGAATTTCAGATGCGCCATCGAATCTCGAGATGAACTACCTGGGGCGGAGGCCCTGAAGGTCAAGATCTTGGAGGAAAGCGAGGCTCGACGTCAAAAGGAACAGGGCGGCGAAGCTGGGGCGATGGTTGCATGGAAGAAGCCGAAAGGTGCGTTCAAAAAGCAAAATTTTTCCAAACAAAATGACAGTAGTACTGAATCTAAAGCTGATGCAAAAATAAAATGTTTCAAGTGCCGCAAGATTGGGCATAGGGTCACCCATTGCCCTTTAAAACACGAAGGACATGGAGCTAACGCAGCTCAAGAACCCAATGTGTTCATTGCAACTGAAGCGGAGCAGAACACGGCTTACAGAGCTGATGCACACAGCAAGGATAGTCGGTGGTGTCTCGACAGTGGCTGCACGTCCCATGTGTGCCACGATGAGGATGTTTTTGTCGAGGTCACCAACCTGCGACGAGGGAAATTGAACTTGGCTAGCAACGCATCGACGGATATCGAAGCGAAGGGGACGGTTCAGGTACAGATATCGGATGGATCGGCGAGCAGAATGATTAACCTCGAGGGAACGCTGTACGTTCCAGATCTGAGGACGAATCTGGTATCCGTGTCCAGGATAACAGACCGAGGGCACGAGGTTGTGTTTCGAAAGAACGAAGCTATCGTAAGGGGTTCTGATGGATCGACCAAGATGGTCGCTGATCGCGTTGGGAACCTGTATTATCTTCGTGGAGAGAACGAGGAAGCCCAGGTAGCGGAAAAGGGTCGGAATCTGGGAAACCTGGCGCTATGGCATCAGAGGATGGGACATTTGAATGTCCGCGACCTGATAGAGATGACGAGGAAAGGGATTGTCTCAGGCGTAAATCTCGGAGGCGAAAGAAGTTTACCGCCCTGCGACACGTGCATCAAGGGTAAGCTCATTGCCTCACCTTACAAACCGAGTGACAATAGAAGCACAACAAGGTTGAGCATCGTCCATTCTGACGTGAGTGGGCCGATGAGAGTCAACTCGAAGGGAGGCGCCTCTTACTTCGTTACCTTCATCGATGACTACAGCAGATGGGGCGAGGTCTATCTCGTGAAACGGAAGAGTGAAGCATTCGAAGCATTCAAGGAGTACAAGGCCTACGCCGAAAATCACACCGGGATGCGAATCAAGCAACTTCAGAGCGACAACGGCAAGGAGTATTGCAATAAAGAGTTTGACGCGTATCTGAAGGAGCAAGGAATTCGACGAAGATACACTGTTCCACACACACCACAACAGAACGGGGTTGCGGAAAGAAGAAATCGAACCCTGGAAGAAATGGCTCGTTGCATTCTGTTTCAGGGAAACTTAGACGCATCATTCTGGGCAGAGGCGATACACACCGCAAACTACCTGAGAAATCGATGTGCGTCTGCGAGCCTGAAGGGCGATACGCCACACGAGTTGTGGGTCGGGAGGATACCAGATCTCCGGCATCTTCGAGTCATCGGTACAAAAACGTACGTCCACGATAAGACTCCGACGAAGGGAAAATTCGACGAACGAGCGAAAGAGGGCGTCCTGGTTGGATACTCGGAGGTCAGCAAGGCCTACAGAGTATGGATACCAAAAGACAGGCGCGTGATTGTTGGCCGGGACGTAAAGTTCGACGAGGAGCCAACCCTGGCTCATACTAGGATCAAGGGGATCGAATCCGAGGACTTTCTGGGCAAAAAGCCTAGCGACAACGAGCAAGAGGGACACCCTGCAGCTACGATCGAGGTGGAGGTGACTCCCACTGCTGCGATCCCAGACGATCGAGGCAGCGAGCCCACCGAAGAGGTGCGGCGGGGGCCAGGAAGGCCACGCATCATCCGAACTGGAAGTCGCGGCAGACCGCGGAAGCTACACCGAACCGTGAGCGTTGAGAGTACTGGAAGTACAGGCTCAGGCCGAGGCCAAAGTTCGACGCGCGGGACAGCAGAGGGAATCCCTGCTTCCGGCGATCCGCCAGAGAGCGAAGATGATGAAGAAGACGAGGTATTCCATGAGGCAAACTTCGTGATGGCTGCAGCAAATATAGCAGAAACAAAGTATCGAGAAGCTATATCCGGACCACAGGCAATTGAATGGATGGACGCAATGACAACGGAATTCAGGAATATCCTCAGCCGAGATACCTGGATGTTGGTCGAGCGCCCACAGGGCCGAACCGTGGTTGGCTGTCGTATGGTCTTCACAACAAAGCTAAAGCCGGATGGAACACTGTGCCGTCGAAAAGCTCGACTCGTTGCCAGGGGTTTTTCACAACGACCAGGCATTGACTTTATCCAAACATTCGCACCAGTCGCGAGATTGGAGTCGATGCGCCTGATGATGGCCCTGGCAGTGAGGAACGGAATGGAGATACACCAAGTCGACATCGTAACGGCGTACCTGAATGGATTTCTCGACAGAGAAGTATTCATGGAGAAGCCTGAAATGCTTGAAGAAGTACTCCAGGAAATCATTCGACGAGACGGAGAGAGCAGCGTTCTTGGTACAAAGGCAGCACGAATGCTGCGAGACGCTCAGATGGGTGACAAGGTCTGCCTACTGAAAAGAGCGCTGTATGGTCTTAAGCAGGCCGGACGCCAATGGCACGCACGACTAGAGGAGGTGATCCGCCGACTTGGACTGCTACCCACTAACGCTGACCCATGCTTATACCACGCAAGGCGTGGCAGCAACCAGCTACTGGCATTAATCTATGTCGACGACATTTTAATCTGTTCACAGGATAAAAATTGGATCGGGGAACTCAAGCGAGGCCTGGCTCGAGAGTTCGAAATCAAGGAGCTTGGATTGGCGCGATACTGCCTAGGTATCGAAATCGCTCAGACCAGGGACACCATTTCGCTATCCCAGCGGAGGTACGCCAGGGAGGTCCTAGAGCGATTCCACATGGCCGACTCAAACCCAGTGTCTACACCTGGGGAACCCAAGGTTCGCGAGTCAGTCAAGGCCAAGAATCAAGCTGACAAGGAGGGGGAGAACTTAGCGAAACCCTACCGAGAGCTCATCGGAGCTCTGATGTATCTGGCCATCGCTACGCGCCCAGATATAGCTTACATAACGAGTTATTTGGCTCAATTTAACCATTGCTTTACTCAACTGCACTGGGGATTTGCTAAACGTGTTCTACGTTATCTCCAGGGCACATCTAACTTTGGTCTTTGTTTTAGGAAAACGGACGAAAATGTCTTTGGGTATTCAGACGCAGACTGGGGAAACTGTGCAGTGGATCGAAGGTCCTATACCGGCTATGCCTTCCTATTGAGCGGAGCTGCGGTGAGCTGGAAAGCTCAAAAGCAACGAACCGTTGCACTTTCATCCACCGAGGCTGAATACATGGCACTCGCAGAAACAGCGAAGGAGGCTGCGTACCTGCGATCTCTCCTGACGGAGCTCGGGCATACAAAGCTCGCTCAGATCACAGTCTTCTGCGATAACCGTGGAGCGAAGGATCTGACAGAGAACCCGATCTTCCACGCACGGACGAAGCACATCGACGTTCGTCACCACTTTGTTCGTAAAGCCGTAGAGGACGGCATACTCGAGCTGCAGTCGGTCCCGACTGAGGAGATGACCGCCGACGTATTTACCAAGTCATTACCGAGACCAAAGCACTGTAAATGTACAGACGCACTGGGTTTGGGACCCGTATCCTACGAAAATCGATGAGTTCCAACCGCTTGGATCGAGTAGGGCGTGTTGGAACAAAAACATCCTTTTTGCGGGTTCGAACCATCGCGGTTGTCACTACGCGCAGGCGCAGCGGCCATTGCTGCGCATTGACTCTCGATCGATGCGCCTAACGCATCGATCTTACAACCCTTTTTCACTTCCGCCCATGGCCGCCGAGGCGACAGTAACACGCGACAGAATTGTACCGGTATCAATAAATTTATAACCCCATCTCTATGAATCGGGTCTGTTTTTATTATCACAAGTTCTCTCCTATCCGCATCCAAGTTGCACTGTGCTAACAGTTATAAACAATTATATTTTTTAAACGTGATTTTCGAGATGATTACACCTTTCGAAAATTCTAAAAAAAATACGAGCGTGTTCCTTGATTCATTCTCTACGAAATCTGTAAGTTTCAAAATGGAACTCCGATGGAAACTATATTTAAAAAGCGATTGATTCGTGCGGGACGTCGCGCGCGGCTCTCTACGCGGGCGCGCCGAGACCGAAGCTTGTTCTCTTCACATGCAAGGAATACAGGGGGGCTGTTATAGGTCTGAATTCATCAAATCTATTAATTCACAGAATTATTTATTCCATTTCATACTGAATATTCTACTCAAAACAATAAAAATATTAATACAGAACTAAAACGCTTAACTAAAATCTTAAAACACATCACAATTTCGAAACTAAAGCTCCTATAGTCATGAAAAATAAGTGGTAAATATAAAGTACTTTTTGATTCCATCAAATGGAATACGTCACAATATCATCATTCAATTAATTACGTACTAAATTAATCAACTAAAACCTATATTAAAAATTTCAGAACTATATTACATATAAATAAAATCTTAGAGTGAGCCGCAAATTTGAATTTCTACTAATAGTTGATTTACTTGGAAACCAATGCTTCTACTGACTTCTGTGCATTCGAATATCTTTTGGCAACAATTTTTTATTTTTATTTTTTTGAAATAGGTTTTATACAATGGAATATCAATGTTCCACGTACCTACTAACTTCGCTTTCTCAAATCGAGCTTGTAATGCAACAGCTTCTTTTTTATAATCCTCACAGAATGATCCCCACAGAAGTCAGTAGAAGCATTGGTTTCCAAGTAAATCAACTATTAGTAGAAATTCAAATTTGCGGCTCACTTTAAGATTTTATTTATATGTAATACTAGGGGCTTCGCCCCTACGCGCTTTGCGCGCCTCACTCTGATGATTTATAATTTTCCGAAGTACGTTTATTTGAAAATACTCACGGTTGACAGCTCGGCACACATCTTGTCATACTTGCGACATTTGTCTGCTAGATGCTGTTTTTGTTTTGTTTTCCGCACCTCATAGCACCGCCAACTTCATGCGCTATACTATTGTTATTATAACCTTTTTTGCTATAGTGCGTTTTGATCTTCTTTTTCAATTGTTTATTTCGCCGGACAGGATTTTTTCATTATATAGACAGATAGTTCTGAAATTTTTAATATAGGTTTTAGTTGATTAATTTAGTACGTAATTAATTGAATGATGATATTGTGACGTATTCCATTTGATGGAATCAAAAAGTACTTTATATTCACCACTTATTTTTCATGACTATAGGAGCTTTAGTTTCGAAATTGTGATGTGTTCTAAGATTTTAGTTAAGCGTTTTAGTTCTGTATTAATATTTTTATTGTTTTGAGTAGAATATTCAGTATGAAATGGCATAAATAATTCTGTGAATTAATGGATTTGATGAATTCAGATCTATAACAGCCCCCCTGTATTCCTTGCATGTGAAGAGAACAAGCTTCGGTCTCGGCGCGCCCGCGTAGACAGCCGCGCGCGACGCCCCGCACGAATCAATCGCTTTTTAAATATAGTTTCCATCGGAGTTCCATTTTGAAACTTACAGATTTCGTAGAGAATGAATCAAGGAACACGCTCGTATTTTTTTTAGAATTTTCGAAAGGTGTAATCATCTCGAAGATCACGTTTGAAAAATATAATTGTTTATAACAAATAGAAGATTATTTATTAGGTGGATTACAAATTCATAGCGTGAAAGTGCGATTCAAGAGCTTTAAAATGAGTTTTTGCCGATGTCTGTACGACAAAGGAAACCGGAGATATTAACGTTTAAGGAAGACAGCGATTCCGGTTTTTGGTGCTTTTTTCGAAAATTCGACCCCTTGTTACTTCTAAGCCCTTCGTGTTAAAAAAAAAAAAAATGTTTCATTCATTTATTTTACCCAGAGAATGCGTAAAAAAAATTACGACGATTTCTAAGAACATGCGGTCAAAAAGGTGTCCCGCTTGCCGTGGATTGACTCATGTGTACCTATAAACATACTCATATACATCAAGAAGTCCATAAAACTCGATATAATACTTCTTAAATGAATCTTTTGTAAAAAATGACGAAAATAGGATTCACGGAATTTTATAAAAATATTGGCCTAATAATTTTAAGATCTTCTATGAAAATTATAGTATTTTCTGTGATGTGTGCAAGCATATGATTCAAGTTCAATTAGTTGCATTAGATTCTAGAGTTTCTTAACCAACTTTAGCACGAGTTCTTATATTATTAATGATGTTAAATTAAAATAGTAAATAATATAACATTACTTAGGATCTGCTGCCAATTTGACTAAATTGTTTGCAAAGCTGCTGACGCTACTTGCTGAAAAGTGTCCTGATCTTTCTTCATGCTCTTCAATTCTTAAATTATATCCTTTAACAGGTCATTTTGGGATTCATCTACATGACATTTTTTCTTAGTCTGCACAAAACAGTACAGTATATTATATTGAAGCTAAATTTAAAAAATACTCTCAAAATTTTCTAATTCATTTTCGATCAATATGGAAGCGTATTCTATTTTTTTTTTTTCATAATTTAAAAATCAGATTAACTCAGTTTCATTTATTTGATTACTCACCTTTGAACTTTTGCTATGCTTGTGCTTTTTGTTTGAATATTTAGTTTTTTGTTTGTTTTTTGAAGACTCATTCACAGTTTGAACGAAAGAACAAGAACATCGACTGATTATCTGTAAGTAATAATGTGAATACTATCATTAACTTTCACGAATTATATGGAATTCATAATATAGAGAAGCAACTACTTCTGCATAAATAAAATTACAAAATATCCATAATATTTGCTTTGTTACATTTTATCAATCTTTGAATGGCAGGTAACGACCTTTTAGTATTTGATTATTTGGGCCCAACATTTTACATGTTCTTTAGCTAAGTTTAGTTGTCACATTCAAAATTCTTGTATGCATTACTACAGTATGATTTTACCACAGTATGTTTCATATTAGTTGTGAGAAAACTTCAAGCTTTTGCGGCTAAAGAGCCAGTCTAAACAAGAAAAAAAAAAAAATTCAATTCAATTGGTAGTGAATTTTTCAATAGTCAACTTGATCAGTTATATTGTGTTACCAAGTAACAAAAATATAATTAAAAAGCCAACAATAATTCTTACACATTTTGTTTTGAGTGGCTATACTGAGGCAGTAAAACTTCGAGTTTGAAATAAAGTGTAAGAAATTTGCATGTTCTATTAAAGTTCGTTATATCGTTTTCAATTTGCAAGCATACAAAGAGTGAAAAACACTCATAAAATATTTCCAATATTCTACAGTTATTACTGTGTATAATATTCAGTAATTGTATCGATAATATTTGAAGTTTAGCATATGGGGTAGTCCACCTCAACTCGCCATGCTCGCAAACCTTGACAATTTCAATCTGACTGAGTTTTTTTCCATGTACTATATTATCAAAAAGAACGTACACGTATATCCTGTTCTATCGTTTTTTTCCGCCGTTCCAATGATACAGAATTTTGAAATTTTCAAGATTTACTCCCCAGTTATATTTTGAGCTCCGGTAGCTCAGAATTGGTTACTCCTATCGAAAAAATGTATATACATAACTTCTTGGTATTGAAATGTTCTACTCAAAAATAATTTTTTTTCAATTTATCCATCAACTCGAAACGGTTTTTATGCGAATAAACATCAAAAACCCGGTTTTTGAAAAAAGGCCCTAATTTAATATTTTCAAAAAAATACCATAAATTCTACCCAAAATTACAAAACATTTGGGACCTTAGCCATAATGGAGTCTTTTTTGGTTTGAAAGTTAGACGCCTATTCAATTATCTACAAGACCGAATTCAGCCAGTCAATAGAAAAAATTTGCCGACAAGCGGCTTTATGGGAAACCATGGAAGGTAGGGGGCGGAAAGATAACAAATAACGACAATGAAAGAATAAGAATGCTCAACGCGTTTTTGAGATTTATTTTCAATCTTGCGCTACTTTTTTATCAAACGGTAAATTACTCGAGTCGTCGTCGACGAATATCTTTTTAGCGCCATAATTCCGAACCTAACATTGCAAGCATATGGCTCAAAATCACCAAGGTGGTAAATTCGTATCCCAGTGATTTAAATCATTGAATCTATTCATTCTAATTAAAATAATGTACTAAAAATTATTCACGTCAACTCATTTAAGCAATACATCAAAAAGATTTTTTTAAATTTATTCATTGAATATGTTTTTTCCATGAAATACCCCCGAAAAATCATTCCGGGAACGCGTCCCCAAGTACCAATCCGCCGATAACAACAGCTAAAAATCCTAATAAATAATTTTTTGATTGCCTCAAAGGTACTTGTTAACTTAGTTCATTTTAGTATAAAATGATATTTATAAGTTTCTTAATCTTGTAACGTGGCAAAACGTTATGACCTCCTCCTATTGAGCCTAACGCGCGTACAGAGCGTCGTAAACCGATTTCGCTAGTTAAATTCTTGCCGCCTTCCTCCCGCATGGCTGTCTTGACCGTGTACTGCTGTTCGCAGCTGACCGGCAAGGATCAGCGCTCGTAGGACGAACGCCGCAGAAAGGAACTGATTACGGAGACGATCCTCAGTCTATTTCGAAGCTCGGAAGGAACTGCCTCGAGCAAATTTCCTGAGCGAAATAGATCAAAGAGAGAGAGAGAGAAAGAGCGAGAGAGAGTGAGAGTGAGTGCTAGTGAGCAATTAGATTTAACTGATTTGTGTTTGTGAGAGTGAATTCCCCGGCACGATCTTGCGATCCTGCAATAATTCTCGGACGTCGGCAAACGATTACTTGGATTACCGCTGTGTTACATCCGACACTTGCTTCATCCCCGGACCGAGCGCGGAGCTTGGAGGCTCTTCCCCCTGCGTCCCGGTGTATGAAGCAGAGAGCGGTCAGCAAAGGTAGGAACCAGTACATCTTTTGGTCCTGAGAAAACCCTGGGAGTCAGAAGAAACCAACCCGCTGGGACGTCTCCGACGGTTACCCGCGAGCCGTTGCTTTCAAACGACTCGGCAGCCGATCACGTGTTGTTTGCGCTGCGCTAAGCCGTGCTATTCAGCATCGCTGCGCAGCCGACAGACGATTCAGTGTCGGTGCCATCTTGCCCGAGCTGTGTCGTCACGCGACGCACTCAGCTGCGCCGAGACCGAGCTCCGGCAATCCCCCGCCAACCCCCTCCCCTCCCGTCCAGTCCGCGGAGCGTCACTTGCTTGCGAGAGCTCGCGAGAGCCACGCAGCGTGACAGCTGACTCGCTGGACCGCGGTGAGCGTGAGCGAGAGAGAGAGAGCCTACGACAGCGAGCAGGCAACGACAGCGATTCTTTCCTTGCATTTGATTTGATTTTATTGCATTGTTTAAAATAATTAGAGTAGAGTCCATCTTATAATTCCTTGTAAGACGCCAGGTAGCGGGCGTGATCCAAATTCGCCACCTTTTCTTTTTTTTCTTTTAATAAAATTCTAGTCAACGTTATTCTTCTTCGGTGTCTTTATTCTACGCCCCCACGAAATCCCTCTACCCCTAGACTAGTTAGCCGTAAGCGAGTGAGAGAGAGTGAGGACTTCGAGCCCGAAGTCCGGCGCCCAGCACGAGTTTCCCCAGGAGCCCCAGGTTTGTAGCCCGGCCTTCTCCTAGGTGTACCCGAACGTAGTCGAGACACCGGTTACAATCTATATAATATTATTTTTTCCGAAAATTTAATTCAAAGTTTGTCCCACAATTTGTGCGTCATTCCGGGAACGCATGGTGTTTTTTTAAATATCAATTTTCAGGAAAACGCGACAGATAGCGCTACCGGGTAATTATATAAAACACTCAAGTTCAAACGGATGACCCGTGTGTTTTTTATTGAAATGTGAAAATTTTAGAAGGTAAGCATAGGTTTGTTTGAAAATTTGGCACCGTACATCAATTCAGCGTCATTCCGGGAACGTCAATAATTGTAAGAAAAAAATAAGTAAATGACTTTTGATAGAATATTTCTTAAAGACTAATGTAACCTTTTTTTATATTACCCTCCAAAAATCTCGTTTCAGTGGTAAATAATTATTTAATACGGATTTTTATGTAGAAACGTCATTCCGGGAACGGTCATTCCGGGAATGTTCCCGGACATGACGTGCGTTCCCGGAATGATGATTATGTTCCTGGAATGATGATTGTATCGTTTTTTATAGTTTCACGTATGTAAAAGCATTATTTTCAAACATTTATTTTGCTTTCAGTCTAATTTTATAAAAATAATGGAGAATGAGACAATTTCTCAAAAAAAATCAAAACAAGCTGATGAAGATAATCTACGTTATAAACGTCATATGATAAATTACTAATACTAAATTGAGTGTGTGAAATTATGTAAAAAAAAAAAGTTTTTTTTTCAAAGTTTTTTTCAAAGTTTTTTTTTCAAAAAACTTAAAAATTACCGAGTAATTGACATGTTTATCATTTTTAACTATTGCGGACATATCTTAGCAACATATCTAGTATATCAAACGAATCATTTTCCGTATTTATTTAAAAGTAATTACAACTTTTTTAAGCGTTCCCGAAATGACGGTATCTCACGAATCGTTTTTCGTTAATACAATTTTAGTCATGTAATTATTAATTTCCAGCTTGCCCCGCTCGGATATCAATTCTAGATAAGCTAATCAATGATTAGGACTGGTTTGCAGAACAAAAATATTAAAAAATTTATTAAGAAATTTGAAACATGGAATTTGCCACCTTGGTGATTTTGAGCCATATACACTAGGCCACTTCCTTTCAAACGAACATTTTTGTTTCGCTGTCACATGAAAATGTGGTTTCTCACATCGAAAACAAATTCTCTCAAAATTTGAGCCCTTACTTTTGATTTTAAGTACTTCCTCTCCATCGTTGAATTTTTCCCATTTAAATAACATGTAAATTATTGGTTTTTTTATTATTTTTTATTTGTTATAGCTCTGTTCAGTTTGATGATTTTTCATTGCGATTGGTCGCAATCTGTAGTGTATTAGAGACTATTTTTCTGTCGAGTGGCTGAATTCGGTCTTGTAGATGTTTGGATAGGTGTATAACTTTCAAACCAAAAAAGACTCCATCATGGCTAAGGTCCTAAAAGTTTTGTAATTTTGGGTAGAATTTATGGTATTTTTTTGAAAATATTAAATTGGGGCCTTTTTTCAAAAAACGGGTTTTTGATGTTTATTCGCATAAAAACAGTTTCGAGTTGATGGATAAATTGAAAAAAAATTATTTTTGAGTAGAACATTTCAATACCAAGAAGTTATGTATATACATTTTTTCGATAGGAGTAACCAATTCTGAGCTACCGGAGCTCAAAATATAACTGGGGAGTGAAACTTGAAAATTTCAAAATTCTGTATCATTGGAACGGCGGAAAAAAACGATAAAACAGGATATACGTGTACGTTCTTTTTGATAGTATAGTACATGGAAAAAAACTCAGTCAGATTGAAATTGTCAAGGTTTGCGAGCATGGCGAGTTGAGGTGGACTACCCCATATATATTCTACATGTGAGTAATATAAGTTTTTTTCCGAAATGACTACATTATTGCTGTCATTGTTATGATTAATTGTTCATTATATACACATACGTTATCTTTCTGGGTGTTACTTTTTTCCATTGCAGTTATGATTGTTTCACCTTCCAAATGATTGTTGATGTTACTCAATATATTTGCGTTAGGATTTTCTGGATAGCCCCGCTCATCAAACTTTGAAGTTCCAGCAACCTCTGGCAGAATTAGATCAACTTCTTTTGGCTCATTTATTTCGATCTGAAAATATGTTGAGGGGGTATTCTGGTCTAGAGACATGAATTTTAGGTAATTTTTGAAGTGCTGTAAAAAAAAGCAAGCAATATTTTTAGTATCAATTTTTTTATACATTATTTATTCACATTAGAAGCATACAAAAAAAAATTAAAAAGTAAAAAAAATTCAAAATTCCGTTAGTTATCAGCTGATGGAGTGGGGAGTTTCAAAAATTTGGTGCGTGACCATACCCACGATCTTAACTCTCCTAGCAATCTGAAACCAAAAAATAACAAAGATTATCAATCTATAATAATGTCGCAATGTCTGGAACTACGGAAAAGTTGGAAAAAAATTTTTTTACAAAATGGCGACTACCTAATGAAAAAAAAATTTTTGTACCACTTTTTTGGACATTCTTCGATTTTTTAAAAATAGTAAAAATTGAAATTTGGGGATATGGATAGTTCCAGACGTAGACAAGTCTATAAAGAAGACTCTCTAAAAATTTCAGGTAAATCGGTCCAGTAGAACCTGAGAAATCGTGGGTATCGTTTTGAAAAAGACAGTTTCGAGAAAAACGCGTTTCAAGTTTTGAGTCAAGTTTCCGGCAGTTTTACTTATAGAATGGTACGGTATACTTACATATTTTTAATCGGTGATTCCTGTATTATTTTATATTTTGCTTACGTGTAGAACACAGAATTAATGATGAGAGTGTTGTAAAAACGGAGAAAAATTCGAAAATGCAATAGCCTACCGCCTATTGTTCAATTTATTCCGGTCGGGCCAGTTCAGATGCCGCGCCACAAAAACCGCTGTAACTCAGTAAATAATTGGAATTCTGCAAAATCCTTTTGAGGACATATTCTTGGATGTCTAAACTTTGGAAATATGAAGAACGAAAAAAATCGATTTTTCCAAATTTCTAGACCAGAATACCCCCTTAAGCTTTTATTGTTTAGGTTTGAACCTTTTGAATCGCGGGTAGTGTGTGTTGATTTCTGATCGACAGCTGATAATTTAGAAATTTGCTCGTCGATATCTTCGCTTTGAGACGTTTCGTTGTCGTCTTCGTCTCCTGAACTTTCCTGTAGGTATCGTAATTCGGTTTTCCTACTTCGCGAATCTTTCTGTAAATCCATTGATCTACGGTGAAGGTAACTTCGTTCATTTACGTAATGTAAAAACTCGTCGTAATCTCTTAAATGAAGATTTAAAATTTCTGACGCTAATCGCGGATTGAACTTTACGAGAATCTGTTCCAGCTGTTCGCGGAAAGGTGGTGGGGATTGCATGCGTTCAAAGATCATACGTGCGCGACAAGCAAATTCGGCTAACGTCTCGCCCTTTTCAAATTTTAATTCGTGAACTTCTAAGATGAGAACGGCATCCTCTTTTTTCACAGCCCATTGAAAACGAAAAGCTCGTACGAAATCTTTCCACGATCGCCAGCGTGATTTGTTTAATAAATACCACGATCTATAGGGACCTTCAAAAATTGTCGACAGGCACGGAATAAACAAATCTTTATCTATTCCGCTCGCACTTAATCGATCTTTCAGGATTAGCAAAAATTGTTCCGGGTCTCTTTCGGTCTTTGGAAAAGTGATTTTCCAGCTATTGACGATTCGACCGATTTTCATGGCAAAATCAAGTTCTCGATTACCGATCGACGCGGATTGATTACTCGTTCCTCTCTCATATCGGTTTGACGAAGTTGTCGACTGCATACTCGACTGCATATTATCGGCAGGCGGCAGCTCGTTTGACGGATCCCCTCCAACAGACGGGGTAGGGAACGTCTCACTGAATGACATGCTAGACTCTCGACCTTTTGACGTTTTCTTTGGTTTCTGAATAATTATTTTTTCACCAGCTCTTGTAACTCGTTTAGGTGGAGAATAGAACATATTTTCAAGTATGCTTTTATTATAGTGACATACTGTTCCGAATGATAATATGTCGATTCGAAAAGTATTCCTCCTTTGCTTGCCAAGCCTTAATTTGATAATCTCTAATTACTATTCATACTCAGAAATAATTGATTGTATCCATGATTGTTGTATAATTATTATAATTAATACTATAGTTATCATGCGATAGAAAGAAATAAGAAAGAGAGCCAAGGCTTAGAGAAATATTATACGAGAGTGTATAGAAAAATATATTCAAGCCGTAGCGAATACAAAGCGGCTGAGTGTTTACAGTGTCCTGTGTTCACGTTTTGACTCTAGCTGAGTTATACGCAACCAACGAACGTTGAAGTAATTTCTTTGTTCGAAATAATATTCTCTATATAACTTTTCGAGTTCTCATTTACTTTTCGTGATTTTAATTATTGATTTTCTACATAGAATTTTAGACAAACATTTCAACATTGATAATAAATTAGGACAATCTTCACTAAATTTCTTAACATGGAATTTATAGTTTAAATAAAAGTAGAATAGGGCAGCTTTGGGGCGTCACAACAAACCCCCCTTTCCCCCCGCGTGTCCCCCTTGGCGCCAGCCTTCCCCCTCAAGGTCGTCTGGGTTCCCCCTCAAGGTCGTCTGGGCCCTTTTTCCCCTGTCGGTTGTCCGTTACGTGGGGGAGTCAATGTGGGCCTGCCCCCCTCCCTTATTCGTTATGAGGGGTCGTTTTTGAGGGGTGACCGTCTGTCGCGAAATTTTGAATGTGCTTGCCCTTTCTTTGGGTGACGAGGATAGGAGGGGATGGGTGCAGTGTGGCAAGATGTAACGACACGGTAATGTTTCCATGAATACAATTTTATTAAATTCTCAAGTATACAAGAACGTGAGCGAGATTGCCCGCGTGAAGACGATTACAGTTTTAAGCCTATGAGTAATACATACAAGTTTAATGCAAATGTGAGGATACATTTCGGGGTAAGTGCCATCTTAACCTTATGAGTGCACAAGCATACATACACACACACACACACACACACACAATTGTTATACAGATGTGAGCTTACATGTGTAGAGTAAGTGTTATCTTAACCTTATGAGTACATACAATTTTTTCTGGTGTAATTCTAAAAGTGGGATTAATTTTTTTTTTCTTTTTAAATCTTATGTTTCCTAGAGGTACAATACTGCACGCATCTGTTGGAGTAAGAATGCCAGGCGTTTGAGATCTTGTCCTTACTTACTAACTTGTTATAAAATGATCGGGCGATGGCGTCGTTCTTCTCAAAGTCGTCAGTGAATATATCGACAAACTGGCGCAAAGTACCGCCAGCAGCCATAAAACAAATAAACATAATAGAGAAGTGTCCACATACGTCTGAAGAAAGGCTCTGCAACTGCCTGTCGTTGTAACTGTATTGGCGACAATTTCTTCGTAGTCTTCGGTAATGGTGAGGGACGAGCGGTGGCAGTCCAAAGCTATCGAAGTAAGTCCCATGTCCGTGGGGGTCGACGTAAAATGCCACCCAACGGGAACCTGGTTGGGTGTGATCATCGGTGTTGGAGACAATAGCTGTTGGGTATGTCCAAGCCAAGGGTAGTCGGTCGGCTGCGAAAACCCCGCACGGGGTCGGCTGCAATATCTCTAGAGCCTGCTGAATTTGCAGACTGTCCATATCCCTCGTCTTCGGATACGGTCATGCCCTGCGGGGAGGACACAGCTGACGAGTATAGGTCGATCTGATCGAGAGCTTCGGAGACACTGACCACGGAGGCTTCTTCGTCTCCCGCTTCCTCCGGATATTCCAATTTCTTCGGTATTAGACCAGGTGTTGGCGGTCCGAGCTCAACCGCGGGGCGACGTAGAGATGACTTTCTTTCAGGTCGAAGCGGTGGTTGCCGTTTCTCGATTTTCGTCGGCAAAGGTGGTGCCTCTTGTTGCTGCTGTTCTTCTCCGGTCGAAACGCTACGCTCATTGTTCCGCCACTTACTGTCGACCGGTGTCCTCGACTGGGAGGTATAGATGTACTTGCCGGATACCGAATCGACGCGATGGGGGTGGTCGTACGCTTTGAGAAACTTGGTGGTTGCCAACCATTTTTTCATCTTGACAGCATTGTTTAATGCGCACGTGAAGAGCTCCTCCTTCTTCACGCCGTGAAACAAACAGTATTCCCGCGTCGGTTCCAGCTTGCCAAAACTCGGACAGTCAAAGTTTTCCAAATTTATGATCTTCCGCGCCGTCGCTTTCTCCAGATATCTTGTCTTTTCGTGTCCGCGGGTCAGAATACGGTAGGCTGTACGAGCAATTTCCCTCAGATAGCTATTCAGTTTTCGTAGCGAAATGTCCCCCTCGAACCACTCGATCCCATGATGGTAGCAGGTCACGTGATTATTACCGGTCTGGTCGGCGGCATGTAGATCTTCAAATGGATGCGGTGGTTCGACAATCCAATGCGCAGAGTGACTTTCATCCAGAGTAAGCACTGCCACCTCTTTTGGCAAAAATTGTCGCTGAATATCGCGAAAGCCTTGGATATCAATGACGTAATCCATGTTTATGGTCTGGCGTACGGTTCAAAGACTGGTACTAGACTGATCGTTGCGGTGAGGGCGTGCGGCCTTTTAAACATCCCCTATGAGACTTGTATTTGTATCCCTTCCAACTTTGAGGGGTCCATTCCCCTCGTGACGAGCACCTGTCCACCCGATGACTCAAGACTCCGCTCTCTCTCTCACCAGCAGTCGTTGGGCCCGTTTAACCGCCGAAATCCGCAATCACCTGGCGCGCGGCATTCACTTCGATAATATTGTCAAACTCGGCGTAAACTATGCAGTTGATGGTTTCTTTCAGAGCCTCGTCAAAGCGCACTTCGATCCTCAGGGTCCCGTGTTTGATAAGAGACCAATGTGACGGACAGTTGGCCGAGAGATCGGGGGTCAGGTCAAACGCCATTAGACAGAATCCTTTCGGGTAACTCGTTCGGCTGATTCCGTTTCCCTCGTTGAGAAAATGTATACCGGTGCCCGAGAATAGGGTGTGATAGGCGTCGATGTACTGGTTACCCGTCGCTCCGTCTTTCTTTAAATTCGGTTGTAAAGGGTATGAAGGGACCTGAACCCCATCGACGTACAGTGACAAATAGTTCATGAGAAAGCTTTGAAAATTGAATGGATTCAGTTTCCTGTCACCGTTGAAGGCCTTGTTGCTGACGAATCCTAGTATCACGCGTTTCGGTAACTGTCCAAGTATAACGTTGCCCAGCATTTCTGCCTGTACACCCCCGTGAATAGTAAAGGATTTCACCTCTACCCTGGTGACGGGGTACTTTGCGGTACCTTGAGCGAGGGTCCGTGCGTGTGCCAATAGGATTCCAGGGCTGATCTTTACGCGGCGCACCAGCAACGAGGTCTCGACGATGTGAAGACTGTGCAAGGGCTCCGCCTCCATTATGCAAAAACTGTCTCGCGATCTAACGAGTCGTAGTCGCAGTTCTACACCGTTGAGTAGAAACTTTTCCTGGTTGAAGACGTCGCAGTGAAGATGACCAATCAGATCTGCTACACGACCGTTATTCATTATAGCTTTGCGCGCCGCATATCCACCGTCCGGCCCTTCTTCATCAGCATCCCCCGTGTGGTTGTCCGATGCCGACTTGCCGTAGCCGGTCCACAACCCGGCGGTGAGATGCGATTCTTTCGCGTGCGGGGCGTAATTCAGTAATGTCTCTATGTAGGAGCGATAAGCATACGAATTGTTGGTCGGTGAGACTAGTTTTTGATTGAAGAATACATCAACCTGGTTAAACATAGAGTGAAGCAGATTGTTCACAGGACATGCCCACGGCCGAGGTGGAGCTGCGTTATCGGCCGACCGTTGCAATTGTACTCGCACGCTGAGCATGGTGTGCGCCAGGTCGATATACTCGTCACCGTGGCCCGGCACGAGAAATTCGATTAGTGAATCATCGGTTAACGAAGATACGGGCTTGTAGCGGACCCACTGACCTCCCTCGATAGATGTCTGCGTCGGTGGTAAGGTGAAGAGATCCAGTTCCGATTTCATGCACTCCCCAGAGTGTGCATGTAAGAAGGCCATTGCTTATTCTTTTCGTTGTTGACGGTGTGGGAGAGAGAGAAAGAAAGAAAGAAAATTCATTTATTTATTACAATTAAGTTTGTAAATACATAGTATTAGCAGAGATAGCAGGGTTGTGGCAGTTGGAGATAGAAACACTCGCATATTCGCACGAGGGACAAGGGAAACTGCCGGAAAACCTTGTCCAAGTGTAGCCGGACCAAGTTCAAATCCACAACCTGCCAATTTGGCGCCTGAACGGCGTGACCCGTCTTACAAATTCTGCAGGCTGCCGCTGAGGTCCTCCTCGACAGGCCGGGGATTCGAACCCAGGTCCTCCCGCTCCGCAGTCTCGAGTGCTAGCACCGCGCTACTACGGTCGGAGAGAGAGAGAGAGAGAGAGAGACTAACGGGGCCCAAAAATATCGGTAATCGCGCGTTTTTTCGGCTTTCCACTCTTGCCAGCAGCAGCAGCAGCAGCAGCAGCAGCAGCGCGTCCGGTCTTGGCGGACGTCTTCTTCTTCTTCTTCTTCTTGGTTTTCTTCGTCTTTCTCGCGTTGAGTCGATTAGACGGCCGTCCGGCGACGAATCGTTTCAGACGGGCAAGCGTTAACTGAGGCCTTGCACCCGCGGCCGCTTCTTTATAACCAGACCCCTTCATTAGTTCTTCAATTTTTTCTTCAGCCTCTCGTTTCAGATTACTCCCCGTCTCCTTCGCCCGTCTTTTGAACGCCTGTTTGAACGGTGTGTGATTCTGCATATCCGATAAAACGTTCGCGCCGGAACGTAAAACCTCTTTTCCCACGGCCCGAACCCCCCTGGTTAACAATGGTAATACTCTACGAAACAATCCCCCGAGAAAACTACCGATTCCGTGTCCTCGCTGATACGGCGCACCGCGGTAGAAGTTTTCGATACCTCCGCCACCGAGCTGCGACTCGTAATGTTCGATATAATGTGCCATCTGGTGATGCGCCTATTTTCTTCGGGGCTACCAAGACTATTTGACCGCCCGTTGTTGTCGTTGTTATTGCTTTTCTTCTTCTTCTTCTTCTTCTTCTGGCTCGAGGAGGTGAATCGCCTTATTGTTGAATACGACGGAAGTGCAGCGTGGTCGTCAACGTCCCGTACTCGAATGGCACAGGTTCGCCGGTATGAGTCCTAATATTGATTTCAATCGTACGGAAACTTGTAAGCATCAGTGGTAGATAGTGCGGAGGTGAGAGAATCGTCATCTCTGACTCCCCGCGGATAGATTGCGGTGTTCCGCATGCCTTGATGACTCGCAACAGAGGGGCGTAAACGTCTCCGACTATCCGCGGTTCCACGAGGTCACAGTAGACGAACATCAGGCACGAAGGTATCCTTGCCTGTGTCTTTGACTGTGACCTTGGCTGTATTTCCGTTTCAGGTAGAACTCTCGACGCAGCGTTCACCGCCAACGTAAGCGGATAATGAATCTCGGCAAGTCCGACCTCCCAGGCCCCGGTCAACTCGATCGTCCGTGGTAATTGGGTTACGTAGCAGCAGGTCCGATTGCTCGGAAAAAATTGCATCGAGCTGTTGCTCGGCAGAGTAATATAAAACTGATCTCTCTCCATGACGTCCCCGTGCACGCGCTCGTTTCAGGAAGTGTCGTTCGAACGGCAAACGCGTGCTTACTGAATCCTCACACCTTGACTCGCGTGATTTTGTGCCGCGTGTTCTCCCTCCACCAGTTGGAGTTCGGGATCGTAGAACGCACCGTCGATCTCCTCACCGGCCATATCCTCCAGCACGTAGACGATCGGCGAGCGTGCGAGTACGCGTCGAATCTTGAAAATTTCTTCGCTCCAGTTTGCCACATATCCCTTTTCGAATGTACCCTTGGTCCTGCTGATCCTTACGAAGTCGTTCTTGTGAAATCTTGGCTTACCAGCGAGACGGGCTGGATAACGTCTCAGCATGTGCGCGCGCGCATCTGCGGCATTCCGAAGCGTCACCTCGGACGGCGGCATGCCGATACTCGAGTGAACAGACCCGTTGTAGGCTTGTACGACCTGAGGCAGGATGTCGACGTAGCGTCGCGTCTTCTTGCGTTTAAAGTATCGCCAGAGCCGTTCTTTGAGCGTGCGATTGAACCGTTCGACGATGGCCGCTTTTATGTCGGGGTTGCGGGTGGTTCGATACCTTATCTCGTTGTCGGCGAGTATCTTCTGAAAGGCGCTTCCGACAAATTCCTTGCCCTTGTCCGTCTGCAGCAAGACAGGTCTGCGAGGTGTTGTGCCCAACACGCGTAGAAATCCCTCGGCGACGGCTGCTGCAGTCTTATGTTTCAGCGGGACCACCCACGCGTACTTGCTCAAGACGTCAATGACAACCAATAGATATCGGTGGCTGTTATTGTGTTTTTTCATAGAGCTAAGGTCAGCCAGATCGGCCTCCCACACGTCGTCGATGTTGGAAACGTTGTATTTTGCACGCGGAAATTTTCTTCGGACAGGTTTGTGCAGCGTGTAAGCGTCTTGGGCAGCCAACCATTTTCTAACCGATTCACGACTCACATTCCCGCGTGCGACTCGTTCAAGTTTTTGAGCCCCCGCGTACCCCGCGGGATGAGAGGCGTCGTAATACGTTCTATCCAGCATTTCCATTATTTTCTCAGCCGGAGAGTCTTCCACCGGGGTTTTTTTTCAGCGCTGCTTCTTGCACGTTTTTCAGCACTGGAACGATCGCGTGAAAGTCTTATATCGCTCCGACGATTGTACGATACGGGCGTTTCGTGTATATCCTCCTCATCGTTGTGATCTGGTTCGTTCTCGCCGCTGGGCCTGGCGCTGCCCGATAACGATCTTCCCCGTCTCAGGTGCGGGATCCCACTGGGGGTGAGGTCGGGCTCGTTCCTCGTTGAAGATAATGCGTTGGCCAAGCTCGAAATATCGGCGATACTTTCGTTATCGAAACTGCGTATATCTTTCCAAAAATTCTCATTTCCCACGTATTCCCGCGGAACGTTGATCGCGTGAAGAAATCGTGCAAACGCTGCTCTGCCCACCGGGTCAAAGGTTTTTCTGTTGCGCATGGTATGGTTCACCAGATCGACGATATTTGACCCCGGTACAGGTACTCCGTCGATCGAGATTACCCCGTCACCGTTCCACGTCAAGCGTGTCGACGCACCGCTCAGCATGTCCGTGAAGAGTTTCGCCTTTGCGTTAAACTTGGCCGGCACGGCGGCAATAATTTTCCTCGCCTGTATCGTTTTGGCGTCTTCTTCTTCGTTCGGTCCGGTGCGTTTCACGTCGGCCCCACTACTACTGCTACTACTACGTTGTTCTTCGTTATCAATTTTTCCTTCCGAACTGTTACCCTTCTCGTAAACATCCACTCGCAACGGCTTTCGCGACTCGTTTGCAAAGAACAGATAACGCTGCAGCGCCTGTTGATAAAGCTTCCACTTTTCCCGGTCATCCTCGGTCTGTTGTTTCAAAATATTGTTCATCTCCTCGTCAAGACCGGATACGGGATTACCGCGAGCAGTAGCGGAAGCGAGCGTGTTGATCGGTGACGATACAGACGCGGGTACGCCTTCACCGCCACGGCGTTGAATTCTCTCGACCGTCTCCATTGGAATTAAAACCATCTTCTTGGCGCGTTCCATCTCTCTCTCTCTCTCGCTACCGACCGTAGTAGCGTAGTGGCTAGCACTCGAGACTATGGAGCGGGAGGACCTGAGTTCAAATCCCCAAGCGAGTCAAGGAAGGCCTGAGCGTCAGCCTGCAAAAATGTAAGACGGGTCACGCCGTCCAGGCGCTGACTTGACTCACGGTGGTTTGAGCTTGGGTCCGGCTACACCTGGACAAGGTTTTTCCGGCGGTTTCCCTTGTCCCTCGTGCAAATGCGGGTGTTTCTATGTGTGTAGGTATATAGCTATATACCTACATACACAACCTGTCTGCTTACTCTGTACTTTGTACACCATCTCTCTCTCTCTACCTAGTTTTAAGTTAGGTTAAGCTTTCTCTCGATGTATCGCATCTTGTCCAACATTGTCATGGACAATAAATAAAAATATCTATCTATCTATCTATCTCTCTCTCTCTCTCTCTTTACAAGTCCAAAGGATCAGCGGGTCTAGAAACAACGGAATACGTATTCAGGCTAATAAAGTTGATCTCGATAAAATTCGGGCGCATCCAGCTTTAGCGAAAGCTGGACTCGAGGTTGTAGAGGACCTTAGATACAATCCGCGAGTTATAATTTACGGCGTTTCGAAAGACCTCACAAAGGAGGAAATTCGTTCAGATTTTGTGAATTTGAATTTGGGCGGAACGGATGATAAACACGCTAAGGTTGTCTACATCTATCCTCCGCGAGATGGTAAGGCCTACACAAACTGCGTACTTGAGGTATCCCCCAAAACTCGTGCCGCGATCAAAAAAGAGCAGAGAATCTACATCGGCCTCTCAGCGTGTAAATTTGACGACCACGTTAAAGTAGCGCAATGCTACAAATGTCTCGGATATGGACACCAAGCACGCGACTGCAGATCAGCGGCCTGTTGCGGGCACTGCTCGGGCGAACATGAGATGCGCGATTGCACGAAAAGAGATAAACCTCCTTGTTGCCGAAACTGCAAGTCCGCCGGTACAGACTCAGCGCACACCGCGTTAGACGGCACGAAATGTCCGATCCTTAAGAGGCGCATACTCGACAAAGTCAGAATGACTAACTATGGATAATTCGTATAGATACTCGCGCGGTACACTCAGGTTATGCCATGTAAACTGCCAGTCGCTTGTCGGTCACCTCGACGAATTTCGTATGTTCTTTGAAGCTGCGGACTACGATGTCATCTGTATGTCCGAGACGTGGCTGAAACCACCTACATCTGACGACTTCATTGCACTTCATGGGTACAAAGTGTTTCGCTGTGACAGGCTAGGAAAATCTGGCGGAGGCGTAGGCTTCTACATCCGCGAAAACTTTCAAGTACGGGTGCTGGGTGACTCAGGAGGTACTTATCAGGGTAAACCTGAATATGTGATAGCCGAATTCTCACCGGGTTACGGCTCTAAAGTCCTCCTCGCAGTTGTTTATCGACCGCCTCACTTAGGATTTCTCGACATCTTCGAAAATGCATTTCTTAAACTATATCCCATGTTTAGGAATCAAATTATGCGTGGAGATTTCAACACAGACCTATTGAATGTAAACCACGACAGTAATCACCTGAAGCGGTTCATAGGCAGCTCAAACCTACATCTGGTTCCTTCTGAACCGACACATCACCTACTGAACTCTTCTTCTCTGATTGATCTTTGTATCGTTGACGATCTCGATAAGGTAACAGACCACGGACAACATGAAGTTCCTTTCCTCTCGGCACATGACTTAATACACATAACCTACGATCTGAAGGTGGTAAGGCAAGCGCCCCGGACATTCACCTGTCGCTCATTGAAAAAAATTAATCTTGAATTGTTCCACAGGGATCTGGAAGAGGCTGATTGGAGCAAGTTCTTCGAGGTTCGCTCACTTGACTCCAAAGTTGACATCTTCAATAGTCTTGTGACTGATTGTCTAGACAGACATGCTCCCATTCGTCAGGTTAAGGTCAAGAACTCACCGGCGCCTTGGCTCACTTCCGAGATCAAGGAAGTGATGGCGAAACGCGACAGGGCACGTAGGGCTTGGAAAAAGAATCGTGGAAACCCTTCGCTCCACTTCAAATTCAGAAAATTGCGAAACGAGGCACAAAAGATGGTCAGGGATGCAAAATCAAGCTTCTATATTGACGCTTTCAGGACAGCTGGAAACGCTGGAGCCATCTGGTCTGAGCTTCGTAAATTTGGGCTTATCCCCACAAAGCGAACCAATACTTTGATAGATCTACCTCTATCCGAGCTTAATGCACATTTTGTGAATATGGGTGGCGGGGGAGAGGGCGTCTCAGTTGCTCCCTATTATCTAGGACAAGTCGAATATGATGATAGTAAG
This sequence comes from Rhogogaster chlorosoma, assembly GCA_944452935.1. Lineage (NCBI taxonomy): Eukaryota > Metazoa > Arthropoda > Insecta > Hymenoptera > Tenthredinidae > Rhogogaster > Rhogogaster chlorosoma. The sequence goes on along the minus strand of OX101797.1, from coordinate 18,654,269 downwards.
TTCTATTTCAAAGATATCTCTTATAAAGTACTAGACAAGGCACTAAATCACTCTAAGTCTAACGCTACAGGCGTGGACGGTATTGCTATAAGTGTCATTAAATTGGCTCTTCCTAGTCTGAGGCCACAAATTCATCATCTTTTTAGCTTCTCCTTAATGCAGGGCATTTTCCCTGAAAACTGGAAATACTCGCTAGTCACTCCCTTACCCAAAATTAAAACACCAACCTCTTGCGGAGATTACCGACCAATTTCGATACTTCCTTCACTTTCCAAAGCCCTAGAAAGAATCGTGGCAGAGCAAATCATGCAATTCCTTGACGAGAACAGTCTTCATGATCCCTTTCAATCTGCATATCGGAAGGGTTTCAGCACACATACCGCTCTACTCCGGCTGACAGACGATATTCGCAAGGCGGCAGACCTTAGAATGATAACAGTGGCAGTCTTCTTTGATTTCTCGAAAGCCTTCGACCGAGTTCGACATGATGTACTTCTTTCGCAACTCAGGGAGTTAAATTTCTCGAACTCGGCCCTCAGATGGCTATGCTCTTACCTCGTCGGTAGAAAACAGGCAGTCCGCGACGGACATGAAAACATTTCAGATTAGCTTCAGGTCGAGAATGGAGTTCCTCAGGGTTCGGTACTCGGACCCCTCCTATTCTCCATTTATGTTTCAGATCTTAGGAAAAGGTTGCGTAACTGCAATCACAGTATCTTCGCCGACGACACGATCTTCTATCTCCACTGCACACCATCGGAACTCGAAACTGGCATACGACAGGTCAACGAAGATGTTGCATCTTTTCACACATGGGCACTCGAGAAAGGGCTCCTACTAAACGCAGACAAGACGAAGGTCATGGTCATCGGAACAACCAGGCATATTAACACGATCAATCTCGACAGCCTACCTCCAGTCACTGTACATGGACAGCCCCTTCAATATTCGACGAACACAAAGTGTCTCGGGATCACTATCACTAACAAACTACAGTGGCACGAAAACACCGAATCCACAGTCAGAAAGATCTTCGGCACACTTCATCAGCTTAGGATAAATAGAAAAAACATCCCCAGAGATCTGAGGGTCCTGCTCATAACCACACTAGTGTTCCCACATATCGACTATTGCTGCCTCATCTACTTGGACTTGACGGGCGAATTAAATCTTCTCCTAGAAAGAGCCCTGAACGCTTGTGTGAGGTTCATCTTCGATCTAAGACTTGATGAACACATTACGCCTTTCTACAAAAAGCTTGGATGGCTCAAAATCGGCGATAGACGCAAATATTTCCTCGGGTGTATGATTTTCAATATACTCAGGACGAAAACACCTCATTACTTATCGCAGTATCTTGTCTTCAAGGATCGGACGTCATCACGCGACACAAGAGCACAAGCTGACCATCTCACTGTGCCAACCTGTAGAACTGAACTGCTTAAGAAGTCCTTTCGATCAGGTGGACCACAATTCTGGAATTCACTGCCCACAGAAATTAGGAACATGAATAGTCCTGCTTCATTCAAAGCCAAACTCTTCTCCCATCTCTTCAAACTGGCATATACCATCTCAGACTCATTGTCAGAAGCGAGCTGAGGTCTCTTCGCTGTACCCGGCATAGGTTTTTACCTCAGTTTTCCCTATAGCGAACGTCACCAAATGGGGGTACTCCTCTGAATTCGTCTGAAGTCGCAATGCGAAAAATCACGGCTTTAACTATTTCTCTATATTCAATCTTTTATTTATATACCTATTTTTTTCTTTTTTTCTCTGTTTTTTTTTTTTTGTTTTGTTACTATTCTTCACTTCTATTACTATTTCTATACCACTATCTGTTTACTACTTCTATATTACTATATTAACTATCTTTATGTTCATACCATACTTTTTACATACTTGTATACTTTTCTCTTATCTCTGTACAGTCAATGCGCTTGAGGGGATCTATCCCAGAGCGCCAAATAAACGTTACTCTTACTCTTACTCTTACTCTCTCTATTGTTTTGAAAATAAACTAGATGCCAAACTTTCGAGTATAGGTGCAAGCAGTAAAGCTAAAAATCCGTTTCCCCGCTGAACGAGTATTCGTTTCTTTGTTTTCCAGCTGCCGCGATTACAGGCCAATCGACGAAGCGTCCGCTTGTGACGGGCGAGACGTGTCTTCTGTGCGTGGGACAACGCCACGTTGCCCTCCAAGGTGTTCAGCGCGCACTCGCAAATATTCTTTATCAACGAGTCGTCGGCCGTACGCAGTAACGCTTCTCTCTGTTTCGGGTTCAATTTGTGCAGCGCGTGTAATGCGATGGTATTCGTCTTGCAAAAGTTGGCAGCGCAGCCGTGTCGACTGGCCGCGGCGCGAGATCTTCGCGGCATTACAGCTGGACGACTGGCAGTCTATGAGCGTTGCCGCCTTTTATATCCCTTCGCGGCACGTAGACGTACTGTTTTTCGTCCGAGGGGAATATACTCGTTCGGAAGCGGCAATTTTCTGGCGTCGATTGCTTCAGATCGAGAAGTAAATAACCGTGCGGAACAGCAGTGGCGTCGTGATAGGCCTCTTGAAGAAATCGCGGATCCTCCGGATAGACTTGTCGCGCGAGGTGTTGAATCTGACCGCGATCCCGCGGATTTTTGAAGAAAACTATGTAATTCGCGTTGAGCGAGATATCTCGCTGTCCGTGCCCCTGGTGAAAGAGATTCTGGGTAATGTAGAAGACGCTGAGATTTTTGTGATGACAGACTTTCGTGAATAGGTCGACGACCACGTTGTTGGACGCCTCGCGCATGAGATCATCGATGACCAACAGCTTGGGCGACTTGTCGCCGTCGTAATCGCTGTGTTGCGGCAGTCCCTCGCGGTACTCTATCCCGTTGCCGGACTCGTAAAGCGGTTGCCACTCGTCAAAGTACCAGATGACTCGACTGAATCTCGTTTCGCACATGTCCTTGCTGTGGCGTAAGAAATTTTTCACAAAGTTCGACTTGCCGCAGCCCGATGGACCGGCCACGATGGCTGAAAACGGATGTTTCCATCGTGTGTCCATTATGGTTGTTGGTTGTTGTTGTTGTCGCTGGTGTTGTTATCGTTATTCTAGCGATTATTTCGCCATGTTCTGCAAAAAGTCAAAGGGTCAAAATGTAAATGCCCGAACAAAATCGAAGCACGGTATTATTTAATAATTTTCTTTTTTCTAAAGAGCTCATTCCGGCGGCGGTGGCGGCGGCGGCGGTGGCGGCGCGGGGCCCCGGCGCGCGCTGACTACCAGCTGATATCAGCGCGCGCACGCGTCGTCCGTTGGACGAGCCAACTTTCGCGCGCGCGGAGGGCGTGCGTGTTGAGCTCGTCGGTGCGCACGCGCGCGTTGTACAATCAGCTAATAATCAGCGCGCCACGCGGCGTGCGTGTCGAGCTCGTTTGCACGCGCGCGCGCTGGGCAATGAGCTGATAGCCAGCGCGCCACGCGGCGTCCGCGAGCTGATTTTTCTTTTTTTTTTTTCCTTTCATACGCTGCGCGACAGATATTTGAAATTTATTCCAGGGTGGTCACCCCGTGATTCACTCACCTGTTCAACAGCTCAGACTCCACGTGCGCGTCCACACAGGTATTTCGACGTCGACGTAAATAGGTCGCACGTCCGTGACTGACCCTCCGACCCTTCGCTCCAAGGGGGCCTCTGTCCGCCGGTTCGTCCAGTCAAAGTCTGCTGCCCGTCTGTCCGTCTGTCTGTCTGTCCGTACGCAGGTAGCTTGAGCGAAAGAGTGAGAGAGCGAGAGAGAAAGATTGAGATTGGGACAGCGTGTTGTAACGCGTCCTGCTCACGTTCGGCAGACCGAGTTTTATTACAGCCTATGTTCGTCGGTAGCCGTAGGGGAGCGTGTCAAAGCTATCCGGCAAACAACGTCTTTTGAGAAACACGGGTCTGCAGGTTTTCTTTTCGGTACGCGTTACCACTTCGTGCAGCGCCGTTGTGCGAATCGCCCGGTACTCTACTTCGATCGGATTCGCACCGTCCACTACCATCCGACGAATGGACTCAAAATTGACGCGACTGCCGGCGGTGTAATTCAAAGTTATTCCCTTCACCTTGCACACTTCGACGTCCTCGCCATCGGCGCGACGCACAATGAACGCGTAAAATTTCGGGCCACCCGAGACAAAAGCGCGGGTGTAGCTACCGGCACCGTAAGCGTCCAGCTCATCCGTCAAATCGCCCAAAAAGTTTCCGGTCGGCGGCTCGTAATCGTCCGGTCGAGTCTTGTCACGCGTGTAAATGACCGAGTCGGTGTCGTAGTACAGAACGCGGCGGTCGAGCCTTTCCAGGTAAGAGTAAAGCTTCAGACGGGCCTGAGCCGTGGTGTAGGCGGCTATCGCAACGTTGGCGAGCGGTGAGGGGCTGACGCTGTGTCGCGCGTACGCCCACCTGACGTACAACACGTCCTCGTTCACCGTCAGCAGATGCTGCAGCTCAATCTCGGGATCGGTCATCAACTCGAGCAACTGCTGTCGGGTTTTGACGATGCTTGTTTTCGTCAGATTTTCACGTTGCCCAAACTTACCCCAAAACGAGTTCAGACATAACTTTGAAACTGACCGCAACCCGGGATTTTTCCTAATTTTGACCCTATCCAGACGTATACCTTCGACCCGCTCGTACTCTGCGAGGTAGCGTGAACGCGTCGCGTCATCGACGCATTCGACGGGCCAACCGCTCGCCTCCTGTTTCATCTTCAGAAACGTGTCGATGTAAGCGGTGAACAAGCCGCCTCGCCGAGTGGACGGGTCGAAGGAAGTTGTCTCGTACTGCCAGATCTCTCGCACGGACAAGATCTCGTAGCCCATTTCAACGGCCTTTTTTAGCTCGAGCGAAACCCAGGTACCCTCAAAGTGCCGGTCGTTGCTATCCTCGTGAAGGCACTCGTTCTGTTCGAAATTCAGGCAACACGAATAACACAACGCAAACATGAGCTTGTCGTGCATACGCAACGGTAACACGGGGTGATAAAGATTCCGTGGTGGTAAGACGCGACACTTGATCAAACCCTCGACTCGCGAGATGTCCTTGCCAGTCGGGCCTGTCAGTAGCTTACACTCGTCACCCACGTAAACGGTCGGATGTCCAACCGGGAATCGGCCGTTCTTGCAAACCCACGGGTACAGGGAACAGACGTCCACGTAACGTATCTCCTCCTTCGCGTCTGCACCCTCCGCGTCGTCGGTGGAGATTTCTCGGTAGCGCAAAGTGTTACCGGTGCGTCCGCCGTAGAACGCGTCCCGCGGATTCAGAGGCTCGCTACCCGCCGTGCTCACGGTCAAAGGATGATGTACTAAATATCGTCGCATATCCTCATTTTCGGCAAACTCCCTGTCGAACGCGCATTCCCAAATCTCCGTCACGCGATAACCCAACTGTCTCATCCGAGAGGTCTTGGCGCGCGTTTCCTCGGCGCGCGCGTCGAGCGTGATGCCGTTCACGAGATGCCGATCGCGATTGATACGAAAGCAGCTTCGGCACCCGTGAAAGAAACAGCCGTGAAACTCCAGCACGTGCCTGGACCCGTCGCCGCTGACATAGTAACCGTCCACCTGACGCCCGGTCTCGGGTATCCGATATTCCCTGACGCGCCCTGCGTGCAACACGGTCCGCCCCAGCACCCGCTCCATCCAAACGAGCCACTGGATGGCCTTTCGAGATTGGCGGTCGGCTAGCCTGTAACCCCCCGGGGGTAAGATCCCTATGCGGTCCGGTTGTAAAAAGTGTTTGCGGAACACTGCCGAACAAGCCGAGGCTATCGTTGTGCTCTCGGTGAAAGGACACACACCGCCGCACTCGAGAAATATCGCCCGGAACGCGATGCAGGCGCGACGAGGAATATCCACGTCCGATTTGCAGTACGCCACCAGCTCCAAATCGAAATTGAACGTGTAATTTTTAGCCACGGCATCGTTGTACCAATCGTAGAATTCTGCTCGTGCGGCACCACTCATGCGATCCGGGGCATAGAATCGTGCCGCGGGGCGGTCCCACGTAGCCGGCGTTCTCGGGGGTATTGAAGAGATGCGGGAATAATCCTTTCACCGAGCTATCCGGTAGTCCGAAGGCTTTCGGGAGCGCGGAAAGAGCCATCGGCATGTACGACAGAGAGTCCAAGAAGCGCGTACGGCCCGTCTCAAGCATAATAATTTTGCTTCCGTTTAATATTACCGTCGGGGGGTTGACGTCTCGCTCGACTATGTACCGCAGAATAAACTGACAATCGAACCCTTTCGAATTGTGGGCGATACAGATAACGCGAGTGAATTTCTGCATCGGCCGCGTTGCAAACTCGACCAGTTCTCTCACAGGATCCGCCCTGAAGACGAACTCGCGCACGAGACCGCAAAAGCGACAGCCGCGTTTGATGTCAGTTTCGTCGATACAACGGGTACACACCTGCTGCGCCACGCACAGATTGGGCACGTGGACGTTTGTCGCGGCGTCTCCGGGGATCGTTTGGCTCTGCTGTGTCTCGAAATCGTAAAATATGAAGATGTAATCGCCCGCTGCATCTTGCGTTTTTTTCAAGGGGGCCATAAAACAGAAATGATTGTGCGGACGGCTACGACTACACGTCCGGCAGAAACGGGTTTCACACGAGTGCGGGCTTGCTGTTAGATTGACGATGCGAGAACAATTTATGCAAGAACTGAGCGTGCCGCACACACTTCGGCGGGTGCTAAACGAGCTCAACTTACGATGCCTCTCGAGACACGCGTTACCCCGAAACACGCGTCTGCAGTCGATGCATTCCAATTCCGTGGACCCGATGTCGCACAGCGGTGTACCCAGGCACTGTGGACACCGATACGAGCACCGATGCTCGTTGCCTTGTTTGAATTTCTTGTTGCAACCCTCGCAGAAAAAGCGACCTGCCGAAGCCCCCGTCAGATTCGTTATGGTGTCGAAATGCCGCTCATCGGGGTTGTACAAAATATTCAACCTATGGGTAACGCTCAGACCCCTGTCCGTAACACCGGTCGTACCGTTGTAAAGAACCGCGTCACCGGTACCTAATTTTCCCAGCTCGTAAACCACGATCGCTAGCCCCGTCGGAGCCAAGAAATCTTGAAATCTATTAAGCTCTAACATCCCGCAACCCGTTTCGGGGATCACGATGCCGGCCCGTTCAACGAGCAGCCGCGCTTCCTCTCGTTGCAGACGCGATCCGGGATAACGTATCGCCTCGTACCGCTCGTGCAGCGTCCCGCTCCGACTCGAACCCCTCTCGGCGTGGGCCTTCGCCACGACCAGTGCCCGCGGTAAACAGAGCCCGTCCGTGTTCGCGATTCGAACTATTGACTTTTTCATTACACCGGCGTGTGTCATCGGCAATGCCCTGCCACGGCCGGATGGTACCTTGACCGTATGAACGGTGACGGTGAAGACCTTGTCGATTTCAAACTCGGCTGCACTTTGTGTAACACTGGAAACCAGCTTCCACAGATCGCTGTAGCGGGAATCGCGGACCGGTCGGAAAGACAACCATGCAGACCCCTCGTTGAAACTTTCCGCGTGAAAAATGAAACCGATATAATCGTCCGCGTGACAGGTGGCGGTGACGTAAGCATGCAGATCTTTGAACGCTCCCTCCAACCACTCCAAAGGATTCGCGCTATCGTCGGGAATGTTGATCTTAATGTTCAGCTCGCGCCCGGTAATATCGAATCGCCTGATGTGCCTCGAAATTTCCCCGAGAATACTAAATCGTCTTCCCGGCTCTAGCGGCTCTGGCTCAACCTCGTCTCTCTGCAATTCGTTCTTTCGCCCACTCTTATCGTCTCCTTTGAGAACTAACGCGTCGTTGTCGTTGTCGACTTTCGCTGTGCTTTCGTCGTCGTCGTGGTCGTCGGGAGTCGTGTCGTAGTCATTGTCGGAATCGCTATAGTCAGAGTCAACAGCCATTGCCCCGGCACTCGGTAGCCCAGAGGTACTGGCCTCTTCGTTCACACGGGTCATCCGTTGACGTCCACCGATCTGTAGATCGGTCGTACCGAAACCTCTGTTCACGGAAACTTTGCCCTCGACGTTCAGCGATTGTCCTGGTGTGCGGGAGTCGAAAGAAAATGAGATATTTCATTTATTCATTTATTTAACATTGATCAATAATGATGATAAGATAATACAGCTATATGTACAGTGCAGAGTATAACATTGGAAATTATTTATCAAACGCACGCCCGCCCCCGCTACGAACGTGCTGCCTCGTACGTGGCTTACGGGAAGTGCAATACGTCCGCATCCACGCTATCATCCAGCGAAAATATCGCGCTATCGAAAGATGAACCCGGACTTAATGGCGGTGTTATACTCTCGGTAGTCGCCGTGCAAACACTCGCGTTTTCCTCATCCTCGTCCTCACCTTCGTCTACAGGCTCAGCCGCATCTTCGCCCTGGTCCTCTTCCCCGTCCTCGGCCCTCACAGCATTTCTCCGCTCCTCCACCAATCGCAGCAAATCTAGGGCCGTTTCTTCCAAGGCCGCTTGAAGAGCTTCTTCTCCTCCTCCTTCTTCTTCTTCTGGTTTTATATACGGAGAAAGGAAATATATATATATCTGACACGTCGCGCTTGCAGGAAGGTATGGTGTACAAAGATCACGCGCCGCACAATACCTGAATCGGTGGCCATCTCTGCCCGATCAGGTCTCGGCAGCTTTACGGTCGAAGCCTGGGAGATGGGATCGTATAGACTAGCGGTAACCGACACTGTTCGCATATGAAATTGACCGTGTAAATATTGATTTCGGCAAACAATGAAAAACGCGCGTATTCGACGGCGGGCGTATATTGGACAAATAAACGAATTTGTATTTGCTGGAACTTACCCTCGTCAGGAGAATCGCTGGAAGTAGATGCTACTGCTCCCTGCACAGCATTTACGGGTGAAGGATTCCGATATCCTCTTGACGGGCCTGGTTGAGGGTGCACGTCCTCAGTCGCAGTAGCAGGTCGCGCAGTTTCATCGACAACCGGAGTCTCCCCGCCACTCGCATTTTCGACCATCTCGGAGCGTCGGGGTTCGAGTAGCGGTGCACTCTGTACCATAGCGGCATCTTCGTACCGGTCCAGGGCCTCGCACAGCATCTCCTCCGTATCCGCGGAAGCCTCCAGCATGTTCGACAGTTCTGTGAGGCGTGTAGAAATGAAATTTTTCAGAATTAATTCACTCAGCACTTTATAGCTATACATTTAAACCACTTGAAATATAAACTCTCGACTTACCGCGGTATTCGTTATATTCCGCCATCAGCGGTGCCACCACGGCTAAATGACCCGTGCCCCGTCTTAGCACTGTCTCGGCCGCGATCCGGATGCACTCCTTCGTTTTCTTAAAAACACCGGCCGCGTGTGTTAGAATTTACGATACACGCCGACAAACATATAGAATGCGAGTGGGTGAAGGGTCATTCACGTATACGTATATGTCGTGGCATGTCTGCAGGGTTCTGTATGTATAGATTGGTATAAAGGGAATCAAAACACAAGACCCATGTATAATAGCTCTGATGACATTATATTTGTAACGTGAAATCAGCCTTTTCGCCTTACAATGGAATTCAGTCGTGTTGCATGACGTGTTTCGTGGTCATTATCACGTAGCTAACTTATCTGAGCAACATAGACCAACAATAGTGAGTTTGATCTGCTAGGTGTACAGTGAGACGCTAAGATAGTGGCACGTGGATAGTCACAAAAACACAATCATGCCACACTACACACAAAAGATCATGGGTAGGTACTTAACTCTATCCGAAGACGGTCCGTTCCCTTCGAAGCTCAGACGACAAGTGCCCTAATAGCACAGCCTGTTGTGATAAGGCTGTGCTCACCAATCTCACCTCGCGTCGACACGAGGAACCACCGAACACGTGTTGTTTGTCAACGCAAATTCAATGCCTATTTTCCTTCCTTATTGTATTCTAATGGCTTACACTTGGTCTTATTTAATTTATTTTGGATAAATACTGATTCTGCATTAGAGTTTTATTACTTATTTATATATAAATCTAACACGGCCATACTGATCAGTACTTCGTTCTCGAAGTACCTACCCGTTTCCCCCTCTTTGGCACACCATCTAACACGGTTATCCCAAATAATTATATCAAGCCATAGTACTAATAAATTGGATTACTTTGCAATCAACGTAAGTTTACAAGATATGTGTTGCAACGGTGTTTCAGAGTTCCACCGCGCTCTACGGCGTTCCTGACGAAATAAATACTTTTCTGCGATACAAGATAGAGTGTTGGGCGCCAGACGCGAATGCATCAATTTTTCTGCTAAATAAGAAACTAGAAAATTCAGCGATAGCAACTTAGACAACAAATTAATGGAACGACGGCCTCGACGGCACAGCTGGCTCAAATTTACAGCGAGAATGGTAGAGGGGTTGGGTACACCTTACTTAGGTAATTAGATTATCCAAAATAAATCGTGAACACCAGATAAACCTTTTTAACAATTCCGTATATTCTTTTTCAACCAGATAGTACACGCGGTACAAGCCATTATAATCAATGGTAATTTATTATGTCATGAGCTCGCTAGGCGAGATAGCAAAGATAATAGAACAATCGTAATTCGGGAATAATAATAATTCTTAATACGGAAAATACTTATTTTACTGAGCCTGGGCCCGCCTTAGCGGTAGAAAAAACGATAATAATACTGGCTAGCTAGCGCGCCATTGAAGCGATACAAAACAAGCTATTATACTACGTTTTAGGCACGTATCACCGAGCGATACGATACTCAGGCAAAATATCCTATACTTGGCGGCACTAGCGATATTATAAAAGATCTAATAGAATTTGGCTCAATAAATTAGTTCGACTCGAGAGATTTACAACAAAAGAAGCTAAGTTAACAAGGGATCGCGTAGCGATAAAACAAATCAAAGAATCTACTAATTAACCCGAAGGTTCGCAAAGATAAACTACTATTGACTCGATATAGAAGATATCGAGCGGGATACGATACGCGATATTATTCAAAGATAAGCTAAATTAACAACAAAATCTTAAACAACTATGACAACTACGTTCAGCCAACCCTCGGGGAGTTGGAAAATAGTTTAGCGACACACCATACAAGAAAATATTACAAGAAAAGCACAGAAATCATAGAAAACCAAAGATATCACATAAATCAAGAGAAATCAAAGAAATAGCACAAAAATATCAAAGAAATCAGATTACATGCGTAATAAGCGGTAACGAGCTAGCAAATCGGTATAAGCAAGCGAAAGATAGCAAATAACAACTCAAAAAGCAACTACAAGCAGAAATATTCAAACAAAGCCAATCAGACACGAAACCCTTTCGCTGAACTTCCTTTTTCGATAATTAACCTAACTTATCCTACGATACTTAAACTACGATAATTTTCTACGATAAATTTGCAATGACGTAGCCCGTAGGCTACGTGCGAACTAAAAACTACGATAAACGATATTAAGGAAGCTCAGCGGAATTTGCGTGGTTTACTACAAGCGATCTTAGAGACCTTACCTTTTTGCAGATTCGGCTGCTCGTACACACTAACTTCTAACTTTAATTTTACACCCGCACTGCGGTAAACTAAGAAATAGGCGGAAACTAGATGCGAGAGAGGCGAGAGATTTCGAAAAACACGTCTAACGACTCTGAGGCGGAACGTAGAAGTGGCGATAGTCTTCCTGATTTTCGGTAACGAGGCTCCTTACATGGTCTAGAGGGTGGGGGACCCTATGAGACGTCTCTCCGCACCTTATTGGTTATTTCAATTACTCGACGGTAATTCGCACGATCGGCTCGTCAGCCGATGCGTGCGATGCGCTGATCCTTGCCGGGCGGCAAGCGGCAGGCGGTAGAGCTGCGATACTAGGCCGTAAATGCGGCAGGATGACCTCGGGAAGGAGCGACCTTGGGCTCTATGATGCGGTACCTTCCTGACTTCACTAATCCCCGCGGGATTTACTCTGCAGCGGCAGACTCACTTGAAGACGGCCTCGCTGCAACCTCCTGGCAGAACCTAGGTGTCCCTGGACCGGATCTACACCTTTCTTGGCCTGCCAGGAGCACGTGGGGGCTCTCCTGGCTTTTCCTCACGCGGCTCGTCCTCTGGCGATAACGTTACGCCCTCCTGGCGTCGATAATAGTGGCAGGAGCGGTATGATGTACTCGGCTGCTGTGACGGGAGGTTGCAGCCGTAGCGTGCAACCCTGTACGCCGCCGTCGCAATCCGTTGCTGGCGATAGATGAGTTCTCCTGGCGTGGAGCCGTATGCGACCCCTATTTCACAGCGAGATTCTCTCCAAGGTCGACATCCTTCCCTCCAGTTGTTGCGATACTACCCGTGGCTTGCAGGTCCTGGGCTGCGTATCGTGGCGGCTTCTGCAGTAGCGTAATTTGGAGGTCATCTCGGTATCGGTAGTTGCGGAAATCCTCGTAGCGTCGTTGTTGCTCCTTCTCTCTCTCTCTCTCGCGGTACATTAACAAAAAAACACTTCAAATTACAGTTTGTTCGGAATCTACTATTTGTCTGTGGTGTGTCGCTGTTTTCCCGAGGGTGAGACGTGTCTCGTCTCTCTCTCGCGGTATCATTTCTCTAATTCTACTAAAATTTGGTAACCAGAAGGGCTCCTGTGACGGCAGCAAATCTGCAACGTCACAGTGTGTAGTTAATAGTTATAATTATGCTTCTTATGTGTATACAGTAATAACAACAATCAATTTTATTACATCGCTCATTGTTCTTATTCGAATGACATTCGTATTCACAGTCACGTTATATCTTACCATAGCGCACAGTTTTTTTTTGCTTATTACATTGCTCATCACGCCGTGCGCTATAGTCTGCCGGCTTCCAAGCCATATTACTCGCATTATTCAATATGGTCTGCCGCGACTGAAAAGTCGCTACGGCGACCGATCCTCTGTCTGCCACGATCGTGAGATCGTTACAATAGTCACGCCACTATCTGCCGCGATTATAAAAATCGCACAAATACACAGTAGGAGGGTCACCGTCTGCCACGACCTGAGTCGTTACAGTAGCAACAGCCACTGTCTGCCACGATCATGAGATCGCTCCTTGTTAATTGTGAACTAACCCAAGGTATAAATAGTAGAAAAATAAACTGACTTCAGTGTTATAATTATTACAAAAATAAGATTCATCACATGAAATAGGTAAATAATCATATCAAATGTTCACATTGATTATTGGACAGCATCTTTAACAGCGGCACTCTCGTCGACCCATTCACCCGGCCAATATCGTAATTTATCTTTGGAAATAATAATGTTCCTTTGACCCCTACTATGTAAGGTATAACGATCATTGTCAAGAATTTCTCTAACTTCATAAGGACCTCGGAATTTTGGTTTCAATTTTTCATGGCGCCTGTGATCTTGAGATACGTAAACTATGTCACCAACACGGTAAGTCTTATCATCGCGGCGTACGGAATCAAACCGTTCCTTGAATTTCCGTGCCACCTCTTCTAGACGTTGCCGAGCAAGCGTCCTATCTGACTGGACATCAAAATTATGTTCACGAGCCTGATTTCCGAAGATATCATTAAGCTTCGCCTGAACACTTGGTATATTTGAATCGCGACCAATCAACAATCGCATCGGCGAAAACCCCGTGGATTTTTGAATGGTTGTGTTTAGTGACAGCTGTACATTACAGAGTTCGTTCGGCCAATCTGACAAATTATTACATTTCGTGGCTAACATATTGACTACTGTACCAACATATCTCTCAGCCTGACCATTTCCGCGCGGGGTTCCTGTGGCAATCATATGGTGTTCTATATTCGATTCTCTAAATAAGGCCCTTACAGTATTTGAACTGAAGTTGGTGCCACGGTCTGTAATTACTAACGATGGAGTACCAAACAAAGTAATTGTTTCGCGTATAATAGGAATCAATTCTTGCGCAGACAGAGTCTTGAGCTTTGACAAAATGCAAAATTTTGTGAAGCCGTCAATTGTCAATAGAACATATTTATATCCTTCAGGCGATGTTGGGAACGGGCCTGTACAATCTAGGTGGATAGTGTGGAAGGGGACCGCACATTTGTCTAAGGGGTGTAGGAATCCTACTTTAGGTCCCGAATGACTTTTCCGTTCTATACATACTAAGCAATGATATAAGTATTTTTTCACGTAAGTAGCCATGGAAGGAAACCAAAAGTTTTCTAGAATTTTGTCTATAGTCTTATAATATCCGACGTGACAGTTATCGTCATGGAACAATCGTAAAAGCGTAAGTCTACTAGCTTTGGGTACGTAAAGTTTTGGGGATGAATCGGGATTCACCTTGTAGTATAAAAGATTATCTATGATGACATACTGGTTCCCATCCAACTCCCCAGATTCTGTTCTCTCTATCAATGACAGGGTCTCAGGGTCACTCTGCTGAGCGATTTCGAGCCAAGATCGCGGGTCATTAGAAGTGAGATTTACCGAATGTTGTGGGTCGTTGGTAATTTTATCAATAGGGGCTTGAACCGGATTGCGACTAAGAAAATCAACGTGACTAATGAACCTTCCCTTTTTATATACTACCTCGAAGTCAAAATCTTGCATATACGTCCACCATCGTGCTACCCGAGGTGATATGTCCTTTTTAGTTACCGTGGCCTTAATGGCATTACAATCCGTTACAATTTTAATTCTTATTCCCAAAAGATAAACTCTAAAATGCCTTAAAGCATTATAAATGGCTAAGGTTTCTAAATCGTACGAACTGTATTTTGCCTCAGCCGGGGAGGTTCTTTTACTGAAATAGGCAACGACTGTATTAATGTTATTATCCTTTTGAAATAAGATGGCTCCATAACCTAACGCGCTAGCATCGGTGTGTAATTCTGTTGGTAACTCTGGGTTGTAAATACTTAGCAGTGGTTTTGAAATCAAACACTGTATCACATAATTTCGAGCCGTTTCCTGTTCGGGTCCCCACTTCCAGGGTTCATTGTTTTTTGTTAGTTTAGTTATACAGGCCGTCCGAGGCGCAAACTCGGCTATGAACTTCCTAAAATAACTTGCGAGTCCCATAAACTGACGTACCTGCTTAACGTTGGTGGGAATTGGGGAACGCACCAAAGCAGAAACCTTGCCACTACTTGGCCTAACTCCCTCTTGTGAAATCTGTCTACCCAAATATTCAATTTCTCTGACGAAAAATTTACATTTTTTCAGGTTTATAATTAAGGCCAGGAATCTGGTTTCGCTAAAAGAGAGAGAAAAAAGATGGGCGGGGCCAATATTTCTGATTGGTTGTTACAAATTTGATATGGATTTGTTTTTGAAATAAACTGAAGCAAGCAATACCATGAAAATGAATTGTGTACAATAAAATTGACAATCGCCAGGATAAAATAAAGTATAATGGGTGGTATGAATAAAAGTGAGCATAAACTCATAAGCTCACTGGCCGAGTATAAACTCAAGATTTTCATTGATATTAAACCAAGTTCCATCGTTTTTTCACCCTCTGAAAAAAAGTTTCGGGCCAGTAGACGCCGATATTTCGATCTTATGCTGGCTACTGGTTTTTATCAGGGGTTTTATCAGGGGGACGAGATCGCCAGCGAGATCGTCAGCGAGATCGCCAGCGAGATCGTCAGCGAGATCGCCAGCGAGATCGTCAGCGAGATCGCCAGCGAGATCGCCAGCGAGATCGCCAGCGAGATCGCCAGCGAGATCGCCAGCGAGATCGTCAGCGAGATCGCCAGCGAGATCGCCAGCGAGATCGCCAGCGAGACGGTCAGCGAGATGACGAGCGAGATGGCCAGCGAGATGACGAGCGAGACGGCCAGCGAGATATTCCGCTGGATATTAGAAATTCATCCACGTGGAATCGGCGATAGATTAGATAAACCTTGGCATAGAATTCTCAATTGTATCAAATTCTGCGTGAAAAAATTGCACAGGGAATTGTTCCTTGGCAGCCAAAGAGTTTTAAGAAATCGTTTCTTTCGCGCGATAAAATTCTACAATTTTTACTCTACAGTTGCAGGTCCCGGTCTTTTACCCATCGTAATATTCAGGCATTAGACGATGGAAAATACCGGTTGCATAATATCGTCGAATTTGTGTATTCTTCAATCTTAAACTGGCATAAAAATTTATAATGACGCCTTATCAAAGTTTGGAGAGTTACGACAAAGAGCATAAGTTAATGAGAGTATTCACAGCCTGCGGACAGCAGTTTCATGTTCATATCTAGCGAGATCGTAAGCGAGATGGTCAGCGAGATATTCAGCGAGATGACCAGCGAGACGGCCAGCGAGATGACGAGCGAGATGGCCAGCGAGATGGTCAGCGAGATATCCAGCGAGATATTGAGCGAGATATTGAGCGAGATATTAAGCGAGATATTCAGCGAGATGGTCAGTGAGATATTAGCGAGATGGTCAGCGAGATATTGAGCGAGATATCCAGCGAGATGGTCAGTGAGATATCCAGCGAGATATCCAGCGAGACGGTCAGCGAGATATTGAGCGAGATGGTCAGCGAGATATTGAGCGAGATATCCAGCGAGATGGTCAGTGAGATATTGAGCGAGGTGGCCAGCGAGACGGTCAGCGAGATGGTCAGTGAGATATTGAGCGAGATGGTCAGCGAGATATTGAGCGAGATATCCAGCGAGATGGTCAGCGAGATATCCAGCGAGATGGCCAGCGAGATATTGAGCGAGATGGTCAGCGAGATATTGAGCGAGATATCCAGCGAGATGGTCAGTGAGATATTGAGCGAGATGGTCAGCGAGATATTGAGCGAGATATCCAGCGAGATGGCCAGCGAGACGGTCAGCGAGATATCCAGCGAGATATTGAGCGAGATGGTCAGCGAGATATCCAGCGAGATATTGAGCGAGATGGTCAGCGAGATATCCAGCGAGATATTGAGCGAGATGGTCAGCGAGATATTGAGCGAGATATCCAGCGAGACGGTCAGCGAGACGGTCAGTGAGATATTGAGCGAGATGGCCAGCGAGATATTGAGCGAGATATTGAGCGAGATGGCCAGCGAGACGGTCAGCGAGATATCCAGCGAGATGGTTAGTGAGATATTGAGCGAGATGGCCAGCGAGATATTGAGCGAGATGGTCAGTGAGATATTGAGCGAGATGGCCAGCGAGATATTGAGCGAGATATTGAGCGAGATGGCCAGCGAGACGGTCAGCGAGATATCCAGCGAGATATTGAGCGAGATGGTCAGCGAGATATCCAGCGAGATGGCCAGCGAGATATTGAGCGAGATGGCCAGCGAGACGGTCAGCGAGATATCCAGCGAGATGGCCAGCGAGATATTGAGCGAGATATCCAGCGAGATATTGAGCGAGATATCCAGCGAGATGGTCAGTGAGATATTGAGCGAGATGGTCAGCGAGATATTGAGCGAGATGGTCAGCGAGATATTGAGCGAGATATCCAGCGAGATGGTCAGTGAGATATTGAGCGAGGTGGCCAGCGAGACGGTCAGCGAGATGGTCAGTGAGATATTGAGCGAGATGGTCAGCGAGATATTGAGCGAGATATCCAGCAAACGATAAAATGACTCGGGATGTGTCTGGGGGAGTTCTCTGAATAATTCTGTCAAGTTTCGGGCCAGTAGACGCGAAGTTACGATATTTCGATCTTATGCTGACTACTGCTTTTTGTCAGCGGGTGAGCAAACGATGAAATGACTCGGGATATCCAGCGAGATGGCCAGCGAGACGGTCAGCGAGATAGCCAGCGAGATGGCCATTTTATTTTATTTCACGGAAAGACTCTAGATGACTGAAGAAATAGTAAGGAAAATCATCAGAACGCCCCGACCTCCGGAACGCACCCTTAACAGGGGGTGAAATTTTTGAATTTTTCAAAAAATTTTCAATTTCTTACACTACACTGTTATTGACGATCAAAATTATTTTAAATAATAATCTATCGGTCGTCACTTATCGATTTATCAATTGTTCGTTAACGAGACCCTCGAATCGACTTGTTTTGTCTTGTTTTCTATTTGGTAGATTTTTCTTCTATGAAACCTTATTGGTCGCTCATGTTCGGAACGTCATCGAAGTGAACAGATCAGAAGTTACAGAATAGTATTAAAAAGAGGTACATTCGGCGAATGCTACGAACCGCTAAAAGCGGTAATAATCGTAATTCTACTTCAATTTAATAATCTGTCAACATTAACGGGTGTTTTAGACAACGTATGAAATATTTGCATTGCATAAAAAACAAAAATTCCATTGTTGGCAGTTCTATTACAAAAAAATAAACGCTTCGTTTGAAGAAATTAGGTTTAATACGATAGATTTATATCGTACGTTGTATGATCTGGTGTCTCTTAATTAAAGGTGTGTGTAAATTCCGAGTTAACTTAACACACTTTCGTCTGCATATTCTCAGATTCAGTACCTAATTTAGTATATGAATGTACTAGCTCTTCAGATGATGCAGTTTTTTTTAAAGATTTTTGATTCAAATCACAATTACGTAAATAGTTAATTTAATTTTTTCATAATTATTATTTATGTGAAAGAAAATTACACCCAATGTGCACACTTTGAACTATAGAAAAATTCAAAGATTTCACCCTCGTTTCAAAGTGTCCGAAGCCAACTTCAACCTCTGCACGACGCTCATCGCGTCTTGTTTACCAACGACCGTGGCCGCCGTGCCTGATGCCACTCTTGTTTCGTCGCCTATAAACACCTAAAAGTTTATAAAAAAATATGACTTGAAATAAACAGAAGACTGTGGCGCCAACGTCACGCCGATACGAAAAAAAAGCGAATAGAACGTGATTTTGGTGGATGCAGATACAGAGTGATTCAGGTTGAGCGACCGATATTAGTTGGGTGTATTCCTTTCGAAAATCTAAGCCTAAATTTCCGTTACCAAAATTTGATGGACTAATAGTTTTTGAGCTACAAAAGATCACAGTTGACCAATCACAGGGCTTATAAGTAACCAAGACAGGGCCGGTTCAAGAGTATAAGTTGAGCAGTGCCCGAGACGGATCTATTCTATGACGGCGTCGTCTCTTCATCCAGAAATCGAACAGAAACTTCGTACGATAAGAATCGATTCGACGCAATCACCGCTCGACTTACACTTTTGAATCAGCTCTGTCTTGGTCACATAAGTCCTGTGATTGGTCAACAAAGATCTTCTGTAGCTCCGAAACTATTAGTCCATCGAGGTTTTGGTAAAATAAATTATTAGTCTGAGATTTTAGAGAGGAATATACCTACCTAATATTGGTCACTCAACCTGAATCACCCTGTATAACGATGTCGAGCAACCAAAATCGAATCTTCATTCACTCGCTTTGAAAACGCCCGATGCGATACGTGTATGGGACCGGCAGAAGTGATAATAACTGGACCCAGCCGCCGTGATACAGTGCGAAAGTGTTGACGTATCGTGAATTCTGCGGAGCGTCAGTCGTTCGTCAAACATCGGCAGATAAACATGAATCGTAAGTATTTTATTATATTGCTGATTACATAAATTAAAAATAACTTTCATTCATTGATCAACTTTATTCACTGATTTACGAATTGTATTTTTACATGGTAAATGACTCGTTATTTCACAAATCTAGTTATTATATGTATGAAAATAACGTTTTATCAATTAAATCACATAATCTGCCAGATAAAACTACATTTTCAATCAATGTAAAAATGACATTCATAAATCAGTGACAAAGATTATTCAAAGAATAAAAGTAATTCATCGTTGGTTAAACCGAACCATTTATGTATGAAAAAAATTATTGTTCCGCATGATAATTGGTGTTGCCTATTATATCATGTTATAAACAGGTGAAACGTTGCCATGATAAATAAATCGGAATAAAAAAAAAAATGAACAATAATTTTAATTCTAAAACGATCTAGTATTCTTTGAATTCGGAGTAATTAAATCAAAGTAGAGTATCCTAGATGAAATCACATGCTCGCGCATATTGTGTTTCATTATTCGGAAGGCAACCTGTGATTCATTTTATAAATTATTTTTCAGCTGAAAATAATCAAGAAAGATGGGCCCCCGAACAGCCTCCACCTCCGGGCCTCGTTGGCATACCTATGCACGACTCGGCACACCCGCAGTATTGGGGGAACTATGGACTGCCGCCATACCGGTGGCAAGGTTGGCGGCAATCACTGCCCCAGACGGTGCAGGTGCTGGCCACGCCGCCACCACTACCACGGACACCACTACCACCGACACCACTACCACCGACACCACCACCGACGACACCAGCACCAACGACACCAGCACCAGCACCAACGACACCAGCACCAGCACCACCGACACCAGCGGAATTAGCGGTGATACCGGTACCGGCTGCACCGGTTCCGGCAGAAGCCGGACTCCCTGCCTGCCCGGCCTTAGACGTACGTAAATACCTGCACCGTACACATTACAATACCCTTTTGAATAACCTGATGCAATAACCAATTTACAGTTTAATCTTAACCCTTTAAAGTACTTCGTTAAAAAAATGTACATTGTCATTTCCCAAAGAATTGCATGCGACCTTTTTGAAGTATAAAAATTTCAAAAAACGATAATTTTTAACGTTTATTATAACAATTGTTGTGTTGTCTACAGGAACGGATTGCCGTCATTTTGGCGCGAATGCTGCCGCCAGCTCGCCAAGGGCCAGGCCGGGGCAGGCATTGGAGGGGCCGCGGACGCCGGAACCGGGGCAGAGGGAAAGGGGGAAGATCGACCCAAATTTTCAATTTTTTTAAATAATTTACAAATCTGTAAATATTTATACCCATTGTTGTTAAAAATAAATTTATGTTAAAAAACTTGACCATCTCGCTCAATATCTCACTGACCATCTCGCTGGATATCTCGCTCAATATCTCGCTGACCATCTCGCTCAATATCTCGCTGGCCATCTCGCTGGATATCTCGCTGACCATCTCGCTGGATATCTTGCTCAATATCTCGCTGACCATCTCGCTCAATATCTCACTGACCATCTCGCTGACCGTCTCGCTGGCCACCTCGCTCAATATCTCACTGACCATCTCGCTGGATATCTCGCTCAATATCTCGCTGACCATCTCGCTCAATATCTCGCTGACCGTCTCGCTGGATATCTCGCTGGATATCTCACTGACCATCTCGCTGGATATCTCGCTCAATATCTCGCTGACCATCTCGCTAATATCTCACTGACCATCTCGCTGAATATCTCGCTTAATATCTCGCTCAATATCTCGCTCAATATCTCGCTGGATATCTCGCTGACCATCTCGCTGGCCATCTCGCTCGTCATCTCGCTGGCCGTCTCGCTGGTCATCTCGCTGAATATCTCGCTGACCATCTCGCTTACGATCTCGCTAGATATGAACATGAAACTGCTGTCCGCAGGCTGTGAATACTCTCATTAACTTATGCTCTTTGTCGTAACTCTCCAAACTTTGATAAGGCGTCATTATAAATTTTTATGCCAGTTTAAGATTGAAGAATACACAAATTCGACGATATTATGCAACCGGTATTTTCCATCGTCTAATGCCTGAATATTACGATGGGTAAAAGACCGGGACCTGCAACTGTAGAGTAAAAATTGTAGAATTTTATCGCGCGAAAGAAACGATTTCTTAAAACTCTTTGGCTGCCAAGGAACAATTCCCTGTGCAATTTTTTCACGCAGAATTTGATACAATTGAGAATTCTATGCCAAGGTTTATCTAATCTATCGCCGATTCCACGTGGATGAATTTCTAATATCCAGCGGAATATCTCGCTGGCCGTCTCGCTCGTCATCTCGCTGGCCATCTCGCTCGTCATCTCGCTGACCGTCTCGCTGGCGATCTCGCTGGCGATCTCGCTGGCGATCTCGCTGGCGATCTCGCTGGCGATCTCGCTGGCGATCTCGCTGGCGATCTCGCTGACGATCTCGCTGGCGATCTCGCTGGCGATCTCGCTGGCGATCTCGCTGGCGATCTCGCTGGCGATCTCGCTGGCGATCTCGCTGGCGATCTCGCTGACGATCTCGCTGGCGATCTCGCTGGCGATCTCGCTGGCGATCTCGCTGACGATCTCGCTGGCGATCTCGCTGGCGATCTCGCTGACGATCTCGCTGGCGATCTCGCTGGCGATCTCGCTGGCGATCTCGCTCAATATCTCGCTCAATATCTCGCTCAATATCTCGCTCAATATCTCACTGACCATCTCGCTGACCGTCTCGCTGACCATCTCGCTCAATATCTCACTGACCATCTCGCTGAATATCCCGAGTCATTTCATCGTTTGCTCAACCCCTGATAAAAACCAGTAGCCAGCATAAGATCGAAATATCGGCGTCTACTGGCCCGAAACTTTTTTTCAGAGGGTGAAAAAACGATGGAACTTGGTTTAATATCAATGAAAATCTTGAGTTTATACTCGGCCAGTGAGCTTATGAGTTTATGCTCACTTTTATTCATACCACCCATTATACTTTATTTTATCCTGGCGATTGTCAATTTTATTGTACACAATTCATTTTCATGGTATTGCTTGCTTCAGTTTATTTCAAAAACAAATCCATATCAAATTTGTAACAACCAATCAGAAATATTGGCCCCGCCCATCTTTTTTCTCTCTCTTTTAGCGAAACCAGATTCCTGGCCTTATTTATAATAAATCCAGCGTTATTAAGAGCTTCGACTGTTTGCTCTAAATATGAGAGGCCTTGTTCAATACTAGAGAATGGAATTAACAAGTCGTCTATGTATGTTATCAAGAACTTTAGATGTTGTACGGCTTTAGAGATTGCCCGTTGAAAGACAGCTGGACCATTGCAAATGCCAAAGGGCATCTTCATGAACTCGAAGTGTCCATCCGGGGTTATGAAAGCCGTATATTTTATTGAATCATCCGCGATAGGTATTTGGTAAAATCCATTCTTCATATCGATTGAAATGAAAAAATTTGCGCCACCCAAACGGTCAATTTGATCCTCGATCAAAGGTAAAGGGTACCGGTCTTTTTCAATAATCTTATTAAGGGCCCGATAATCTACACAAAGTCGATCCTCACCATCCTTCTTTTTTACTAGTATGACGGGGCTAGCAAATGAAGAATGGCTTTCACGGATGACTTGCTTCTCAAGCAAATCTTGAATGATGTTGTTTACTTTCTGTCTTTCAGCGGGTGCCAATCTATATGGACGGTAATTAACTACCTCGTCCCTTTTTAATCTAATCTTTAATTGCCCAGTGTTAACAGTATCTAAATTATTCGGCGACGGCAAAACTCTAGGAAACCTTTGGAAAATTTGTAAAATTTTATCTTGCAAGTTTTGATCTAGGTGTCCGAGGCAAGACTGTAATTCAGAGAAATGGTCACCTAGCCGGCCGACATCTACGAGGTTTGCCTCAACTATTGGAACGTCCTTTCGCGTTATCTTGCACCCTGAGGAATCAATTACTAAAACTATATCCGGGTGGGTCACTACATTCCGACCTATGAGAAGCTGATGCTTAAATTCACCGTCTCGGGTCACATATATGTCTAGTTCTATACAAACATGTTCAAACTTTACCGGTACGGTTATAGTCCCAAAGATATGAATCCGGCCGCCACCAATGCCCGTCACGTACATTGAACATGGGGATAGATGACAGTCAAGTTTCCTTGCGACAGACTCTCTAATGATACTGCAACTGGCGCCAGTATCGATGAGAGAATCGATCTGCATGTCATTAATAGAAACTTTTGTGAGTTTTAAATTGGTGGAATCGGGTAAAGTGTTTACTAAAGCTTCTAGTCATTCTTTTGGCGTATTGTCTCGGTTTGGCATTGGGTTTTCAACATTTTTACGCTTAAAAAAACAGGTAGTTTCATCATGACCAATTTTTTTGCAAACTGAACACGATTTAACTTGCGTGGTGGAAGGCGTTTCTTTAAACGAAGTAGATGAAGCGTTTTTAGGGCATCGAGATCTAATGTGGCCCTGTTGACCACAAGCGTAACACGTTTTGACCTGGTCAAGGTGAGAAGAGTCCCTAAAACTTGATTGCTTAAATCGTTTGGTACTGTTAGAACCAGAGGCGGTTTGAGTCTGGGTATCCTGATCGAATGGTCGTTTCCTAGGTTTGACATAGGCCGAAAACAGGGTTATCAAGTCTGAGGTCGTAGCAGTGCTACTGTTAAAAGATGCCATTTTCACATTAGTATCCCTAATTCCACCGCAAACTAACTCAACCATTTGTGTTTCGGTAAATGAAATTTTTGTCGCTCTCAAAAGTCTGATTTTTTCCCTCGCATATTCACAGTAAGAGTCTGAGGAGTCCGAAGAGAATGTCACAGCTTTATATAACTTCTCAGAGAGATTTTTCTTCTCTGGGTACAACGCTAAGAGTTCACTTGTGAAGTTTTCCCAAGTTCTGCCATCGTGGGGTTCCCAGGTTTCGTACCATAATAACGCAGAGCCTTTCAAGGCTTTACCTGCCTTAGCTACTTTAGTAATGCCACTCCAGTTAAACTCGTCGCCTATCTTGTTGATGTTGTTGCACCATGTGGCTGCTCCGTTGTCGCTGGTAGCGGGGTCGAACACCGGGAGTGCAACGTCATCTTGTCGCCGGTTGCTGGTGAGAGCGTCGCGAATGGTACCAAGAAGTTCCCGAAGAATATTTTCATCCATTTCTAATTTTTTTTTTTCATAGAAGAAGAGATAAAAAAAAAATATTAATTCTGAGCCTGAGTGATCCCACTTCTGATGTTAGAATTTACGATACACGCCGACAAACATATAGAATGCGAGTGGGTGAAGGGTCATTCACGTATACGTATATGTCGTGGCATGTCTGCAGGGTTCTGTATGTATAGATTGGTATAAAGGGAATCAAAACACAAGACCCATGTATAATAGCTCTGATGACATTATATTTGTAAAGTGAAATCAGCCTTTTCGCCTTACAATGGAATTCAGTCGTGTTGCATGACGTGTTTCGTGGTCATTATCACGTAGCTAACTTATCTGAGCAACATAGACCAACAATAGTGAGTTTGATCTGCTAGGTGTACAGTGAGACGCTAAGATAGTGGCACGTGGATAGTCACAAAAACACAATCATGCCACACTACACACAAAAGATCATGGGTAGGTACTTAACTCTATCCGAAGACGGTCCGTTCCCTTCGAAGCTCAGACGACAAGTGCCCTAATAGCACAGCCTGTTGTGATAAGGCTGTGCTCACCAATCTCACCTCGCGTCGACACGAGGAACCACCGAACACGTGTTGTTTGTCAACGCAAATTCAATGCCTATTTTCCTTCCTTATTGTATTCTAATGGCTTACACTTGGTCTTATTTAATTTATTTTGGATAAATACTGATTCTGCATTAGAGTTTTATTACTTATTTATATATAAATCTAACACGTGCATCAACCCGATGGCCCGCTCGCTACAAGCGCCGATCAAACGTCTCAGCTCACGCAACAGCGCGTCAGCCGACATACGTGCGATCGAACGCCTCCAACGAATATCGCATTCCCGGTCAATTCTTGAATTCCGTTGCCTAGCGTAAAACGCCGCCTTCAAAACGGCATCACGGTAAACGCGCAAGACACCAGACATTTCGTTCATTTAATTTAAAAACTCGCGTAAAATCGAATAAATAACTCTACTCTCAAGCGAAAGAGAGACAAAGGGGAAGAATGTCTCGGCGATTCAGCTTCGATCGAGGATTACGATAGAATGACCAAAATATTGGAAAATATGCCTAAATATATCACCTAGAACCCCCTCACCCTCCCACACCCTCCCTAGCTTTATGCGTGTCTCATGCTGAAAACGAAGTTATTCTCACGCGAGCGGGTGCAGTAAGATTTTTGACAATTCTCACACGATCTTCTTAATGCATTCTACCGGGCCAACTGCAAAGCGCCATTTTGCGAGCCACTCGCGATAACGGTCACGGTCGGCATGTCACATGTTTATGGTCATTCCCGACTCGACCTCTTAGCAGGGGGTCTAAGAGTCGTTTCGGAGATTAGGGCCAATTAACGCAGTGCAGGTGACCGTTACAGGTGATCGCACCCCTGCTACTGCCAAACGGGGGGCTCGAAGACCAGCCGTTACCCTACCAAGTCACGGCTGATTGCCTGTCGATTTGAACTATATCACACACGCACACACGTACACACCGATCATTACGCAAAAATGTAGAGGGCACTATAAAAATCATATGAGCTATATAATCATTTCATAGCAAGTCTACACGTGTATTAAAGCAGGGTAACCGCAAAGTCACGTCAGTTCCTCGTTGACAGTGAGAGAAACAACGTCGCACAATGGCTACGCCTAAGACGAGTTTACCGGTGTGCAATCGGCGCAGACTTTTCAAGCCCTACCCTCCGTCGTTGAAGCAGACAGAAAAACATCTACTACTGTCTACCACATACGGCTTAAACCATTCGTTCACCAAGAAAATTAACGTCGGACTTGGATTGCGAGATGGCACGGAATTCGAACCACTGATTCGGCTGGTGAATAATTCTTCCGGCGGTATTTGCCTGAATCTCGATTCGTGGATCGCGCTGACCGATGCGACGGATATCATTTTGGACTACTTTGCCTTCGATATATACGCCGACGCCCAGTGGCAGCTCGACATCCTCGAACTCGGCGAATGCAATTTAGCATTCACCACCGCTCACGGGGCAAGAGCGATCCGGTTCGACGTGCCAACGGTCGACGCGGATATCTCGTCAAACGCTATTGGCGATGACGCGCGAGTCTCCGACCACGAGGACTGTCAACCATCCGCCAAACGTCAGAAACTCTATCAACCTTCGATCGTGATGCAAAAGACCACCTTTGATGGATTGATATCGGTAGCCGCCTGCGTACAAGAACGAATACGTATGCTGAAAAAATTGGAAGATGACGTCAATCAGTGTAAAAAATTATTCGTGGAGTTCATCGTGGGAAAAGTCAAGACTTTGCTACCCACGCAGCCCACCTTGCAAAGCATTGCACTAATAGCTCAAAGGGAGTATAACGCTGCTCTGAAACACATCAGGCCCCTAATGGATCTCGAATTCTGCGATAATTACCTCGACATTGTCCTGCTTGAGATAAGCAAGCTCTTCCCCTATTATGTGACCGTTGAGGTGAAAGAACTCCTCGGAGCGTCGCCGAAGCAACGACCATCGTTATTTCAACCGTCTGGCCCCGTCGAGTCGCCCCATCACCAACAAGATCTCACGGTTCGCACCACGGAGACCCCTCACGAAAAAATTCCCATGCCCGAAACTGAGGCAAAAGATCTCCCGGACGTGGTACTTGTGAATTAAAAATTGTACTCGTAGAATTAGGATAACATTCACCTTTGCGTCAAAATTGTATGTATGTGTGGGTACTCATAGGATTAAGTTGGTACTTACCCCGAAATGTATCCTCACATTTGCATTAAACTTGTATGTATTACTCATAGGCTTAAGACTGTAATCGTCTTCACGCGGGCAATCTCGCTCACATTCTTGTATACTTGAGAATTTAATAAACAGTATTCATATAAACATTAACGTGGCACTGCATCTTGCTATCCTGCACCCATCCCCTCCCATCCTCGGCGCCAAAGGAAAGGGGTAGCACCTTCAAAATTTCGCGACAGACGGCCACCCCCCAAAAAACGACCCCTCATAACGAATAAGGGAGGGGGACAGGCCCACATTGACCCCCCCACGTAACGGACAACCGACAGGGGGAAAAGGGCCCAGACGACCTTGAGGGGGAACCCAGACGACCTTGAGGGGGAAGGCTGGCGCCAAGGGGGACACGCGGGGGGAAAGGGGGGTTTGTTGTGACACCCCAAAGCTACCCTATTCTACTAATAAATATTTTCGAGAATAAATTAACATTCAATTTGACAATAATTTTCACAGAAATTTTCCAACTCTGCCCCACGTTGGGCGCCAAATGAGACGGAATTATTTTCCTTCACCTAGCGCGGTCGTGGTCCTAGCGACTGCTAGGGCTCTAGCAATGTTTATTTAAATAATTTGTTGGGCGCCAGCTAGTCTGGTAGACTAACGATTTATAATTTACTTAATTCAGACAATTACTCAAGGTAGGTACAGTTGGTGGACCAGGTAATTTGCAAAGCTGATAGATCATGCATAGAGGAAATAAGATAGACAATAGCTCAAGATAAAGATATATAAATTTATTTAAGACTTACGTTTGTCGATAAGTTATTACAGATGTAACAATGCCCCTTGGACGTCTACAGCAGTACTGAATTAATCCCTTTTATCTTTGACGATTTTAACACGATTATTCACTTAACTATTTATTGACGAAATGACAAGATTAATATACGTAACGAGACTTTATATATGTGACGAGTTTTTACTATTTTGTCGAGACTCCTCGAGGGTTGACTTCTCCAAATTCGACTTATATCGTCGAAGTCTTTGACCAGAGTAGTTACCCTTTTCGGCAATTGACCGAGGATCCGTTCCTCTCCCCACTCTACTGTCGCTGGATCTCTATTCAACGAAAATCAATAAGCTCACGCATGCGTGTCATCCCTCGAATAGCTCTGTTCTACTCATTTGTCGCAGGGTCGTAGCTAATGAAATAAATTATAGTTCTATCGACCTGACAAATCTCTCGTGCTATCAATAAATTAAATAAATTAACAAATTAGTATAACACCTAAGACTAAGGACATTATAATTTAGGACAACACAATTATGACGACACAACTCTGGTACGCTCGAGGAGTCAGTCGAACGTTGATGTCGAGGGAATATTATTTTTCCTGTCACAATATATATATATATATATATATTATTGACGTCAGTTTGAATTGAAATTCGCTACCAACCTTTACCGGCGTCATGTCGCGGATTGCTGCGAGTGTCTTCCGTTTGTCAACGAATTGTTTGAGGTTGAGGAGAGATCTTGTGTCAGTGCTGCTATAGCCCGATGGTTCCTCCAACGCCGCCAGTGTTCTCGGCATTATCTTATACCATTCATACCGTTTGTAATTGCCATGTTTGCCGGTCAGCAGAGCCGGCGGGAAAACTTGATAGGTGTCCTCTATCTTTCGCACCATCGTTGAAAGTAGTTGCGCCGCGTCGATGGTGTCGCCTACCATCGATCTTACCAGGCTGCCGAACATCGAGGTCGGAGTCATCACAAGTGCGGCCAATTCGTGCGCCGTTAGGATGTTGTTAAGGGTGTAGTCTAGTTGAGAGGCCCAAAAAAAAAGCGTATTTTTGTTAATTTTTTGTGAGCATGCTAGGAAAGATATCAATATGAAAGTTGTTGGGTGTGATTATTAAGGTCTTGAACTACGAAAAAAAAAAATTTTTCATTAACTTAGACCATTTTTATACATGTGATTCGTGGAAGAACGCGAGCCCTCGATTTCAACGCAAGTTGGTAGCCACACGCTAACTCGGGAACGGCTTGCCTGAATCCAAAGAAATAAAGCTTTTCAGATTCGGTATGCCAGTGGCTACAGATTAACCTACGGATATGAATTTTCAACGAATTTTGTAGATTTGGTTTAAAAAAATCCAAAAATTCGAAAAAAAAGTCGTTTTTTTCCGCTGTTTTTCGTGAATTTAATAGAGTGAAAATAATTATTTTGACTTGATCGTAGGTCATTCTGTGACTCTACAAGTGTAGAATATGTGGTTAAAATTTCAGAAGGATTGGTCAACTGGTTTCGGAGAAATCGTGTGGCGCGCATATGAAAAGGTCGTTTCGAGAAAAACGCGTTTAAAGTTTTGTCTATCGAAAAATCGTAAAAAATCTGACCAAAGTTTAATCTGCGATGCCTGCGCAAGAGAATACAGAGATTCGTATAAGATATAGGAACAACTGCTCCAATGAAAAGAAAAGGGACCGGAGAGGGGATTAGAGCAGATATAACCGTCGAGCGCGCGGAGAGCTCAGGTACGCGCGGTCAGGTAGTGACGCTTGACTTGAAAAAAAATACACTTACACTATTCGGATCTTCATAAAAATTTAACACAATACTCTTCCATATATATACTTTCGAAAAATGTAATAAAAAAAAAATCAATTTTTTGAAACTGCTCAACTAGACTACACCCTTAAGGAATTGGGTTTTCTTTATTCCCTCGCTTGTACCTCCCGCACCTGCCACGCTGGATTTTGAGAACTGATTGGCGCTGCGAAACTTGTGGCTGGTCCTCGGTCCGTTGTAGCGTCTGGCATAATCCGCGTACACTTGCGTCCAGAATCGCGCGATTTTGTCGTATCGGTTTCCTTCTTGATTCAGCATGTTTTTGTAGACGCTCCAAATCAGAGGTATACCATTCCGGAGGGCATTGAAAATTTCATGCACCTCATACGCGGTGTGAAATCGGTGTCTTCCTTTTCCTCGTCTTTCTTCTCTTTTTCCTCCTCCATGTCTTCCTCCTCTTGCTTCTTGTCCTCCTCGTCCCCCTCCTCCTCCTCCTCCTCCATCGTTTCGTCGCTCTGTCATTTCACAAATGTGAACACATATATGAGCGGATCCACGTCACTTCACTCAAAAAAAAAACCGTCAAGTCACGGATTTTTGCGCCATTCAATACATCTGTAGTACTATGGAAAAAAAAGTACGATTTGGAGGATTTTGAAAAATTCTCAAAAATGGCGGAGTTAGAGGCATGTGAATTTTTGTGCACCGCTTTGTTTGAAAATTCATATCTCCGAAAGTGTTCATCGGAGCGGAAAGATCCTTAAATCGTTTTGTTCATAAAAGAATGCGCTTTCATATAAAAAATTATATTTTCAAAAAAAAAAATTCTTTCAATATTTTTTTAGCGTTTTCATTTTTAATTTCGCTGCCATTTCCTTGGGACTTACAAAACTTCATGGAGATAAATTTTTTTGGATACCTGAATTCTTCCCCTTCAATCCTAAAAAAAAAATTTATGGAGAAAATACCTGGGCCGGAGATAAAAAATAAAACGTGTCGTCGCGCGTCACCGCGCGCGCGCCGATCCACGTCCGCGCTACTCCGGCAAGCTCGTTGTATTGCGTAGTCAAGTTAAATTTCATTCAATGCTTTTCTACTTACCCAGGTTATCCATTCTCCGAAAATAGTTTTGTAATTACCTGAGCCCTTCCGTATCCGTCTGTGGTCACATTTTCTCGGAGTTATACCTGTACCTGTGTATTACCTATATCGGTTCTGAAAATTCCAGTACGGTTATGGTTCGTTGAACACACCTGTGCTGGAATTATATTTGATTCCATTTCACGTGGTTTGTGCTATATATAACTGATGGATCTTGTGCAATATTTTGGTGGCTCTGAAAAGGGCCGATGTTTTTCACGGTGGTTTGTTGGATGACATTTACTAGGAAACCTCTGTTTAAAATTATTTCATAATTTTCATCGTATCAAATTTTTCTGAGGCGGAAAATAATTTTGTTCTGACGAGTTTATGAGATATTGGAATGACCGCATGCAATTTCAAAGTGCCACGAACTGTCAATGCTTTATCGAATCGATTTTGTAAAATAGATTCTTCCGCTTGATGTTCTGCAGACGTACAGTACGCAAAAGATATACTTCGAAAATAAGAACATGCCCAAGTATATAGATCCAGCGGTGTTTGAATAGGATCGAAATTGCCAATCAGTTGTAAACTTGCACGTGAAGCTAATCTCTTAACAGTTCCGCCAACCCCATCACACGGTCCTTTTCCATGTGATGTAGCAAAGAAATGCCACTCGGCTTGGCATTGAAAGTCTTCAAAGTGATGTGTCATGTTTATAAAATTCTTTTTGTTCTTATATTGGGAAGCTGCTCCATCAGAAAAATAAATTATTTTTTCTATAGGAATTGAATTTTGAAACTTCTCTTTCATAAAGTTTATCAACTTTTTTTGAAATAAATGAACCGCAACTGTATTGTGTTTCAGATGCTCTGAAATTATTACAAAACTAAAATGTCTCAGCTGGTCATCACCGTCACTTTTATAGTAAACAACGATAGGATGAATAGTCGCCTGATTATTGCTCCAGTGAAACCCTTGCGTGGAATCTTGTACAACAAATGCATAATTCTCTGCGAAATCGCATACTACTAAAAATTCGCCAACTTTCAAGCTTTCTTTCATCTTCTGCCAATAACTACTTTGCTGCTTCGCAATGAAATCATGTGCAACCAATTTTGACAATTGATCACAGGAGTTATCTATAAAATCCTCGGACTTTTTGGTGAGTGTCTCTAAAGTCGTTCGATCCACTGATATCCACTGTTTATAAGTAACGTAATTGATAAAGTTATTTGCGAAGGCTTCTTGCAAAGATGTTTTGATGATATCTACACCAAGACAATTTGAGCATGCTCCTAAATGACACTGTGGCTGTGATGGATTGCAAACGATTTGAGCTAAACAATGTTGATAGGTCGGAAAGTTCACATCTCCTTTCTTGACTAAATCACTAAAATTTGCACCCATCATCATCAGCTTTACATTCTGATGATAGGTGGGTCATTCCATGTCAAATCGACAAATAGTTGGAATCGACCCCCTCCGATTCGGATAAATTTTGGTGGAGTGTTTTGTCTCATTATAAAACGAAGTTCTGCCAAAGGAAAAAAATTTGAAATTTTTTTCTTAAGAGTTATGCAAAATTGAAAATTTCACTGTTTTTCCCGTTTTTTAAGTCTATTTATTTAATATTTGTTTCGAATTCCCCAAAATTCAAAGAACTGCGCCCGTCGCGGACGCAGGCTGGACGTTCGCGCCACCGTGATCGGTTACGGCAAAAGCCGAAATGTAATGCCAAACCAGTCGAAAGCAAGCCCTCAGTGGTAATAAACGTATTCCAAGTACTTGTTTATGTTTTGTTCCCCCAACATCCTGAGAATCCCGACACTTGGTGTCAAAATCAAATCAGCGAAATTAACCAGCTTCATTAAAACATATGGTCCTTCGAGCCGGATTCTCAGGGCATGAACAAGTGAAATCTCGATTAAAAGTAATAAAATTGTACCAATTCTGCACCGTTAACCGACTCTAAGAGTCCGCGACAGTCAAAATCTATGTTGAAAAAGTGTCAACAAGTGCGACTAGACAAGGCGTTAGTATAAACGCTCCGTGCTGTACAAGTGTTTGGCTCTAGTATACTGCTAATACCAAGCAAACACTTAACGTGATATAATTTAATATCACCGAATCTTCATTGATTCTCTAAAAGCTATAATCGATCAAGTCAAGACGTCACTGTAAACGAATCTTGGCTGTGTACCTGGCCTGATCACGTATACTGCTAATACGCAGAGATAATAGTTCTACTATATGTGTGCCATATGAGTGAACCCCTATACATGACTGTATACGTTCTCGGTGAACAATACATGACATACACCTTTATCAATCATACGGTATCCGTTTGAACGGTGTTAGTACGTCGAACTGTGACACGTGAGTGTATCTGTGTCAGTGAGGCAATATTTCCAACTCACACAATAATCATGAACTCATACCTGTAACTAAATTGATTGTTCGAACTCTGTGTGTACACATTGTGCATGATCAACGCAAGTGTGTGAGTGAACTTAATCGAAGACAAAGTGTGAAAGTGCCGATACAAGCATGGATGCACTCTATACCGAGCAAGTGGCTAACATGGGCTCGATAAATCGGTTCACTGACAATGTCAGAAAAATCGGAAAAAACAATTACACACCAGCAATCCTACGGAATCGCCAACTGCTTCTCAAGGAATACTGGCACGACTGCCGGGTAACGAACAACAAGATCGAGGTGATCGCTACCCAGGAGCAACGCACCACACATGAGTATTTTACCGAT
Source organism: Rhogogaster chlorosoma (assembly GCA_944452935.1). Classification (NCBI taxonomy): domain Eukaryota; kingdom Metazoa; phylum Arthropoda; class Insecta; order Hymenoptera; family Tenthredinidae; genus Rhogogaster; species Rhogogaster chlorosoma. Next base: position 18,620,405 of record OX101797.1, on the reverse strand, counting down.
AATATGTATCAAAACATAGAAGATGTATTCGCGACGGCGGCGGATTATCTAGCTGCCTGGATAGACAAGTTGACTCAACCTGTCGCAATTATGAACGAAGCTCACGATATTAGTAACGCTACTGTCGCTGAGCAACCTAGTTTTTCAATCCAGCTACCACGTATCGCTATACCTACTTTTTCAGGAGCGTACACGGACTGGGAGAACTTCAAAGATATCTTCGAGTCACTTGTAGTGAATAACACTAGTTTAACTAACGTACAGCGACTTCATTACTTGAAAGCCAGCTTGGTCGATGATGCAAGCTTAGTTTTGAAAAATGTTAGCGTAATAGACGTTAACTATCAGTCCGCTTGGGACTTATTGAAAAAACGATACGATAATCAACGGATTATTATACAGGCGCACTTGCAAAGTTTTCTCGATACGCCTAGCTTGAATTCTAGCTCCGTTAAAGAGCTTCGCTGCCTGCGAGACAAAACGTCAGACGCGCTAACCGCATTAAAGAATCTCAAGCGCCCAGTAGAACAGTGGGACGATCTGATTGTATACTTTATTGTGCAAAAACTCGATAAATCGACGCGAAGAGAGTGGGAATTCAAGCTCGGCGACCAAACTACGTATCCCACGTACGAACAGCTAGATTCGTTTCTATCTGCTCGCATCAGAGGATTGGAATCCGTACCTCTTACGGATTCACAATCAACTTCACACACTAAGTCTCAGAAAAATAAATTTGCAAAAAGAACCGATGTAAATTCACATCAGACCAATACCATTACTTACGCATGTATTCTCTGTAAGGACAATCACTTGCTTTATCAATGTAAAGAGTTTAGGGATAAAACCGCCGAGCAAAGGCTCGAATTTCTGAAAATGCATAAGCGCTGTTTTAACTGTTTAGCAGGTGGACACTTTCCGTCCGCATGCTATAGCAAGAGTGTGTGTAAGACATGTAAAGGTAAACACCATTCGCTGTTACATTCAGCACTATCTAAGGAACAAGGACATGCGTCTAGATCTAATAATGAGCCGCAACCTGAGCACAACAAACCCCCTAGTGGCTCGGAATCTAGCACTGAAACCGTTACTCATTTTACACAGCATGAAAGTCCTGAGGACATCCAAACTATATTATTGCCAACCGCCTTTGTTGTACTCAGGTCTGACTCTGGACGTTCTATCAAAATCAGAGCTCTACTGGACCAGGGCTCACAGTCGACTTTCATTGCGGAAGCTGTTGTTAACACTCTGCGAGCGAAACGTACACGGTTGACGGTATCAGTCTCGGGTATTGGTGGCACCTCCGTGGGCTGTGTGCGGAGCGCTGCTTCGGTCACCTTAAGCCCGTGTGGCCCATCTTCACTCAGCATCCCTGTATCCGCACTTATCCTACCAAAAATCACTTCCTACGTACCGAAAGCTACTACTACTGAAGGATCCTGGGCTCACTTGAAAAATCTTGAGTTAGCAGACCCAGATCCTTCCAGTTCATTGCCTATCGAATTTTTGATAGGAGCTGACCTCTACGGTCTGATTTTACGCAATGGAGTCAGACACGGACCAATCGGGTCACCAACAGCTCAGTTAACCATTTTTGGCTGGGTAATTTCCAGTAGTGTAAACGCGAACCTCGAAAAACATGCACCAAATCTAATTGTTCATCATCAGACGATAAACGAACGGCCGGACGTATGCTTCGCTAACCTCTGGGAATTAGAAGACATTCCGTCAAAGCCAATCTTAACGGAAGATGAATCACAATGCGAATCACACTTCGAGCGTACTCATTCGCGATTAGAGGAGGGCACCTATCTCCTCAGATTACCTTTCAAAATAGGACCACCTATTCCTATCGGTGAGTCCAAAGCCATAGCCGAACGCATTTTCCGCCGTAACGAAACTAGGCTGAATCAACAGCCCGAACTTGCGCGCGAATACCGCGAATTTATGGCAGAATACGAACGGTTAAACCACATGGAAAAGGTCGAAGCCTCATCATCCTCGTGTTCAAGTACTCAAATAGTTTACTTTCCACATCACCCGGTGATTAAAGAAACTAGCCAGACCACGCGTGTAAGAGTAGTCTTTAATGCTTCGTGTTCTTCTTCGAACGGGACGTCTTTAAACGATTATCTTCATGTTGGACCGAAACTACTTACTGACCTTTTTTCACTGATAGTGCGCTGGCGTATGCATCGCTTTGTATATACTGCTGACATCGAAAAGATGTTCAGACAAATCAAAATCCACCCTGCCGACGTGGATTACCAACGAATTGTTTGGCGTTCATATCCTGACGACGAACTTGTTTCATACAGACTGACGACACTGACCTACGGCATGGCCTGTGCTCCCTTCTTGGCAAACCGTGTTTTAAAGCAACTTGCCAAGGATGAAGGACACAACTATCCGCTTGCTGTTCCTATTATCGATAACTGTACGTACGTAGACGATATTATGTTCGGTGCCGACGATATCATTCTAGCGAAACAAGCGCGCAACCAACTCTGCCAGTTGGCTAAGGCGGGCGGGTTTAAGGGGGTCCTCTAGTTTCTCGGGTCGAAAAAATCGATTTTTTTTTTTTCATAAATCACATCTACAACATGTGTAGAAAATGTGTGCCAAAGGATTTTTCGATATTCGAAGTGGTTCACAAGTTACGGCCCTGGAACGGAGCAGGAGCGCGCGCCAGGCTGCTCCGAAAGCCGAGCGGCGCTGACCATTGTATTGATATCCCTAAATCTAACTGCTACCTGAACCTTTTTTGAAAAGAGAAGACAGAGCAGCTCTGCGTGACTTCCAAGAAGAAGAGGAAGGCCTATTGTATGGTCCAGGCATAGCAGATTGACGGTGAGATGAAATTTTTAGTATAAATCACATGCGCGAACTTTCAAACGCGTTTTTCTCGAAACACCATTTTTCGAAACGGTGACCACGATATTTCAGAAACTACTGCACCGATCTTGTTCAAATTTATACAGCATCTTTGATATGTTATAAGCCAGCGATTGACCTAGGATTATCATGATTGCTTTGATAGTTTTATTCCTACGAGCGAAAAACTTAAGAAAAAATGAGTAAAAATTGTAATGTAATGTTCAAAAGTGTAGAAAAAAGTCAATTTTTGTAATTTAGAATTCATTCTAGGTCAATCGCTAGTCTTAAATATGAAGATTAAAATGCCGTTTGGTTTTTTGATTTCAGATAAGCAGAACAGCCGCAATCTTGGTCACCCTCAAGCACCTCTTTTACTTGATGTCTTCCTGTCGGCCACTGTAACTTTTATTCTATTATATATTTTGACTTCAAAAAATTTGTAAAGCTTATTTAAATGTCAATAAAGATTATGCAAAAACAATGAGATTAATTATTTCGATGGTTTGCCCGTAAAAAATTATTGAAAAAGCCGTAAAAAAACAGCCGAGAAACTAGAGGACCCCCTTAACGTGCGCAGATGGGCTGGCAATGCCGCGGTGTTACTGGACGACATCCCATCAGAGAACCACGGGTTAGCCACTGATAAATTCTTGAAAGAAGACGAAAATGTGAAGGTGCTAGGTATTGCCTGGAACCCAGCGACAGACTCCTTCCGATTTCATGCTCAAACCGAGCAACTTTCTGCATTCACCAAACGATCATTTCTTTCCATGATTTCACGTATTTTCGATCCGTTAGGTTGGGCCTCTCCCTTTACAATTGGAGCTAAAATCACTCTTCAGATATTTTGGATACGCCAGATTGGATGGGACGAACCGCTCCCTCACGACTTAGCTGAACGCTGCCTTACATATCATGAGCAGCTTCCGCGGTTAGGTGAAATAGCAATCCCCAGATGGACTGGGCAAAGCAATGAACCACAAAATTACGAGATACATGGCTTCGCAGATGCCTCAAACGCTGCATACGCCGCAGTTGTTTACCTACGCGTTGCATCTCTCACGCAATCAATTCAAGTCTCACTCTTGATGGCCAAAACCAAAGTCGCACCAATCAAAGTTCAAAGCATTCCGCGGCTAGAATTATGCGCGGCTGTCTTACTGTCTCGGCTTATCACTTTTGTACAAACGACAATGCAGCTACAGAAAGTACCGGTTTATTGCTGGTCTGACTCCTCGGTAGTACTTTCTTGGTTGAGCTGCCATCCCTCCAAATGGAAGACGTTTGTTGCGAATAGAGTGTCTGAAATAACCACTCAAATTCCTTCCGCGCAGTGGAGGCACATCCCCAGTTCCTCAAATCCTGCGGACTGTGCGTCGCGAGAGATCTCCGCTGATGACCTTATTTCTCACACGCTATGGTGGCAAGGACCACCTTGGCTACGTTGTTCCTCTGACCAATGGCCGACCAAATCCTTTGTTCCTGCGTCCCAAGAACATGTGACTGAGTTGCGCTCTGATATGCACGCTCACGTGGGTGCCAACTATGTCGACAGTTGGAACCTTCCGTATGAGGTCTCTTCATGGCCCCGCCTTCTACGCATAACCGCTTACGTTTTACGATTTATTAATAATTTGCGTAATACACAACGTCGAATCAAGGGAACTGCTCTCTCTACGGAAGAAGTGAGTAGTGCAAGAGAATTTTGGATAAAATTTGCTCAAGCGGAAGCTTACACACAAGAAATTAACGATTTGCGAAACAAGAAGGCCATATCTTCCAAGAGTCCCCTGATAAGACTCAATCCCTCGCTAAGCAAGAATGGCATTATACGCCTTGGCGGGCGGCTACGCCACTCTTCTCTCGAAGACGCAGAGAAGTTCCCTATGATAATGCCTAAACATCGCATCACTGATTTAATAATTCAAGACATACACGACCAAACCCAACATGGCGGGTTACAACTAATGTTACGAACACTGCGAGAGCAGTATTGGGCTCTACGGGCACGAGAGTCAATCAAATCTTGCATAAAATCCTGTATCGCATGCGTGCGAGAAAGAGCTTTAGTTCCCACTCAGCTCATGGGCGACTTACCCTCAGTACGCGTCACTCCAGCTCGTCCTTTTACGCACGTAGGTGTAGACTATGCAGGACCGCTAGTTGTAAGAGTAGCTCCGGGACGAGGCTCCCGCGCAGTGAAATCGTACATAGCACTCTTTGTTTGTCTGGCCACACGTGCGATCCACTTAGAACGTGTGAAAGACTGTTCTACCGAAGAATTTTTAGCGGCATTTGATCGCTTTGTATCGCGCCGAGGTTTACCTGCTAAAGTTTATAGCGACAACGGTACCAATTTTCAAGGTGCTGACAGAGAAATGACCGAACAATTCCGCTTAATCATGGACGACCCTGACGTACGCAACCAATTTGCTACTGACGGAGTCGCATGGCACTTCATTCCGCCCTCAGCCCCCCACTTCGGTGGACTGTGGGAGGCTGGAGTAAAAAGTGTGAAACATCACTTACGCCGCGTGATCGGTTCGTTTACGCCAACTGCTGATGAATTAACTACACTTCTTTGTAAAATCGAGTGCTGTCTTAACTCACGCCCGATCGCTCCTTTATATGACGATCCAGACAATTTCGATGCCTTGACCCCTGGTCATTTTTTAGTCGGTTCACACCTCAAGACAGTACCAACGTCTAGCCTACTTGATGTAAACGAAAATCGCTTATCGCGTTGGCAAACTGTACAGAAATTACTAGAGCATTTCTGGAAGGTATGGTCAAGCGATTACCTGAACTCGCTTCAACAACGGTCGAAGTGGAAGGTGAATCGCGCCAATCTGCAACTTAACGACTTAGTTCTAATACGAAACCCAAATCTCCCCCCAGCAAAGTGGGAGTTAGGGAGAGTAGTCGAGTGTCACCCTGGTCCAGACAAGCTCACTCGTGTAGTCACGATTAAAACGGCAAAATCTAAGTACAAACGTCCCATCGCGCAGCTTTGTAAGCTACCGGTACCTACCTGAAAAACAAAAAAGAAAAAAAAATGTAAAACTTAATTCCTAAGATTGTATCCGTCGTTCGTCCAGCTTCCGAACGAGGCGGGCGGTATGTTTCGAATTCCCCAAAATTCAAAGAACTGCGCCCGTCACGGACGCAGGCTGGACGTTCGCGCCACCGTGATCGGTTACGGCAAAAGCCGAAATGTAATGCCAAACCAGTCGAAAGCAAGCCCTCAGTGGTAATAAACGTATTCCAAGTACTTGTTTATGTTTTGTTCCCCCAACATCCTGAGAATCCCGACACTTGGTGTCAAAATCAAATCAGCGAAATTAACCAGCTTCATTAAAACAATATTTCATAACCTACTGTATATTAAAAAAAAAAACCGCTGGTGCGTTCAAAGAGGACACTTAGAGGTATGAGAAAAAAAAAGTTCGGAAGAAAAATTTTGAAAATTACCAAAATTAGAAAACTTTGAATTCTTAAGAATCGTAAAACGTAAACTTCGCAGTGAAATTTTTGGCTCAAAATTTTTTATATTATACCTCTAACATATCTTAAGAAATTCTGAAATTTTCAGGAGGGTGTTTTTTTTTTTTTTTTTTTTTTTTTATGAATTTTTGAATTTTGGCGAAATGATTTTTTTCAATTTTTTCAACTTTTTTGTTGAATATAGTTATTCTACCACATGATTATTGAAGTTTGAGCTCTAAAATATTTTTTATTTTACAATAATAAGAATATAAAATTTTTGAGATATTTGTGTTTTTACATCCCGTTAACATAAGAAAAATATTTTAGAGCTCAAACTTCAATAATCATGAGGTAGAATAACTATATTAGTAGTAAGAGAAGGCGGATACTGGACCACTTTTCCGTGACGTCACCACGATTTAACACGTAGGCGGATACTGGACCAGTTGCACCCTTTTAACCCATAGGCGGATACTGGACCACTTTTGCGTGACGTCACTAGCCTTCGCGTGTTATCTCAGGAGTTCTAACCCCCACCAAATTCTTTTTCTTCGCATTGAAAGGTCATTACCCGTTACCAGTTTGGCGCAGGTCATTACCCGTATCGTGAATCTTCAGATTTTTTTCATACAATCAAATTTTTTCGATGAAACCCGTTTAATTGCAACACTGTTGCATCGATAATTATTTCTGCCGCGAGATGTGTGGATTTTTTCCAATATAATTACAATCACATTTTTTCAATGAAACCCGTTTAATTGCAACACTGTTGCATCTACCGGTCTAATTGCAACACTGTTGGCGCAGGTCATTACCCGTATCGTGAATCTTCGGATTTTTTTCAATATAATTACAATCAAATTTTTTCAATGAAACCCGTTTAATTATTTCTGCCGCGAGGTGTGTGGATTTTTTCCAATTGCAACACTGTTGCATCGATAATTACTTCTGCCGCGAGATGTGTGATGGATTTAGTTGGTAAGGTGCTACAACCGGTTTTAACCTTGAGATTTTTACGATGTTTGCCGATCGCTACATCAGGTTATTACCCGCTGCAAATCACTTTCCGCAACACTGTTGCGTTGATTAAAGATTTGCGCGATAATTATACCTTTACCACTATCTTCTACCGTGAGGCGTGTGACCGCTTTATGATATCTTGTTACATAAACGTCCCTAGGGATTTACCTTTACCACTATCTTCTACCGTGAGGCGTGTGACAGATTTTTAGTAAGTATACCCTTTTATCTTTACCACTATCTTCTACCGCGAGATGTGTGACAGAAACACTGTTGCGTCAATCCTGTAGCTTCGAGGAGTCGTAACGAGAGGACGAGCTAGGTGGTCTGGCTGCTTAAATCCTTGGTTATCATCAGGGAGGCTTTACCCCGATGTCGAGAGGATGAGCATGTAAGACTCAGGGTTTGATTCCCTGGATCGTCCATTTTTTTATGAAATCAAACAATGCGAGAAGCAACTAACAGCTAGCAGATCTTTTCGACAGTTGGTGCAGGATGAATTAAAACTATCCTACAGACTAGATTTGATAAATATTCTAAGGGGGGTGGAGTTGTATGAAATTACAGAACAATGCATTTTATACTAATGATTTTTTATTTAGCAATCACAAAAATCATAGGAATTCAACTCGAGGACCTCCAAGGTGGTGCGTGAGGAGACGGGTAGCGATCTTTTTCCAAAGATGTCAGTATCCCAGATTACAAACCGTTGAATTCGATTCGGTTGTAGAGCCCTCCGAGATACGTCATTTGAAGCTGGTTGTCCTCGGCAGCAGTCAGCATTTTTTTAAACATTTCGTCGTCTTCTACCAATAATTTAGCCGTGCGAGCTGGTATAAACACCGAAAAGGTGTTGTCGATGTCGACCGTGATCCTCTGACCGTATCTGGTTTGAACTTTCCTTAAGTTCGTTATTAAGTAGTGTTTCTGCTCGAGGTCAGCCAATCTCTTCGTCGGGAGAAATTTATCGCAACGACCCACTCGGTTGATTTTCGAAAAGTCCGTGATTCTTGGAACAGTGTTTGTAGTTACTCGAGGGATGGTTGGAGAGTGACGATCTGATGTAGTCCTGCGTCTTTTATACTCTTGAAATCGATGCATTCAACCCCCCACCCAATGTAGTTTACCATCTAGTCCTTGAAATCAGGTTATAATTTTTCTGCATCTAATCCCACCACCTTGTACAATTTACCGAGCATCGACCACTTTTGCGCCATTAAAACACCTACTTTTATAATTCTTGCAACTTTAAAAAGAGGAGATTCGGGAATCTCGACTACGTGAGGACTATGAAAATAGTCGGATTCCAATGCGGGAGTGGGATTGGGGCTTGAGATGAGTGAAAAAAATGTAGGAGCTCGATTACATATTTTTTTTATTGATGAATAAATTGTGTATAATAATTGACAATGTTTAGTATCCAACCCAACATCTGTTACACATAGAAAATACATTTTCAACAGCACAGATTCCCGAGTGATAGACACATCTTGGTTGCTGTCTACTCGAACATATTTCATCAGCAAAGTATGCTGTATCAATATTGAATAGTCGCTTTAATATTCTTCCCACAGATTTGTTTATTACAAGAAACGATGCGCAATTTTGTAAATGCGGTCGTATCTGGAACAGTAGTTCCGAGTAGGGTACGTATCCATCGTCCCAGCTGAATCCGTGAGAAACTTTACTCTCAAGTGCTTCGCGACGATTCACTTTAGGTAAAACTGACCAGAGATAGGGGGGTTTGAATACGAAATGTTGAAATTTATAATTATCTTTCAGAATTGCCAGTTCTTTCACGATGAATGTATCGTTGGGTCCCGTAAACCCCTGAAGGTCGATAAATGTGGGACTCATGACTGCGTACAATTTTCTGAATTCAATCTAGCTCGTACTGCATATTTATGGATTGAAAATCCCCTCCCTACTTCATACAATTTCAGTTTTCTTTCAAATCATTTTTTGAACCACATTTGTCAGCGGGCTGTATTCAATAATTTTATCATGGAAAATAAGACAGTATGCAGTAGTATTTGCGGGCACATTGACATTACACTGAAACTCAAGACGAATATCTACCGAGGCACTTTTCAATGATTCATTCTGACGCGAACAATCTATTACAGCGATTGGAGCATGCGATTTGAATGTATCCAAATCGAGCATTGGTTGCGGCACCCCACTCTCACCGTAATACGATGCTTTAAATTTGACATACATGTCGTAGAGCAAAGCGTATCTTTTTCGGGTGAAATCTAAATCTAAATTATCGTACGGATACGACTCGGAATTGAGGTACAGGCGCACGTTTGTCAATTCGCAATGATCGAATACACTGGGATCATGGGTCAGCTTATTTCTTCGCCCAGTCTGCAACGCGAGAATTACGTAGCGGGGTTTCTCGAGTTGCACTGCAGTCTTCACGGACCAGGTATGATGCGTAGTTTCCTGAAGCACTGGATACTCATATAACTCCCATGACCGAAAACTCATTTGAATCGATGTACCGCTTTCGAGAAGATGTAACAGCTCTAATTTTTGCAAATCCTCAACGCTAACATGAGGCATGCGTCACTGCAATTTATTTAGCCTCAGTTTTACGCTGGTACCATCAGTTTGAAATATTGCATTTGAATCCGTCCTTGAACGAATTAGGATCAGCTCATGACGTGTGTTGGCAATAATTCTCTTATAGTCTTCGCAGAAGCCTAGCAGAATGCGTAAGGGTATGCAGTAATTGAAATATCCTCTATCCAGTTCAACCATATTGCTGGTCATCGACCAGCCGGCAACCTCCAGGGCTTTACTCGAATTGGAACTCAATGATAAATAGTTTTTGAGCGTAGTGGTAATTCCAACATTTTTAGATCGATCAATTTCAACACCATTCAATTCATATCGGATTTCGTCAAAAAGGAAGGCCATCGCGTTATTTACAAGTTTTGCAGTTTTAACAGGTTGATAGACACCGGCAGCATCTGGCACGGAATTCAATAGTGTACCCTCAATGTATAAAAAACTGTTGCAGGGCAATGTATACAAATCCTGTTGTTGAATCGGAATGCGTATCTCATCGTTGTTCTGATAAGACGTACTGGCGTAGGGGGCATGGGCATGAACTTCGACTCGAGTTATACTGTTATCAAATACTGGTCGAGAATTAATATTTAACAGACTCGCCATATCTAGTTTTCACAATTAATCCCAATGACCTCAGAAAGTTTACGTTATCGGGAGTCAGCGATTGACGTACAGCGTACGGTGTTGTTCGTTTGACTGAACTTTGAACACTGAGAGAGCTGACCGTGTTGGCACGATATTTGTGGTCATCTTCATAAATCAGCATGATGAAAAATTAATTGTTCTGCTCTTTTACGTGTAAGCGAATCGTTATCTCTTCTCCTCGAAAGTTAACCAGATTACCGTCCTGGTCTACGATCCGAACTGTTATGTTGTCTATTACACGCGGGCTCACAGGCAAGTAAATGACGTGGTAAGGTGACTCGGAGATTTTATAGCCGGGTGGCACGTTTGCTGAAAATTCGTGAATCGTGTGCACTGGCTGGGAATTGCTGTAGGCTCCAGCGGTGATGTTACACTCAACTCGGATGATATTAACTTTGAGAATGTTGACTGGTAAATCTGATTCATGCCACACGTTAGCTTCAAGCTTTCGCTTCGCAAATCCTACCAATGACCCGAGGTTATTTTGCTGAGTAAAGTCAATGTCATACTTGCACTTTATTTCACATTTAAGCGTGTTGTTGTTCGGTTGCAGTATAATTGGTGGCGGTGATTCTGCAGAACCTCCACCTACTTCACCTTCAATTATTTTTCTAACCAAGTATCTATTCAAATCATCGATTTCATAAGATCCCTCCGGAATGATAATTTTTTTGCTATCACCATAGTAAAATGTATTATTTGTTTCATCGATATTGGGTATGGAGTTGAATGTTTCGAGATCCACTAATCCTAATACATATTGACCGTTTCCACTCAGAACAATCGGTGGGAAATAATTTGCACTAAGAATCGATGTTGACCCCGAGAGCGTAAGCGTCAGCGACATAGCGCAGTCACATGCATACTGAACTTCAAATATCAATGCATCCTATGTATTATGATGTAAAAAAATTAAACATAACTGTCCACATATTGCGGAATTGTAGGTTTGATTTCGTTCATAATTGTAGTCTATTTGCACGTTGTCTTCAAAATATTTAATAAATTCCCTAGGTGGCGGTAAATTCCCATAACTATCATAATACTTGACGTGAAGACCCCGTTTGACGTATGCAACCCAATGTGTACCAGGTCCATTTATATCATCCAAGTTAATAATTCCGCACTCATTCCGTGGAAGAGAATTTTGATTTTCACGTAGTTCAGATCGCATAAGCACACCTTTAAAATATGGAATGCGCATACGTTTGGCATACGCAAGTAGCTCAATGTTGGTTGTCGGCCCAGTGGGTAGAATTATCTCATTTTTTGATGTTTTTTTTTCCTCGAGATTTTCTTATACTCCCACCTTTCTTGTACGGATTCAAATACAACCCCCGACCGTTTGATTCCATAGCACGATTGTGTCGTTCGGTTTCAGAAAGAAGTTTGCGCGCATTTGCCGCCTCATTCACAGATTTAGCAATACCGGCGGCGCCCCCAGCCAAACTTCCTACTGCCGATAATCCTGCCAATAACGGAACTAAAAAGGGTAAAATTCCACCACGTTTAGTTAGCGGTAGCATTCTCGGCTTACGACCTCTCCCCGTACTCTTTCGAGAATTTTTATTTTTTATTTTTAACCCCTTTCTAACGTTAAGTCTGCCCCCCGTACTCCTCTTCAAACCCGCTCCCATTTTCAATTTCAGCTTCATAGCACGTGCTACTGCCCATGCAGCCGTTCGTTCGAGCAAAGATGCGTCCCTAGCCGTGGCACGATGTGACGCCTGTTCCACAAGTTTTCGGTCAGCGTGATGACGTGTTTCGAGGTCTTTACTCTGAGAATAGGTAATCTCACAAAAAACATCGGAAGATGTAAAAAAAGCCGCCAAGTACCCAAACGAAAATCACAATTGGTTGATAAGCAAAACGTTTCGCAAGTCTTTGTCGTGAAATCAAGGAAAAAGCCAAGCACCGAACGTACCCCTGCGATCTCTCAGCAAGTCTACGTCGTGAAGTCGGAGTTTCGTGTGAGGATATCGAAACATCATTCCAAGAGCTACGTACTTGGCGGGCACATTCGTTTTTTTTTTTTTTTGTGCTTGTTGTTTTCGCTTTGGATTGATAGTATTTTATCGTAGTTTGCGAACCATTTGTTTTCCAACTGTTTTCCTTGGTGGCTGATGGATGTCTCGGAGTAATGTCTAATTTGCAGATAACATTGGTCTTATACACACTTATTTAAAATGCATCTTCCGATCTTGTGGGACGACTTTGTCGTGGCAGTCGAAAGATTAGCGCGTGCGAGTTTACGGAAGTGCTTGCGCGCGGGCGCCTGAAGGCGCCCCCGCTGCAGCAATTCCGTAAACTCGCACGCGCTAATCTTCTGGCACTAGTGTGTAGTTGCGAATGATTATGCCTCACAAGCGAATGAGCAACAAAATATATTTGCACTCAAGTGGGGCCGAACTGTTACAAGGATGGGTTTCCGGTAGTGAAATTGATCCTTCCCACTACGTGTATACGCTCGTGCACCTGCAGATTGATAAAAATTCCGTATATAGACTGATAGAATATGCAGAAAACGCTAAAGAAACAGATGGAAATGGATGGAAACGGATACGCGAGCTACCCGATTCTATAGCATTTTCTGCGATTATATCCCTCTCTATACGAAATTTTTAGCAGGGATACGCATGCATTGTGAGCAAGATTGTATTACATTAGTATAGGTACACCAAGACGATCAGCAACTGAATTTTATATTCAACATTATATCAAACTGTCATCCTCTATGCTACTTATAGCATACACGTATATCCGTAGCTGCAAGTTTTAGGTTTTATACCGGAATAGTAAAGTAGAGTTTTCTAGATAATTCCATAGTTTTGCAAGTGAATAAGTTCAGTCCTCCATAATGAATATTATCTACTCAAGCTCTACGGTATGTCATCTATCATATGAAAGAACTTACCGTAGTACATTGCTCATTGGCTCCATAGTGAGGTACGTGATTCCAGAATTCCGAGTCCGATCTGATAATTGAATGACAGTGAAACGACCAGGATTTTTATTTATTATACAAGGTGTTTACGTCTGTAAAGTCATACACATAATTAAGTGCCCGTAGAAGCATTTTCTGATACAGTTATTGGTTGAAATAACTAGTTTTTTAGTGTATTTAATTGCTGTCGCATTGAAAACTCAATTTTTGCGTAGAACGAAGCTGGATTGTCCGTATAGCTCTAAGTAACCGAATGTGCCCGCCAAGTACGTAGCTCTTGGAATGATGTTTCGATATCCTCACACGAAACTCCGACTTCACGACGTAGACTTGCTGAGAGATCGCAGGGGTACGTTCGGTGCTTGGCTTTTTCCTTGATTTCACGACAAAGACTTGCGAAACGTTTTGCTTATCAAGCAATTGTGATTTTCGTTTGGGTACTTGGCGGCTTTTTTTACATCTTCCGATGTTTTTTGTGAGATTTCACTACTTTTTGCAAGTACGAGAATTGAGAAGAATTGCTCATTTAATTTCAGCAGGGTTATACGGTATTAGGTATAGTGTGATCGTCACAAAAAATACATTCGGAATTCAGGCAAGGGAAGGAACATTCAGTAAAAGACAAACTGTGATGTTATTTGTTTTTTTGTCTTTGTGAGAGCTGATTCTCCTTCTCTTGGGTCGATTGGATAATGAATCCCTGGGCCTATGAATAACTTCTCTATTTCAAACTTCGTTGACGAGGAGAGGAATTGGATTTGATAAAAGAATGATAACTTGATTAAAATTTATATTTATCAATAAGGAAATGGTGAATATAAATATGGAAATGATTAGTCAAGATTGGTACGTTTAAAGGTAAACTTATATTCTAATGCCGTTAAACCTAGGAATCTTCGAGGACGAACTTTACAAACTTCGCTTTGGCGAATGATCGTTTTATATTTTGAATGCGATTCTTTATAATATAGTGACTCTAAATTCTTATGAACTTCGTTTTGGCGAATGACCGTTTTATATTTTAGCTGTGAAGCTCGGAGAGAGAGAGAGATATATAAATGCAAATTTACACGTGTTTAAATGACAAATAAAGAGATGAAAAATATGTGAAGTGATATATATCGAAATGAACGTAAAATGTATAGAACCTCAGATCAGACAAGCCTGGAGGACGTAACGACCAAAGCTTGCTGCTCGTTGGTTTGAATTGACGCTAATTGAATGAGAACAAAATTAGTACACTCCAGAAAATCCTTTAAATGTCAGGACAGGCCGTGAGGACGAAACGACACAGGCTAGCCTGATATAAAGCGAAGTACTAACTTCTCTTTCTCTCTGATTTGAATCTAAATATTCACGGCTCCTATTGCCGTCACGCAGTTACTTCACTTGCGAGAAAGGTTTTAAGCGCTTGGGGACCCAAGGCTTGCGAGAGGGTTCCCCAGGAATACAAGAGATGGCGGGCGGGCGCTCGGCCTTATGACCGCGTTAATATGAATGATTTTGGAAATGTGACAAAACACATTCATTTCAATTGTCAACTGTGACAAACATAAATGATTTATTAAATAGAACTCAAGTTTGACTCATACAGTATGAGGTTGAAGTTCGTAACGTTAATGGGGCATTCCATGTAAAAGAGGATAATGACATAAATTTTTAAATTCTTTCAATTATTCCTAATTTAGTACTAACTCATAGTTAAAAGTCTATATTTCATTAATGTGTAGTAAAAAAATTTCAAACTAATGAAAACCGGACTTTTGCTTTTTTCAAACTTTTTTTTTTCAATTGTTAATATTTTTGAGAAACTAAATTATTAGTTATAGATTTTCCCAAATAAGACATCGTCATTTTCTTTTATGGTAGTAAAAACAAGCTTTTTTTATTTTTGTTATGAACAACTACAGATGTTGTTATTAATATGTTTGATCCTTCATTCGCGTTGTGTTTGATTCTAATTTCTCAATTATTTCAAATAATTTATAGTATAATTTATGAATAACAACGTTTGTTAGGTATAAAAAGCGATAAAACTGATTTATCAAACAACTATGTTCATATATTTTGTACTTGTCCTATCAGTCACAATTAAAAAAAAAAATTTTTTTATTGCTTCTACATAGGCTATCAATCTAATATTCCAAATAAGACATCGTTATTTTCTTTTATGGTAGTTTAAAAAACAAGCTTCTTATATTTTTGTTATAAGCAACTAAAGTTCATTGAGATGTTGTGATGTTTGATCCTTCATTTGCGTTGTGTTTGGTTCTAGTTTCTCAATTATTTAAAATAATTTATACTAAAATTTATGAATAACAACGTTTGTTAGGTATAAAAAGCCATAAAACTGATTTATCAAAGAATTATGTTCATATATTTTGTACTTGTCCCACCAGTCACAATTACAAAATTTTTTTAATTGTTTCTACATAGGCTATTGTAACACTTATATTTGTTTTATGTAGGAATTTAAAAGTTAAGTAAAAGAAAAATAAACATCAAAGAACAGTATAAATGTGTATATTTATTTCGTCCTTATCAAAAGACAATTAGCATTTGTTAACAAGTGATTTAGATTTGCAACAAACCAGTGATATGAACAATAGGTCATAAAAATGTAGACACAGGTCTCGAAGAGTTAAAAAAATACCACTGATTATAATAATTTATATGAGTTCGATTTACATTAGTTGGCAATAGCCTTCAAGTCTTGATTATTTAACAATATATGAGGCGTGAGGACAGCACAAGGACAGCACAGTTAAAATTATAATTAAAATATCTTCTCCAGAGCTATTATTTAAAAGTGAAAATGATACTAAAAGTTTACTCAGTCAATTTATTTGGCTTTCGCCACGTGTGTGAATATACTTATATTTTCGATGTTACTGCTTCGACAACTTATCGTCCCATGGAGATCTTGTCAAATTATAATCGTCAAATAGATATCGAAGTAAGCACGAGATATTGGTGAAATATAGAGAATTATAATAATAAGTTACACACGTTACAAGTAAATGAAATATAATATGAGAAGAAATGTTAGACACGACTGATCGGGTCGAACGCTCGTAGCCAAGAGAGCTATCCCTCACTTCTCTCGTCGCTTCACCTAGCTGATGCTTGGCTTGGTGACTACTTGAGTCGTAAACATAGGGCTCTTAAATTTGAATATAGGTTTTTCGTTACACTATCAATCTAATATTTGATAAAACCAAAGCATATAGAATAGATTTTATATTAAGAAACACATCTCACTCGAAAGTAAAGTGGCCAAACTGAAATTCGTCTTCAAGTACCCCGTGGTCAGAGAGGGGGATTTTTTGGTGTCCCACCAGTCAGGTTTATTAAAGTTATAATTCCATAGAACTCATAAAGTATTCGGTTATTTCTTAAAAGGGATGTTGTACATCAGTTATCCACCTATGTTTCAAGATACATTTTACAATTATATAAGTATATATATATATGTACATATAATATACATATACATATATATATATATATATATATATGTCAAAAGGCAGTTTCTGGGACATTTTTGAAGACATATATTTTTGACCCTATTTTTGTATATTCTACTACCCTAAGACCGAATCTGGAAAAAAATTTCAATTCTCATCAGTCTGTGCAGAATTACGTTGAAGAAACTATGCATTGATAGTTTTCGGGACTTCTGTAAAAACGGTTGCTTTCGGGACAGTATGTATCATAAGCATTTTCTGGTAGTTTTCGGGACAGTGCATCTCATGGCATTGAATTCAATAAGTCACCAGTCTCATTTGATATTTTGAACCACCCTTGGACTAATTGCATAAGAATCTTTCGGTTTCATCGAATTCACGGTGAGGTATATAAGTACATAAGAAAACGCATGTACTGCCAGTTGACGGGACCTTTATCTAATTATCTGTTATCGGATCGTTATGTATATTGAACGGATACTTCCCAGACTGGAAGACATTACATTCGCTTACTCAATTATAAAATTTCTATAACAGCAACTGGATATAGCCCAGACTGGTTGCCCCTATAGCTACAAGTGTGATAAATAGCATAATAATCATCCATGTCCCAAAATCTACCAGTGGGTTGAAAATGACTATTTCCAGAGAATTGGTGGATTCCAGGACACACCTGAGTTTATCTATTCAAAACAATTATCGCCAGCTTGACGCGATTTTTTCTTGTCTCCCTAGAATTCAAAACTATGAATCATTGATATCATTCGCGTTTCCAATTATTACTCGTTATTCAATCGAACGCGATACTCGGCCCACAGGCGGATTCCAAAAACCAGTTGACGAAACCTATTTGATTTACATTGGATATTTTATCACAATTACTTCGAAAATATCGCCAGCAGTAAGTACATCCAGCTCGACACGATTGCTCCAAGCAGTATGTGCACTGCATGCGGTTGCTGTTGGCGATATTACTGAGATAAATGTGATAAATAGCATAATAATCATCCATGTCCCGGAATCTACCAGTGGGTTGAAAATGACTATTTCCAGAGAATTGGTAGATTCCAGGACACACCTGAGTTTATCTATTCAAAACAATTATCGCCAGCTTGACGCGATTTTTTCTTATAGTCCCTAGAATTCAAAGCTAAATCGTTGATATTATTCGTGTTTCCAATTATTACTCGTTATTCAATCGAACGTGATTCTCGGCCCACAGGCGGATTCCAAGACCCAGCTGACGAAACCTATTTGATTTACATTGGATATTTTATCACAATTACTGCGAAAATATCGCCAGCAGTAAGTACATCCACCTCGACACGATTGCTCCATGCAGTATGTGCACTGCATGCAGTTGCTGTTGGCGATATTACTGAGATAAATGTGATAAATAGCATAATAATCATCCATGTCCCGAAATCTACCAGTGGGTTGAAAATTACTATTTCCAGAGAATTGGTGGATTCCAGGACACACCTGAGTTTATGTATTCAAAACAATTATCGCCAGCTTGACGCGATTTTTTCTTATAGTCCCTAGAATTCAAAGCTAAATCGTTGATATTATTCGTGTTTCCAATTATTACTCGTTATTCAATCGAACGTGATTCTCGGCCCACAGGCGGATTCCAAGACCCAGCTGACGAAACCTATTTGATTTACATTGGATATTTTATCACAATTACTGCGAAAATATCGCCAGCAGTAAGTACATCCACCTCGACACGATTGCTCCATGCAGTATGTGCACTGCATGCAGTTGCTGTTGGCGATATTACTGAGATAAATGTGATAAATAGCATAATAATCATCCATGTCCCGAAATCTACCAGTGGGTTGAAAATTACTATTTCCAGAGAATTGGTGGATTCCAGGACACACCTGAGTTTATGTATTCAAAACAATTATCGCCAGCTTGACGCGATTTTTTCTTATAGTCCCTAGAATTCAAAGCTAAATCGTTGATATTATTCGTGTTTCCAATTATTACTCGTTATTCAATCGAACGTGATTCTCGGCCCACAG
This sequence comes from Rhogogaster chlorosoma, assembly GCA_944452935.1. Lineage (NCBI taxonomy): Eukaryota > Metazoa > Arthropoda > Insecta > Hymenoptera > Tenthredinidae > Rhogogaster > Rhogogaster chlorosoma. Next base: position 18,601,353 of record OX101797.1, on the reverse strand, counting down.
GCGGATTCCAAGACCCAGCTGACGAAACCTATTTGATTTACATTGGATATTTTATCACAATTACTGCGAAAATATCGCCAGCAGTAAGTACATCCACCTCGACACGATTGCTCCATGCAGTATGTGCACTGCATGCAGTTGCTGTTGGCGATATTACTGAGATAAATGTGATAAATAGCATAATAATCATCCATGTCCCGAAATCTACCAGTGGGTTGAAAATTACTATTTCCAGAGAATTGGTGGATTCCAGGACACACCTGAGTTTATCTATTCAAAACAGTTATCGCCAGCTTGACGCGATTTTTTCTTGTCTCCCTAGAATTCAAAACTGTAAATCATTGATATCATTCGCGTTTCCAATTATTACTCGTTATTCAATCGAACGTGATTCTCGGCCCACAGGCGGATTCCAAGACCCAGCTGACGAAACCTATTTGATTTACATTGGATATTTTATCACAATTACTTCGAAAATATCGCCAGCAGTAAGTACATCCAGCTCGACACGATTGCTCCAAGCAGTATGTGCACTGCATGCAGTTGCTGCTGGCGATATTACTGAGATAAATGTGATAAATTGCATAATAATCATCCATGTCCGGGAATCTACCAGTGGGTTGAAAATTGCTATTGTCAGAGAACTGGTGCGTTCCAGGACACACTCGACTTGCCAACAGCAACTGCATGCAGTGCACATACTGCATGGAGCAATCGTGTCGAGCTGGATGTACTTACTGCTGGCGATATTTTCGAGGTAATTGTGATAAAATATGCAATGTAAATCAAATAGGTTTCGTCAGCTGGGTCTTGGAATCCGCCTGTGGGCCGAGAATCACGTTCGATTGAATAACGAGTAATAATTGGAAACACGAATAATATCAACGATTTAGCTTTGAATTCTAGGGACTATAAGAAAAAATTGCATCAAGCTGGCGATAATTGTTTTGAATAGATAAACTCAGGTGTGTCCTGGAATCCACCAATTCTCTGGAAATAGTAATTTTCAACCCACTGGTAGATTTCGGGACATGGATGATTATTATGCTATTTATCACATTTATCTCAGTAATATCGCCAACAGCAACTGCATGCAGTGCACATACTGCATGGAGCAATCGTGTCGAGCTGGATGTACTTACTGCTGGCGATATTTTCGAAGTAATTGCGATAAAATACCCAATGTAAATGAAATAGCTTCGATCAGCTGTGTCCTGGAATTCGCCTATAGGTCAAGAATCGTGTTCGATTGGGTACCGAATAATAATTGGAAACGCAAATGGTATCAACGGTTCAGCTTAGAATTCTCGGGACTGTAAGAAATACCCGTGTCGAGTTGGTGATAATTGTTTTGAATAGATAAAGTCAGGTGTGTCCTGGAATCCACCAATTCTCTGACAATAGCAATTTCAACCCACTGGTAGATTCCGGGACATGGATGATTATTATGCTATTTATCACATTCATCTCAGTAATATCGCCAGCAGCAACTGCATGCAGTGCACATACTGCATGGAGCAGTCGTGTCGAACTGGATGTACTTACCGCTGGCGATATTTTTGAAGTAATTGTAATATAATATCTGATGTTAATGAAATAGCTTTTATCACCCGAGTCCTGGAATCCTCCTGTAGGCCGAAAATTGCGTTCGAATGGTTTAAGAACATAATTAGCGACGAAAATATTATTGGTGGCTTAATCTATAATCTGCAGGACTAGAAACAATCGTCTTAGGCCGCACGCTGGAGCTATCCAAGATATTCTCGAAATAACTGTAATAAATATATGAAATCATCTGTGTCCTGGAATCCACCTGTTCTTGGAGGATAAGAATTTCGGGCCAGTGGCGGAATTCAGGACACCCGTATAATTTTGATTATGCATCACAAATGTTCGGCAAAATTGCGAGCAGTAACTGCATGCAGTCACAATTTGAAACTGAGAAAATATGGGCACCGATGTCAGTATCAACGGCAGATTTGTATTTGCCGCTTTTTATTTTGTCGTATTTAACATCTGATGAAAACGCTAATTTATCATAATTCATTTCATAAAATGAGTACTTTCAGGACATGTTCCGAAACATCCTTTTAGTTTCTATCGGTGTTTTTCAGGACAGTCCTGATAATATACAACTGACATGTAACTCTTATAAGGACGGTCCCGAAAACCACCAAGTGTCCTCGTAATATACAATAGATGCTAAAAATCGTCCCGAAAACTGCCCTTTGACATATATATATATATATATATATATTTCACTATAGAATGCCTCTAATGCAACTGAATATTCGCCAAAAAATTTTCAAATGGATCAAGAACGGTACTTAATCTCTTAAATTGTGTGAAACATGTTTATCTCGCATATTTTGCAATCCTAATAACATTTGAATCACGAAATATTCCATCTCTTCAACGATTATTCTGTTACGTTAATGTTACGAACTGCAATCTCATTATACAGTTTCAACTTAAATTTAGCACTTAATCAGTCATTTTTCAGCCATAGCTTAGAGGACAATGTTGCCTGACGCAGTAACAGGCTCATTTGTGTTCTGCAACGTTGATTGTTCGGAACTCGCACGCTTGTCTACTGCAATCCAATTTAGGTCTCTGTGAAAATCATACAAATCGATAAACGATTAATCATCTCATAGAAATGTCACAGTAATTACTAAAATATATTCCATGCTGCTGTGGTGAAATTGAGCTGGGAAACATCGACTCGTATAACATACCTTCTGATATGTGATATCCAGATCGATACTTTCGTATCGTTTCGTAGCTATAGCTTGGAGGACAGTGTTGCCAGACGCAGTAACAGGCTCATTTGTGTTCTGCAACGTTGATTGTTCGGAGCTCGCACGCTTGTCTACTGCAATCCAATTCAGGTTGCTGTGAAAATCATACAAATCGATAAACGATTAATCATCTCATAGAAATGTCACAGTAATTACTAAAATATATTCCATGTTACTGTGGTGAAAGTGAGCTGGGAAACATCGATTCGTATAACATACCTTCTGATATGTGATATCCAGATTGATACTTTCGTTCGCTCTGTGGTGTGAGATTCCGAAGAATTGTGGAGATTGTACAGCCTTGAAGTAACAGTAGGCTGATGTTTGGTTTTGAAACACAGGCCATTCTGAGCTTGCGTAAGTGTTTGTGGCCATGTAATGATTCCAGTGAAGGATGATTGACTAGGTACATGTATGGTAAGGAGCTGAATGTGCCGAAGAGTGACGTATTGTTCTCTAGATGAATGAAGACTGTGATCTTCGCAGGTTCATCTGTAATCCTGAAATATTGGCTCTTCGACGCACGCACGCCTGCAAATCATAAAAATACACGGAATTAATACTTTGATGCTGCAGTGGTGTTTTCCTGGGCGTTGTGTTCTATTGATTAAGGTCTCTTGAGAGCACCAATTTCATAGCATACCTTTTGATATAAGATCTTTCAATGTATTAATCCTATTGTGTTGAATAGCGGCTGTGCAAGTTCGGATGATTATCACAATAGCTGTATTCCCATGCGACGTTTGGCCAAGTGGAAAATGAAGTGAGTGACCGGAAATGTTGAGTTTAGATCGTGTGATCTATGGATCTACCGAGACATTCAGGTTTCAGCGGTGAGAAGCTAATCGTCAGTCTTGAAATCGTAGCTCTTTGGAGTTTGCGTGCCTGTACCAGTTTCTCGTGTCGATTCTGGTTTCTGTAACAAACAGTCGAAACATTGATTATGTGATCATTATAATTACTAGTCAGTTGGTGGGAGCTCACCAGTTAAGGGTTCTCTATTCTGTCTTATTAATGGAGCGATTTATAAAGTGTCTGTTTTTGTAGCGTACCGTCGAGCGTGCGTTAGTGGTATCCATTCTTGTAGCTGCTGTGTTATTAGTAAGCGAAGAAGGTTTCCATAGATTCAACTGTGCATTGCGATCTTATAATGCATAGTGTAGCTATTTTGTACCTGTTTGTACATACCACGGTAGATCTTGGTTGGACTGAGATTAGAATTTAGCTAGCTAAGTTTTATCTGATATGATTTTCAACGTGACTCTAATAAATTTATGTGCCTGAAGTATTTCTATCCCTACTGGTATATCTAGTTTCTGATTGCCATATAAATACATAATTATCCTACGACATCGTACAAAATTCACAAAATAATGAAATTATTTCTGGGTCATAGTCCTTAAACAATAAATTTCTACAATCGAAGAACACAGAGGTATATAACATAATAGTGTCAATTATATTGGCCATAGTCGTTAATTGAGCATGAATAGATTATAGGACTAGATAATATGATTTGTGTGTTACATGATTCATGAAACGATAGCCGTGATAGTGATGAATAATCATGTATACTAACAATAACAGTTGGAGTTGTATATGGACTGCGACTTATACGTGACGAAAAAATTTTCATAGTGAACCCAATATTTTAGACTCTGATAGTGATAAAAAATGCAAAATCGATAATTATATACAATGGACACAAAAGTTGGAGTTGTATATAGACTGCAACGTATATCAAACCGTTATAGACGTCCAATCTCAATGCATGTCATTATAATGTTGTTATCAGTGATTCCGTATTGTATGTAACGCCATTATTATCCTATCAATTTGAATTCGAATAATTAAATATCATGTTGCATAATATCAAACAGTTGCTAGGTTGAAGAATAGAATTGAATTCGAGTTTCCAACACATTAAGATTGAAAAGCTATTGTAACAATGCTCATGAAATCAAAGAAATCTGTCACATTCCATGAACAGATACAGACATTATTGATAGTCAATCTCCCTATACATTCCCACGTACGATTCTTCCATCCAGTGTTAGGACGGATTTAACGACTGATTCTTAAACACTATAATATTTTGATAGTCTCTCTATAGCTATACTATGTTTGATGTGAATACACATACTCGTCGGAATACGTGGATGTAGTGTAAAGTGTATATTAGTGTAGGCTTGAAGAATCGAAGTAGATAATATGGTCCATGATAATAGTTAAATCATTTTTAATAATACTGTATAATAATAAAATGCATAATCATGGAATAGTTATATTTGAACCAAACAAGTTATTGCATTAGCAATATACAGAGATGATCTGTGGAAAGTTATAAGCCGCGTGGGTAGGCAACCGGTGATACACTACGAAATGGCAACGCTGTCGATGCGAGAGTCGAATAAGTCGAATGACCGTATCTACAGACGACGTAACGGCAGCTGTCATTCTGCGGCTCTCATGTTGTTAGGTTAGAATGAGAGTTATAAATAATTGTCAGATTTAGATTTTGTAATCACAGTTCCTTAATACAACGGTAAATATTCTTTCTTAAGAAAGTTTAATGGGTTATTCAGGTAATTGCGGATGTCAATATCGGTTTATTTCGAACATTATTAGGTTATAACCTAACATTATTAGGTTATAACCCCGCAGAATGACAGCTGCCGTTACGTCGTCTGTAGATACGGTCATTCGACTCATTCGACTCATTCGACTCTCGCATCGACTACGTTGCCATTTCGTAGTGAAACACCGGTTGCATACCCACACGGCTTATAACTTTCCACAGATCATTTCTGTATAATGGTTTATTAATAATCCATTATAATATTAGTACCAGTATCGCCAGGTCGACTTGAATAATCACAGTTGATTAGCATATTACACCACCAAGGAACGACGTGTGGTATGGAATAGGTGGATTGAGTCAGTGATTGGATTTACAGCGGAGGTTGTATCATACAGATACAGGCCAGTGCGTATGGTTGGAAATGATCGATCGAGTACTTATTGATTTATAGTGTATATATGAGCTTGCAATATCTCGTAAGTGCCTAGATGGTTAGAAACATTACAGTTAATTTCCCGGAAATTCGAAAGATGCTGCATAATTTCAAACTATTTTGAAGAATTCATGTCATTTGACTAAGAATCTAATCGATAGCATATTTCAAGGTATCAAACGATTCAACTAGATTTCTAAAGATATTAAATGTTCCAACTCATTTCATAGACCACGCAAAGTAAAGAACTTTTTCTGATTTTGTGTGATTGTACACTTGCCTTCGGTTCGTATTGCTAACTCACACTGGTCAGAAAAAGTTTCATCGCTCTCGTATCGTACTGTACTATTTTCAACTCATTGTGCGAGACTCGGTTTCTCATACCTGTTGGTAGTGTGCGAAGTGCCCGATTCAAACACGTCCATATGTAAAAATAATTAAGTTCTTTTCGTTCTGAAATAATAATTTTTAGAATATTTTTCTTCTATTTAACTTTCACAATTTGGACACGTAAAAATTTATTGACTGAATAATCGCGTTACCAATATCTCAAAGTGATTACATGTTATTTATAAATAGTGAAATTTAGATAAAAATTAATATAAAATAATTGTATCAAAATCAAATGAGCCTTGCTTTTCTGATATAACTTGTATATCTGGAATTTGCATTTCCATCGATACACTACGCAAAGGGATATATACAAGTCTTAATCTAAAATACGAGTGTTTTTGTGTCTGTGATTTTCTTATTTCTTTAGTTTTGGGGACTAATAAAATTTTATGTCTTCGAAAATTTTGTTTTTGATCCTCTGCGGGGGCAGAGCCCCTGGACCCTGTCCACATCCTGCCTCTCGCACTTAAATTGCAATTTATATACTATATTTCCCTATTTTCTAGAGTTCTTCACAGGTCGAGGATTTCGCACACTGAGTTTGAAAGAATAGTATACGACATGGGTGTGCATACTTGTATCGGTACTGTACTGTTAAAATACTTTTGATGATCAGCAATTTCAAATACATCAATCTGTTTGGTAATCAGTCTGCGTTGCTGATGTATACGTAGGTGAAGTTAATGGTTTGTAGGCTGGTAGAAGTTGGCTCATTTGAAGAAGATACGTAGAGTGTTGTAACTTTGGAGCAGCTGTGGGCTACCTCTGTTTAGGGACATCGTCTTGCAGAAATGTTATTTTCGTCTGGTCCAGTGGATTATTGATAGGATAGGAATGGTCCAGGCGACTGTAAAAGATATAAAATACCATAGAATTGAAACAGAGGTTTCAGTATATTACTACTCATTTTCCTAGCATCGTTATAATCTTGGAGCTACGGACTTTGGGCTACCTGTACCTTGGGATGCTGTTATATCGAAGTGTTATGATTGTCTATCTCAAAAGATTGATAATTGGAACCTTCGTTATGGGATGTCGTTTGGTCAAAGTGTTATCTTTGTCTATTTCAATGGATTGATAAGACGATAGGAATGGTCTATGTGACTGCGAAAGATATAAAATAATAAAGAATTGAAAAAAAGATTTCAGAATATTACTACCAATTGTCCTAGCATTCTTATCATTTTGGAGCTATGAGCTGTGGGCTACCTTCGCCTTGGGATGCTGTATTGCCGAAGTGTTATATTCGTCTGTCTCAAAGGATTGATAATTGGAACCTTCGTCATGGGATGTAGTTTAGTCAAAGTGTTATCTTTGTCTACTCCAATAGATTGATAATAGGACAGGAATGGTCCAGGTGACTGTGAAAGATATGAAATAACATAGAATTAAATGAGAGGTTTCAGTATATTACTACTAATTTTTCTAGCATTGTTATCATCTTGAAACTATGGGCTTTGAGCTACCTTTAACTTGGGACGCTGTATTATCGAAGTGTTATGTTCTTTTATTTCAACGAAGTGATCATCGGAACCTCGGTATTGGGACATCGTTTTGTCAAGGTATTATCTTTGTCTATTCCAATGGATTGATAATAGGATAGGAATAGTCCGGGTCACTGTGAAAGATATAAAATACCATAGAATTGAATGAAAGGTTTCAGTATATGACTACTAATTTTCCTAGTATTGTTATTACTTTGGAGCTATGGGCTGTGAGCTACCTTTAACTTGGGGCGCTGTATCATCGAAACGTTATGTTCGTCTATTTCATCGGAGTGATGATCGGAACCTTCGTTTTGGGTCGTCGTTTAGTCCAAGTGTTACGTTCGTCTACTCCGATAGATTGATAATAGGATAGGAATAGTCCAGGTCACTGTGAAAGATATAAAATACCATAGAATTAAATGAGAGGTTTCAGTATATTATTACTCATTTCCCTAGCATTGTTATTACTTAGGAGCTATGGGCTGTGAGCTACCTTTGTCTTGGGATACTGTTTTGCCGAAGTGTCATGTTTGTCTATCTTAACGGATTGATAATTGGAACCTTTGTTTCGGTATGTAGTTTGGTGAGAGTGTTATGTTTGTCTATTTGAATAGATTGTCAAGACGATCGGAATGGTCTAGGTGACTGTGAAAGATATAAAATAACAAAGAAATGAAGAAAAGCATTCAGAATATTTCTACTAATTATCTCAGCATTGTTATCACTTTGAAGCTCTGAGCTTTATATATCTTTCTTTAACTTGGGATGCTGTTTTGCCGAAGTGTTATGTTAGTCTGTCTCAAAGGATTGATAATTGGAACCTTCGTTATGAGATGTAGTTTAGTCAAAGTGCTATCTTTGTCTACTCCAATAGATTGATACGATGATAGCAATGGTCGAGGTGACTGTGGAACATACAAAATAACGTAGAATTGAATGCGAAGTTTCAGTACATTATTATTCATTTTCCTAGCATTGTTATCTTCTTAGAGCTATGGGTTTTGGGCTACCTTCAACTTGGGATTTGGCTTCGCCGAAATGGTCCGTTCATTTCAACGGAGTAATAATCGGAACCTTGGTTTGGAAACATCGTTCAGTCAAAGTGTTATCTTCGTCTATTCCAATGGATTGATTATAGGATAGGAATGGTCCAGGTGACTGTGAAAGATATAAAATAACATAGAATTAAATGAGAGGCTTCAGTATATTACTACTAATTTTCCTAGCATTGTTATCATCTTGGAACTATGGGCTTTGAGCTACCTTTAACTTGGGACGCTGTATTATCGAATCGTTATGTTCGTCTATTTCAACGGAGTGATAATCGGAACCTTGGTATTGGGACATCGTTTTGTCAAAGTATTATCTTCGTCTATTCCAATCGATTGATAATAGGATAGGAATGGTTCAGGTGACTGAAAGATATAAAATAACATAGAATTAAATATGAGAGGTTTCAGTATATTTCTACTAATTTTCCTAGCATTGTTATTACTTTGGAGCTATGGGCTGTGGGCTACCTTTGTCTTGGGACGCTGTTTCGCCAAAGTGTTATGTTCGTCTATCTCAACGGATTGATAATCGGAATCTTCGTTTCGGTATCTAGTTTCGTCAAAGTATTATCTTCGCTTATTCCAATGGATCGATAATAGGATAGGAATGGTCCAGGTAACTGTAAAAGATTTAAAATAATGAGGAATTGAAGGAAAGAGCTCTTAATATTACTATTAGTTTTTTTAGCATGTGTCATCATAAGGGATTATTCTGGATCTTGAACGTTAACATAGCGCCTAACGTTAATTTTCAGCGCTTGTGTTATCGTTGTCCGTCCCCATGAGTCCTCTGTCATCTTCGCTACCGCCTACATGCTTTGTTTCGGGTGGAAAATACAAGGTTGTTAAGCAACTGGAACGTTTATCATCGACAATCAACCATCGAACTCAGGCAAAACCTGACGCTGTTACGACGCTAACTAGCAAACGAAATCATGGCCTCGGCCTGAAACGAGTGGCTGGCGTTACCGCGCGTGCTAATGACTCTCGGCAGTAGTGCCTGATCCGTAGGTAGCGATATCATGGAGTCAGGATTTCCTCGCTTCCAATTGTTGATTGCCCAAATATATAGAGGTCTGCGGAGATGAACGGGTGTAGCAGGGAAGCGCAGGCGCTCAAAGTTAACGTCGGTGGTATGATAACGCCAAGAGATCCAGAATCGCACCTCAAGTGATGGTAGGAAACATACGATTCAATAGATAAGTAACGAGTCATGCATTTAGTGAAATTAAAGAGGCCGAGGCTGTTTTATACATCCATTATTGTGTGAACAAATGTATCAATCTAGTGAAAATCAATGTGCGTACATACCGTTTGATGTAAGTCATCCTAACCTCTTTTTCACTTGTTCCCGTTAGTAGTAGAATAATACATATCCTGTATATATATTTGAACCCAGCTCAGAGGATCCGTTCCGTGCAATTACAATTACAAGAGGCCATCATGCAGATGTCAATAATTATTCTTAATAACAGTCATCGGCATAAAACCTTGTCGTCGCACTATTTCACTCATAACCATAATTATGCACTGATTCACTGATATAAAACCACTACCACGACCAATAACACATTATATAAAATTATATAAGCTATATGCCCTCTAATAGCCCTATATAATATGATTATATGTAAAATTATTAATATTTTAATTGTCGATAGCCCCGCCTCACAGCCATGCGACGGCCATTTTGATTTCGTCGACCTATAGCTCACTTCGTAACTATATTATTACCTATCGATCGAGTGCGGATTCAGATTCAGGCCAAAATCAATAGGGAGCGAGATTTCAACGGCTTGTAACGACGTTGCAAAGTTCAAGTCGATCCGTGTCACCGTTCGTTCGGAAACGTGAGGACAAGCAAGCGTCTAGCGAAAACCGGAAACCAGGAAGAAAAAAAAGATGCTTTTTCATCAACTTTAGTGACTAATAAGTCGAAAACTAGTCGACCTATTTCGACCAAATTTATACAGCAAAGTCGTGTGGTGGGGGAATATCTATTCTGAAAATTTGATCGAAAAATATTTACGCGTTCTGAAGTTATGACCTCGTGCTTACAGGTATAAAGAGTTCCTCCCAGTAAATATATTCCGGCTAGCGCTCGCCTGCCTAGGGGTACTTGGCGGCGATTCGCTGCCGCGAATCTTGATATCGTGCTCGCGACAAAACTTGTCCAACGGGTTGATGCCGGGATCGCCTCGAGCTAAACATTTAGCCAGGTGCGTGCCCGGACCGCAGTACTGATAGCCTGGTATATGTAGTTCAAACGGTAATGAATCAATGACCCGATTCAATACACCCTGTCCAACTGAGATTGGTTTTGACATTTACAGCAATTTCTTGTCAGTTGTGAACATCATACAATTCGGGGACGTATGTTGATTGCGATAAATTGAACTGACCATCAATCAATGTCCATGTACTAATTAAAACTAAGGAAAAAAGTTGCATGCTAGTCTATAAATACCCGGGGCTTCCTCACAACTTAAATCAAAAGCAAATATGCATTTCATCAAGCAACCGTACTCCATCCAGGTGGTCAATCTTGACAATAAAACGGAGGTGGATATTCCGAAGCGGCATGGTCCTTTACTACCTAATACGATAAGGTCTATAATTTGCGGTCCATCTAATTGCGGGAAAACAAATGTTGTCGTGAGTTTGCTGGAGAGTTGTAACGGAGTACGCTTTGAAAACGTCTACATCTATTCGAAATCGTTGGAACAGCCCAAGTATCAATACCTGGAAAAACTGCTATCAAATATCGAAGAAATTGGATTTTTCCCATTCTCGAACAACTGTGATGTAGTTCCTCCAAATGAGTCGTTGCCCAACTCGGTGTTTGTATTTGATGATGTTGCCTGTGACAAGCAAGATGTAGTCAGAGAATATTTTTCCATGGGTAGACATGCACAAGTTGATTGTTTTTACTTATGTCAGACGTATGCGAGAATTCCCAAACACTTGATTCGTGATAACGCAAACTTTTTGATCTTATTCAAACAAGATAATATGAATCTACGTCACGTATATGATGATCACGTCAACAGTGACATGGTGTATGAAACATTTCAGAAACTTTGCAGTAACTGTTGGCAAAAAAAGTATGGCTTTCTTGTGATTGTCAAGGACAGCCCACTAAAAGCGGGGCGGTATCGGCGGGGGTTCAGTGAATACGCCGTCTGGTAATTCATTGCTTTCAGTTGGACTCCACCTTTCAAAGCACAATGACGTCTGATTTGATAGATGAGTCCGCAGCGCTTGATGCTGACATGAAAAAAGTTAGCAAAAATAATTCTGCAAAAGTTGGTGAGGAAAAAATTAAAAGAGCGATCGCGCGATCGAGTAAGACGATTCGTGCAAAATATAGGGCACTGAAAGTTGGTCAATCGGAGGTTGAAGATGCTCTGGAAAAAAATCTGGCACCAATCGTGGCACCGCTGAAGATGTTAGCTGAGCGTGGTAACATTGATGATCCGTCGGAACGAAAGTCAATGATACAGGTGAAGCGAAAACTTGAACTAGACGATGAGGAGGATGATGTGGAGGAAAATCGAAATATTCGTTTCAAACCGTCGAGCACCCCGATCGCAAAAGATGTTCGAAAGAAACGACTGCAAAGCGCACCTGCTGCAGTTGAAACCGAATCGCCATCGAATAATGATACCGTTTTCCTGAACTCGGAAACCATAGCCCAGTCACATACCGACGAAGCAACTATGCGTGAAATCTTGGATTCCCCTACCGGTAGGGCTACTGCCGAACAATACATTGACCAGAATTTTGGTGAATTGACTAAAATATATTTCAAAGGATTGATTTTTGATACTGCCAATATATATGATTCAACCTATGGGATTCGTTTTGTGAATGGATCATGGATGATTGGTGATTCTCCCATCGAGATCGATAAAAACGATAAAATCATAGTTAAAAATGTTACGTACAAATGTACGCGAGGATTGTTGGAACTGATTTTTAAAAGAATTCCCGATGAGGAAATTTTCACTGATACCGATCTGGCAAAATACAAAAGCATATTACTTGCAACTAATGCTCACAAGCGTGGATACACTGCGAGTGGTCAATTAAATGGAAATAAAAGTTACAAATGGAGGTCCATAATTGCACATTTATTCAATACTGCCGCACGCAGCCAGTCTTCTGGAAGAGGTTTGATTCCCAGTAAAATGGCTGTCACAAATAATCCCACGGATTACGTGTACTGGGACAACCCGAATGAACTTGTGGAAAGATTGCGACTTTTGATTGCTTCCAAGACTGCCGGTCACACGGGTCATGACAATGAAATAATGTCCATCATAGAGGAAATTCGTGAGGCGGGCTTTATTGAATAAATAGGCATACTCATTTTATTATTCATCAGTGTAGAAATGTCAGTCGATAAATTCGGAAGACATCTCGATTCTAGACGTCTGCCTATATCGCACACATCCAACAATAACGGCGGTGGTAATATTTTCAAAATAACTGGTGACGTCAACGTTCACGGTAAAAGGTTGATAAACGCAGCCCTCCCAATCGAGTCAAGCGATGTTGTGACTAAGGCGTACGTCGATGGGAATTTCTTAACTGCTAAAAATGGTGGACATTTCAATGTAAAGAACAGGCGATTGAAACAAGTTCATGCACCGCTGGCTGAAAACGATGCCGCGAATAAACAATACGTTGATGCCATAAAAACTGATACGCTCCAACTTTCGCACTAGGACGAACTAACGTCTGAACAGTTTGATGCGCAAAACCATCGGATAATCCGTGTTGACACTCCTCGGGCTGATGACGATGCTGTTACCAAGAAATATATTGACGCTTTATACAAAAATGTGTTACAACCTGAAGCCGATGGAAGTTGGAATTTCAAGAAAAATCGTTTAAGAAACGTTGAAAATCCGGTAAATCAACTCGATGCGGCAAATAAACTATATGTCGATGAGAAAAACGTTACATCGGATGGACATTATCACTTTGCCGGTAAAAGACTAACTATTGTTCATGACCCCATTCACAGTTCTGACGCAGCAACGAAATCATACGTTGACAGAGCTACCGCTCGAACGCGGTATTATATTGATACAAAACCTACTGTGAAACGAGTGGGTCTCATGGATGACTTTGATTTTGAGAACAGGGCGCTACATAACGTGCGGAATCCTACTCAACCGGCCGACGGCGTAAACAAAGAGTACGTCGACTTTCTACATGATCAAGTGAAAAATGAACTTCAAATACTTACCAATCTTGTGAGGGGTCAATATTAAAAAATGAGCAAAGAAAAGCTGCGTTTGGTAAAAGAATTGCATGCACCTGCGCGACGTAATTACCCCCGCCGAAGGGTGATTACTCACGGTTACGATGATTTGTGGCAGGCAGATCTCGTTGATATGCAACCTTATGCGAGAATTAATAATGGATTTAAATACATATTGACAATAATTGATGTTCTATCTAAATATGCTTGGGCTGTCCCCCTCAAGAGTAAAAGCGCTAAAGATGTGTGTGAAGCATTTACTACAATCATATCTGGACCTCGCAAACCTGAAAACCTTCAGACCGACAACGGGAAAGAATTTTACAACGCGTCGTTCAAGTCTCTTCTGTCGAAATATGGAATCAATCATTATTCAACCTACAGCGTTATGAAGGCATCTGTCGTTGAACGTTGGAATAGAACTCTCAAAAATTCAATGTGGATGACTTTCACTGCTAATGGGACATATAAATGGATTAATATTCTTCAACGATTGGTCGCCGACTACAACAATCGCGTACACAGAACTATTGGAATGTCGCCGCAAAAAGTCACACCACTGATTGCAAAAAAACTTCTGACAACTGTGTACAGCAACATTAAAATCGCTGGACCGAATAAATTTAAAATCGGTGACCCTGTACGGATCAGCAAATACAAGACGGTATTTTCTCGCGGATTTACACCCAATTGGTCTACCGAAGTATTTAAAATCATAAAAGTGCAAGTCACGAATCCTGCAACATACTTACTGGAAGATTCTCGCGGGCAACCAATCTTGGGAGGCTTTTATGAACATGAATTAAAAAAAGCTAAATATCCGGACGTACATCTAGTGGAAAAAGTATTACGTAGAAAAGGAAATAAAGTATATGTTAGGTGGTTGGGATTTGATTCATCGCATAATTCTTGGATAAATAAGGAAAATGTTTTATAATTTTTTATTGTATAATGATACATGAATAAATACAAAATAAATGAACCTGTCCGTTTTTTCCTGATTATTTCACGATTGATGTGCAACTGGAATATTGTAATGACCCCATGGCAATGTATCAGTAGAATTAGGAATGACATAGCGTTTTGTATCGTTTGAGCTGAGAGCCACCTTCGTCTCACATATTGAATAAACTGTATGCAACTTTGAACGTATAGTCTGTTGCTGTTTATCTAATTCACAGTTTGTGGTTAAGCATTCAAGATAGTCTGCGAACGTTATTTGCCTTCGCACGACGCAATTTTTCACACCCTTCGCTTTTTTAACTTCATCTTTTTCATCAATTTTGATGGAATACATTTTAGATCTTAAACCTACAAACTCGGTCATTACATCACCATTATTTTCATCTTTCATTAATCCTGGAATTTTTTTATTTTTGAGGGGGATCTTGTACAAATTATTTGGATCGTAGTCACTTGTATCAAATTTTTCAATATCACGCTTCATTATTTCATAAATGTCATCGCAATGTATTTCATAAACTAAACTATCAGTGTCTGTATAGAGTAGTTTGCAGTCAGCTTGAAATTGGGGCTTCATATATTCATAATGAAAGGCGTATATGCATGTTTTAGACAAATCCAATATACACATTCCGACGTAAATTGGTTTAAAAAACTTCACCCTCAACTTTCGCGATTCTATAGCAACAAAATTTTCTGAAAATATTGTTCTTCGATGGAAGTTCGGTCTTGCAATCAAAGATTTTGCACCGTATCGCCCGTGCCATTTACTGATTAATTTTATATCAACGTGATTACGCACATTTTCCATTGTTTTACCGAACACGGCATTATTCATCAATTTGAACAAGTTCTTTTCAAAATTATTCTTTGCCCGTGTACGCATTCTAGTATTCAAATCAATATATGAACCCAACCATGCCGACTGTTCAAATTGTAAAATTCGATATATTTTACTCAATTTCAACCCATGATCGAGGCACTGCTTGAGATTTCTATAATGGATGATGTACCGGTCTTTAGTGTACAAAGTTGCTAGCAGTTTCACATCCTTCGTATTTGAAGTCTTAGTATGGGTGGGGCAGAAGGGTAAATCTTTATGATGATCATGCAGTTCCTCGGGATATTCGAGATCAACTTCCAGAATATATCCAATGGGAGCGTCATCAGAAATAAATGTTACATCAAAGTTTGATACATCTGCGAGCCATTCAAATTTCCCAGTAGGTAAAAATTGCGACATCGCCCATCCATATAAATTATTCACATCAAAGTACATTAAATATTTCTTAGGAGCATTCACATCGTAACTGTTCATGTAGCTATTATTAGCTCGACTATACCTATTGGAACACTGACTCAAACCACCTCGTATACCTCGTTCTACGAATAATAACATATCTATATCAGTTAACAACTCCAAGCGAATTTTCGTATATTTGAGCATTGCATCCCACGTCAACCCCGGGAGTGTATAATAATATGCAGGATCCAAATCGTACGTCCTCATGCAACTTTCCCTGAAGTTTTCAAATACATCTGCCAACAGCAAGACATCTGTCTTCAAATATAAATCGCTATATTCACCCAGCGTTTGGATGTTAAACATTTTCCAAACATTTGTGGCATGTGAATAATCCTCCTCTAGAATACCCGCATCCGTCAATTTATTGTAGAATCCTTCTATAGGGGGGAGCGCAGTATCATTCAATTTATCCAATGAGCTCAAGTAATCATAAGGGAATACTCCTTTTCGCGTCAGGAGTTCAAACATTGCGGAATCGATGTCACCGAATGTATTCCTCATTATTTTTAACTCATTGACACCTAAGTATGAACTGAGTTTATCTAAACTGGAATTCATGAATTTAAATGAATCAATAAACCTCAGCTTGAAAGTACTACTCCCATGAACTGTCTTCGTAAATGAGATATACTTTTCTTTATTCAAAGCTAAAACTGTTACTGCTCCTTCAAAAGCTGTCATTAATTCAGTTATCACAAAATGTGCATCGTAACCAGTCATATTGTGAAATACGATTGGAATCAGTTTATCGTCTTGGTAATTCAAATTACAACCTACATGCGCAGCGCCTCTGTAACGACCAGTAAAATGACAATGATCGTGAACGCGAGTATCTGTATCTTTAAAATTACGCATGCATATGTGACAGCTTAGTGCAGTTTTAAAATCTGCTTTTTCACACTCAGTTAAGTTATTCATTTTAATCGGGGTGTCGTACGTTGTTTGCAGGTTGTACGCTAATGTTTTCATTTCGAGGACAAACCATCGTGCTGGATGAGGCCCTCTGTATGATGCATATCGCGATCGGGACTTATCATATGAACAATGTAGATAGTATCCAACACTGTACGCTTCATGCTTTTGGTATGCGTGAGATTTTTTATGCCGCAATTCATCAGTTCCCAATTCACTTAACAAACATTCAAAGTTGGCGTACACTATAAATGGAACAAACTCTTTCCGGTTGAAATTTTTGAACTGAAGCCACTTAGTTTCTTCGGTGGGAAGCTCTACCGCACAATCATTCACTTTCTTGCAGTCAGTAGTGTGGTTACTCAAACGTATTTCACTATGAAACACATGTAAACACCTATCGCATATGAATTTCCTTCTCTTTGAGCCTGATAACTGGTTTGAAATCAATCTAGAAAGACTTTTAATCCAACAAAAGTGTTTCTCACCATCACTGTTCTGCACCATTAACAAATTGATGTGTTTCATCTTTTTATCATCAGTTAGATACAGCGGCTCGATTTTAATACCGCTCTTTCTACACTTCTTGCCGAGGATGAAAACATTGATAGACAGGGTATTCATTTTCTCAAACTTTGGTATTTGTTTGAGTGTCATGGGAAACGAAATGCTCGTCAAATTCAATACCGTTGAGAAGTGGGGGTAAGAACTTGGTCGATCCGAATGCTGTGCTGCGGGATATAAAGCTGAAACAACTGCCCAAGCAAAACATGCACCGTCTCGCACACGTACATTAATTACAGCTTTTCGCGCTTTGATGATGTTTGGTAATTGTATGAAACTGGCTCCGTTTAGTGGTTGACATCGATTCACATTCACCTCCAAATTGATGAGTCTAGTCAAAACCCATCCGCTATCCCTCTCCTGGAATTCTTCCATCTGAGTTATTATGGGTGTGACAACGTAATGTGCGTACCAGTCCTGTAAATTTGTCGTCAAAAGCAGTTGCTCATTTGCAGTATTAAAACATTTTAAATCACTTTTGTCCTTTAACGCAAATTCACCATTCAGGGCTGTATTCACTTTAACGCAAGTGTGTTTCTTTCGCGCATTTTTGATGCGAATTATGACCAGATATTTTGCATCTTCCAAGAATTGTTTTGGATCAATATGCTGTTTGTTGATCACTATTCCAGTCCGAATTCTTCCTTTGAACGCTGATTCACAGTCCCGCCAGCATACTCGACTGTCTCGCCGGGTGACATTTCCAATTCCTCGACCAGTCGTAATCTGTTGCTGAACTAAAACTCTGAGACTCTTCAATCTACCGATTCTTGACTCCAAACTGTGTTTACTTCCACATGACACATTTAATTTTTTCAACGCTTTACTCAATAAACGCGTGGTAACGTCGCAATTTTTAATCCATCTTGCAATCTTTTCAACACTTCTTGAAGATTGTATTAATCGAAACATATCAGTCAATTTCTCCTCCATCGCAATTGATAAATCCAGTGCGGAGGCCATTTTTCCCCGTCTCTCCGAGACGCGGCAAATCGCACACGACTCCTGCTGAATGTTGTGGAACCTTTGAGAGTTGTCGTATTTATGTTACCCGAGCAATGGAAGTGGTTATGAAAAAATCTGAGGAATCTTGTTAGGCGAGGGATGTCACACGCCTCACGGTAGAAGATAGTGGTAAAGGTATAATTATCGCGCAAATCTTTAATCAACGCAACAGTGTTGCGGAAAGTGATTTGCAGCGGGTAATAACCTGATGTAGCGATCGGCAAACATCGTAAAAATCTCAAGGTTAAAACCGGTTGTAGCACCTTACCAACTAAATCCATCACACATCGGGTAACGGGTATTCCTCACGCTCCAACTTTTTGAAAGAGCAGTAAGAATGGTCAATCTGAATGCCTTATCGTCTGTTTTGTTAAATCTATCTTTCAACTGAGTTAACCACTCGTTATAATCGGCACTCTCGCTATTCGTGGGTACACAATCCGAAAAATGTTGTTTGAATGCAGTTGAAAGTTTTCCGAGTACCTCTACTTTTTCCGAAACCGTTTTGATTTTTTTTACGGGTATCGGTGATTCACCAACATTTGTCAATGATGTATTGATAGCAGAGATTATATTTGTTTTATCAACCTCAGGAAAATTAATACATGAATTTCCGGATTGACCTTCGCTTGACGACGATGTCGAACCAATTTCTGTAACAGTTTGGTTCGACGTACTGGGCACTGCATTGTCCTTTAACATTAGCCGACAAGTATCAAAAATAAGACTACCGTGTGTCATCGATGTCACTTTATCCCGCATCCACTGTGTTACCGGCCGTAAATTTTTCGAATGCCTTGGCAGGCCGAACGGATCACAACACTGATATTTTGGCATTTCTATAGCGAAAGAGTTGTATTGACTGTTCAATTGCGAGTTTGTCGTAAGACTGAATTAATGAGAGGTGAACTTGGTCATTTATAGAGCCGTTGTGCGGGGTCTAAGGTTGAACAGGTGTGTTCAACGAACCAGAACCGTACTGGAATTTTCAGAACCGATATAGGTAATACACAGGTACAGGTATAACTCCGAGAAAATGTGACCACAGACGGATACGGAAGGGCTCAGGTAATTACAAAACTATTTTCGGAGAATGGATAACCTGGGTAAGTAGAAAAGCATTGAATGAAATTTAACTTGACTACGCAATACAACGAGCTTGCCGGAGTAGCGCGGGCGTGGATCGGCGCGCGCGCGGTGACGCGCGACGACACGTTTTATTTTTTATCTCCGGCCCAGGTATTTTCTCCATAAATTTTTTTTTTAGGATTGAAGGGGAAGGATTTAGGTATCCAAAAAAATTTATCTCCATGAATATTTGTAAGTCCCAAGGAAATGGCAGCGAAATTAAAAATGAAAACGCCAAAAAAATTTCGAAAGAATTTTTTTTTTTGAAAATATAGTTTTTCATATGGAAGCGCATTCTTTTATGAACAAAACGATCTAAGGATCTTTCCGCTCCGATGAACACTTTCGGAGATGTGAATTTTCAAACAAAGCGGTGCACAAAAATTCACATGCCTCTAACTCCGCCATTTTTGAGAATTTTTCAAAATCCTCCAAATCGTACTTATTTTTCCATAGTACTACAGATGTATTGAATGGCGCAAAAATCCGTGACTTGACGGTTTTTTTTTTTTTGAGTGAAGTGACGTGGATCCGCTCATATACGCGTGGATGTCGAATGAAAATTTTCTCGGCAACGATCTTGCGATAACAAAGTTATCGTATTCTCACCTCGTTTTCGTCACGATTCGACGTATCCTCATCATCGTTTTCCGCGCAAACCGGTATTCCGAAAAATCTCGTTTCGTATCCTACACCACTTTGTTTCATGGTACGCTTTGTTAGCAGTTGTTTAAATCGTCGGTAGTCGACCCGCTTTGTGTTTCCCAATAGGAAGACGTCCATTCGTGTCTGTATAGGAATATAGATGGATAGATAGATAGATAGATCGATGATTTATCAACGTTTATAGTAATATTAGATAATGTACACATGTTTGTATATATATCTATATACAAATATAACAAATACATAGGTGTATAACCCCGAGACAGAGATAGATAGATAGATAGATAGAGAGAGAGACGGATGGACGGATGGATGGATATATCGAGAAAGCGAGCTAGCTTTCCATCGACTTACTTCCGCGTCATATATTTCTCGAAGTAGCGCGGGCGTTGGCGATTTGTCGTCGTACAAGTCCATTGTTTGGTCAGTCTCGGTCAATAATCGCAAGACTGCGTCGGTGTGTCTCGTCAAATGCTCACGCCATCCTTTGAATCTCACGATGCCATTCACGCCGAGGAGTTGTCTATACAGGGGGTGATGCGTCGCGGGTTTGGCAGCTTGCATCATAGCTTGCCTTTGAAAATCGCACATGATGTCAACCACCACCTCCAATCTGAATTCAACGGATTTCTCGAGGTTCTTTATCATTGCGCGCCATTCCATTACTTGATGACGGTGTTAAGCCGTTAGGACTCCCAATGTTTTTTGCGCGTGACCGTGCCTGTAGCCTCCGCAGAGGCTATGTGCGAACATCGATCCGGTCATGGTCCTATCTTTCAGTATATGAGACGACGGACAGTAAGCTTGCGAGAATGATATTTCGCGATTTTCATTCGGTCGTCCGTGATAACAGTAATGTCCGTAGCTGTGCGCAGTAAAGCAGCGACAAAAAGCAGACAGATATGAGTCAGTCCACGTCAAGCGGGACGGATTTGGCCAAAAATTTCCCTCGATGTTTCTGATTCTTTTGTAATTTTTTTTACACATTCTCTGGGTAAAATAAATGGATGAAACATTTTTTTTTTTTTTTAACTCGAAGGGCTTAGAAGTTACAAGGGGTCGAATTTTCGAAAAAAGCACCAAAAACCGGAATCGCTGTCTTCTTTAAACGTTAATATCTCCGGTTTCCCTTGTCGTACAGACATCGACAAAAACTCATTTTAAAGCTCTTGAATCGCACTTTCACGCTATTAATTTTTAATTCACCTAATAAATAATCTTCTATTTGTTATAAACAATTATATTTTTTAAACGTGATTTTCGAGATGATTACACCTTTCGAAAATTCTAAAAAAAATACGAGCGTGTTCCTTGATTCATTCTCTACGAAATCTGTAAGTTTCAAAATGGAACTCCGATGGAAACTATATTTAAAAAGCGATTGATTCGTGCGGGACGTCGCGCGCGGCTCTCTACGCGGGCGCGCCGAGACCGAAGCTTGTTCTCTTCACATGCAAGGAATACAGGGGGGCTGTTATAGGTCTGAATTCATCAAATCTATTAATTCACAGAATTATTTATTCCATTTCATACTGAATATTCTACTCAAAACAATAAAAATATTAATACAGAACTAAAACGCTTAACTAAAATCTTAAAACACATCACAATTTCGAAACTAAAGCTCCTATAGTCATGAAAAATAAGTGGTAAATATAAAGTACTTTTTGATGCCATCAAATGGAATACGTCACAATATCATCATTCAATTAATTACGTACTAAATTAATCAACTAAAACCTATATTAAAAATTTCAGAACTATATTACATATAAATAAAATCTTAGAGTGAGCCGCAAATTTGAATTTCTACTAATAGTTGATTTACTTGGAAACCAATGCTTCTACTGACTTCTGTGCATTCGAATATCTTTTGGCAACAATTTTTTATTTTTATTTTTTTGAAATAGGTTTTATACAATGGAATATCAATGTTCCACGTACCTACTAACTTCGCTTTCTCAAATCGAGCTTGTAATGCAACAGCTTCTTTTTTATAATCCTCACAGAATGATCCCCACAGAAGTCAGTAGAAGCATTGGTTTCCAAGTAAATCAACTATTAGTAGAAATTCAAATTTGCGGCTCACTTTAAAATTTTATTTATATGTAATATAGTTCGGAAATTTTTAATATAGGTTTTAGTTGATTAATTTAGTACGTAATTAATTGAATGATGATATTGTGACGTATTCCATTTGATGGAATCAAAAAGTACTTTATATTCACCACTTATTTTTGATGACTATAGGAGCTTTAGTTTCGAAATTGTGATGTGTTCTAAGATTTTAGTTAAGCGTTTTAGTTCTGTATTAATATTTTTATTGTTTTGAGTAGAATATTCAGTATGAAATGGCATAAATAATTCTGTGAATTAATGGATTTGATGAATTCAGATCTATAACAGCCCCCCTGTATTCCTTGCATGTGAAGAGAACAAGCTTCGGTCTCGGCGCGCCCGCGTAGACAGCCGCGCGCGACGCCCCGCACGAATCAATCGCTTTTTAAATATAGTTTCCATCGGAGTTCCATTTTGAAACTCACAGATTTCGTAGAGAATGAATCAAGGAACACGCTCGTATTTTTTTTAGAATTTTCGAAAGGTGTAATCATCTCGAAAATCACGTTTGAAAAATATAATTGTTTATAACAAATAGAAGATTATTTATTAGGTGGATTACAAATTGATAGCGTGAAAGTGCGATTCAAGAGCTTTAAAATGAGTTTTTGCCGATGTCTGTACGACAAGGGAAACCGGAGATATTAACGTTTAAAGAAGACAGCGATTTCGGTTTTTGGTGCTTTTTTCGAAAATTCGACCCCTTGTAACTTCTAAGCCCTTCGTGTTAAAAAAAAAAAAAATGTTTCATTCATTTATTTTACCCAGAGAATGCGTAAAAAAAATTACGACGATTTCTAAGAACATGCGCTCAAAAAGGTGTCCCGCTTGACGTGGATTGACTCATATATCGCAGCGTGTACAAGCCGAGACAGATCAAAAGAAGCAAACGCAAGCGAAAATTCAAAGTTGGCGATAAAGTTCGAGTTAGCAAATATAAAAATGTGTTCAAAAAGGGTTATACACCGAATTGGACAACGGAAATATTTACTATCAATGAGGTGAAAAACACCAATCCACCGACATACAAACTCGCCGACTACCTGAATCATCCCATTGAAGGCGGCTTTTACGAGGAGGAGCTCAGCAGGGTGCAATACCCCGACGGTTATCTTGTAGAGAAGGTGTTACGCAGACGTGGCGACCAACTTTATGTAAAATGGTTGGGCTTTGACAGTTCGCATAATAGTTGGATAAATAAATCTGATATGTAATTATTTCAATGAATAAAATTTTTATTATCAATATATTTACAATGTTTCATCATTCACTCAATCTTAGGACTAATACCATAATTTACGCAATCTTAAGGCTACTGGACACACAAATAAACTGACTCTAACATTTTGAAAAAATTTGAAAAAGTTTTCCAACATTTTGAAAAAAGTTTTTCACTTTTGTATGTTAATCATATGGAGAATTTTTTTTTTTTCAATTTTTTTTTAATTTTAATTTTAATTTATTTCAATTTATTATTTATTTTTTATGTTTTTATTTTTTATTTATTTATTTATTTTTTTCCACAAAAATTTTTACTTTACAGAATCTTCGTAACCCCAAGGTAAGGTATCAGTTTTACCGGGTAACAGGATACGCTTATCATCGCACCAACTTAGAGCCAATTTATTTTGCACAATGGTGCTGACCATATGTCTTTTACTTCTTATCATGCATTGTGACTCGACCTGATTCTTACGATCTACAAGACACCTCTTGTAATCATCAAACGTGATGGATTTCAATGTAGGACCTCTTACACCCTTCGCGCGTTTCTTATCGGCATCGTCACGAGTTCTAAACGCTGTGACGCGCACCGCCGACGGTGGGGATACTTCCGCGACGGGCAGCGCCAGCAAATACGAGACGATCCGCGGTGGGATAGCTAGGGGTTGAATTTAATTTAGAAAAACAAAACTACTATAATTTAGAAAATATTAAATTCGCAACAAGCTAAAGTGTTGGGCGCCAGGTACCTAATGGTACCGCAATAACTCAATGACCAAAAGCAAAAAGACAAAAATAATTGAAATGAATAATATAATCAAAACCGAAATCAATAAAAATTAAACTATATCCCGAAAACACACAAGTTCCGCGGTAGCTCAGGGTGAGGGGAACATGGGGGCGAAATAATTAGGGCGAAGCGAACAATTTATGGTTTATGGAATTTCAACAAAGAAACCAATATATTTTTTTGAAATAAAACAATACGGTATTTCCCTTTCAATATGGAGAAATATCGTTAATGACAAATAAATGTGACCAAATAATTACTTAACAAGGGCTAATACCATAAATAAGGCTCGACAAGGAATAAAATAATCGGTAGGCAGAAGGCCTTAAACCGAGAAACACACTACAATGGAAACAGCTGATAGACTAGCAGGTATGTAGGTCACCAAAGAAACAGTAGGTCATAGGGTAATATAGAACAGATAACCCAAATAGAACAACACAATTATCTTAGGATAAGGTAGGAAAGAATGACGTGTTAACACAGTATGACGTCAGGTCGATAACGTCGGGGAATGCGGAAGGATCCGGAATCAATAATTACGGGACTCTGACAAGTTAATGAGGGCTAGATCGATAACGTAGGACTTTCTAGAGAAAGTGCCAAGCGTGGAAGACGCGAACAATCGACTCGATCCGAATTCACCCGAACATTCCCGAATATTTGAAGAAGAAACACAACATACAACTATGTATCACTAAATAATTAAACAAATGGCGAGTTATAAAGGTTTTATGAAATAATAAATATACTACGGAAAATAAACCAGCTTAAGTTTCCCACTAGTTTAAGGGAATTTATCTAAGCAGACTCTTAAAATTGTAAGGATCCAACGACCCATTCAAAATAAGGCGCGCTTCGCGCTGAGTAAAGTAGTACTCCAAAATTAGACTAATTCACAGATATTTGGCTAATGGTGTGACACCTGTCCAGCGACCTAGAGAGACACTCTTGCCCGTGGATCGTTGAGAAGAGCAGACGTGTTCGAAAATATTCTCTGGCTATTGCCATTTTTGTGAAGACTAATATGTCTTAATTGATCACCAAGATCGAAAATAATTCATTTTGATTATTATAATAAAGATGTGTGCCATCTAACGACGAATCCATGGAGGATGAAATTC
This sequence comes from Rhogogaster chlorosoma, assembly GCA_944452935.1. Taxonomy (NCBI): domain Eukaryota; kingdom Metazoa; phylum Arthropoda; class Insecta; order Hymenoptera; family Tenthredinidae; genus Rhogogaster; species Rhogogaster chlorosoma. Next base: position 18,575,534 of record OX101797.1, on the reverse strand, counting down.
TGTATTAAGTATCACAAAAATATTCAAACATAAGCTCGCGACCACGCGGTCAAGATTATTTGTTAAATTATATAATGTTCAATTGAATTTGTGTCTTTCTGTAAATTTCATGTTGACACGCGTATCGTCCCTCACTCGTCATTTGTGACAACATTATTTTGTTATTTCTAAATGCTTTCGCATTTATTATAGAGTGATGTGCCGTCTGTTTTGTCCCATTCCAATTTTTATAAATTTATATAAAATCTATATGCTAAATTGACAACATTTTAAAAGCTTCAACTAGACCTGTTTCTACATTTTATTACATATTGTTCATGTTGTTCAATTATCACTATAATATTCGAAACCGTAACATATATGATGAATAACTGATATTCTTTGAATTCAACAGTCAAGACCTCAGCTCTTTGACTGAAAATGAATCGATTCTTTATAGTTCATAATTTATTCGTGCATATTTTTTCTTACAATTCCCACACTATCCTGTCATATACCTATATCGCTATACAAATCGACCTCGAATTTAAATAAATCATTATAATTTTGGCGCCCGAACCGTGGACAAAGTATATCGGTTGTTATAAATATATGTTACGTGTTAATAAGTGTGCAATATACATGTATTTTATTTTATTCATTCTTTTCTTTCAACTAATGAGCGTTAAACATTCCCCAATACATACTAGATCGCAAACGAAAGGGTCACCTTCGACACACCAGTTTCGACGATTGGGGGATAGCAAAGCTAAGGACAAAAAACTTGATAAGATGGCAGAAGAACAAGAACGTATCAGATTAGAAAGAGCTAGGCTAGAAGAAGAAAGGAAGGAGTTAGAAGCATTACGAGACGAAGTACAGAGAATGCGTGATGAGTCTCAGAGACAAAATATTGAAGGTCAACGAAGAACGATAAACAATGAAGACCAGGCGGATCTAGGTAGACAATTGGTGAGTGGACTGGTCAATAACTTAAAAAATATAAATAATGAGGCTGTTATGCCGAAATTCTCTGATACGGAAAAAAGTCATCCGAAACAATTTTTAGAAGATATGAGTAGATATTTTAATTTAAAACATATAACGGGAGTTCAAAAAATGTTGTGCCTAGAAAATGCGCTAGATGGAACTGCAAAGTTATGGTACGATGTAGTAAAAGATAGAATCGAAACATATGCTGACTTTCAAATTGAATTTCTAAAGAAATACTTTTCCATACCAGTACAAGTTAGACTTAAAACAATTTGGGCATCTCGAAAATATAAACACAGTGATGGCACCATGCAAAATTTTTTCTTAAAACAACTTAAAGAGGCTAGATATTTTACTCCGAAACTGGATCAATACGAGATAAATTATAAAATAATTGAGCAGTTTCCGATATATGTACTTAACGCAGTTACGGCAGTAGATTTTGCAAACACAGAAAAAGTGATTGAAGCAATATCTCATTTAGACACAGTTCAACAAGTAAGAAATGGAGAAAAACATATTCAGAACCAAAATAAAGGCAATAATTCCACTAATCTCAGAAAACTTTCATACCAAGGTCAGCATAATAACGGCTATAGATACAACAAATCAAATTCGAAATAATCACCAGTATAACGATCATCTACATTACACAAATACACCAATGTTTGCACTGCCGAATACTAGTATATCTCCCCCATCTTTAAATCACTACCAAAATAGCGATCCATACAACTATAGCAATAATAGAAATTTAAAGTAGTAAGTAGTGTGATGAATCTCGGTCCGACATCATACTACAATCCATTTGATTATATTGAGGACCTCTGCGAAGAAGTAATTAATATTCATAGTGACAATAAAAAAATGAATAATTTGATCGTTCCTACATCACCTCATATATCAGTAGTTGTTAATAATCTTAAAGTAATGGCGTTAATGGATACAGGCAGTGAAATCACTTGCATTTCGGAATCGTTGTACAAGCAATTATGTCAAAATAGCCATCTCAATGAATTACCCGTATCAAATGTAGTGGTACTTCCTGCATTTGGAAAGAAATCTATTTCTGTACGAAAGCAAGTTTTATTAGATATAAGTTTAGATAGCAAACAAATTACCCATGCATTTTTAGTCATCCCAGGTCTTTCTAAAGAAATGATACTCGGTAATGATTGTCTTTATCACAAAAAAGTCATAATAGATTACCAAAATCAAATAATCATGGTTGGCGGATACAAATTATCAAATTCAGCGGTATCGTTCACTCGTGCATCAGCAGAGAAGTTGAAGTCCTTACAAGTAGACAACCTAACATACATCAAGATCATAGATTTACAGATGCAAAGAGCAAAAGATCAAATGGTAGTAGATGCTGCAAGGACTAATGATGATGATTTTCCGATTAATGAAACTGTGGTCTGTACGGAGAAAGATATTCCTAGGGATGATGAAAGTTTAGATAATATTGAAATAATTGAAAATAATAATGATAATGTTGAAATGATTGAAAACCATAATATTGAAACTGATGGTAGGCATATTGAAAATAGTGATGATATTGAAATGTGTGATAATATAAATTTTAAAGATGATTCGTTTTATGATAGGAATATTGAAAACAATGATGATATTGAAATGTGTGATAATATAAATTTTAAAGATGACGATAATACGGCGGAAATTTATGAAAATGAGACTGAACTCAATGATGATAACAGTAATTGTAATAGTATATGGGGAATTCCACGTGAACTCGACCAGCGCCTGACCCTCACCATCTTCTATTCGATTCATATTTTTTTCTTAGATTGACCTCACCCCTCAGAGTACCCCTGAATTATTTCAGAATTTTATATGTATTTGCTTTTGCCTTATGAATTTTGAAGCATTTTTGGTTTTGTCATGTCGAAGATTTTTCAAAGGATTGTATCTTTGGACGCATGCATCGTATCACAAAAAAAAGCATATCAAATTCGTCGTCTTGAAACGTACTTTCATGTGCAAATATTGCCAAAATTTTTCGACCCCTTTGTGAACGATATTTTCAACGTCAAAGTGGAAAAATCGAAATTTCGCAAGGTTGGACCATTTTGATTTTTCTCGAAAAAATTCCAAAAAATCTACTCTCGAAGACGAAACTTTTGAGCCCAAGCCCAGCGTGGCTCGAATTTTCCTCAATTTTTTACAGAATTTCAAAGTTCATAAAAATTTTATTCAGGCCAATGCAATGGTATAACCGATCGTCAAAACAAATATTAATAAGAAAAATCGCAAAATCGCCATATTTGCGTGAATAACATGAATTTGTAAATCGTTTATCAGCCAAACGTCATCAACCAAACAGGGCAGAATTGGTACGAACAATCGAATAACAGCCGCTCACCCCGCGATTTTGCGATTTTTCTTATTAATATTTGTTTTGACGATCGGTTATACCATTGCATTGGCCTGAATAAAATTTTTATGAACTTCGAAATTCTGTAAAAAATTGAGGAAAATTCGAGCCACGCTGGGCTTGGGCTCAAAAGTTTCGTCTTCGAGAGTAGATTTTTTGGAATTTTTTCGAGAAAAATCAAAATGGTCCAACCTTGCGAAATTTCGATTTTTCCACTTTGACGTTAAAAATATCGTTCACAAAGGGGTCGAAAAATTTTGGCAATATTTGCACATGAAAGTACGTTTCAAGACGAAGAATTTGATATGCTTTTTTTTGTGATACGATGCATGCGTCCAAAGATACAATCCTTTGAAAAATCTTCGACATGACAAAACCAAAAATGCTTCAAAATTCATAAGGCAAAAACAAATACATATAAAATTCTGAAATAATTCAGGGGTACTCTGAGGGGTGGGGTCAATCTAAGAAAAAAATATGAATCGAATAGAAGATGGTGAGGGTCAGGCGTTGGTCGAGTTCACGTGGAATTCCCCATATATAATAGAATAGAGGAATTTAGTCCGGATGATAATATATTATCACCAATGCATCACCAAATAGGTACCGACCCAGATGATGATAATCAAAAGGAAATATCTGAAGTCGAGGATAGTATGCTAAATAAAATACCATGTCTGTATACAGGGTGATTCACTGCTACCGAGCCAAATTAAGTGGGTAGGTTCCTTGAAGAATTCTAAGACGAATATTCCTTAGCCAAAAATTCGAGAGATCAACGGTGTCCGAGTTATCGAATATCCTCGTTATCCATTGCTCCATAGTTTTTGGCAGCCAGCTCATCTGCTCCATAGTTTTATAGTCGTCTACGTCGACCACCAGATAAGTTTCACGGACTAGGTCATTTGCGCCATAGTTTTCGGCCGTCTAGGTCCTCCGCTCCATAGTTTTCGACAGTCAGGTCGTCCGCTCCATAGTTTTCGGCAACCAGGTCATCCGCGCCATAGTTTTTTGTCGTCTACGTCAACCACGAAAAAGTTTTTTTTTTTTTTCATCAATTTTTTTTTCAAGTTTTCAAGTTTTCGCTGAGGAACTTTCGTTTTAGAATTACCCAAGGAACCTATCCACTTAATTTGGCTCGGTAGCAGTGAATCACCTTGTATAGAGGGGAAGGACCATAATTTCTTTGTTGAGGCACGAGAGGTCGCGAGAAATCTAACGACGCTAGCTGATTCTGATAAACAATTAGTTTGCGATTTACTTATGAAATATAAAGATCTTTTCTCAAACAAGGCTGGATGTACCACAGTGTACGAACATAAAATTAAACTATTGAAATCTAAACCAATCGTAAGGAAATCATATCCAGTTCCGTTATCTTTGAGACCACAAGTTGATTTGGAAATTGAAGAAATGATAAAACAAGGAATCATTGAAAGATCGAGTAGTCAGTATTGTAATCCACTACGGATCGTCAAGAAAAAGGATGGAAAGATTAGAATTTGTTTAGACGCACGATTTATCAATGAAATAATAGAAGGCGATAATGAATCTCCACCTCTAATTAATGAACTTCTACAAAAATACGACGGTATTAAATTCATATCAACAACAGATTTAACTCAGGGTTATTGGCAGATACCTCTCAGCCCAGAATCGAGACAATATACCGCTTTCCTTCATGGATCAACATGATACCAATTTTGTAGAGTACCTTTTGGACTAAAACCAGCTTCTAGTGCCTTCATTAGAGCATTGAATCTGGCTATGGGAACGCAATATTCTAATTTTTTAACATGCTACATTGATGATTTGTTGATAACGTCTAAAACTTTCAGCGAACATCTTGTACATTTGGATTTAATATTTTCTCGCCTCTTACAATTTAATTTCACGCTACGACTAGATAAGTCCTTGTTTTGTAGACAATCAGTACCATTTTTAGGATTCATTTTAACTCCAAACGGATTAACACCTGACCCAAGTAAATTGAAAGTAATTAAAAATTTTCCAGAACCACAAAATAGAAAACAGCTCCAACAATTTCTAGGAGTGTGTGGCTATTATAGACAATTTAGTATCAAACATGCAAATTATATTCATCCATTTAGAAACCTGCTACAAATTGATAAAGCATGGAAATGGAATACCGAACATACCGTTGCGTTCAATAACCTCAAAGATAATTTTACCAAATGCATAATGCTACATCATTTTATACCAGGTCATACTTTTAAAGTTCAAACGGATGCAAGTGATCTGGGAATTAGTGGAATTTTGTATCAAATAGATCTTAATGAAAATCATAGAATAATTAGTTTAGTAAGTAGATGTTCGACCACAGCTGAAATGAACTATAGCACTACAGAAAAAGAGCTGCTCGCTATAGTATTGTTACAAGGGGTGCGTCCACCCCTTGTATTGCTTTATATCGATTCATTTCATAGCCACCCGAACTCCCATGTATTAAACATCACAGTAATAATTACCAAACATCTTCTGATAAAACAACTAAACGATGTATCTAGCGATAGCCAATTTGTCAACAGTCTAGTCTCAGACATTAACCGAGACACTTGTATCTCTCTGAATATAACCTAATCTGCTTTGACCATTAATTTGTGTCTCCAAGTCTGCTTATTTCGCTCAGGGACTCATAGCTCAATTAAAAGGTAACTCCTAAAGTTACAGTATATTCAATTATTAAGTTTAGAGTCTACCTTTTAGGAAACCATTTTGAAATCATTACAGACCATAAAGCATTGATCTTTTTAAATAATAGCATCTATCACAATGCAAGACTCACTCGCTGGTCCATATTATTACAAGAATATGACTTTACAGTAAAACACTGTCGTGGGAAAGACAATATGGTAGCAGATTTTTTCAGTAGGAATCCACCGGGTAAAAACAGCGATCAACAACCACATACATTGATAATAAACAGTTTGGAACTTAATAGCCGCGTATTAGATAATGACTGCATCCGTAATCCCAGTGATACTGTACAATTGATAACACTTGACCCAGTTCTGACAGCAGAATTCAAAAATTTTAAACAACTGCAAAGTCAAGACGCAGTGATCCGCAAAAAAAATCATAGAATGTAACAACGGCGACTCTAATAATTACTTTATGCTAAAAAATGAGATATTGTTTCAACGAACGAAAACAAATGACAGGTGGCGAATTGTCATACCAATATCTTTGACCCATCAATTAATCGAAACAATACACAGTCGAATCGGACATCCTGGAGTTTTTAAAACTAACAAATACTTGTCACAATATTATATCTGGAAAAATATGAATAAACAGATAAAAAAACTGGTTATTGCGTGTGATCTGTGTCAACGAGTAAAATATCTACCCTATACAATGGAAGGCGAATACCAATCAGTCAGCTCCAATCGCCCAAACGACCTTGTTACTATAGATTTTTATGGTCCACTGCCTACATCCATCGGAGGGGTACAATACATTTTAGTTCTTTTAGACGCATTCACCAAATACGTAAGTCTCTATCCCATGAAAAAGGCTAACACACAAAACAGCCTTAAAAAAATTTTAGATAATCATATTCCTAAATTTGGAAAACCTAACCGATAATATTGAGTGATAATGGCACCCAATTTACAGCCCATCTTTGGAAAAACAGACTTGAGAAAGAAGGTATAAAGGTTTTATATTCGTCCATCAGACACCCACAATCAAATCCAACGGAGCGTGTGATGAGGGAGTTAGGCCGATTATTTAGGACACTATGTTCAAAACAACATACAAAATGGGCAAAGCATATAAAAGAAATAGAAGAATATTTAAATCTAACCACACACTGCAGTACAGGGTATACCCCATACGAACTACAGTTTAGAAAGTCAGCACATGATAAAATTCAAGAATTGATAAAGTTTCCAACATCAAATGAAGAAACGTACACCGTCAAATTATATAAGGCAAATCAAAACATTAAAAAACAGTATGAAAATCGAGTAAAGATACAGCGCACCAAATCAAGCATCCCACTGGCAATCGGAGATGCAGTATTATTAAAAGTACCACATCAATCAAATCTACTAAATAAAGTCACCCACAAATTTTTTGAACTTTACGAAGGACCATATAAGATATCAAAAATAATAGGAAAAAATGCATATCAATTGGTAAATCACAACGATGACAATAAAATAAAAGGTACATATAATAGATTAAACTTGCGAAAATATTACCAGTCCATGAAGCCAATAACCAACTCAAATCAAAGCAATGAATAAATGTTCTTATCATTCTGGCATCTTACCATGTTTTTTTCCAACGATTATAAATTTTAAACGCATAGATAATAAGAAACTGAATGTTTAATGTAATTAAACGAGTAGTATATAAGTAAATGTTAGATGTAATCCTGACGAAACTGTTAGCTATAATTTATGACACATTGTAACAATCACAATATGAGGACATAGAACTATACAACAATTGACGAATCAATCAGAGCATAGACGCAATGGCATCATGATTGATATTGATACACCAACCCTAATGCCAGGGGGATAATGTAAGGATCCAACGACCCATTCAAAATAAGGCGCGCTTCGCGCTGAGTAAAGTAGTACTCCAAAATTAGACTAATTCACAGATATTTGACTAATGGTGTGACACCTGTCCAGCGACCTAGAGAGACACTCTCTTGCCCGTGGATCGTTGAGAAGAGCAGACGTGTTCGAAAATATTCTCTGGCTATTGCCATTTTTGTGAAGACTAATATGTCTTAATTGATCACCAAGATCGAAAATAATTCATTTTGATTATTATAATAAGGATGTGTGCCATCTAACGACGAATCCATGGAGGATGAAATTCTGTATTAAGTATCACAAAAATATTCAAACATAAGCTCGCGACCACGCGGTCAAGATTATTTGTTAAATTATGTAATGTTCAATTGAATTTGTGTCTTTCTGTAAATTTCATGTTGTCACACGTATCGTCCCTCACTCGTCATTTGTGACAACATTATTTTGTTATTTCTAAATGCTTTCGCATTTATTATAGAGTGATGTGCCGTCTGTTTTGTCCCATTCCAATTTTTATAAATTTATATAAAATCTATATGCTAAATTGACAACATTTTAAAAGCTTCAACTAGACCTGTTTCTACATTTTATTACATATTGTTCATGTTGTTCAATTATCACTATAATATTCGAAACCGTAACATTTATGATGAATAACTGATATTCTTTGAATTCAACAGTCAAGACCTCACCTCTTTGACTGAAAATAAATCGATTCTTTATAGTTCATAATTTATTCGTGCATATTTTTTCTTACAATTCCCACACTATCCTGTCATATACCTATATCGCTATACAAATCGACCTCGAATTTAAATAAATCATTATAAAATCAACTTCCTAGACTCTATGATAATTAAAGGAAAATTTAATTAATTTTGAGGGGATCGATTCTTCTAGAAATTATGGCGGAATTGAGAACAAGGAAAGCGTGGCTTCGTTTTTCGATTGAACCGAAAGGAAAATTATTAAGGAATTAATGGGAGGTTTTTATCTCAAAATCAACGTCTTCAAATTAAATGAACAGAGATAGGATTAGTTTGGGCCTCTCCAGGACTATTTAGACCGATAAATCCAATAAATCAGGGACGAAAAATCACAAGGGGAAAAAGGACGCTGTCGATGAAATAATTATTTTTGAAGCTAATATTCGCCAAAAATCGATTCACTCTTCACAATAATATCAATAGGGAACACAAAATTAATAGTACTAAACAATTAACCCGATACAATAAAGCTAAAACACGAAAATCCCAATATTATACTAATGGCGTCACCCTCGTGGAGGCCTGACCCAATTACACAATCACGCAATACAACAAGAAATCGATCAAATCAATCAATAAATGGGCGAAAGCCTACCTTATTGACGTACTCTGGTACTCACAACACAAACCAGAAGTTAGATTTAACGAATATTACTTTAGAACGGGATACTTCTCGAATTATACACAATCAAAATTAAAATAAGCAAGAAGTGGCGGGCTTGCGCCCGTCGTTAAGGGAATCAACAAGAGGGGTGGGGTTTTCGCGAAGACATCATTATTGGTCCTTTTTGAATGACGCTGTGGGTGTTCTTTCTTCCGCGTCGCGGCCTGGCAGGGCCCGTTGGTTCTCAGAGCTTTCGCGAGGATGACGTAAGGTGGCGGGCTGACGATTTCGATATCCTGGAAGGCGGAATTTCTGCATGTAACCCAGCGCCGGATTAAGGCAGCGCGGGGCCCGTAGCAAATTCCATTAAGGGACCCTTGCTTAACCTTAGGTTTTTAAATTTAGGGTAATTAATAAAACAAAATGTTACAAATGCACTTTTCTGGATTTAATGTGGGCAAATTTAGAGATTACACTATTGACATCGATTTCTCTGAGCAAATCAGTTTCTATATTCATCAAGCTGAGGTGATTTAGACGCTCTTGGCCCATCGTGTTTCTTAACTCATTTTTTATACGCTTTAACGTTGAAAAAACGTTCGCCACTGCAGTTGGTGATCATGAGAGACAAGTAAATGCGCAAGGCAATTTCTACATTTGGGAAACACGATTCTAAAGAATTATTCATTAAAAGATTATAGAATCGCAGTTCCAGAGCCTCGTCTTTCTTGCGCTCAATAGCAGTAGCCACATCTGTTTTAAGCAGCTCAGCGAACTGCACTAATTCGTCGCCTAGGCTGTCCTCTAAATCATGTGCGTAAGCACTGACGATAATTGAAGATTTTTTCAAAATCTCCTCCGTTGTAAGAGATTTTAACTGACGAAATATTCCAAAAACACAAGTTACTTTATGGTATGCTTTCATACGTTTCGCTAAAGCAGACAGTACGTTATCAATAATGACAACGAACACCTGAATTTCATAACGTTGTCGGGGTGTTTGATCTTCAACAAATTCGTCGAGGGTAGTAGAGCCGCTGTAATGGTCGTACTTCGTATTTCGCTTGCCTCGTCTTGAAGTCTGTTGCTCATATTCTTCACAACCAGTCAGGTCTTTAGCTTTTGCCTCAATATCTGAAAATGTGGACCGCATTGCTTGGACGTACCCATGTAACGATTCATAAAGGGCGTATCCTGTGTTAAGGTCTTGATCGGACGACTGCAGCGAAGCACTAGTTGCTTGCAAGCGTTCTAGGATTCCGTTCCACGCAATTGTCATTATTCCCGTTTCCAACTTATCCATCTTTGAAACTAGTCCGTGAGCTTGATTACGACACTCTGCCTTTTGATTCACGTTATTGGAAATTTCTTCCAAAATTTGCCTGATGGTGGTAAAACCACATAAAAGTGCCTTCGTAGCATCAGCTCGGGCCGACCACCTAGTATCCGATAACCTTTTCAAAATCGGAATTTTCGAAGTTGTATCTTTAAGTGCTTTCGTAAGAAGACCCCATCGATAGGTAGAAGCGGAGAAAAAAGTATAGAGGTTTTCAACGAAAGCGAAAAAAATCGTTGCTTCTGTACAGCAGTCTGCAGCGCACTTAGCAACCAAATTTAATGAATGTGCAAAACAGGGAATGTATTCTGCGTACTCATTTATTTCTTTAATTCGTGCTTGTAAGCCGCTGTATTTCCCGCTCATATTGCTGGCGTTATCGTAGCTTTGCCCACGACAATCTTTGATATCAATGCCATTCTTACTTAAGAAATCTAGTAAACTTTGGGCGAGTTGTTCAGCAGTATGGCCTTCCATTTCCATGAACGTAACAAATCTTTCAACTGGTCCAGATGGAAGAACATAGCGCACTATCAGAGTCAGTTGGTCTACATGCGATATATCTGGAGTAGAATCCAATGATACTGAATAGTATTTGCATCTCTTAATTTCGCAAATAATCTGATCCAGTATGCTTGATGCAATTAGTTGAATGAATTCCTCGCATGTTGTTTTTGATAAATATGACGTATGTCCCTTTCCTTTATTGGCATGACTTTGAATATGTTGGGCCATGAAAACGTCAAATTCGGCTATTAATTCTAATAAGCCTAAATAGTTCCCATTGTGAGATGAACCAACAACTTCATCGCTACCTCGAAACGCAAGACCTCGTTCTGCTAAAAACGTTATTACTGCAATAATTCGTTTGAGGAGTAGCCGCCAATAATTTTGCTCAGTTTCAATTTGGCTCACAAGTTGAGAATCGACACGCGCATTCTTGTTTTTGCGATTTAACAGTGAAATTATGGCTTGTCTATGCGGAGTGCTTTCTTCATGTCTTTTCAACAAATTGTTCGCGTTTTTCCAGTCATCTAATCCGTCTTCCGTAAACCGTGGTGACGAACTATCTAAACCCGTAACCTTGCAAACAAAACAGAAAAGTCGCCCTATGCTTTCTGAATAACACAACCAATCCCTGATGTGAATTTTATTTGTTAGTTTATGTTTGTATGTGAAAAATGACTTTTGACAGAATCGTGGCTTATTTTCTTTTTCGAACATTTTTTTTGACGACATAAAATTACTGTTCATATGTTGCACTTCGCTGCTTCCTTTCGCAATCCAATAATTTCTATCGAAGTTGCTCGGCCATTCACCAATATCGTTGGAGTATATTTTACTTTCATTTTGTTTTTGGCTTGAAAGTATAGTAACACTAGCATCATGTAATATGCCTTCGAGTTCTTTTTGGCTGGAACATGATGCCTCCGGATCTAAAGGAACTGCTGTCTCTTCGGCTGCAGTATCATTAGAAGATGTGGCTACATCGGAAGCAATTATAGTACTACTATTATATGTACAATGAGATGCAACCTCTGTATTTTCTGCTTCAATTTCTGTAGATTTAGCAACATCACTCTGAACATTAAAAAACGTGGACAGTTTACGTGTTTTCGAAAGAACAGCTTCGTTCTGTTTTTTCTTTTCATCTTTTGCTTTACGCTTAGCACTTCCAGACGCGTAGTGCCGACCCGTATCTCTAGGCCTGCTGCTCATGTTACTACTACGGTTAGGCGAATTCTGTCACAGCTTTAGTAAATTTTTTGTCGATGAAATTATTTTTTACTCAAACTATTAATTATAGATTGAAATTGTTAACAGTGTTAACTTAACTTAACTTAACACCGCAACAAAATTTCTGTAACAAAAGCAATGAAAGGAATTAAAAAAATGTAGATTTAATTTGATAAATAACAATCGTATCTGTAAAGCAAATGCTTAGAGTAATAAAAATTTTAATTGAAATATGTCAAACTTAACCTAGTAAAGTATCTTACCTGGAGCATAGTCATTCTCGTTTTCTCCTTATTAACTACATAAAACACTCTTCTATTTTCTAGTGTTTAAATAGGATTCTAATTGGCCGGGTTATTACAACTAGCTGATGACAATATTCGGGAATTCCCCTTGAGCGGTGCTGCGACCCTGGCAGTCAGCTTCGGTACTTTGTATAAGGACACGCTGACAAACCAATGAGCTTAGGAGCAGAAAACGAGGAATCAGTTGGTTGTACAGTACACAATGTAGTACGGAGGCTGACTGCCAGGCGTCACATGGTAAAATCTCAGCTTTTATTAGGTACAGCCGCTGACGTATCGCTTCAGGTAAACTCGTATCCAGTTAGTATAGTGTATGTACATATCAGTGGGTGCAACACACAATTTGTAGTGTGGCCAGCGCTCACTTTTAGAAATGTGTTAATTTCAAAATATTTATTGATTTCCTTCAAAAAAGAAAATATAACATCAATGCCTTGTAATTTCCTTAAATAATTTTTCTTTACGCTAAGACAGGCGTGGGTGCGCGGGGCCCCCTAATGCGCGGGGCCCGTAGCATTTGCTACTCTTGCTACGTAGCTAATCCGGCGTTGATGTAACCGGTGGACGAGGCCGGTGAGTGACGTAGGAGAGGAGGGTGACAGGAGAGACAGTTTTGTAGCGCTCTTCCAGGCATATCTCCGGATACGACGTTCTCTGCTTCCTCGCTACTGACTCTGAGACTTCCAGGTTACCTGCCAGAAGTGTTTTCTAGGAGGGATGATCTCCCTCGACGCACAGTGGTCGGAATCGCTGAAAAAGTCGGCAAAATTCAAAATTTCAAGTTTGGCGGTTGGGGTTGGCTTTGAAATATGTTGAAGAGAGGAGGTTACTGCATAAGTTTCCAGAAGGGCAGACTGCTGACTCGCGTATTTGGACTATAACAGTTGCCTAAAGTACACCGTCGCGACAGTTGCCAATACTACCTGCCGCCGCACGAAAATAAACGGTATACTCAAAGTGTAAGTGAATTTGTCCTGAAGTCCTGATTGCTGTGTGCGACATGGAGGGTGTTCCTGGAGGTATGTAGAATATGTTTACGCATCAACAACCTATTTTTTTGATAATGGCATGTTTCAAACGTAGAGACGAAAAACCCCCCGCAATCTGCTTCGATTTTTGAACGCCTTGATTGAAAATCATCGAAATAGTTGTGATCCCAGGAGATCCTGCGCCGTTTGATGTTTGAGTATATGCAGTAAAGTGTCTAGTTTCGAAATTTTCAAAGAAACCTTCCCCATTCGTCCCCGCTCGGGTTCACGGCCATTTTGATTGGTGTTGTGCGCGGCCCGGCGCGGCCGGTTCACCACAGTAAGGGGGTTTAGCTCAACAATAGCAAGCGTCGAGGTATACCTGTACGTTCCATATGCCGGGTGTTTTTATATTAAATAGTACTTATGAACATACACGGCGTTTTTTTTTATTTCTCTAAAATTTAGTATCACTGCAAGATATCTAATCCAAAAACTGTTGCAAAAGCCATTCATTATATTATTATTCGTGATTTTCCCACTCACGAACGAATGTTTTCGGCAGGATTCGGAGTGGTGACGTACACCAGGAAATTTTTTCTCGAAATTGTGAAAAGTAACCTTCAGGGGGACTTAAATACACAGATCTGCCTTCTCGGAGAACACTTCGCAGAACTGCAACATGAAAAAGATTTCGAGATAGATGGAGCTAAAAAAAAAACGAATTGAAGCAGCTATTGTGTAACATAAAATCAAGATGGAAAGCATCGAACTACACACTCGATCTATCCTATAAAAAAAAAAAAAATGAAAAATGGTTGGAATCTTCTGTCGCTTTGCAGGTAAAGACTTGGCGAGGTTATGATGTGAATCATAAAATAAATCATACAATAATAATTATTATAATCCATAGTAATAATAATATCATATGTTTTATCCCTCTCTTCTCTTTTTCCTATATTCACTCTTTCTTTCTATAGTCACGACAAACAACTTTGCAAACCCGGTTTTACAAAGTGTAATTCCAAGGAAACTTTTTGTCTATACCGGTCAACCATTCTGAGTCTTGAATTTAAAATCTCGACATGAATTTCGTAATCAGTGACGTCAAAAGCGTAAGTACACGAAGTTTCACCCAGATTCGGGAACATTTTGTGTGGTCGGTCGGCCATATTGGATCCGCCATTTTGAATTTTCCAAATTTGACTTCAGTTTCGTGATCAGCGACCTCAAGAACATGAGTACACGAAGTTTCACCCAAATTCGAAAACATTTTGTGCTGTCAGTCGACCATATTGGTTCCGCCATTTTGAATTTTTCAAATTTGACTCCAGATTCATGATCAGCGACCTCAAAAACACAAGAATCTTGAGTTTTGTTATGATCACAACCTGGGTGTAGTTTTGCCGATTTTTTCAGCGATTCCGACCACTGTGCGGCGGTAGATTCGAGACGGATACATAAGAAATATAGGAACAGGATAAAAATTAATATACGGGATTTAGGGTTACAATTGGGACCTTGGGAACTTGAGCTGCGGGACTTCTTGCCTCGATACGGAATAATTTTAACGCGAGGTCGCTTGCGCCGGGAGAAGAGACGATGGTCAATTACGGGGCAAAATGCCACGTTACAACGCATAGAGTTTTGCTCGCAGTCCAATAAATTCTGTCATGATCTTACCATTATTCTCATCCTTCATCAAACCGAGACGTTTCTTATTCCGCAATGGGATGTCGTACACGTTATCGGGAGGATAGTCCGATGTATCGAACGTTGTCTCCACATCACGTTTGATAATTTCGTATATGTTTGGTACATTGAATTAATATCTCAAGCTATCGGTGTCAGTGTACATCAATTTTGCCTGATTATACGTAAAATTATTTTTAACATAATCATAGTGGAAGTTGTAGAGAATAATTTTCGATAGATCTAGAATTGCAGCGCCGATATATATTGGCTTATTGAAATATACTTTGGTTCGATTCAACTCGATAATTACCACATCACTATCAAATATGGTGCGGCTATGAAAAGTTGGTCTAGCAATGAGAGCACGGGCACCACCTCTACCGCTCCATTTCGTTATTAGTTTCACTGTCTTATGATTACGAACATTCTCCATAGTCTTGCCAAACACCGCGTTATTCATAAGCTTGTAGAAATTTTTTTCAAACTCATTTTTCGATTGCTTTCGCATATTTGTGTTGAGATCGATGTATGACTTTAACCACGGAGATTGCTCAAACCTAAGAATTCTATGCACTTTCGTTAGCTTCAGGCCAAATTTTATGCATTGCTTCAAATTACGATAGTGTAGTACATATTTTTCTTTGGGTAAAAGCGTCGTTGCCAGTTTTCTAATTTTACTACCAGGCGGTGTAAAATGTTCGGGGCAGAGTGGTAAGTCTGCGTGCTGTTTATGGAGCTCTTTGGGATAATCCAAATCTACCTCTAGAATATAACCTATCGATGCGTCATCAGGATGGGCCATTACATCAATGGCATCATTTTCCCACTCAAATGACCCACACGGTAAATGTTCGCTCATAGCTGCGCCATATAGATTGTTTACATCGAAATACATAAAATACGATTCTTCTTTGCTTGAATCAAAATCTTCACCCATGAATCTATTGTTTGCTTGAGCGTAGCGATTCGAACACTGTGCGACGCCTCCTCTAATGCTTTTTTCAATGAACAATAACATTTCCGGATCGTCTAGAAGTTCAAGATTAATTTTCGTAGGCTTTAGCATTGCATCGAAAGCAAGCCTCGGTGCTGTGTAGTAGTGTAGAGGATCCAAGTTGTATGTTTTGAAGCAACTATCGCGGAAATTTTGAAATATATCGGCTAATGACAATACATCGGTTTTCAAGTATAGATCAGAATATTCACCGAGAGTTTTCAACTCGAACTTGGTCCAAACATCCTTAGCGTGCTCATAATCGGCACCGCTGATACTCGAGGCGCTCAGTTTTGAATAAAATTCTCTTATGTCCGGTAATTTGGTCTCGTCAAGCCTCCCCCAAGAGTTGATGTACTCGTATGGAAAAACACCTTTACGAATCATCAAGCGGAATTCATCCTGATCTTTGTAAAACTTTCGCGTTATTTTCTTATCGGAGTCGTCGACGTACGATGCCAGTTTCTCTATACCGCTGGCCATAAATCGAAGTGAATCTATGAACCTCAAGGTAATGAACGTGCCGTCGACTTTCTTCGCGAATGAAATATATTTTTCCTTATTGATCGGTAGCAGTGTAATGTCGCCGGAAAAAGTTGTGGCTAGAGATTTTACGATAAAATGAGAATCGTAGCCAGATGAATTATGAAAAACGATTGGAATCGTGTGCGACTCTTGAAAATTTAGATTGCAGCGGTTATGTGCAGCCCCGCGATATTTACCCGTAAAATGACAACGATCGTGACATTTTTTCTCCTCCGGTGAAAATGGCTTCTCACAGATGTAGCAATTTTTTGCGCGCATGTGACGATCGCGTTGCGCTTGATTCAACGTTTCCATCGGAATTACATTCTTTATGCGTGACTCTACTTTTACAGCCAATTCACGGAGCTCCTCAATCAACCATTTAATGCAATCGAATCCGCGGTGACTCTTGTATTCCGATAGTAAATCATCATACGCGCAATGCATATAATAGGCTGCACTGTGTGGGATGTGTTCTTGAGATCCTTTAGCCCCGGGTTTCATCATACATTCAAGATCGGCATACACGACAAACGGCACGGTACCCTGATTTTGAAAATTGGAAAATCTCAAGATTTTATCCTCGGGGAAGACCATTCGAACTTTATTCAACCGACGGCAATCTTGACTGTGATTTTCATAGGCAGCCTGCACGCCAAAATGACATAGGCATCTATCACACAAAAATTGTTCACCATTGTGATCCGATAATTGTCTGCTAACTAAACGTGAAAGATTCCTGATCCAAGTAAAGTGAAAATTTGGCTTAAAATTATCTAAATCATTATCATCTAGTTCACTCTTACTTTCAATCATAAGTAGGTGGATCGTATTGCTCCGCGTTACATTTCTACTCAAATAAAGCGGGGTAATGACGCTGTTCTTAGATTTCTTCTTACTCTGAAAGGTTTCCGATTCGATCCCATACACGTTAATACTCAAGTTGTTCAACTTTTCAAATTTTTCCACACATCGCAGGGTGGTGGGAAACTTTATACCTGTGCAGTCAAATTTGGAAATGTGGTGTTGATAGCTCCTTGTGTCGCTCACGTGGATGTTTACCGGATGTAGGGCTGCGGTGATGGACCACAAAAAGCAGCGGTTGTCATCATTCTGCACGTTGACTACCGCCTTCTTTCGTTGAATATCCTCAGGCAGCGCAACGAACGTAGAGAGTCCGCAGCGAAGCGGATCGTATCGGTTGATGCAGATCACGGCGTTGATGATCTCAATCATACTCCAACCAGAGTCGCGCTGCTCGAAATCCTCCACCTTGACCAGCAGAGGACTCGTCACGTTATCGGTGAACCAGGTTTCCAGGTCTGTCGATGGTAGAATTGGAGCGTTGCGCGTATTGAAGGTCTTTATTTCCTGGTTAACCTCATCGTTTTTGACATTCTCGAATTTACACGAAACCCCCACATTCACCTTAATACTCCCGTCGTTGCGTAGCACATTTTTCAATTCCTCCATTGTTACCGCCCCCACGTCAGCCAAAAATCTTGCCAAATCTTTGTGTTGGAGATTTGTCACGGCTCCGGTGCGTATGCGATAACCGAAGGCACTCTGCATATCATCCCACCGAACTCGATTATGAATGAATGAATATCATCACCAATATTACCACCAACAATACCCGCACGTTGTTGTTCAAATTTCACCAACCATGAGTGGAGGAGCGAAATTATATGTTGGAGCTGCTGTTTTTCACTCACGCTTAGTTTCGAATGTATCAAAATATTGTTCAACAATTCGATATTTTCAAGCCCAATATTACACCAGCGAATAATATACTCATTCGCATACTTTGGCGATAGTGTGCACACCAACTTGTAGGCGTCTTCCATCAACCCCACAAGATCCATATACTCGTTTTTATCCATTATTAACGAATTTCACTACTCTGCTTTCAAACGGTCACCACATGAGTATTGACTCTTTTCTTTAGGCTGGAGCTTTATATGCACACATCCCCCCACCACCACAACCAAAACCATACACGCATCATGGTGTTTTTGAAAAATTCGAGGTGATATGCACATTGTGGGCGGTATGGGGTACATAGCAGGTAGGTAACGCCCTCGCAAACTGCGAGGCCTCGAACGGCCAAAGAAAATTCAAGCTGCCCCGAATGGCATTTTATGACTCTCAACTTTAGAAGGCTTGCCTATCCTAGCTAGACAGCAACCGAATTGTACCTCCCTGATGCTAAAAAAAATATTTTCAGAGTTTGTCATTGGCTTGACCGATTATTCTCTAGTTGGTGGTGGACGATAGAGTGCTAGTTTGAATCAAGCTTGCACATTTTACGTCTGTTCACCGACAAGTAAACTTGAAATTTCAAAATCAACCGCTTTGTGCTCGATCTTGATGATGGGCAGGATTCCGGGTGCGAAAGTGATAGGAGCTATACCAGCTTTGTGATAGAGGCTGATAGATTGGAGTGGCTTCAAGAACAAGAAGCGTGGCGTGAAGCTCAAGAAGAAGTGGAAGAGGAAGAGGAAGAGGAAGAAGAACAGCTTGTTCTGGGTCTGTGGTGGCGACCGGCGGTGCCCGGGCAGGAGCCCAACGAGTGGGACCTAGCCGACATGAGGGCTGAGGAAGAGGAAAGGCGACGATGGCCTAACGGGGTGCCTGTAGAGGTTTTATACCCCGATACGGATTTTGGCTACGAGACAGATACTGAGTAAAACCTCGGCTCGTCTCCGGTAAGTTAATATTTATTTCATTACTAACGAATGTGTCAGTGAGGAGTGGTGCGTATGATTTATCATCGCGGAATCGTAATGACACATTTAACTTGGTTTTTCGATTTCCAGAAATTTTCCCGCGACATCCAAAATCATCCGGCGGTGTTGGAAGGATGGCGGAGATTATTATCATTATCATTATTATTATTATTATTATTATCATTATTATTATTATTATTATATTGTATATATAGTTTACATATTTTTCATTATAATAAATAAGTACTTACATATCATTTTTTATGTTTGCGTCTCGTCATAATTATTTACCTTCTTTTAGTTCTATGATTTAGCCTGTAGAATTTTAATTTCATAGAGAAGATTGGTAAAATAGCGGCGTCATTTTTTACAATGTAGATCGGTATAGTGGACAGAAAATCAGATAATAACATATCAGCTCGGTAAGATCGGTAAGGTATCGGCATCACCCGAATGCGAATCGGTAGTGGGCAGAAAATCAGATAATAACATATCAGCTTGGTAAGATCGGTAAGGTATCAGCATCATCCGAATGCGGATCGGTAGTGGGCAGGAAATCTGATAATAACATATCAGCTCGGTAAGATAGGTAAGACATCAGCGCCATCCGAATGCAGTCCGGTAACGGCAGAAAATCAGATAACAGCGTCATCCGCATGCAGAAAATTCGGATGATCGCATATCAGCTAAGCGGCCGGTAAGATATCAGCGCCATCTAAACGCAGATCGGTAGTGGCAGGAGAGCAAAATCGAATGATAACATATTTACCGATAGATCGGTAGTGGCGCCATCACATGGTAAAAAATCGACAGATATCGGTAGTGGCGCCATCGCATCGCCAAAAATCGGCCGATAACATACCTGATCACAGATCGGCGGTGGCGTCATCCACACATTATCGGTAATCCAAGCTCAGCGAGCGGAAATCGGTACCGATGCAGACCCTAACTTATCAGCGCGGCCGGTATGTTACCTGCACGAATGGTAACCTGCCGTGGCGCCTCTAGTGGCGAAGCCGGGAGTGAGGTCCAGAACTCTCGTATTATATCTACTAGACTGGGCCACAAAAATTGACTATTTTTTTTTTTTAATGGTACCTCGAGAATATCATTCAGCATGACAAAAAAACAATTTCGTGAAAGTTTGAGCCCTTAATAATAATTTTAAGAGGTCTCTCATCGCTATTTTTGATTTTTAGTCATAATTTGATGTTTTACGTTAGAACTGTCAAGACATTGAAGTGAAAAAATTTATTTTCGCTTATTTCTATATAAAATCAAATTCCCTACAAAAAAAGGTCTGATTATAGATTTTCGTCAGACAAGCCGTTTCCGAGTAATTAAGCTTAATAAATTGATATGTTTTTTCGATTTGACGTTTTTAATTTGGAATTTTGTAACTAACGAATCAATGAATATCTAAAAAAGTTCACGACGGATTCTTAAAGGAAATTTAATGTTCTACAAAAAAGTTCTCTTAAGGGCGTTGACTAGGCCTCGCCGAGCGCGCGCTTATAGACTCTCAGGACGTTTCTTCTCATTACCTCATTTTTCTAGATAATGGAGCTTTTAATGAAGATTCTTATAGATGAAAGATGTATCTGGGTCACCTATTTGGCCGAATTCGCGATTTCACTTTCAGCTTTGCGAAAACAAATCTTGAAAATAGGCCATCTTTGCGATGAGTTACAACGAGAAGTGATTTTTTTTTAAATATTTGGCGAAAGACATTTCATAGCTATATCCTTTATCTTTGAATCAAGATCAAGATCTTTACAATCGGATCAATGGCTTAGGAAGAATCACGACCATCCTGAAGCATTGAACCGCCGATATTTGGCGGAAAAATCATGCGATTTCGGGCTCTGCCTCGTTGGGCGGTCGCGACACAAATAACAGGCGTTGTTAGGGATAAATACAAACCTCCCACTACTCTTCTCCTTTCGCGAATTAGAATCTCTTCACGCGCACGTGTGAGCTGTAGTTCTTCGATTTAATTCGTGTTTTTCAATTATAAAATTCGGGTTGTCTAGTGTAATATGGGTAAGATGAAAAAACGTCTCTCAGACTCGCTCGAATGTATTTTAAACCTAAACCAAATCTGTGGCTACTGAGGAGTAGGGAGCTCAGCGTTCTCATTCTCCTCACACCCCAGTGGCCGCTACGATGCTCTGTCATGGTTGTTCGTCTGCTGTCTCGCTCCTCGCAGTTTACGCGGGAAACGGAGCAGCCCGCATTTTTTACCTAGTCAACGCCCTTAACATTTTTGCCTAAATTCAATTCTTCAAAAGTTATTCTCAATTAAAATCGAAGAAGAAATTGAAATTTCAAGTTCATAACTTTTGAAGGATTGAATTTAGGAAAAAATGTTAAGAGATCTTTTTTGTAGAACATTATATTTGCTTTGAGAATCCGTCGTGATCTTTTATAGATATTCATTGATTCGTTAGTTACAAAATTCCAAATTAAGAAAGTCCAATCGAAAAAACATATAAATTTATTAAGCTTAAGGGAGCTTTGCGTGTGACAGCCCGAAAAATCGCTGTTTTTCGCGATTTTTTTTTTTAAAGAAAAAATAATCTAATCGGTCTGGTTTTTTTTTTGTATATTAATTGGGTATTGAAGAATACAAAACAATTTTTTAAAGATCGATTTATTTATTAATTAATATCTATAAAAATGATGAAACAATTGTTGCAGAAAATGCACTTGGATGTGGTGTCCACGTTGGGGGTCACAATTTTGATCTGAAACAAAAAACACAAAAAGATTATTGATCGGTATATAATTGGCTTTCGTGCTATGGAGGCTTTTTTTGACATCTTCCTATTTTTTTGTAAAAAAAATTGCCAAAAGAAAAATGCTAAAATCGATACTTTTTGTTCAAACCGGCGCCATTTTTGCAAAAAAAAAAAAAAAAGCCTCCATAGCACAAAAGCCAATTATATACCGATCAATAATCTTTTTGTGTTTTTGGTTTCAGATCAAAATTGTGACCCCCAACGTGGACACCACATCCAAGTGCATTTTCTGCAACAATTGTTTCATCATTTTTATAGATATTAATTAATAAATAAATCGATGTTTAAAAAATTGTTTTGTATTCTTCAATACCCAATTAATATACAAAAAAAAACCAGACCGATTAGATTATTTTTTCTTTAAAAAAAAAAAATCGCGAAAAACAGCGATTTTTCGGGCTGTCACACTGGAAATACCCAGCTCCCTTAATTACTCGGAAACGGCTTGTCTGACGAAAATCTATAATCAGACTTTTTTTTGTAGGGAATTTGATTTTATATAGAAATAAGCGAAAATAAATTTTTTCACTTCAATGTTTTGACAGTTCTAACGTAAAACATCAAATTATGAATAAAAATCAAAAATAGCGATGAAAGACCTCTTAAAATTAATATTAAGGGCTCAAACTTTCACGAAATTGTTTTTTTGTCATGCTGAATGATATTCTTGAGGTACCATTCAAAAAAAAAAATAGTAAATTTTTTTGGCCCAGTCTAATATCTACTCGCATCGAAGGGCATTAAGCAAGTTGGATCTATAACATCCCAAGAACGGGGCACATTAGTGACTATGTGTTCAGCTATCAATGCAATTGGAAATTCCATCCCGCCTTTTTTTGTGTTTCCTCGAGTGAATTTCCAACAACATTTTATAGAAGGTGGACCTCCTGGTTGCAGTGGTTCAGCAAATAAATCTGGCTGGATGCAAAAAGATGATTTTTTGCTATACATGAAACACTTTGTTAAACACGTGAAACCTACAGAAAGCAATAGAGTGCTCTTAGTTTTGGACAACCATAGTTCACATATTTCTCTTCGAGTTATTAATTATTACCGAGACAATTTTATTACACTGCTGTCATTTCCACCACACACATCGCACAAGCTTCAACCTCTTGACAGGAGTGTATTTGGTCCTTTCAAACATCGTTATAATGTCAAAGCAGACAATTGGTGTAAAAATCATCCTGTTCAACGAATGACAATTTATAATATTCCGGGTTTAGTGGCAAGAGCCTTACCACTCGCTGTAACGCCAGCAAATGTCAAAGCTGGTTTTGAATGTACAGGAATTTTCCCTTACAATCCGAATATATTTTCTGATGATGAATTTGCTCCAGCAATTGTTACAGACATGCCACAAAACTCCAGCTCCACAGAGTCACCACCTGATCAACCAGGAAATCTACAACTTTCAGCAACTGATCTAAAGAAATCAGATCAACCATCTCTTGACCTAGCCAGTCAACCAATAAAAGATCCACTTCTTCCACTTAATGAGTCTCCAGCTGTTAAGAAATGTAATGATAAGACACTCCGTACACAAGAACTGTTACGTCCATTACCTAAAGCAGTGTTACAAAGTTTTAATAAAAAGTCACGATCAAGAGGAAACACGGCCATCTACACTGATACACCTGAAATATTAGCTCTAGAAGAAGAGCAAGAGAAAAAAAAAAAACCATAGCGCTTAGACTTAGATGATACATCGAAGAAGATTAAACCTTCTAAAAAAAGCAATGCTACTAAGATAAAGAAGCGTAAAATCTCAAGTAATAATAAGGATTCTATGAAAGAAAAAGAAAATGACAAATTAAAGGTTTCAGAAACCGAAAATATTCCAAAAAGACGTAAATCGTCAAGAAAAAGTGCTAATTAATACTAAGAGAATTATTATTTATTTAATGTTATAGATATGTCGTGACGGGAGGAAATATTCAAAGAGACTTCGATCTATGACTGATCTGGTCGAGTCCTCTGCCATCAGAATCTTCATAAGATGTTATTCTTGCGGATCTTATGGTATTAAATGGAACGAGGTAAGGGAGCGAAGTGATATAGAATGGACCTCAAAGGATAACTGGTATTTGCGCTGACTTGATCTTAATGCGTTATCCCGAATTCTTGTCGACGACTCTGACTCTTCCTCTACCAAAATCTTCACAAGGATGAAGATGAAACCAAGCTCCTTGGAGAGACAGAGGATTGTGGAAGCAGTTCCGGAGTATTCCGATATATCGGTGAAGCAAAATAATTCGGGAAGATTTATACGACTCGACTCGTAGGAAAGACGTATAGTTCTGATAAATCGAAGTGAATTGACGTTGTTGTGGATTAAATTTATAAGCAGCGTTTTTCAGAAAATAACAATAACAAAGACACGTCCGATTGGTTCCAATGTTTATTAACGAGTGCCCAAACAAAAACATCTTTAAATAAATGCGTGAAGAAACAATCTGCTCCATTATATTAGGCGCATGCGTTACAAGGAAAATTATCAGTGCACATTCGTAGATCTTTAAACATAAATTCAATAACTACCCAACGGGTGTACAATATTTAATTGATATATTAACTAGAATATATTTAAGATGGCTCGAAGGACCTGTTCTTCTCAATGTTTCACGTGAATATAAAAAAAAAATGAGAATGATAAAATTATTTTGATAGTAAATTACATTTTCACTTCGCGTTACAATCGCGGCTGTGCTGTGTTACAATTGGAGGCCCGGATCGAATAACCCGCTTAGCGCTCGGCCGAGTCAAAAAGTGACGCCCTGGTGACCAAATTTTAAAAGTTGCGAAAATTAATTTTGAAAATTCCTATCACATAGAGGATCGATAAAGACAACTTTTTTGCATTGAAAGTTTATTTCAATAGTCAATAGTTTTCGAGAAAAAAGATGAAATTTGCAAAATCGTCAAACCGATTTGCACCACGTTTTTTAAACTTAACTCGCTATAACTTCGGCAAATATGAACGGATCTTTTTGATTTTTGGTATGCAGTCGTGGAATACGCTAGCGCTGCTGATAAGGTCATAAAAAGTTTTATATTAAATAGTTTTTATCCAATAAATCAAACAAAACCAGCGAGTGAGTTTTTATACGATTCCGTTTGTTCAAAGAGAAAAAGTGTGCTATGAAGTTGAAGTCTCGAAAAACTTTCAGCGAGGCGTTTGTTCGTTAACGTAACGGGAAGATTCTCAGAAATGTTCATATCATTCGGATGAGAAACTATGAAGATAGAGCGATTTTACAAAACTCGGGCGATGCATGCGATCCCAATCTTTATTATATCGCAATTATATCGCAAACAAACTGAATCGTACAAAAACTCACTCGCTGGTTTTGTTTGATTTATTGGATAAAAACTATTTAATATAAAACTTTTTATGACCTTATCAGCAGCGCTAGCGTATTCCACGACTGCATGCCAAAAATCAAAAAGATCCGTTCATATTTGCCGAAGTTATAGCGAATTAAGTTTAAAAAACGTGGTGCAAATCGGTTTGACGATTTTGCAAATTTCATCTTTTTTCTCGAAAACTATTGACTATTGAAATAAACTTTCAATGCAAAAAAGTTGTCTTTATCGATCCTCTACATGATAGGAATTTTCAAAATTCATTTCCGCAACTTTTAAAATTTGGTCACCAGGGCGTCACTTTTTGACTCGGCCGAGCGCTAAGCGGGTTATTCGATCCGGGCCTTCAATTGTAGCCCTCACGCGCCGCCATCTTGATCTCTGTCTTCAGATAAACAAATTCATTTTTGAATAAGTTAATATTTATTTTAGATTATTCAACTAAATTGCTATTATAAAGGACACTATAAAGTAACTTCCTGACAGTTTTGGTATTTGAAATTATAAAAAATAAAAAAGTTATAGTAGAAAGAAATTTTTTTGTTACAATTGCAGCACCTCTCCCCTACTTAACCTAGTCTAACTTGGGCTAACGTTGAGCACTGAGCTCCCCCCTAGCTATGCGTTTTTACTTCTAAGGGAATTTTGGGTTTGACTTTGCGGAATTGGAGCCGTTCTCCCTTTCTATTGCCGCAAGCAAAGCCGTTTAGTTGGCCCTAATTATGTGCTCCGGAATTCCCGCCGAACTGAGGTTCTGTAGCGCCTGTTTGGTTAGGGCTTTAACGGCTTCAATAGCTGTGTTGTAGAGAGTAGACCGTTGTTTAAGGAATGAGAATAGGGTTCTTAACCAGAGGTGACACACAAAGGATAATCACTCTTGGTTGCACTGATAGATATGAATCGTTTCGAACGTTTATTCAAAAGAATACAGAAAAGTAGAGTGGATTGATTGTTTGAGTACCTGCTCCCGTTCAGACCTTGAGCTCTTCGGACAGGGGTCCGTCGTAGGCTAGGATTCCGCTCAAGTCTGTCTGTCGAGCCAAGCTCGCCCTAATTTATTAGTTTCCTCTTGCTGATTCGACTATTGCTGCAATATTGCCTGCATCGCGGCTTGGCGCATACCAGGTCACTTGCCCAATGCGTGCAAGCTAGCTTATTGCGCCATATTGAGCAATGCCGAATTCCAGCTTATAACAGCTGTTTCGGACGCCCCACTCGAATCTCCCCTATTCTGAGGCGATGTATACCCCCCACGTTATCGTCTTCGCTCATCTACGACCTGCCTACTACCGAAGACGATGCTCTAGGGCTATCCTTGTCGAACAATTGAGCGGATGTGTCATGCAGGGCCCCTCGTCTTGGGCTTGGACAGCGCTTTCTGGTGCGCGTAGATCTTCTGTCTGCTCTCTCAAGTTGAGACCGTTGTCAGGTGGGTCCTTTGCGATGCTCTCAGTTTCCGCTTCTAGTCCCACTTCCTCCGGATTGGCAGTGTCCTGTTCTCCTGGGGATAACGCGTAGGGATTGACCGCCTCGTATTCCGTTTGACCTTCGGTTGAGTCCTCAGAAAGCGAGAGCATCAGCAGCTTAAATGAATGGCTCTTTTCCGCCTCGAATGTTTCTCTGAACTTCTTTTTGACGTATAGCTCCGCCTGAAAGTTATTGGAACCCAATTTTGCTTTTGCTTCGTTTACCTCCCTATGGAATAGGTGAAATATGCACTCTGCGTGCGTTGCAGGGTGAGGTCCCATGCAGTTAGCACACCTGACTCTATTGAAGCATTCTCCTTCATGGGATTCTCCGCATAGGTTGCAACGTTGTTGGAAGTTGCACGCATAGCCGATGTGACCGAAGCGCTGGCACTTGAAACACCTTCTGGTGGGTTGAACAAAATTCGACACCCTGTAGTCCAGGTCTAACAATTCAATGAAGCTCGGGAGGTTCTTTCTGCAGAATATTTTGATATCTTTGGAGTCTTCCCATTGGATCTCTTTTTCCGAGTTATTTCTTTCGATCCTTTGCTTACATCTTTCGATCTTTTGGATCTTTGCCCTTGACCATTCGTCTAATCCTTCAATTACCTCTTCTATGGATAGCTGTAGGGGGACGTCTCGGATGATCCCTGCCAAGTAGACGGCCTGGTCCGGGATAACGGGAATCCAGTTAGGGTTTATGGCCTTGGCCACCTGGGTGACAAACTCGTTTGCCTCAGCCCCTGAATTAAAAAGGATGGTGACTTTGTCTATGCCGCCTCTGACAATCTTTTTGCGCCAACGTTGTTCTCTCTCATCGCCGGGTGGTAGTTTCCAATGAATTTTTCCCTTCTGTCATCGTACAGGTGAACCATATATGGGTCCCTATCATTTTGGGCATACCTATTGTCCCTCCAGACTGCTCTTACCCACTCTGGCCGGATGCAGGAATCTGTGGGGTCTAGTTGACCATCTGGGTTGTTTTTATCTGTTTGCATCCTCTTTACCGGTTGGCAGAACCTCTCGGAGCCTCCTGGGCCTGAGTTGGTACTATTGTTTCCCGGCTTATCCCTTTTTGGCATCCTTCCTTACCTGCCTGGTCTCTTATCCACCTATTTTGATATCTCCTTCCTCTCTTGGCCGCCTGTGTTTAGACGGAGTATTGTACTCGACCTGTCTGATGTTTACATCTCTTTGTCTGATGTTTACATCTCTCTTATGCTAGTGGGGTCTTGGTTACTGGGCGTCCTGTCGCCTATATGACCTTTGGTGTGTCCGGTTGTTCCTACTCTATTGTCTTCATATCTTTAATTAGGTCGAAGAAGAATATTCGGGCTATCGCCTTTGAATTCATTGGCTAGATGCTTAAACCTACTCTAATATCATCAAGAATAATTCGGCGGAAGCAGTATACTCGACCTCTCACCTATGCATACTTAGGCATGTGAACTTATACCTATTCTGCTATCTACAAAAATTATTTCGATAGTAGGGGTGACCTCTACCTACCGCCTTTGAACTCGTTGGCATGCGACCTTAACCCTATCCTATTATCTACGGCAACTATTTAGAAAGCAAACGTTTATACGGCCTTTCGCCTATGTGAACTACGGCATGCAAACTTAAGCCTGCTCTATTATCTACAGAACGATTGTTAGTAGCTTTCTTTGTTTCGTGGGAGCCTGGGTGCCAGGCTGACCTAGCGCTAATGCAGCTCCTGTCAAGCGGACTATAGCCTACTCTTTGTCCTGAGGAACTTGCTTAGGCTGAATGGGAGGCTATCTCACCTGAGAAGGTGTAATGTATGCACTAGTTCTTTATAGGTGGCGCTTTTATCCCTAGTTTTAAATATGTAACTAGACTGAGCGTCACTACGCTTTCTAGAGATATCAAGATGGCGTACAGGACGCCTCCACGCTTAGCCGTTGTCAAAACTTATACTGTGTTAATAAGCAATATCAATAAACTATTATTATCTTAATGGTGTACAATCATTGCCGGAAACACAACAGAAGGAAAAGTATAAGCAGGGAATTCGCAGTTTTTACAGACCCGACTGGGTTCTGGGAAGGAATGCGTAAAATGAAGAGAAAGCAAGGAGTAGCTAGATACGGCTTAGATGGGCTGGTTCAAGTACTTGGATGGCCTTCCTAGACCTGGGCCGTCTCCTGGACCGTGGCTCGTTTACTGGTACTGGACCCTTCCTCCTCTCGGATTTCTTCTTTCGAAAGGACCCTTGCTCTTGCCGCCTGCACTTTGCTTCCGCACTCCTCTGGGCTCATCCCTGACTCTTTCCACCGTTTAACTACACTTTTAATTACTCTTTGTTTTCGCTCCCTAACCTCACTGACAAGGATTCGGGGAGCCCGCAACTGTACAACCACACCGTTCAACGTCTCCCAACCGAATCTCCATATAAAAATTTCTGTTAAAAGCGATGTAACTTGGGTCGTTGACTTAATATTCTAAAGACAGTTCACCCTGGGTTAATTTGTGAGCCGACCAAGTGGGCTTGAAGTGGGCACGATGTAAGAAGAATAGGTGGGTCGACGGCCGTATTTTCCCATATAACGCGCTCTGATTTTTAGGTGTTATTTCCCAAGTATTCCGCCAGGGTTCGCCTCGACATAGATACCCGAAAAGCGGCAACTTCAAATTCCTATTTTCACGTGCTTTTATCATTACACGCTAATATTCACGCCTACTGCAGATATTAGGTAATCAGTGAACGAATACGTACGGTCATATACAAATGTAAATAAAGTACCTGTAACAATACCATCTATACCTATAAACTGTGACGTTGCATTTTGCAACTGTCACAGTTAACACCCTGAACGACGAAAGACGTGAGGACGGACAGCTCCAGGAAGTATGCCAAAACCAGGTCGTAATTTATTTAATTATCTTTAGCTCTTTCTGATTATTGTTTCTTCTATTTCTTCAGTATATTTTCTAATTCTTCGGAATTTTTGCTATTATTAATATCATTTTTCCCGTATCGCTTCTCATTCGTGTGAATATTTTATGTAAAACTACGGAACTCGGAAGGGCTACGCCAGGACGTCGAGGGATCGCCATCGACGTCACCACGAGGTCCTTCCCGAGTACAGAGTACAGTCCCGTCAAAGCTCTTGGCTGTGGATGCCGCCGGAGCGGTCGAATAAGGATGGCTTCAGGAGTCATTCCTCCCACTCCCGTCGACTATCCAACCTGGTGTTGGACCACTTCCCGTCGACTACTTCCGGACGTCTAGGAGTCGAACTGGACCACGACACCGACTTTCTCGTCATCGTCCCGCTACCGTGAGCTGCAACCGTGTGATGCAGGTCTGATGATAAACCTTCCACACCGCACATGGGGGATTCTGGATGCAGATCCGGGTTTACGGGCATCAGAACTCCCGCCAGATCCTCTGATTGGTCCGTTTTTCCCGTTAAAACGCAATCAGGGTGCACTTCGTACCCACGATGCCTACGAGGAGTCCCGAGACGAGCGCCAGAGCCGGCAGGAAGACGATGTATCGTACGAGTCCCGTAGAACGGCGTTTGAAAATCCCGCTGTGACGTCAGAATGAGTAACAGCCTGGACAAATGTCCAATTCCATGGCGGACTGAACAACTTGTCCAAAATCTCATTTCGAGCGTCGCGGAACAACTCGAAAATTATCGAGTTCGTGCTGACCAAATTCGCAACACCGACGAACTTCGCAGCTAGGGAATCCCGCATCTATAAAACGCACGACGACACAGGACTCGTCCTACTTCTTCGCTGTTCGTCCTCACGTCAAGTCTAGTCAACCGATCATCAGTCCCGAGTTCCCGAGTTACCGTTGCTATTCTTCTTTCTATTGTATTTCGAGTCATTTCGTTATTTAGAGTCAGTTATATCGTTTATTCTTTGTTATATCGTTCTGCGAACGAGAGTTTCATCAGTAAGGTGAGACCTCTTTTTTTGTAACCACGAGGTAACTCCCGAATCCCGTTTAGTTATAGTTTATTATATTATTGTGTGGCGCAGGCCATGAGTCTATGGCACGTTTAGTCTTTTGACTACGTCCCGGTCATTTTTATGGTATTTAGTCTGTTTGAAAACGGATTTCACGAGTTACCCGTGTGAGTGATTATTTGTGGGTTCTTCCTTTAGTTCCGTGCTTTGGCATGTGGTAGATTTTTCTTCTAGTATCGTCCAGATTTTCTATTCTATTTTCTTATTCTATTTTCCTATTCTGTTAAATCTGCAAAGATAGTAAACGACCTGTAAGTGGCATACTCTTGAGCATAGCGAGCGTAGAAGTCAGCATTTGTTAGATTTGTTATTTATTTTATAAGTTTCTTAATGTTGAGAATTTTGCTTATTTGAGTAATTGGCTTATATTGTGTATTTTGCTTATTCTGCTTAATCGCATGTATTTTGCCGTATTTTTCTCTGATATATTACTGAGCATACTTGTTGTGAATCTTATAGTATTTTCTTATAACGGCAAAAACATTGTAAATGTAAAAAATTACAGCCGAGTTCCAAAATGGTTTCCCCAGCCAAAAACTCGAGAACATCCGTACTCTTTTTCAGCGTCAGATTACAAACATCATTTCGTTACCAAAATAGTACAAAATAATACGTGAAATCAGGCATCGAAGCCGAGCGTTCCCTTTGTTAATTTTCAGCCTCCAAATTATGTTCTTCAAATGCTAATCAATGGAAATGAATGGAAAACCAATAGAATCATTGATAAAACCTGTGATAAAACAGCATATTGGCGACGGAAAATATTGCTGAAGGAAGTTAGCTCGTATGATGATACGAACTCGGCGGGCATAGATTGTTCTGAAAATTATCAATTGGACTCTTTTTTTATTTCTTCCAGTCAATGGGTAACGATCACACCCACAAAATTGTCGGGAGCATGATCAAATACTGTTAGGATATTTTTGGCATTGATAATATATTTATTATTGTAGACTGAAACGGCGATATAATAGTGGTTTATATGGCAATGGCGCAGAAAGACCTCATCTTCGAATCGTGTGACACTTTCACACTCCTCATAAAGTCCTTTTCAGTGCCCGTGCCCTACACACTATCCTTTTTTTCTTCAAATTTTCAAAATCAGAAAACATTTTCCACGTACTAGTGCTTCGTGGTTTTCGCAAGAGGTTGTGTTGAAACAAATGAATGAAAGGAATGAGTAATCCGTTGAAAATTGAAGTTAAAAAAATACCTATAGTATGTTCATAACAAGAACTAATGGTCCAGGCACGGTGATCTCAGTAATTTAAATTCGAATGCAAGTTTTGAAGAAGAGTTCAATTTCATTCTGCATCTATCGTTCACCGACTTTCGACTAAAGTTATAACGCCATGCTACAAACATGTCACATCCATAAAACGATACATACTTATACTGGACGTACCCATTATCGGTACACTTCGGTGATGCTCTTGCGACGTCTCTCTTTCTATTCGACTTACAGTATAGGTACACATATCCTGCATTGAAAGACGCACTAATTGCTGATCTTACCTCACACTTCAGCAATTGATAATTTTCAGAACAATCTATGCCCGCCGAGTTCGTATCATCATACGAGCTAACTTCCTTCAGCAATATTTTCCGTCGCCAATATGCTGTTTTATCACAGGTTTTATCAATGATTCTATTGGTTTTCCATTAATTTCCATTGATTAGCATTTGAAGAACATAATTTGAAGTCTGAAAATTAACAAAGGGAACGCTCGGCTTCGATGCCTGATTTTACGTATTATTTTGTACTATTTTTGTAACGAAATGATGTTCGTAATCTGACGCTGAAAAAGAGTATGGATGTTCTCGAGTTTTTGGCTGGGGAAACCATTTTGGAACTCGGCTGTAATTTTTTACATTTACAATGTTTTTGCCGTTATTTCATTACTTTTTGTAGGTGCAAACGGGTCAGCGCTAAGCTGACTTTAATGTATTCTACATATTACACATATATAAAGATCAACTTCCGATCATTCGTGATGGAATGCATGTGCTACAATGAACAAGTGTATTTTGGAACTTGCGCAAAAGATACGAGCTATTTTATTCGGCCAAGAAATTTCATCTTGAGAATTATACAATAGCTTGTTCCGATCATAGTTTATGCTTCCCATGATCCCATTTTATTTAGACAAAGCAACAAAGAAACAGACCATCATGAGATTCTATAATATTTTTCAAGTTGATCTAAAAAAATATCTACATTAGACTGTGTCAGAAAAAAAATTCTATAATTTTTTTGGAATAAATGTATCTCAAAAGTTTCTTTGTCACGGAAAAAAAAATTCCCTCGAAATTTCAGCTCGATATCTCGAAAATTCAGTTGGCGCACGGAGGGGTCCCCTTTCCCATTTAAAACGTACATGTAAAAATTTGTGTTTCTTATTTCTAAAATAAATGGGTGTAAAATTTTTTTCCTGATTTTCGTTTCCATAATCTTGTAGCAAATTTATTTCTCTACAAAATTGGTTCTTCAATTATATAAAAAAAAAAAAAAATTTCACGATAATTTTATCATATAAAATTATATCAAATTATACGTAATTATATATGATTATATAGAAAAAAATTTGCCGGATAAATGTTATTATATCTCAGAAACTACGCAGCAGATTTTGTCGGAATTTCACGAACAAGATCAAGTGGGCAGAGTCTTACGCCCCTATCAATTTCATAAAAAAACTACGGAGCGGTGGACGTAGACACCGGAAACTACGGAGCGAAGGACCTGGATACCGAAAACTACGGAGCGAAGGACCTGGATACCGAAAACTACGGAGCGAAGGACCTGGATACCGAAAACTACGGAGCGAAGGACATGGATACCGAAAACTACGGAGCGAAGGACCTGGATACCGAAAACTACGGAGCGAAGGACCTGGACACCGACAACTACGGAGCGAAGGACCTGGATACCGAAAACTACGAAGCGAAGGACCTGGATACCGAAAACTACGGAGCGAAGGACCTGGATACCGAAAACTACGGAGCGAAGGACCTGGATACCGAAAACTACGAAGCGAAGGACCTGGATACCGAAAACTACGGAGCGAAGGACCTGGATACCGAAAACTACGGAGCGAAGGACCTGGATACCGAAAACTACGGAGCGAAGGACCTGGACACCGAAAACTGCGGAGCGAAGGACCTGGATACCGAAAACTACGGAGCGAAGGACCTGGATACCGAAAACTGCGGTGCGGACACATTACTGAGTACACATTTTTTTGGGGAGCACGAGTAGACGTGACGCATCAATAATAATGACAATAATAATAATAATGATAAATGAAATATGATTATAAATAATACTTGTCACGCAGTTTTCTATTAGGAAGAGGAAAACCTTTGACTCCGTCACAATTCGGCGCTTCCCGTGTTAATTAACTGAAACTTACCGAATGTTGGGCGCCAGACGCTTGCGCGTCGTTTCCTTACTAAATTTTTACCATATGATACGATACGATACGATAACTAAAACATACGAGATGCGACGAGCGACAACTCAACTAACTCAGTTTTCCAAAGCCTTAGATAGAGGGGCAGGGTACACCATTTACATAAAACAATATTCGATATTTTACTTGAGATCACATCAATCAGATTTATTTCCTTTTCGAAATCGGACAGGTTCGATAGAATCGATAACAGAATCGGTATTAGCTTCGTTTATTACGGTAGTCGATCTAAATAACGGGACAGAATTTAATTCTTTTACGATATTAGTGAGAGGCGTGTGTCAGAGACGATTCGATATAAAACAATTTGACTAGACTCCAGACTTGGTATCACAGAGTGATACTTCGTACCCAAATGCAAATTTAATTTATCATAACGCAGCCAGACACTATTATACGACTTTTAGCCGAGATCAGATGACGATACTCAATAATGAAACGATACAGGTTCCCTAATTATTAATTAGTGGCACGCTGAGCCTTACAATAAGCGATATCCTGAGGTTTATTAAAAGATAGGGTCATTCAAAATACGCAAATTACTCAGGTCAACGATAACAGATTATTTCAGGAACGATAGAAAGATAATAAACCAGATTCTACAATATCTTAACGAAAGTTTCGATACTAGATTTTACATAGCCAAATTTACTCAAGCGATAATAGAAAAGAGATAATTACTAAATTATAACAAACGATAATAAAACTAAACTATAACAAAGTTTCTGTAACGCGAGGCCTTAGCCCTCGCGGCTAACTTCGCTCAGGGTACTCCAGGAAAGGTATTTTATACTAATTTCATGCACAAGCAATATTAACAATACTAGAAATGCTGAATTTACAAAGCCATACGATAGGTAATAGCCAAAAAGCAATATAAGATCTACGTAATTCAGTCAGACTCGAGGTTGTTCGATAAATTAACCATAGACGAGCTTCTTAGCTCAAAAACCAAACGATAAACAGACTTTTATACGAACTACCTCGTATCTTCACAAAAAGAATCAAGACCTTACCTTAATCGACTTCAAGATTGCACAATCACTATTTAAACAATACTCGATAACGATATTAGGTTCGATATGCGATACTCGATGTACTTGCAGACAGCGTAGCGTAGACTGGAGCGAAGAATAGGCTGAGTGACCAGTGTGTCTTCCTTATATAGCCTTTATTTCTACGCATCGGATCATCCCTCTAGTAAATAGGTCACGTGACGTGTCAGTGACTTTTAATTGGCTCTCGGTACTTCTCGGTAGTTTCGACGGTTGTCAGGTGTTCAGACGTATTCCGGGAGAATCACACCTACCCCTCCGTTGCTGTAGACCACTCCTATTCCCGCCTTCCGTTAGAACTCCCTGGTGCTGGATCTACCGGAAATCTCGCTCACCAGAGCTATTCGATAAATTCCGATAGGGCCTTACAGGATTCGTCAATCCCTACGGAATGGGTAATAACCTCGCGCTGGATCACTAGGATCTCGCCTACGATAAAGTCCCTCAGGTCGGAACGCTGATCCGGGGGTTTTCTCAACCAACCACGGCCGCGGTAACAGTTTCGGAGATAGTGCAGATGATCGGTGTACCTGTTGTCGACAGTTCTTTGGGTAGGAGGCTGTGAATATGCTCTCGCATGACCTTGTACGCCACCCTCAGACTGGCAGGTGATGTAGACCGTAGCTTCGCCGGATGACGGGAGGATTTTTGCCGTGCTTCTCGCACATCCCTGTACGCCGTCAGTCCGTTACGTTTGGAGCAGTGCGTTTTCCGGCTCTAGTGGAGGCGCTGGCCTTGCCGCTTTCTTGGCGAATCTAAGACTTGCACGCCGATAGGGCCGTCTGCGACGATACGAGAGGTTCTTCAGGCTGCATTTGCTGTACTTTCCATCGGTAGTTCCCACGTCGGTAGAGACCTCGTGGTGCATCGTGATCGAGATTCATAGATTTTACAAAAATAAAAAGTGCATTAGTTAAAGCTAACCATTTTCCCTAAATTTTCCTTTTCCTGGAGTCCCTGTCCACGCTACGCTGTGCTTTTTCGAGTTTTTCCCCTTGTAACTGGGATTTATCAAAATACCACGTTACATACTATAATAATATAATAATATTATATTATAATCATACTGGCACGCTGGCCTATAGGTACTTGGCCGCGATTTGCTGCTGCGCATGCGCATTTTGTAAAATAGTTAATATTATTAATAACTCAGTTATGCGTGGTCAATTATTGCTCAAAAACAATAGGGGGCGAGATTTCGGTGACGAGAACACTCCTTCCAAATGGCAAGTTCATAAGCGCAACGGTTCGACAGATATCGTGGTCCCAAGAAGAACGGTCTGCAACGAAGAAGGAGAAGAAGGAGAAGATTGTGTTTTTCGATCAACTTCGACGGTCAATATCTCAGGAACCACGCGGTAGATTTTGTCGAAATTTCCCGAGCAAGGTCAAATGGGGAGGGCCTTACGCCCATATAAATTTTATTAGGAAATAATCAGCGATTCAAAAGATATGACAGATTTTTTACAAGAACAAGAGCTGGCTCGGGTAAATGTTTCGTGGCTGGCGCGCCGAGTTTGGTTTGGGAACTCGGCGATTCGCTGCCGCAAATCTTGATTATATTTTCTGCTTTTCGATTGTATAGATTCCCGATAAATCTGAGACTGTTAAATTAATTTGTGAGCTTTATAATAGTGTTAACAACAGTTAGACGCACTTTCTACCTAACCATAAAAACTAAGCTATGGTAAAGCAGATCAAATGTAACTAGACCTGCCTTACCACCTATGTTTGTCTACCTAAAAGTAGTACACGACAATGCCGTCACAGTGATGACTGCGCACGCGTCAACATGTCAGCCAGTCTGAACAAAACCCCTGTAGCGCACAGACGCGCCGTAAACTTAAACCATAAATACTTACCTTTTTCACTACAAAACTAAACCCAGTTTATTTTCTCTCTATTGCTACCCCACTGTCGCAACAGGTTATGGGCCCAGTTACCCAAGCGAAGTAGCAAAAGTGAGAGAATATCGGATCTACAAAAGCGGCAAGACACGCGGTCGTCTTAACGCCATTTTTGTACGCGCAACGAGCACACGTGTTGCCAAAACGAATCCGAGATGGCTGAGGAGATCTCAACACGAAACGTAGTGAAATTCAACGGAAGTAATTTCCAAGGGTGGAAGTTTCAAGTGAAATCGTTATTTATCGCGTTCGGACTCAAAGATATGGTCGACGGAACAAGGGCCATGCCGGCTAACACAGAATCCGCCGAGGCGAAAACGCGGATCAGGGACAACGCGAGGGCGATGTTTCTAATTTCGTCATCGATCGAGAATACACAGCTAGAAGCACTAATTATCTGCACATTCGCGAAGGAGATGTGGGATAAGCTGTGTAGAATTCATGAACAGAAGTCTGCGTCCAACAAACTAATGCTCACGCAGAAGTTTCATGAATATCGAATGTCGCCGGGGGATACAGTAGTGCAGCATATTTCCAAAGTACAAAATATGGCGGCGCAACTACTGGATGTCGGTGAAACCGTCACCGATGTGACGATAATGGCTAAAATCCTGGCCAGTCTATCCAACAAGTACAGC
The DNA here is from genome assembly GCA_944452935.1 of Rhogogaster chlorosoma. Classification (NCBI taxonomy): domain Eukaryota; kingdom Metazoa; phylum Arthropoda; class Insecta; order Hymenoptera; family Tenthredinidae; genus Rhogogaster; species Rhogogaster chlorosoma. Next base: position 18,537,210 of record OX101797.1, on the reverse strand, counting down.
ACGTTGATCCAGGGCGTCAGTCAGTAGAACACCTACAGGAGAGACTCATGAGAGAAGAAGCTCGACTCAACGCGGATAGTGCTAGTGAAAGTGCTCTAGCTGCGTTTAAAAACCGCGACGGCAAAAAAGGCGGTAATTCGAGTGGCAAAAAGAACAAAAAGTCAAAAGACGGGGTAGAGTGCTATAAGTGTAAAGAAAAAGGACACTACGCGCGCGAGTGCAAAAATAAGGGTCATGACGACGACGAGAAGAAAAAATCTAGTGCGCGCGCCTCAGGGAACTTTGTTTTTGTTGAACTTCTAGGTATTAAGTAAGCATTGACACCAATATTTTATATATATATATCACTTTAGTTTATTTTAATGGTACAAGATCAACATCATTCGCAAGGTACTAATCGAACCGTTGCTATGCCAGTATCCTAATACACGCCCCCCCCACTCTTATGCTGCCCGGGATATATAGGAAGGAAGAAGTGGGGACATATGTATACTGTGACTACAATACAGGTGTATTATCCTAACACGCCTCCTTACATTTGTATTGTACTCACTCTATTCTTTATTTTTTTTTTTGTTTTCATTATTTAACATTCATCAATTTTCTGAATTTCTCAAACTTTTCTCTACACAGAGCTTTTGTCAGAATATCCGCCACATTATCTTCGGAATTTACTTTAATTATGTTAATCATTCTCTCCCTCACACATTCATGAACAAAATGATATTGTATCTCAATGTGCTTTGAGTTTTTGGTATAGTTACCAAATTTAGCAATGTTAATTACGCCCGAGTTATCTTCGTAGATTTCTATCGGTTTAGTAACTCTCAACTTGAATGTTTTCATCAGTTCAGTCATGAATTTCAACTCGCTCACCGCTTTCGATAACGCTACATATTCGGCATACGTCGACGCTTTGGTAACACATTTTTGTTTTTTCGACTTCCAGAAAATCACATTACCATACAACCTGACTATATACCCAGTCGTAGATTTTCTATCTGTACTGTCTCCCGCCCAATCGGCGTCTACGTAACAATCCATAATTTCACTACTTCCGTTTTTCTCATAACACAGTTTTAAGTCTTTTGTTAAATACAAATATTTCAAGATACGCAAGGCATAACAAAAATGTGTCTTATTGTAGCAATTTTGGAAGCGGCTCAAGTAATTAACGCTGTAGCTTACATCTGGTCGAGTGTTGGAGCTTATGTACAGGGTGTATAAAAAAGTTTGGTCACCGCTTCACCAGGTGATTCTCCAGCTCGAGATCGGTGAAGATCTTGAAAAACATGTAGCCGCAAAACTGACCTTGACCTTTTATTGAAGGTCAATTTTTTTTATCGTTTCAAAAAATCCTACTCTCCGAGGTGAACAAAAGTCTCTGAGGAACCATGGGTCGCAACCGAATCCTTTTTATCGAAAAGGGCAACTGAACCTCAGAATAAACCTTTAAAATATTGAGCGAGTCTAATAAAATATTATTCGTATTAGACAGACTAACGAAAAGTGACAGATTGTTTCTACATTTCTTTCATCGCTTTATGGTAATCTGAAGGCGCTTATGAAGCATGGGCTATCATATGCTAGGGTGCTCAGGACTCAACATTGCATGTGAGAGAGATAACATGTGATTCGCGCCCGGGTAATAGCAATGAGAACTAAGAGAATATAAGTATGATTCAAGTAACTCATGCTGCTACCAACCGCGGTCGGCTTGGTAGAGTGTGTCAATCCATGATATTCAACTCGTTCTTTTCCGGCAAGCTTGTCGCATAGAACCAACGTTTTCTGGGGGAGTCTCGTGATGTTATAGGAATTTTACACGAACCAAATAAGAAATCAAGTGTTTCTGAGACTAGGTGCGTCATCTCGGAAGTGAAAAGTGCATGCGACAGTTTCTGATGGTCTGAAAGTGAAATTTTATTTATTTCCGCTGAATCCGACCGCAAAATCGAGTTTAGACTCGCTCAATATTTTAAAGGTTTATTCTGAGGTTCAGATGCCCTTTTCGATAAAAAGGATTCGGTTGCGACCCATGGTTCCTCAGAGACTTTTGTTCACCTCGGAGAGTAGGATTTTTTGAAACGATAAAAAAAATTGACCTTCAATAAAAGGTCAAGGTCAGTTTTGCGGCTACATGTTTTTCAAGATCTTCACCGATCTCGAGCTGGAGAATCACCTGGTGAAGCGGTGACCAAACTTTTTATACACCCTGTACGTATCTGGCAACGTATTTAATATAGATCCTAACTTTTCTCTTTCTGTTATTTGCGCGCCCGCACTTTTCAGTTCATTTATTGCCTTTTCAAAATCACTCATGAACGACGCTGCATCGCTATACTCCTCTAGTTTCATTTTTTCTACTTTATTCCTACATACAATTTGCAGTGCCGTTGACTTCTTCAAATATCTACTATCAAACTCCTGTATTATGCCGTAAGCCGTTGTTTTGCCTGTAATAAACTCCATCTGCTTATTCGTAATTGCGCTGTATATGTAGTTTATAGCGAGAACGTCCTTTTCGTCCCAATTTGTTTCCGTTTCTGCTGCGGCTTTTGCTCTTGTGATTACGATGTCGCATTTTTTCAATTTCAAATACATGGTGATGCGTTTCTTCCACATGCTGTAGTCCTGTCCATCGAACACAGGGATCTTAATCTCGTTCTTCTCCATCGCGTTATTTTCAATGTTCACAGTGGGATTTATAGCTTTTCCTCTTTTTATATCGTCTTTCGTTTCCACTCTCACCTTTTCTTCCCTCTTACTCATTTATGTTTATACTTATTATTATTTTTGAGCTTGCCTTCGTACTCAAAAATTAACGAAGACACTTGTACCGTCTACCGCGTGTTCGGATATCCTCACCTTTTTGCACTCGCTTAAATCCAGTTGCATCACTGGTCTTTAGCCTTTATCGTAACCACGCTCTGCTACCATGTTGAACTTCTAGGTATTAAGTAAGCATTGACACCAATATTTTATATATATATATTGTAACATTGCATGTTGCAAGGCGCTCCTCACCCCTTGACACGACCCTAGTTAAGACGGGGGTGAAGCATGAATGTGAATCGAGCGAATGTTTAGGATGGCCCCGAGGCCTTGATTGACTCCGAGAGACGACCGTGACCGACTTAAAATTATGAGATAGATTATTTATTCTTTTGTTTTTCTTTTCAAACTTTTCTCTAACATGTGGACGACGAGGCCAAGTTTTGGGTCTAAGCTACGACAACCAAACGCCACGATGTACGCCTACGAGGGGAAAACACTGAGGGTGTTAACTTTTGATGGACGCCACCAAAGCTCGTGAGGCTAGTCCTAGCCAGACTGCCTCCCAGGTCAACCGAGGATACGGGGGAGTGTCGAGGACACTCTGCACCGAGGGACGAAGGTGGTGGAGGAGATTCCCGCCACCGCCAAGAACCTGCAACCCGTATTCCTCTGGACGAAGGAGCTAGAACACCGTGGCGAAATTCAAAAGGATTCGCGCCGAGGAGCGTAGCGCCATCCGTGTGACGTCAGCCGCACGGTCGATTAGAAAATCGATATTCGAGGGCCTAGCGACACCCCTGCGTATCGGCGACATGCCGTCTAAGATGACTCTGCGTTAGACTAGCGTGCGTAGCACTTGTGTGCCTCTTGTCTGCGTTAAGTCTCTGTTTTTGCGTTCTGTGGCGTTGAGCCGATTAGTTGAGATCTTGCTTGCCTTCGAGGCCGTTTTCTGTTGAGTAATTTTGTGATTGAGTATTGTGCGAGTGCATCTATCCCCGAGGGACTGCGACCTTAGATCCTCGATGGATTTGGAAAGGGAGAAGATCCTTTTCTTGAGGTGGCTGGAAGGCGGTAAGCGTTAGCCATTCTGACCTATAGAAATTTGAATCTGGCAACGGCCTTCTGCCGCCTTGCTTTGTGAAGCCACGAGGCTATTTAGCGTAATTTGAGATCAAATTAAACCGATTTCTGACTGGTAGGCCGTCACCAGTGTCCACATGCTTTAGAGAATCATATTTTGAGTTAATTTATTGAGGATTTTTGGGGAGATATTGACTTGTATTGAGTTGTATGGAGAATATTCGGTTCGCACACGAGTGCGACGGAGATAGTCGGTCACTGTCGCTCTCTCTCCCTCCTGTGGGAAGAGCCTTGTTGTCGAGACCTTGAGAAGAACAGGTCCTTCGAGCCACCTTAAATATATTCTAGATAATATATCAATTAAGTATTGTACACCCGTTGTGTTAGTTGTTGGATTTATGTTTAAAGATCATCGCATGTGCACTGATAATTTCCTTGTAACGCATGCGCCTAATATAATGGAGCAGATTGTTTCTTCACGCATTTATTTAAAGATGTTTTTGTTTGGTCACTCGTAATAAACCTTGGAACCAATCGGACGTGTCTTTGTCTTTGTTATTTTCTGAAAACGCTACTTATAAATTTAATCCTCAACAACGTCAATTCACTTCGATTTATCAGAACTATACGTCTTTCCTACGAGTCGAGTCGTATAAACCTTCCCGAATTATTTCTCTTCACCGATATATCGGAATACTCCAGAACTGCTTCCACAATCCTCTGTCTCTCCAAGGAGCTTGGTTCCGTCTTCATCCTTGCGAAGATTTTGGTAGAGGAAGAGTCAGAGTCGTCGAGAAGAATTCGGGATAACGCATTAAGATCAAGTCAGCGCAACACCAATTATCCTTTGAGGTCCATTCTACATCACTTCGCTTCTTTCCCTCGTTCCATGTAATACCATAAGACCCACAAGAATATTATCTTATGAAGATTCTGATGGCAAGAGGACTCGACCAGGTCAGTCATAGACCGAAGTCACCTTGAATATTTCCTCCCGTCACAGATTTTTGGCGACCGTGACAGGACGAGGGTATTGCTTGAGTAATGTACAACTGTGATTAAAATTTCCTCTATGACCTAAGAAAATTCATCGGAAAGTTGAATAAATTGCATCATCGCCATTTTGGAAGTCAAACATCAAAATCGACAGCCATATTGGATACTATAAAGGTATCGAGAAGAAGACTTGTTGAAACAATCGACAAGCGAGAATCCAAGACAACCCCCAATTCTTTTTGAAAAAAAAGAATTCTACTTCAATCAATCGTCTTGGAGGGCTGTGATATTCAGCACCTACTCATCTTTAATTTCGGAGTGTCAAGCTGCTTCCTCTTGAACTTCACGTCTCCAGGAAGTTCTTTTCCTACTATTTCTACGAGGTCCTCATCTTCAATCTACAAGACCTTCACTCTATATCTTCGGTATCCACTGATTTTTCGTCGTGGATGAAGCTTGTTCCGGTTTTTCTTCAACTGACAGCGTAGACTCCTTGAAAATAAGTTTTCTTTCATTTTTTCCGTATTCGTAGAAGTATTCCTCATTAAAAAAAAAAATAATAATAATAATAATTAATTAATGGTAAACACTAGATCTACCAAATATACAAGCATGACTGACTTACCGAACCCTACGGTTCCTCCTATAAATCCCACTTCTTCGGAAGATAAATTATTAGAAGAATCCAAAAAAACAAAAAAAACAACGGAACCTCAAGTAGATCAAATGATTTTAAATTCCGGAAGAAACGAACAATTGTTCAATGATTTCTTGCACTTTTTAGAATTACGAGGTAGATTAATGAATAACGATGAATCTGTAACAATTAATAATTTTTCCAACGCTCCCTCTCTTAGACCTTCTGAAAGCTATCAGCGTCCTATTCCTAATCCTGACCGAGAATCCTTACCACTTTATGAATGTGGTAAAAAGAAGATGCACCCTATTCGCTTCATCGAACTCATGGAGGCTGAAAATCACTGGCATCTTAGAAGTGATGGTGCTCGGCTTAATATCGTACGGCAACGTTTGGTGGGTGAAGCCGAAATCTGGTTCAGTTCAGGAAGTTTCTCTTCTTTTTCTGAGTTCAAAATCTCCTTCAGGAACCATTTTTGGAGTAAAGAAACGCAATTCAAAGTGCGTAAGTATCTTTTTACCGGCAAATATAATTTGACTGAGGGTGATAACAGGGTCAAGTACGTTTACAAAATGATAGGTCAAGCTCGTTATTTGAATCCTGGAATAGAAGAGTCGGAATTGGTCAGTATGTTAATAGAACATTTTGATAGAAATTACGATGTTGCCGTTTTTCTTGCTGGAAGGACATATTATTCTATTGATGAATTAGTAGAAGGTTTGGAAAAAATAGAGGCCTTATTAACACGACGAGCACAACTCAGGGATTTCAAGAACAATGATCAAAAAACAGGCCAGGTAGAATATACACAAAATAGAAATCCTAGAAATTTTGAAACAAGTCAGATATCGAACACTACTCAGGCCAATAACAATCCATCTAATAGACAAACATCTAGTTTCAATAACCAAAATCGTCAATCTTCGTCAAACAATAAGATAGGTTCTCGGCAGGTAGACCATCCGGCACGTCGGATTCAGGTTGTTGAAACACAAATGCAGTCGTGTGATAATGATGTAGATGGGGTTGACGATCTGATAGGAATTTTAGATCCAGTTTTGTCTGTCAATGACCAGGAAAACTAGAGCCTTCCTCTCTACGAGTTCCAGTAGGAGGAAGAAAATTATTGACAATCTTTGGAACAGGAAACGATTTATTAGAAAAGAACTCAACGGTAGCCAACTATTTACTTATTAGACCAACAGTCACAGCTAGAATCGAGGACAAATCCTTTGACATACTGTTTGATACAGGGGCGGAAATCTCTTGTATTTCAGAAGACTGTCTAAAATCTTTAAGAGACTATAATATTTCCTACGAGATTCTTCCAATGACTAGTATAACCATTCAAGGGGCTATTGGAAACAAAACAAAATTAATCTCAAAACAAGTTAGACTTGAGTTCACACTGAATTCTGTAAGTTGTTCAGCAATTTTCTTGGTTATTCCAAAATTGATTAAACCTTTAATTCTTGGTACCGATTGGATGTCCGAAAATCAGATTCAGGTAGATTTTGCCAATTCAGTCATTATCGTCCAGGGTAAACGAGTTCCCTTATGCGCATATAACCCAGAGGGTCAATGTTCTGTTAAATCTTCAACACAAAAAAAACAAGTTTTAGCTTTATTATCAGACAACGTGGATAAGTATGTTCATTTATCTGACCCACAATTATTAGAATTAGAATTACAGATTAACCGTAATCAACAAGTTTTCAAAGATCAACCAGGTCTCACTAATGCCTATGAACATATAATCGAGCTTAACGATATAACTCCTTTTTATAAAAGACAATATCCAATTCCTTTTAAACATCGAGAAAGCACCGATAAACAGATAGAAGAAATGGAAGAACTAGGTATTATTGAGCGACGTGCAACTCAATATATCAACCCACTAGTTACAGTTGTTAAATCCACCGGGGAGATTAGATTGTGTATGGATGCGCGGTTCCTTAATTCCCGAATGATTAAAGATTTTGAAAAACCACCTAATTTGGAAGAGATTTCAATTAATTTGGGAGAAGCCAGATTTTTTACGACTCTGGATTTGTCAAGCGCCTATTGGCAAATACCTCTAGCAACAGAATCTCAACAGTATACAGGGTTTATTTATAATAATCGTAGCTATGTCTTCACTAGATTACCTTTTGGTCTTTGTACCGCAGTGGCTTCTTTTTCACGAGCAATGGATGTAATCTTAGGTAAAGATGTGAAATCCTTTTGCATCAATTACATTGACGATATTTTAATTGCTTCAACAACTTGGGCATTACATTTGGAGCATATTAATCTCATCTTACAAAGGTTAAGATCTGCCAATATGACAGTCAAACTTAAAAAGTCTAGTTTTGCTCAACAGGAATTAGATTTTCTTGGGCACAAATTAGATAGAGAAGGAACCTCTATACAACCGAAAACTATAAACAACATTAAGTCTTTTCCTGTTCCATCGAATCGTAAACAGTTACAAGCCTTTTTGGGTCTCTGTAATTGGGAAAGGCGGTTCATTCCAAACTTTACAAATATAGTTTTGCCCTTACAGGAACTATTAAAAAAAGAAACGTTATTTTTTTGGGATGGTGAAAAACAGAAGGCTTTTGAAGATATCAAACAAGCTCTGTACCAAAGTTGTCGACTTAATCACCCAAATACCAGCCTTGATTACTTTCTAGAGTGCGACGCATCCGGTCATGGTCTAGGAGCTAAACTTTATCAACTAGATGATAAAGGAAATCAAAGAGTTATTGCTTATACCAGCAGAACCTTGCGTGGTGCAGAACTCAATTATACAGTCACAGAGAAGGAAGCCTTAGCAATCTTAAACGCTCTTACTAAATGGCGAATCTATTTATTGGGGGCCAATTTTATCATTCGTACCGATCATAAGGCCTTAGAATTCTTACAGACTTGTAGATTGACGAATAGCCGTTTAACTCGATGGGCTTTGTTCCTTCAACAATTTAATTTCAAAATAGAATATATTCCGGGTAAAGTAAATGTAGTAGCTGACGTTTTATCGAGATACCCAGAGATTCAAGTCGGATCCGATAAGTCCCTTCAGGAAACAGTAAACTCATACAAGACATTCCAAGTAGCTGTGTTAGAAAACGTAGAATGTAAACAAACTTATGAACGGCTTATTTCACGAATGAGAATATATCACAAACAACACAAATCAAATATACTAGCAAAATTTGAGTCTGATGCACGTCTTCATTCTTTTCGGCGAGAGACAGTGAACGAACTTCATTTTCTCTTCGTTAACGAACATTGGGTTTTATATGTTCCATCAGAGTTTGAAAATGAGTTGATCATACAAATTCACAGGAAAATCTTACATTTTGGCTCAAATAAAGTTTTGGCTTTCATCAGAATTAGATTCTACTTTCCATCCATGGATAGCAAAGTAAAAGCATTGGTCAGCGCTTGCGATCTATGCCAGAAGAGTAAATTCTTCCAGCAAGATAAGGCAGGCAAAGCGAAGTCAATTCTGGTCAAGAATCCGTTGGACATGGTAGCCATAGATTACTTTGGACCTCTTCCTACAGGTAGATTTGGTTTTCAATATATCATAGTTTTCATGGATTTATGTACACGATTAGTAAAGTTGTACCCTGTTAAGACAATGAAGACGGAGACTCTGATACAGCAGACACAACAAAAGTTTTTCAGTGAAGTCGGAAAGCCTAAACAGTTTCTTACAGATCATGGAGGTCAATTCATCTCAGAAAAGTGGGTAGATTTTCTAAGTGAACATAAGATCAAGATGAGCTTGACTTCGATTTATCACCCTCAGTCGAATCCGGTAGAACGGGTTATGAAGGAGATTGGAAGAATTTTCAGAGCATATTGTCACAATAAGCACACCAATTGGGTGAAGTGGGCTAAGCCAACTGAACTCGCCATAAATACTACAGTACACTCTGCGACTGGTTTTTGTCCAAACGAATTGTGGGATGGCCTTCATGAGTGCGATAGGATAGGGCGGGGTGTAGTCTTTCCCGAAGATCCTATAACGATCTCTATTGATACAAAATTAGAAAGGGCGCGGGAACATAATAGACTAGTTTCAGAGCAGAGGAATATGAAAATTGATGGAAAACATGTTAAAAAAAGGAATTATGAGATAGGTGATTTGGTGTTAGCAAAAGTGCATAAGTTATCTTCAGCAGCAGACAAGAAAATAAAAAAATTATTCCTCATTTACGAAGGACCCTATAGGATCAAGAGTGTAAAATTAGATAATGCTTATGAACTCGAGAGCCTAGATGGGGAGAGGAAAAATACTATTAATGTTATTTATTTACGGCCTTATCTAATACATCAAGCATACACCGGTTAAACGGCTTACTTGATGTGGGGGGGAACTGAGAAGAACAGGTCCTTCGAGCCACCTTAAATATATTCTAGATAATATATCAATTAAGTATTGTACACCCGTTGTGTTAGTTGTTGGATTTATGTTTAAAGATCATCGCATGTGCACTGATAATTTCCTTGTAACGCATGCGCCTAATATAATGGAGCAGATTGTTTCTTCACGCATTTATTTAAAGATGTTTTTGTTTGGTCACTCGTAATAAACCTTGGAACCAATCGGACGTGTCTTTGTCTTTGTTATTTTCTGAAAACGCTACTTATAAATTTAATCCTCAACAACGTCAATTCACTTCGATTTATCAGAACTATACGTCTTTCCTACGAGTCGAGTCGTATAAACCTTCCCGAATTATTTCTCTTCACCGATATATCGGAATACTCCAGAACTGCTTCCACAATCCTCTGTCTCTCCAAGGAGCTTGGTTCCGTCTTCATCCTTGCGAAGATTTTGGTAGAGGAAGAGTCAGAGTCGTCGAGAAGAATTCGGGATAACGCATTAAGATCAAGTCAGCGCAACACCAATTATCCTTTGAGGTCCATTCTACATCACTTCGCTTCTTTCCCTCGTTCCATGTAATACCATAAGACCCACAAGAATATTATCTTATGAAGATTCTGATGGCAAGAGGACTCGACCAGGTCAGTCATAGACCGAAGTCACCTTGAATATTTCCTCCCGTCACAACCTCGAGTCTTTTGTTTTCGCGCTGGTCGTTTCGATTAGGTTTCGAGACCTTATTGCTCAATATTTATTTACCGCAGAGTTAGTTTAAGTTAGGTTTAGTTAATTTATTATTTATTGAATTGTAAATATTTCTTTCCGAGAGACTTCGCCTCTCGAGGGCGTGCCGATCGCCTTACACGATCGGCAACGTTATTGTTATTTATTTTGTTGAATTTCTAGCCGCTGGCATTATTATTTGTTAATTCCGAGCCGTAGGCTCGATTATATTATTGCTTCTCGAGTAGTCGAGTCAGTATTTTGTTATCATTTTGTTATTTATTGCCGCAGGCTACTTCTTGTTAGCTGTTAAGTCTCATTGTTAATTGTAAAATTGATTTGTTGTCCCGAGAGGACCGATTTGTCGAGTTACTGATTAGTTAATTTTGAGTTGTTATTGTCACCCTGCGTGGGAGCGTGTTTATCCAGTATTATTATTGTAAAACTCGCAAATCGCGGCCAGGTCGCGTTTACACGGCCTGTAGTCGTCTTAAATCCGAGGGGAAGTACCCCCGGGTACGTGAAAGCAAGTAGATTCTTTATATCTCCTATTTTTTTTGAATAAATTCGTTATTATTTTTGTTAAATTTAAACTTTCCGAGTCGTTATTCAACGCCTAGCTAAATCCTCATAATAATCCCGACCCCTCTCCGCGGTACTGATGTTAGCCGACGCTCTGAGTACCTGTAGTGTAATTGTGTTTTGATTTTGAATTTTGAAAGTGGCGGTTATCCGCCTGGCGCCCAACCTTAATAAATAATTATAATTTTCTTAGCCAATTGTAGACTGGACGACCTCGGGGTCTAGTGATCCGGTCTAGATCCGAGGTCTGACAAAATCCACGTCACAAATTGGCGCCCAACGTGGGGCCTGCTGAGAAAAATTAAATTAATAATTTTTGAGATATTCGTTTGTTCCTTAGTAACGGCTTCACTGTTGCTAAGAAGAATTGAGTCGGTTATTTGTTTTTCTCTATTAACCGGAGAGGGATTAGCGACGCGTACGCTCGGAGAGACTTTGTTTTGAAGCCGTGAGGCAATATTTATTGCGTTTGAAATTTCGGGTTTTGCGTCTGTGTTTTTCGAGGTCGCTGAAGCGACTTTTTAGAGTGTGTTTTTTTTAGATCCTCGTTTGAAGACTGCGGGATAATATTTATTCACGTAGAATTACTTCAGCGGAGGAATACCTATCTTTTTAGTGTCGATTTTCTTTTTAGTATTGTTTTTGAGCCGCGTTTTCCTCGCTAGAGTGGAAAACTTGACTTTTGCTGGGTGCTAAATTGCACCGACTGCACTGGGACACTGGTCACGACCCGCGAACCTAGTGTTAAGAGCCGTTGGCAATTATACTTCGCCTGTTTGCTATTGAATTGTTTTTTTTGCTGTTTTTTTTTGTCATTCTCTTGTGCATGCATTGTGGTGGTGGATATATGATACTATAGGTGATACTATAGTGGTGTATCGCTGTAAAAAAAAAAAAACGGTACAGAGTACCAGCGAAATCCCACCCAAGGATCACCGAGGGACAATTATTAGAACAATAAATAATCTTTAGATAGCTAGCTAGCGAGATTATTGTCTAAAATCAAACGGCTAAATCGGCAAATATTTTCGGTTTTCGCGAGTAAATCCTCTAGAAAGGGGAAAAGTACAGTCCTTATACGACGGACTTTTAGTATACCCCGCATCGAGGGGAATGTTTACGCGTCGTCACCGAAAATCGACTCGACGTTAGTCCGTTTAGTTTTGCTGTAGAGTTTCGAGTTTTGAATTTTGTGTCAGGCAGTGGTGCTCAGGCGTGGGTTCTGAGTACCGCACGTTATAGAACAGCTGTTCTCAACCTGCGGCGACCTCGTCGCGCAAACAGAGTACAACACAGCTGTTATATTGTGAGGCTTTTCTTTTTGAGTTTCGAGTTCGGGATCGAGTTTATATTTCGAGTGCGAGCTTGAGTTAACGTGCAGTATTGCCGTTGACATAATTGCATTTTGGAGTTTTTTTTTGCGTGCACTTCCGGGTGCAGATTCAGGACTTTGGTTTGAATTCAGTTTTTTTCGTGTTTTTGAGATTTATCTAGTTGAAGACTAGAGTTCGAGTTCGATTTTCGCGTTTCGAGTTATTTTTACGAGCGAGCGCGTGACTTTTATATCCTTCAGGTAAAAAGTGCGGCTAATCGCGTCGATTTCTTCGGAAATTTTATTCGCGCGTTCGTATTTCAACGAATTTTTGTGGTGTCGACCGAGTCATAAATTCCTCATCGAGTCATGGCGTCGGCAGACAACCCGCGCGGGTGCACTCTCTGGGATTTAACTCAGGAAGAGTTAGCGCAGCTGTTAAATTCCTTACGCGTGAGCCCAGAAGGCTCAATTGCAGAACTGCGGGATCGCTATACTCGGCACTGGCGACGAAGCCGGGGCGAACAGACCATTCCGTGGGGACCAGAAGATGAAACGATCTTCATCCCCGAGGACGCTTTACGACGAAGTCCGAGTCCTCAACAAGCACCTCAACCGCCTCCGCCGCCTCTCATAACTTTCGCGACGAGCTCAGAATCGCGTCCGGTAACGACGACGACGACCACTATCGCGCAGTCGACCGGTATTACGACGAGCTCGACGATGTACGGCACCAGGCCTACCGCGTACGTGGTGAAGCCAACAGTGAGTCGCGTGCCGAATGAACACGTACCTAGTTTACCGGAAACCCCCGGGTTTGACCAAGATTTCGCGGCCCTGCAGGAACTCGTACAGCGAGAAGAACCCGGTCAGATGGCGCGAAGGTCAACGGCGAACCCTGGCGAGCTCGAGCAGTACAACCTGGAATACCGTCAAATTCCCGACACGGTAGCTGCAGAGCAAGTTAGGTACGAGGCACAACCCCAGCGGTTAGAGGGACAGTATACGTGGGCTGTCGAGAGACACGCAGTTGTAACCCAGCGCGCTTATAACGCGACGGAAGTGATAGAGCCCCAAATCCGTAGCGAATATCGCGAGTCGACCAGGGCACCAGGTACGTCACGCGAGGTACCGAGGGATCCACTTCCACGCGAGAGACATAGAGTACAACTCCCGCGAGAGGAACCTAGGCGTCGAGAACGAGTCAGGAGAGATCGCGTAGAATCCTCAACGAGTTCCGACACCGAGTCCGCAGATAATGACCAAGATGATTATTTAGATAATTATCCGAGTAATCCCCGCCCACCCACCCAGCGACAAGCGCCGACTACTCGATCGTGGATCGAACCGCCGCAACCGAGGGACGAGTCCCCGGAACATGCGCGTTTGAACGGTAGGGATCGAGCAAAAGAGGTTGTAGATGCCTTGCGCCGGTGGAACGTTAAGTTTAGTGGCGAAGACGGTCAAAATGTGGAGGAATTTCTGAGCAGGTTAGACGAGTGCCGGAGGTTCACGCCCTTGTCCGGAAGGGAAATTGTTAGGTCTTTGCCGATGGTGTTCTCGGGAATTGCCTCCGAGTGGCTACGACTTGAGCGAGACAGCTGGTCGAGCTACGAAGAATTCCAGCGGGAATTCAGAAGCTGGTTCGGAGACGAGACGATAAATCAAGATTCGCGGCAGCGAATCGCCGAGTTCCCCCCCCCTCCGACAGTGAAAACTCGGCGCGCCAGCCACGAAACATTTACCCGAGCCAGCTCTTGTTCTTGTAAAAAATCTGTCATATCTTTTGAACCGCTGATTATTTCCTAATAAAATTTATATGGGCGTAAGGCCCTCGCCATTCGACCTTGCTCGCGAAATTTCGACAAAATCTACCGCGTGGTTCCTGAGATATTGACCGTCGAAGTTGATCGAAAAACACAATCTTCTCCTTCTCCTTCTTCTTCTTCTTCTTCTTCTTCGTTGCAGACCGTTCTTCTTGAGACCACGATATCTGTCGAACCGTTGCACTTATGAACTTGCCATTTGGAAGGAATGTTCTCGTCACCGAAATCTCGCCCCCTATTGTTTTTGAGCAATAATTGACCACGCGTAACTGAGTTATTAATAATATTAATTATTTTACAAAATGCGCATGCGCAGAATTATTGATCGATGCCTGATTTACAAATGCGCATGCGCAGCAGCAAATCGCGGCCGCGTGCCAGTATGATGATTATAATATAATATTATTATATTATTATATAGTATTATTTATAATCATATTTCATTTATCATTGTTATTATTATTGTCATTATTATTGATGCGTCACGTCTGCTCGTGCCGCCCAAAAAAATTTGTACTCAGTAATGTGTCCGCACCGCAGTTTTCGGTGTCCAGGTCCTTGGCTCCGTAGTTTTCGGTATCCAGGTCCTTCGCTCCGTAGTTTTCGGTGTCCAGGTCCTTCGCTCCGTAGTTTTCGGTGTCCAGGTCCTTCGCTCCGTAGTTTTCGGTATCCAGGTCCTTCGCTCCGTAGTTTTCGGTGTCCAGGTCCTTCGCTCCGTAGTTTTCGGTGTCCAGGTCCTTCGCTCCGTAGTTTTCGGTGTCCAGGTCTGTCGCTCCGTAGTTTTCGGTATCCAGGTCCTTCGCTCCGTAGTTTTCGGTGTCCAGGTCCTTCGCTCCGTAGTTTTCGGTGTCCAGGTCCTTCGCTCCGTAGTTTTCGGTATCCAGGTCCTTCGCTCCGTAGTTTTCGGTATCCAGGTCCTTCGCTCCGTAGTTTCCGGTATCCAGGTCCTTCGCTCCGTAGTTTTCGGTGTCCATGTCTTTCGCTCCGTAGTTTTCACTGTCCAGGTCTTTCGTTCGATAGTTTTCGGTGTCCAGGTCCTCCGCTCCGTAGTTTTCGGTGTTTAATTTAACTTCATCAATTCAAAACTCAATCTTTATACTCATAAATTTTTAGAAGCTTGTCTGTTTTCTTGCAACAAAATCAAGATTCGCGGCAGCGAATCGCCGAGTTCCCCCCCCCCCCCCTCCGACAGTGAAAACTCGGCGCGCCAGCCACGAAACATTTACCCAAGCCAGCTCTTGTTCTTGTGAAAAACCTGTCATATCTTTTGAACCGCTGATTATTTTCTAATAAAATTTATATGGGCGTAAGGCCCTCGCCATTTGATCTTGCTCGCGAAATTTCGACAAAATCTACCGCGTGGTTCCGGAGATATTGACCGTCGAAGTTGATCGAAAAACACAATCTTCTTCTTCTTCTCCTTCTTCTTCTTCTTCTTCGTTGCAGACGTTCTTCTTGGGACCACGATTTCTGTCGAACCGTTGCACTTATGAACTTGCCATTTGGAAGGAGTGTTCTCGTCACCGAAATCTCGCCCCCTATTGTTTTTGAGCAATAATTGACCACGCATAACTAAGTTATTAATAATATTAATTATTTTACAAAATGCGCATGCGCAGAATTATTGATCGATGCCTGATTTACAAAATGCGCATGCGCAGCAGCAAATCGCGCCCGCGTGCCAGTATGATTACAATATAATATTATTATATTATTATATAGTATTATTTATAATCATATTTCATTCATCATTATTATTATTATTGTCATTATTATTGATGCGTCACGTCTACTCGTGCTCCCTAAAAAAATTTGTACTCAGTAATGTGTCCGCACAGCAGTTTTCGGTATCCAGGTCCTTCGCTCCGTAGTTTTCGGTATCCAGGTCCTTCGCTCCGTAGTTTTCGGTACCCAGGTCCTTCGCTCCGTAGTTTCCGGTATCCAGGTCCTTCGCTCCGTAGTTTTCGGTATCCAGGTCCTTCGCTCCGTAGTTTTCGGTATCCAGGTCCTTCGCTCCGTAGTTTTCGGTATCCAGGTTTTTCGCTCCGTAGTTTTCGGTATCCAGGTCCTTCGCTCCGTAGTTTTCGGTATCCAGGTCCTTCGCTCCGTAGTTTTCGGTATCCAGGTCCTTCGCTCCGTAGTTTTCGGTATCCAGGTCCTTCGCTCCGTAGTTTTCGGTATCCAGGTCCTTCGCTCCGTAGTTTTCGGTATCCAGGTCCTTGGCTCCGTAGTGTTCGGTATCCAGGTCCTTCGCTCCGTAGTTTTCGGTATCCAGGTCCTTCGCTCCGTAGTGTTCGGTATCCAGGTCCTTCGCTCCGTAGTTTTCGGTGTCTACGTCCACCGCTCCGTATTTTTTTCATAAAATTTATAGGGGCGTAAGACTCTGCCCACTTGATCTTGTTCGTGAAATTCCGACAAAATCTGCTGCGTAGTTTCTGAGATATAATAACATTTATCCGGCAATTTTTTTTTCTATATAATCATATATAATTACGTATAATTTGATATAATTTTATATAATGAAATTATCGTGAAAAAATTTTTTTTTTCATATAATTGAAGAACCAATTTTGTAGAGAAATAAATTTCCTACAAGATTATGGAAACGAAAATCCGGAAAAAAAATTTTTACACCCATTTATTTTAGAAATAAGAAAAATAAATTTTTACATGTTCGTTTTAAATGGGAAAGAGGACCCCTCCTTGCGCCAACTGAATTTCCGAGATATCGAGCTGAAATTTTGAGAGAATTTTTTTTTCCGTGACAAAGAAACTTTTGAGATACATTTATTCCAAAAAAATTATAGAATTTTTTTCTGAAACAGTCTAATGTAGATATTTTTTAGATCAACTTGAAAAATATTATAGAATCTCATGATGGTCTGTTTCGATTGGACATGGCTATTTTACTTAAGAGTTTCACAATCGAACAATTGTAGAACATTTTCCGTATTCTATGTTCGTACGACATCCAAATATGTTGCTTTGTCTAAATAAAATTGGATCATGGGAAGCATAAACTATGATCGGAACAAGCTATTGTATAATTCTCAAGATGAAATTTCTTGGCCGAATAAAATAGCTCGTATCTTTTGCGCAAGTTCCAAAATACACTTGTTCATTGTAGCACATGCATTCCATCACGAATGATCGGAAGTTGATCTTTATATATGTGTAATATGTAGAATACATTAAAGTCAGCTTAGCGCTGACCCGTTTGCACATACAAAAAGTAATGAAATAACGGCAAAAACATTGTAAATGTAAAAAATTAAAACCGAGTTCCAAAATGGTTTCCCCAGCCAAAAACTCGAGAACATCCATACTCTTTTTCAGCGTCAGATTACAAACATCATTTCCTCACAAAAATAGTACAAAATAATACGTGAAATCAGGCATCGAAGCCGAGCGTTCCCTTTGTTAATTTTCAGACTTCAAATTATGTTCTTCAAATGCTAATCAATGGAAATGAATGGAAAACCAATAGAATCATTGATAAAACCTGTGATAAAACAGCATATTGGCGACGGAAAATATTGCTGAAGGAAGTTAGCTCGTATGATGATACGAACTCGGCGGGCATAGATTGTTCTGAAAATTATCAATTGCTGAAGTGTGAGGTAAGATCAGCAATTAGTGCGTCTTTCAATGCAGGATATGTGTACCTATACTGTAAGTCGAATAGAAAGAGAGACGTCGCAAGAGCATCACCGAAGTGTACCGATAATGGGTACGTCCAGTATAAGTATGTATCGTTTTATGGGTGTGAGATGTTTATAGCATGACGTTATAACTATAGTCGAAAATCGGTGAACGATAAATGCAGAATGAAATTGAACTCGTCTTCAAAACTTGAATTTGAATTTAAATTACTGTACATTACTGTACATAATATATGAACACACTATAGGTATTTTTTTAACTTCAATTTTCAACGGATTACTCATTCCTTTCATTCATTTGTTTCAACACAACCTCTTGCGAAAACCACGAAGCACTAGTGCGTGAAAATGTTTTCTGATTTTTAAATTTAAAGAAAAAAAGGATAGTATGTAGGGCACGGGCACTGAAAAGGACTTTATGAGGAGTTTGAAAGTGTCACACGATTCGAAGATGAGGTCTTTCTGCGCCATTGCCATATAAACCACTATTATATCGCAGTTTCAGTCTACAATAATAAATATATTATCAATGCCAAAAATATCCTAACAGTATTTGATCATGCTCCCGACAATTTTGTGGGTGTGATCGTTACCCATTGACTAGAGAAATAATTTAAAAAAAAAGAGTGCAATTGATAATTTTCAGAACAATCTATGCCCGCCGAGTTCGTATCATCATACGAGCTAACTTCCTTCAGCAATATTTTCCGTCGCCAATATGCTGTTTTATCACAGGTTTTATCAATGATTCTATTGGTTTTCCATTCATTTCCATTGATTAGCATTTGAAGAACATAATTTGAAGTCTGAAAATTAACAAAGGGAACGCTCGGCTTCGATGCCTGATTTCACGTATTATTTTGTACTATTTTTGTGAGTAAACGTTTCGCCGAACAAGCTCAATCGCGTACGCAGGCGCCGGGAGAATCGGTGACAGGATACCTGACCTGCATTCGGGGGTTGTTAAACCGAATGACGCGACCGTACGCGCTCGTAGACCAGCTAGATATGGCAGTTGAGAATCTGAGGCCAGACATTCGCGACGGGGTAGACCGCGATAGGATCACATCGTTTAAGCAGTTAGCCCGGCTAGCTAAAAAGCGAGAAAGAAATTTGAGGACAACGCGGGCATATAAGCCGCCCCCGAGCCCCGAGGATTCGTTCATGGCGGAACTAGCATTTAGGGCTCCAGCCAGGCAATCGAAGAAACCTCTTGCACTAGCGGCAGTAGAGGAGCTAAGCGAGCCAGCGAAGCCAGCGAAGCCACCGAAGGCTGAAGCTGCCCAAAAATCCGCTAAGAAGCGGGGTAGCAGAGGTCAAGGGGGGGGGGGGAGGATGGCCTTTGAGGAGGCCATAAAAGAACAAATGGCGGCTATTAGCCAAAAATTAGAGACCGTGGCCAAGGCGACACAGCCTCGACAGGCTAGGCAAAAGACTCCAGAGCGCCCGACACACGCGAGAGTAGCCTCAGCGGAGGCTCACGCGAGCACCTCGTCAGGGACAAACGTAGTTCCCACGAGGGATGGCGGACCGAGGGTCACATGTTTTAACTGTGAGCGCCGAGGTCATATTTGGAGAGAATGCCCCGCGCCTAGGACTCGCTTTTGTTATCTTTGCGGTAGGAAAGGCGAAATAGCAACCACGTGTTCTCGATGCAATCCGGGAAACGAGCAGAGGGGGTCTCGACCAGGGTCGCCGAGTCACCCGCGCTAAGAAATCCGGGCCCTAGTAATCCGACCGAGAGAGATGCAGAATGCTTCCCGATGCAAACGTTGGAACTGCAACCGCGCTGGTTCTTAACAGTAAAAATAGGGAATTCAACAATTCGAGCGCTAGTAGACACCGGGTCTTCGAGAAGTTTCTTAGGCGCTTCAGGTAGAAAAATCGCCGAAGAGAATGGTCGTTCACTAGGCCAACCAGCCTTTGAACGAGTCATCCTGGCGAATGGTGATACCGAAGCCGTAATAGGGGAGTTTATCCTGCCAATAGAACTATTAGGAGTCACCCACGAGCTCGCGATTCGAATTCTTCCCTCTTTAGCGTGGGAATGCATCCTCGGGATGGATTTTATTAGATTATTTGGGCTAGAAATGTATGGTGCAAACGATACGTGGCGGCTAGAGAACAGACCGGACGTTACGAGTTCGTTTTTTGAGTCGAATTTAGAGACCACGGGGTCGACCAACGCGTGCTACGGTATAGCAGAGCTAACATCGGCAGAAAAAACGGTACTGGGGGGATTTTTAGAACGGGAATTGCCCGCGGTCACGGGGCCGCTAGGACTCACTAGTCTAGCTGAGCATACCTTAGATACGCAGGGGCATGCACCGATTAAACAACGCTATTATTTGGTATCCCCAGTAGTTCAAGCCGCGATCCATGCCGAGGTCGATCGTATGTTAGCTGAGGGCGTAATAGAGCCTTCCCAAAGCGCGTGGTCGAGCCCGATTGTTATGGTAAAGAAGCCGAATGGCACATATCGTTTTTGTTTAGATTTTCGTAAAGTGAATAGCGTCACTAAGAAGGATGCATATCCGATCCCTTACATCAACGGGATCTTGGATAAATTACGTGCCGCGAGGTATATTTCGACGATTGATTTGAGTCAAGCTTATCATCAGATTCCCTTGCACCCGGACAGTCGCGAAGTCACTGCATTTACTGCACCCGGCAGAGGGTTATTTCAGTTTACGAGGATGCCATACGGACTCACCGGAGCCCCGGCTACGTTTCAACGTCTCGTGGATAAATTAATTACCCCGGATATGGAGCCTCATGTTTTCGCGTATTTGGATGATATTATTGTGGTTACGGATAATTTTGTGAAGCATATCGACTGGCTCAAACGCGTTTTCGATGCAATCGCGAGGGCTAATTTAACGTTAAATCCGGAAAAATGTGAATTTTGTGTTGATGAAGTTAGGTATTTGGGGTTCAGAGTTAATAACGAGGGATTACAAGTAGACCCCGACAAGATTGAACCAATTGTTAGTTATCCGGCACCCCGGAACTTAAAACAATTGCGACGATTTTTAGGGATGGCCTCGTGGTACCGCCGGTTTATTCCAGCGTTCGCGGGCTCTTCGGAGCCACTGACGCGGCTTTTACGCAAAGATAGACGGTGGGAATGGGGTGAAGCTCAACAACAAGCTTTTGACGAATTAAAATCCGCGTTAACAACTGCCCCAGTTTTGTCGTGTCCCGATTTTAGCGTACCGTTCGTGGTCCAGACGGATGCCAGCGATTTTGGAATTGGCACCGTGCTGACTCAGACAGTAGACGAGGTCGAACGAGTCATTGCCTACGCGAGTAGAACTCTCTCCGAAACGGAAAGAAAATATTCAGTCACGGAAAAAGAGTGCCTCGCGGTAATTTGGGCCATTAAGAAGTTTCGCGCGTATCTCGAGGGCTATCATTTTACTGTCATAACGGATCATAGTAGCCTACGATGGTTGCATAACTTGCATAATCCGACGGGTCGCCTAGCAAGATGGGCATTAGAGCTCCTGGAGTATGACTTCGAAGTCATACACCGAAAGGGTGCGATGCATCATGTGCCCGACGCGTTATCGCGCATGTACGAAGACGAGGTCGAAGACCTCGCGGCCGAACATTTAGCTGCGATTAACGAGGTGCAAGACCCGTGGTACACTCGTAGAGTACGCGAAGTTTTAGAGACTCCTAAGAAATATAGAGGGTGGTCAGTTTTTGAAGGCCGATTATATTATTTTAGACCAAATCCGGTGACAGATCCCGTGGTTGACGAGCTCAACCCGTGGAAATTAGTATTGCCAGCAGAGCATCGTGCTCGAGCGTTCGCCGAGTCTCACGAAGATCCGCAAGCAGGTCATCTCGGGGTCGAAAAGACTTACGCGCGAATACGTGAAGAATATTATTGGCCGGGTATGTTCAGAGATGTAGTAGTTGCAATTCGAAAATGTCAACAATGCCAGCAGTGCAAGGTCGAACAAGCTCCGCCTGCAGGCTTATTAGGAGATCGCGTGGTGAATCAGCCGTGGACTGTCGTTGCAGCCGATGTAATGGGTCCGTTTCCGCGAAGCCGATCAGGTTACGAATACCTTCTAGTTTTCGAGGATTTATTCACCAAATGGGTGGAATGCGCGCCGTTGCGAAAATCTAACGGTAAAAATATCATCGCTGAATTCGAAGATTTAATTTTGTCAAGGTGGGGCACCCCCGAGGTATTTCTCACCGACAATGGAACCGAGTTCGCGAATAAGGCCGTAGATGACATGTGCGCTGAATACAATATAGTACACGCGCACGTGCCTCCATATCACGCGCAGGCCAACCCTGTCGAGAGGGTGAATAGAGTCCTGAAGACCATGATCACGGCATATATCGGGAACGACCATCGCAACTGGGACGTTCACTTACACGAATTTAGGTTTGCATACAATTCCGCGGTGCATAGTTCACTGAAAGTGAGCCCGGCGTTTTTAAATTTAGGCCGCGAGCCACGCCCGCGAGTGCAACTTCGACGCGAGGAAGAAGGTCCTGCGACTATTCCTAAGCCGTGTCCAGCAAAATGGGCCGAAAGGATGACGCGATTGCAAGAGCTGCGAGATCTAGCCACGAGGCATTTGCAAACTGCACGCACTAGGCAAGCGCACTACTATAACCGACGTCACCGAGACGGTCATTATAAGGTGGGAGATCGAGTGTGGAAGCGTAAACGAGTTCTATCTTCCGCGGCGAATTTCATAGCCGCGAAATTAGCTCCCAAGTTCGAGGGACCGTATATTGTGACACAAGTAGTGTCCCCGGTCGTCTACGAACTAGAGGATGAGACAGGTAGGACTCTAGGTCGGCACCAAATAAAAGATTTTAAACCGTACGTCGCCCCGGAGGCTGACGTCGATCTCAGTGAATCCGAGGAGGAAGATTCGTCCTCCGACGAGACCTGAGGTCACAAAATTCGCGTATGTTTCGTTTATTTTAGCCGTCTGGTTTAGAGTTTTGTTTTTTTTTTGTGATTTTGTTTGGTATGGATAGAGTACGCTACCCTCATGGTCGAAATTAGGGTGTCAGGAAAAATAGTTCGCTTGGACGAATTTGTTTTTTTTTGGTTGTTGGTAGTATTTTGTTTTTGTCTCGCGAGGGAGTCCGGATTGGACCCTTCATTTCGCCCCGTGGGCAAATTTTGTTCGAGCATTGACGCTCTGTATTTAGTTGAGTTTGTTCTGTTGGTTAGTAGTCTCTTATGTATTTTTTTTGTGTTTTTGTTGAGTATGATTAATTAATTTTTGGTCGTCTTTCAGTAATGTATCGTTTAGTTGGTTGATTGGTGTTTTTGCTCATGGTGTTCATTGTTTTTGTTTTTTTTTATTGATGATTTTTCGCGGTAATTTTGGAAATTTATTTGATTATTATAGTTTATTTGCTTTGAGAGGAGTCGAACCCTCCTCTATAAATTTTTGTTGGTCTTTCTGCCTTCTGCAGGAGGAGAGTAGCGGGTGACGACTTAATTTTAAACCGGGGGATTTCTTGAAATATTATTTTTGTCCTTTCACCCCGGGGGAAAATTTAGTTTGAAGAATTACGTTTAAGTGAGCAGACTCTTTATGGTCTGTAGACGTAAGACGCGGTGTGCGGCCGCCACTCGGAGTTCGGTCCATGGGTCAGTTTTGCTATCGCTTCCGACCCAGTGGTCCGTCTAAGGGGGGGGGGGGGAGTTGTAACATTGCATGTTGCAAGGCGCTCCTCACCCCTTGACACGACCCTAGTTAAGACGGGGGTGAAGCATGAATGTGAATCGAGCGAATGTTTAGGATGGCCCCGAGGCCTTGATTGACTCCGAGAGACGACCGTGACCGACTTAAAATTATGAGATAGATTATTTATTCTTTTGTTTTTCTTTTCAAACTTTTCTCTAACATGTGGACGACGAGGCCAAGTTTTGGGTCTAAGCTACGACAACCAAACGCCACGATGTACGCCTACGAGGGGAAAACACTGAGGGTGTTAACTTTTGATGGACGCCACCAAAGCTCGTGAGGCTAGTCCTAGCCAGACTGCCTCCCAGGTCAACCGAGGATACGGGGGAGTGTCGAGGACACTCTGCACCGAGGGACGAAGGTGGTGGAGGAGATTCCCGCCACCGCCAAGAACCTGCAACCCGTATTCCTCTGGACGAAGGAGCTAGAACACCGTGGCGAAATTCAAAAGGATTCGCGCCGAGGAGCGTAGCGCCATCCGTGTGACGTCAGCCGCACGGTCGATTAGAAAATCGATATTCGAGGGCCTAGCGACACCCCTGCGTATCGGCGACATGCCGTCTAAGATGACTCTGCGTTAGACTAGCGTGCGTAGCACTTGTGTGCCTCTTGTCTGCGTTAAGTCTCTGTTTTTGCGTTCTGTGGCGTTGAGCCGATTAGTTGAGATCTTGCTTGCCTTCGAGGCCGTTTTCTGTTGAGTAATTTTGTGATTGAGTATTGTGCGAGTGCATCTATCCCCGAGGGACTGCGACCTTAGATCCTCGATGGATTTGGAAAGGGAGAAGATCCTTTTCTTGAGGTGGCTGGAAGGCGGTAAGCGTTAGCCATTCTGACCTATAGAAATTTGAATCTGGCAACGGCCTTCTGCCGCCTTGCTTTGTGAAGCCACGAGGCTATTTAGCGTAATTTGAGATCAAATTAAACCGATTTCTGACTGGTAGGCCGTCACCAGTGTCCACATGCTTTAGAGAATCATATTTTGAGTTAATTTATTGAGGATTTTTGGGGAGATATTGACTTGTATTGAGTTGTATGGAGAATATTCGGTTCGCACACGAGTGCGACGGAGACAGTCGGTCACTGTCGCTCTCTCTCCCTCCTGTGGGAAGAGCCTTGTTGTCGAGACCTCGAGTCTTTTGTTTTCGCGCTGGTCGTTTCGATTAGGTTTCGAGACCTTATTGCTCAATATTTATTTACCGCAGAGTTAGTTTAAGTTAGGTTTAGTTAATTTATTATTTATTGAATTGTAAATATTTCTTTCCGAGAGACTTCGCCTCTCGAGGGCGTGCCGATCGCCTTACACGATCGGCAACGTTATTGTTATTTATTTTGTTGAATTTCTAGCCGCTGGCATTATTATTTGTTAATTCCGAGCCGTAGGCTCGATTATATTATTGCTTCTCGAGTAGTCGAGTCAGTATTTTGTTATCATTTTGTTATTTATTGCCGCAGGCTACTTCTTGTTAGCTGTTAAGTCTCATTGTTAATTGTAAAATTGATTTGTTGTCCCGAGAGGACCGATTTGTCGAGTTACTGATTAGTTAATTTTGAGTTGTTATTGTCACCCTGCGTGGGAGCGTGTTTATCCAGTATTATTATTGTAAAACTCGCAAATCGCGGCCAGGTCGCGTTTACACGGCCTGTAGTCGTCTTAAATCCGAGGGGAAGTACCCCCGGGTACGTGAAAGCAAGTAGATTCTTTATATCTCCTATTTTTTTTGAATGAATTCGTTATTATTTTTGTTAAATTTAAACTTTCCGAGTCGTTATTCAACGCCTAGCTAAATCCTCATAATAATCCCGACCCCTCTCCGCGGTACTGATGTTAGCCGACGCTCTGAGTACCTGTAGTGTAATTGTGTTTTGATTTTGAATTTTGAAAGTGGCGGTTATCCGCCTGGCGCCCAACCTTAATAAATAATTATAATTTTCTTAGCCAATTGTAGACTGGACGACCTCGGGGTCTAGTGATCCGGTCTAGATCCGAGGTCTGACAAAATCCACGTCACAATATATCACTTTAGTTTATTTTAATGGTACAAGATCAACATCATTCGCAAGGTACTAGTCGAACCGTTGCTATGCCAGTATCCTAATACACGCCCCCCCACTCTTATGCTGCCCGGGATATATAGGAAGGAAGAAGTGGGGACATATGTATACTGTGACTACAATACAGGTGTATTATCCTCACAGTTTTTGTGGCTGAAAAAGGCGGCAAAGAGTGTTCAAATTCTTCTGATCGAAAGCCCGAAAGTTCGGTGTCCTCAAGTGGTGAAATCGTGAAACTGCAAAGAGCTGATCAATCAGACGTCTGGATCACCGACAGCGGCGCATCCAGACATATCACATACCGACGCGAGTGGTTCTCATCGTTTACCGAAACGAACAGAGGTGGCACTATATCACTAGGGGATAACACAGAGTGCGACATTCTCGGTGAAGGAACAGTTCAAATCGAAAAACTAGTTGACGGTGTGTGGTACGAAGCTCGTATCGAAAACGTCTTGTATGTGCCAAACATCAAAAAGAATCTGTTTTCGGTAGGTGTGTGCACCACAAGAGGACACGAAGTGATTTTCAAAGACAAAATGGTGATAATCATGAACAACGGTGAAACAATAGCCTCGGGAATAAAACGGCAAAACGAAATTTACCGAATGCTATTTCGAGTCAGTGCGCGAATATCGAACGAAGCTAACGTAGCATCCGCAAACATGCGCGTGTGGCATGAAAGGTTAGGTCATGTAAAATGTAGTTCGATACGCGATCTGGTAAATAACGGACATGTAAAAGGAGTTGCAATAACAGTTAAAAGTGATTTCTTTTGCAAAGCATGTCAACTCGGCAAATCACACAGGTTACCATTCAAAACCGTGAAAGACAAAGTGAAGGCAAAGCCTGGCGAGTTCATACACACTGACGTGTGTGGGCCGATGTCAGTAGCAACAGCCGCAGGCTCAAGGTACTTTGTCATATTCAAAGACGATGCTACCAGTTTTCGATATGTTTATTTTCTGTCACATAAATCAGAAGTATTCGAACGCTTCAAAGAGTACGAGCAGGTAGTTTTCAACAAATTTGGTCAGGCGATCAAAAGGCTGCGTTCCGACAACGGAAAAGAATTCTGCAACCGAGAAATGGATAACTATCTGAGACAGCGAGGAATAAGCAAAGAAAACACAGTTCCGTACAACCCAGAACAGAACGGAAAGGCAGAGCGAGATAATCGCACGATTGAAGACTGTGCACGCTCCATGCTGCACGCCAAAGGTCTTCCGTTAACTCTGTGGTCTGAGGCGGTCAATACCGCAGTATATACTCTGAATAGAGTAGGATTATCGAACCCAGAAGACAAAAAGACGCCATATGAGCTGTGGGTCGGCAAACGACCAGATCTTGAACATATGCGCATCTTCGGCTCGGAAGGCTACGCACATATCCCAAAACAGTTTACACAAAAATTCGACAAACAATCAAAACGAGTGTTTCTAATCGGATATGAGTCAATCCACGTCAAGCGGGACACCTTTTTGAGCGCATGTTCTTAGAAATCGTCGTAATTTTTTTTACGCATTCTCTGGGTAAAATAAATGAATGAAACTTTTTTTTTTTTTAACACGAAGGGCTTAGAAGTTACAAGGGGTCGATTTTCGAAAAAAGCACCAAAAACCGGAATCGCTGTCTTCTTTAAACGTTAATATCTCCGGTTTCCCTTGTCGTACAGACATCGGCAAAAACTCATTTTAAAGCTCTTGAATCGCACTTTCACGCTATCAATTTGTAATCCACCTAATAAATAATCTTCTATTTGTTATAAACAATTATATTTTTCAAACGTGATTTTCGAGATGATTACACCTTTCGAAAATTCTAAAAAAAATACGAGCGTGTTCCTTGATTCATTCTCTACGAAATCTGTGAGTTTCAAAATGGAACTCCGATGGAAACTATATTTAAAAAGCGATTGATTCGTGCGGGGCGTCGCGCGCGGCTGTCTACGCGGGCGCGCCGAGACCGAAGCTTGTTCTCTTCACATGCAAGGAATACAGGGGGGCTGTTATAGATCTGAATTCATCAAATCCATTAATTCACAGAATTATTTATGCCATTTCATACTGAATATTCTACTCAAAACAATAAAAATATTAATACAGAACTAAAACGCTTAACTAAAATCTTAGAACACATCACAATTTCGAAACTAAAGCTCCTATAGTCATCAAAAATAAGTGGTGAATATAAAGTACTTTTTGATTCCATCAAATGGAATACGTCACAATATCATCATTCAATTAATTACGTACTGAATTAATCAACTAAAACCTATATTAAAAATTTCAGAACTATATTACATATAAATAAAATCTTAAAGTGAGCCGCAAATTTGAATTTCTACTGATAGTTGATTTACTTGGAAACCAATGCTTCTACTGACTTCTGTGGGGATCATTCTGTGAGGATTATAAAAAAGAAGCTGTTGCATTACAAGCTCGATTTGAGAAAGCGAAGTTAGTAGGTACGTGGAACATTGATATTCCATTGTATAAAACCTACTTAAAAAAAAAATAAATAAAAAATTGTTGCCAAAAGATATTCGAATGCACAGGAGTCAGTAGAAGCATTGGTTTCCATGTAAATCAACTATTAGTAGAAATTCAAATTTGTGGCTCACTTTAAAATTTTATTCATATGTAATTATAGTTCTGAAATTTTTAATATAGGTTTTAATTGATTAATTTAGTACGTAATTAATTGGATGATGATATTGTGACGTATTCCATTTGATGGAATCAAAAAGTACTTTATATTCACCACTTATTTTTGATGACTATAGGAGCTTTAGTTTCGAAATTGTGATGTGTTCTAAGATTTTAGTTAAGCGTTTTAGTTCTGTATTAATATTTTTATTGTTTTGAGTAGAATATTCAGTATGAAATGGCATAAATAATTCTGTGAATTAATGGATTTGATGAATTCAGACCTATAACAGCCTCCCTGTATTCCTTGCATGTGAAGAGAACAAGCTTCGGTCTCGGCGCGCCCGCGTAGACAGCCGCGCGCGACGTCCCGCACGAATCAATCGCTTTTTAAATATAGTTCCCATCGGAGTTCCATTTTGAAACTTACAGATTTCGTAGAGAATGAATCAAGGAACACGCTCGTATTTTTTTTAGAATTTTCGAAAGGTGTAATCATCTCGAAAATCACGTTTAAAAAATATAATTGTTTATAACAAATAGAAGATTATTTATTAGGTGGATTACAAATTGATAGCGTGAAAGTGCGATTCAAGAGCTTTAAAATGAGTTTTTGTCGATGTCTGTACGACAAGGGAAACCGGAGATATTAACGTTTAAAGAAGACAGCGATTCCGGTTTTTGGTGCTTTTTTCGAAAATTCGACCCCTTGTAACTTCTAAGCCCTTCGAGTTGAAAAAAAAAAAATTGTTTCATCCATTTATTTTACCCAGAGAATGTGTAAAAAAAATTACAAAAGAATCAGAAACATCGAAGGAAATTTTTGGCCAAATCCGTCCCGCTTGACGTGGACTGACTCATACGTAGGAAACTCGTCGAACTACAGAGTCTACGATCCAGCCACAAGCAAGGTAACTTGCGCTCGAAACGTCATATTCAATGAGAAGTTCGGGAAAGTTAACCTGGAGTCGGGTGACGAAGAAGAGGACGAAGTAGTTCTCCGGAAGGCACCTGAGGAAGGTTTTCAACAAGTCAGAAAACAAGAAGAAGACGAAGAGGAATTCCAGCAAGCTGAAGTTGGCGAGGAACCTAGCGAGCAACAACCAGAGCCACGGCAGCGGCCTGCCGCAGCTGACCGAATCCTCCGAGATCGAGGTTTGATACGACGACCCAGCAGGTTTGATGCTAACCTAGCTGAGTGCGCAATCCCAGCTACTTACGAAGAGGCGACCAGTGGAAGCGATGCCTCACAATGGATAGAAGCCATCGAAGGTGAGTTGCAAGCGCATCAAGAAAACAAAACTTGGTCAATCGTAAAGAGGACACAGGGAATGAAAACAATCGACTCAAAATGGGTTTTCAGAGTACTCACTGACGTCGAAGGAAACGTCAAGCGACGCAAAGCAAGGTTGTGCGCTCGTGGTTTCCTACAACAACCAGGAATAGACTATACAGACACCTTTGCACCTGTGGTGAGGTATGATTCACTCCGAATACTTCTGGCAATGGTCGCAACCAAGGATCTCGAACTAGCTCAGTTCAACGTGCAGACTGCTTTTCTCTACGGGGACCTCGACGAGCAGATCTTCATGGAGATACCAGAAGGACTTCACGTCGAGGAAGACAACAGTGAAAGTGCGGAGAGAAGTGTCGTGTGTAAGTTAAGAAAAGCATTATATGGGCTAAAACAAGCACCCAGATGCTGGAACAAAAAGTTCAGTGAATTTCTGAGACTATATAGTTTTAAGGAAACAGAAGCAGACAAATGTATATTTGTAGGAACCTTTGATAATTCTGTAGTTTATCTAGCGCTGTATGTGGACGACGGTTTGATCGCTGCTGAATCTAAGAAAGTTATAAACTCAGTCTTAACCTGTCTAAGAAACGCGTTCAAAATCACAGTCGGAGATACAATAGTAGATTGTGATACATGTGGAGAAACAGGGACTTTGCACGAGTGATGTTTTTAGCGTGAGCCGCAATCGAGTGGAGGCGCCGAAGGCGCCGGAACGAGTTGAAGGCGAGTGCTGAAAACATCACACGAGTGCAAGGTCTCTGTCTTCACGCGTATCACATACTGTTTTTCATGACAACTGCATGGCAACCTTCGCTTTCGACGCCATGATAGTGTGGCAAAAATTTTGTCACACTCCTCAACGCCATGATAGTGTAACAAAAATTTTGTCACACTCCTGAACAAAGACTCATTTTCTCCACTGTTTACACGAAGAGAAAGTGAAGGTTGCCATGCATGCGTTATGAAAAAATATTTGTTGGATTGCAAATAGAGCGGGATAGGTCAAACAAGTCTATAAGCTTGCATCAAAAAGCTTACATTGAGAAAATTTTGGAAAGATTCAGAATGAAAGAAGCAAAACCTGTAAGCACTCCAGCCGATCCACATACTACGCTATGTCCAGTTAGCAACGAAGACGAAAAGTCAGAAAGTGTACCCTACAGAGAGGCTGTAGGATCTTTGATATTTTTGGCAGTTGTATCCCGTCCAGATATAATGTACGCGGTCAACTCAGTAAGCAAATTTCTAAATAACCACAATGATACTCATTGGAGAGCTGTTACGCGAATATTCGCATACCTAGTCGGAACCTGTGATTTAAAGATAGAATATCGAAGCGGCGGAAGCAACGCTGAGCTTATCGGATACTCAGATGCCGACTTTGCCGGTGACGTTGAGACCAGAAGGTCTACAACTGGTTACATATTTAGTTTAGCAAACGGTCCTATAACTTGGTGCGCTGAAAGGCAAAAATTAGTCACGCTAAGCACTACGGAGGCGGAATATGTAGCAGCGGCTACAGCTGCAAAAGAACTGATTTGGATAAGAAAATTGTTATCCGACATCGGATGTCCATGTGCGTGTGCGACTGTGCTGAAAGTAGATAACATGAGTTCAATTAACCTGGTCAAGAATCCCGAGTATCACAAACGCACTAAGCATACAGACACTCGCTATCATTATATTCGAGAAAAAGTAGTTTCTAAAGAAATAAACGTAGAACACGTTCCCACCGAAATACAAAAGGCGGACATGTTCACAAAGCCGTTACCTAAAGATAGATTCAAAATGCTATGTAATAAAATAAACCTAAAGTAGCAAGTGCTCAAACGGCGGAAGTGTTAAAAATAGTTAGACGCACTTTCTACCTAACCATAAAAACTAAGCTATGGTAAAGCAGATCAAATGTAACTAGACCTGCCTTACCACCTATGTTTGTCTACCTAAAAGTAGTACACGACAATGCCGTCACAGTGATGACTGCGCACGCGTCAACATGTCAGCCAGTCTGAACAAAATCCCTGTAGCGCACAGACGCGCCGTAAACTTAAACAATAAATGAGTAGTTCTCACGAATTTGCGAAAAATGACTTCATGTAATAATAAGAATATAATTTATGATAATTGACAGTTTTATATATTCAATATGTAGTACACAAGTAACTTACCTCAGCTGACTATGTGGTCCCCACCTTTTTCGAATTAATAGAATTTTCATTAATAGAATGAAGTGAGGGAATGATAGTGAGGGAATGATAAAATCGACCATAACGTACAAAATCTAGTCAAACATTAACTTCAAATCGAATTACGATTCGAGGCAAAATTTCTACCCCTCAAAACATGTGAAACAGCATAATGACAATTACTAATGAAATAATTACCTCATACTCAGATGGTGTGAGGGAATGAGACATAAAAATGTAACATTTAAATAATTAATTAAAAACCGGTTGACAACAACACATCTCTTCGAGCCTTGCAACAATGATAGTATGGCTTCATTGACAATGCTGCCAACTGCAAAAAATTTATAAGCGCGGCAACCTAGCATCCGATTGAAATGTACAATCCAGGTTTCAGTAAAGAGTGAGGGAATGAGTTTTCTTTTTGGGACCCAGATAAAAATTAAATTTTCCAATCATTTCTTACTCAGTACCTTATGAAAAGGGTATGTACTGTTAAATGCACTATTTTTAACATTAGTAATGGCCAAAACTAGTCAAATTTATAGAACACAATAAATTAATGATATAATATTATTCAAATATTGTAGTTTGGGACACGATGAGGGAATGATATTTGAAGTATTCGGTTACCTGCCATTTGTTATTGTGAGATTAAAACACCTAAGTGATCTATGGCACGAGCAGCTCCAGTAGTATAGTTTTCGTGAAAAAATACAAAGTTTACAATACAACGGTAATAATATACAAAACTGAGTATGGACACGATTTTCGCAAATTCGTGAGAACTACTCAAATACTTACCTTTTTCACTACAAAACTAAACCCAGTTTATTTTCTCTCTATTGCTACCCCACTGTCGCAACAAATAGTATTTTTCCCGTAAAATACGGATTCTGTCCCGTTAAAATACGGATTATCTTTGATTATTCTCGTTAAAATTACTGAATTTGAATAAACTCGTCAAATAAGTAATTATTATTATATTTGTTTAATCTGGCAACCCACCCACTCTACCATTCCAATTGATTGATTATATTCTGAGCTAACTGGTTATTTCCGCCATCAAATTTATAGTTTTCTAGTATTCTGAGTGACGTTGAAAACGTCTGGCGCCCAACCATAGTTTTTCTTATTAGTTGCTTCTATTAATTGACGCCGAAGTGCACGGCTATCGGGTTCACCCTTACCCTGAAAACGAATAGCCGGTCGCAAAACATACCTGAAAAAGTATATTTTCATTAGTGCTGTACAATTTGGCCGGTTTAACTGGTTAAAATAGTTAACCTGGTTAATTAGCACTCGGTTTAACCGGTTAACCGATTTAACCGGTTTAACCATTTAACCGGTTTAACCGGTTTACCGATTTAGCTGGTTCAACCGGTTAACCGATTTAGCCGGTTTAACCGATTTAGCCGGTTTGATCGGTTAACCGATTTACCCGGTTAATCTAGTTAACCGATATGGCCGGCCAATCTGGTGAAGCAGTTTGGCTAGTTTATATGGTCAACTAGTTTGGCTGGTTAATCACGTGAAAATTTTCAATCTGCTCAATCAGCTTATGGTCGGTAGATACCACATTCAGATTAAACGAATTAGCTGTAAATAATCGTTTCGTTAAAATACTGATTATTAATTCGGTTCACATTGCTTCAATTCACATGCTCTAAAGCCATAATTCTTACCGTTCTGAGCCGATAGTGAAAACTGCAGCTAGTTTACTAACGGCTGACATTTTCAAACATTTTTAATGTTGAATAACATATTCATTTCAAATATCATCGTCGCCTGCGCCTTACGGCAAAGGCTTAAGGAGGTTGGCTACCCAAATGCATATGTAGAGAAATCTTTGAAAATTTTATCAACGAAAGATAGATGAATAAAAAACTTCCTGTCAAAATTTCAAGTCGATTCACCACCCCGTTTTTGATAGATCAATTTTTGAATTTTCTTCTTATACACGTAGTAGGTACAGGGAGCCAGTAAGGTTAGTTGAAATCTACCCTTACCGCGCGAGTGATACTGAAGATTTCGACTAACCTCACTGGCTCCCTATACCTCTACGTGTATAAGAAGAAAATTCAAAAATTAATCCATCAAAAACGGGGTGGTGAATCGACTTGAGATTTTGGCAGGAAGCTTTTTATTCATCTATCTTTCGTTGATAAAATTTTCAAAGATTTCTCTACATATGCATTTGGGTAGCCAACCTCCTTAAAGACGATTCTGTCGCTCTCACCGTCGAGTATCACTCTATGTTCGCTGCCTGACGCTCGCGCCTCACCCGGCAACCAGAAGCGTTCTTTGCAGTATGTCCTCCGTCTAACCTCCATAGACAGGACAAGCATATATATCCGTGGCGCTAGCGTCGAACGTATATTATTCGAATTGAATTCACAACACCACGCTATTACGTGCAAACAGAATCCGGAGCAGTGAATTAATGTTAGAAGCCGGTGTATTTTTCAAATTAGTACATAATGTCATCATTCTTGTGGAAACATTTCGCAAGTACTGATACCGGAGAAGCACAATGTAGATATTGTCCCACGCGTTATAATACTAAACGAACAACATCATCGCTAAGATATCATTTAACTAAAAAACACCCCGATCGAGTGGAATCATCGTCGACTATTGAACTTGTCTGTGAAAGTGATTCCGATGCAAGGTACGTTTTTTGATTTGTTGAAGTTTAGCATATGAATTTAAGAGTAAACAGAGAAAAAAAGTTCAATTGAAGGAAGAATTATCAGAAGTAATAAAAGAGATTTTTCAACTTCCCGCCTCTCTGTTTCCAGAGGAAAGGGAAGTTATTATAATCCCCCAAAAAATGGAAAATCAAGTTTTTACCAGATGTTCACGTTTTGAGGTCTGGAGGAATCATTTTCCACCATTTTTAGACAAATATCTGTGTGTGTGTATTATCATTTTTTCGTCCGACAATATCTCGAGAACGAATGAACTAATTAAATCGTGGCTTTGATCGTTCCAGTAGTTCTTGAGTTATTTGTGGAACAAAATTATTTAAATAAAAATTCAAACGTTGATATCTGTATAACAGATTGAAGGGTTTTTATGAAGTCGAGTAATATTGAATCTACTAGAATTTTCTATTTGTTTATAATGATTTTATCGATTTGAAGCGTTGAAATCGAAACTCCTGCTGTAGCATCACGTGCGGGGCCGTGCACAGGAGTACTTCCAGCAAAACGAAAGAGAAGGTCTAAAAAAGAGTACTACACTCGCAAAGTGAGTCAGGGCTTACGTCATTATTCACTATCATACATGTATACTGTACAGCTGACACAAAACTGAGGTTCGCCTATTCACGGCTAATGTCCGAGTTTTGGACGTCCAAAAGTCGTTTTACCTTTGAATGAAGTCTTTTTGACGTTGGACGACTTCAACCATGAAAAAAAATCATATACAAGGTGATTCGGAATCGGGTACTTTCCTTACGCCGGTGGCTTCCTTGTGAAAATCTAAGACCAAAATTATTTATCCTGAAATGTCGAAAGCCAAGCCGTTTTCAGGTAGGAGCCATTTAAAGTAAGCCATTACGAGAGCAGATACGAGAATGGCTCGCCGCCGCTATTGTCGGCATACTGGATCTCGCGACGCCTCACCCGCCGCCGCGATCTCGCTAACTAACAAAACGAATGTAGTAATATTACAGTTTTATGCATGAATATGGAATCAGCATTCTTCTGTTTCCATTGCCTGATCGTCGTTTTGTCAGTTGCCGAGATCGCGGCGGCGGTTGAGGCGTCGCGAGATCCAGTAGGCCAACAATACCAGCGGCGAACCATTCTCGTATCTGCTCTCGTATTGGCTTACTTTAAATGGCTCCTACCTGAATACGGCTTGGCTTTCAACATTTTAGGATTAACAATTTTGGTCTTAGATTTTCACAAGGAATCCACCGGTGTAAGAAAAGTACCCGATTCTGAATCACCCTGTATATGATATCCAGAGGATTTTAGATGTACAAACTTTAGTTTTGTCACCGAGTGTATAATGACATAATGATATACTGTATAAAAAATTACTGGTCCATGAAGTTGGCGATTCAACTTTATAGGTGACTAACTGAATGCAGGCCGCTCACATGAATATCAATCTTTTTAGAATCCTAAGTCGGAAGCTATAACCCAATCAATTGTGAGAATGATTGCGATGGATATGCTGCCGCTATCATTCGGAGACGGATCGGGCTTTCTACAATTCCTGCGGATTGTTGCTCCTGACTATACGATGCCCAGCAGAACAGTTGTTCGGAATCGACTGGTAGGATTGTACGAATCCGTACGAAACCAAATACTGACAGTACTGAAAGTATTTCCACACGTAGCTCTAACGACGGATGCATGGTCATCACGAACTGCTACATCATATGTCACAGTTACAGTACACGCCATTGATGAAATGTGGAATTTACGAACATTCACGTTGGACACGTTGGAAATGTCCGAGCGCCATACAGGAGAAAATTTGTGCGACCATATGATTAATGTATTGGCAGAGTGGAACCTCAACGGAAAGG
The DNA here is from genome assembly GCA_944452935.1 of Rhogogaster chlorosoma. NCBI lineage: Eukaryota > Metazoa > Arthropoda > Insecta > Hymenoptera > Tenthredinidae > Rhogogaster > Rhogogaster chlorosoma. Next base: position 18,500,766 of record OX101797.1, on the reverse strand, counting down.
TTGTTGCTGTGGTACACGACAATGCAGCCAATATCGTCTCTGCCATGCGTTTCAGCGCCGAATTTGGGCAAAGCATCCGTTGCTTTGCTCACACTCTACAGTGTGCTCTTGATACAGCTTTGGCGGAAGGAAGAGTGAAAGAGTTTCTCTCAAAAATTAGTGCTGTGGTTGGTCACTTCAAACACTCTAATATAGCTACTAAAGCTCTCAATCTGGCTCAACATAAGCATAAGTTACCGAATCATCGCTTGATCAACCATTGTAAAACACGATGGAACTCAGCTTATGAAATGATGGAACGTATGCTTGAGCAACGTGAAGCCGTTAACGCGGTTTTATTAGACCCTCAATGGACAACGGCCACAAACGCCAAGAAGTTCCTGTTGACCGATAGGGAGTGGAAATACCTGCGAGATCTCGTCCATATTTTGAAACCCTTCGACATTGCCACCAACCTAATGTCTAGCGAGTCTCATTCCACAATTGCCATGGTGCGACCACTTGTTCACAATCTCCTAAGTAAATTTTTAAAAGTTAACGAAGATGACGATGTGCTCATTCAACTGATGAAAGAGACACTACGCGACCAATTACAGGCACGTTTTCTACGAAGTGATGCCGTTGATGCGTTTGGTCTAGCCTGTTCTTTGGATCCAAGGTGTTTATAGTGAACTTTGATCCTCGCTTTTATCTATTAAAGATTCACTTGATATAAGAAGAAATTTTTTTAACAAATCCACATTGTTTTACAGATATAAAGATATGGCTAATGATACTACCGCATATCGTGAAAAAATATAGATGAAGTTACTTGAACTAATGGCTGGCGAAACTACTCATCAGGAAACACTCGAACCAAGTACCTCCAAAAAAGATCAACGTGCAAGAGAACTCGATTACCTCTTTGATGAGGAAACACATCTCTCACAATCCTTCGAAAAGACCGTGAGTTTCTACGATAGTCAGCTTGATAAAGAACTTCATAGTTTCGTCAAAGAGCCAACAATTCCACGCAGTGACGATCCCCTGATCTGGTGGAACTCACATCGGTACAAATTCCCATCACTTGCAAGGGTTGCAAAAAAATATCTATGCATCCCTTCATCGAGTACCCCTTCCGAACGTGTTTTTTCTACGGCTGGGAATGTAATTTCGGCCAAAAGGAGCTGCTTATTACCAGAAAATGCTAATCTATTGATATTCTTGTACCAAAACCGGGCTATTCTAGAGAAGATTAAGAATGGAGGCGGATAGAATTTTGGTAATGTTCATCAAATAAATAACGTCGTTCAAATAATTCGTAGTTATTTTTACCTTCACGTCCAAAATTGTACATTTATTACTTATTATACTGCTCTTGATATTATATTTATTTTCTGACATTCGTAGCTCGGTTAGTATACGATTATTTACAGCTCGATTTACAGCCACTTCGTTCGATCTGGATGGGGTATCCTTCGACCATAAGCCGATTCAGCAAATTTAAAATTTTCACAAAATTAACCAGCCAAACCGGTTAACCATTTAAACCGGCCAATCCAGTTAATATGGTTAACCGGCCAAATCGGTTAACCAGATTAACCGGCTAAATCGGTTAACCGGTTAAACCAGCTAAATCGGTAAACCGGTTAAACAGGTTGCATGGTTAAACCGGTTAAATCGGTTAACCGGTTAAACCGAGTGCTAATTAACCAGGTTAACTATTTTAACCAGTTAAACCGGCCAAATTGTACAGCACTAATTTTCATCTGTATCGACGCTTTTATACTCCCTTCTAACGTCCTTTTCAGCAACATGTTTTTCGCAAACAAAAGCGTTACTTGAAACATTTGCTCTACCGTGTTTTTCCAAAAATGACAGTCACTTTTCGCGAGTAAGGGATCTACCATCATCGGACGGGAGTTTGAAAATTGAAACATTGGTTTCAACTTCACCTTGTACAATTCGCCCGCTCCGACAATTTTTGACAGCGTACTTCTTACCCATTGTTTGCGGACGATGTAAGAAGAAGAGGTACCGTCATATACTTGGCAGATGAAAAAATTGTTATTGATTATTGTTGATTGCAACCGTTAGGGAATCGTTTGGGGATATTTGCGAAAACATTTCTATCATTCGGGAAAAATTCATTAATTCATAATCACTTAAAATTAATTCCGCGTATAGTTAGCAGACGCATAATTGCAGAAAAAAGAACTGTACGTGAATTTGTTCTAAATCGTTTGGGGAATTTATATATAAACTCCTTTTCATTTGGGAAAGGCTGCAAATTGTAATTTCGTTAATTCAGCCTGAGTAATTATAGTGTAAAATCCTCAATTCTAGGGAATTTCTCCTTGACCGGGTTTTCCCCAGATGGCTAGGGACGTCAAGTATTCGCATTTGCCGTCTGTGACTGCTATCAAATGCGATTTTTCGTACACGAAATCATTTATTGGTCATTTGTAGATGTTCGATGATGCTCTTCTATCACCATATACTTGTCGACTGAAAGTTGTTAGCAATGGTGATGAATTGTAATCATTGGAGGTAGGGAAGGGGTTGGAGGGGGGAGGGGGGAGGGGCAATTTTTGACAGCGTACTTCTTACCCATTGTTTGCGACAAACCAAAACGAGCGGTCGGCTGTGTCAGCTGAGACTAGGAGTACACGTGACTACGGCAATCGCTGTGATTGGCGTATCTGTGTCGCAGCACTGCCTGTACGAAACTTAACGAAATAACACTTAAGGGGGTATTCTGGTCTAGAAATTTGGAAAAATCGATTTTTTTCGTTCTTCATATTTCCAAAGTTTAGACATTCAAGAATGTGCCCTCAAAAGGATTTTGCAGAATTCCAATTATTTACTGAGTTACAGCGGTTTTTGTGGCGCGGCATCTGAACTGGCCCGACCGGAATAAATTGAACAATAGGCGGTAGGCTATTGCATTTTCGAATTTTTCTCCGTTTTTACAACACTCTCATCATTAATTCTGTGTCCTACATGTAAGCAAAATATAAAATAATACAGGAATCACCGATTAAAAATATGTAAGTATACCGTACCATTCTATAAGTAAAACTGCCGGAAACTTGACTCAAAACTTGAAACGCGTTTTTCTCGAAACTGTCTTTTTCAAAACGATACCCACGATTTCTCAGGTTCTACTGGACCGATTTAACTGAAATTTTTAGAGAGTCTTCTTTATAGACTTGTCTACGTGTGGAACTATCCACATCCCCAAATCTCAACTTTTACTATTTTTAAAAAATCGAAGTATGTCCAAAAAAGTGGTACAAAAATTTTTTTTTTCTTTAGGCAGTCGCCATTTTGTAAAAATTTTTTTTTCCAACTTTTCCGTAGTTCCAGACATTGCGACATTATTATAGATTGATAATCTTTGTTATTTTTTGGTTTCAGATTGCTAGGAGAGTTAAGATCGTGGGTATGGTCACGCACCAAATTTTTGAGACTCCCCACTTCATCAGCTGATAACTAACGGAATTTTGAATTTTTTTTACTTTTTAATTTTTTTTGGTATGCTTCTAATGTGAATAAATAATGTATAAAAAAATTGATACTAAAAATATTGCTTGCTTTTTTTTTTACAGCACTTCAAAAATTACCTAAAATTCATGTCTCTAGACCAGAATACCCCCTTAAAAATCACAGGAATTGAAGTCTCGTCGACCCACCTATTCTTCTTACATCGTGGAAGCGGGCTTGGCGCAGCAAGCGGTATCTGTCATACCGACTGAAATTTACAGTTTCACCCAGCTGCGGCCTAACTGGTAGGGTAAATTCTGATTGATACCAGTTGGGATCTGAGATACTGTGACATCCTCACAGATTTACGCAGACGTACACTCGACGACCAACGACTGAAAACCCTAAAACCTTATTTACCCTTTATAAAACCTATGTATAATTAGTTATAGGCATGTAATGTATTCACTCTATTAACATATACTATACCATATGTTCATTTTATTAACCATAGGGATATGGTTACCAACATATATCTCATACTCACTCTAGATACATAAGACATCTGCCTTACCATTCATGGGCTTATATTATCCATTATTAATAATTAGATCTAAGTTACCAACGACGGCACAAGCAAGGGTAACTTCATATAGAATTACATACCTTATACGGATTAATATCCAATTAATGATAAAATAGAATATAACCACTTGCTTAAGGCGTCTTCTCACTTTAGGCACCTCGAAAATAGGCTATTTTCGCGATTTTTTTTCGAGGATTTTTGCAAAAAATTATGGGATAAAATGGATCCTATGTAATAAACACATCTTGCAAGTACGAGAAAAAATTTTTTTTTTTTTTTGAACAATTATTATAATCAAACAGTAGCATCGAAAAACCCGTGTAGAAATGTTATGTTCGTGGCTTGTTGATGGTATCTCCGAGACAGGTCATCCGAAACAAAAAAATAAAACAGTTTTAGATTCAGTATGTCAGTGGCTATAGCGCATATCATCAGATTTTTGATATTCGCGAAAATTACAAAATGGCGCACGTTTTTCGAAGAAGTACAAAAAAAAACGCGTTTTTTTGCAGTTTTTTGTAAAAAAAAAATACTTCAAATCAAAATTTAAAAAATCTGATGATATGCGCTATAGCCATAACTATGAAGAATATGTCATTCAAATTTCATGACAATCGGCCGGATAGTTTCGGAAATTTCATCAACAGCGCACTGAAAAACCTTGTTTTGAGATAAACGCGTTTAAAGTTTTGGTTGCAGAAAAATCATGAAAAAACCTTACCTCGGGTTAATCAGCGATGCACGTGTTAAGGTCTTATTAGATGAGTATAGACCCCAAAACAGAATATACCTAAGCAAGGGGTACTACATTAACAAAAGAACATTAACAATTGTATAGAGTCAGGTATACAGGGACCGTCCGAGCGGCGTCAAAGGGATCAGCCGGGTGCTCTCAGGTAGTCACCTAACGGTCGTCCAAAAATGTAGTTAGACTCGTCCGATCTTTATGAAATTTTGATATAACATTTTTGATGATATGTACTTTCAAAATTAAAAAAAAAAAAAAAATCGATTTTTTTTAATTTCCAAAGTGAGAAGAGGCCTTAAGCTTCAATGGTACGCCGGTAGTCGCCGCATAGTACATACATATACGGGTACTTCTACAAAACTTGGGTAACTTCATGTGTTCATGTGTAATTCGGTCAAATATCCAGTATATCCAATAATTCTTACTGATAAGTAATACACAAAACAAAGTACTATAAGGCCATAGCAACAAATATCGTAAATAAAATTGGAATTATTAAAAAAATCGTCCTTGCTTGTCTAAAATGTCAGTCCCTTGTCGTGTCACCGTTACATATTTTCACATTAAGACGATGATATTTTTCAAACTATTAGGTTTACACAGTTACTTTCAGTTTTAATGTATTTTAGAATACTCTTTAAAGTGTAAAGAATCGATAAAATTTAAATTTAAATAAATCAATAACAATTTTCATCTAGTTGAAGTAGCGTACTCAACATTGGGCGTCAGTCCCTTGCCACGTGTGTAATTTTAAAATTCGCGGTATTTTACAAAGCTCAGAACCTAGGTATCTGTTCAACATAAACCAATGACTTGACCTTAGCGGCAAACGTCGTTCTTTAGGAGTTAGCTGATTTGAGTTCATTGCTATTGGCGTTCTTGTGATGAGAGGCCGTATCCTGACAGTCAAAATGTCAGTCCTTTGGTCAGTAGTTTTGTTGTAAATTATTGGTAGTTTTTTTTCATAATATTTTATTTCAGTGTCTTTTGTGTGATCTTAATTGTATGCAAACTAGATAAATAGTGTCTCGTTTTAATCAAAAGATGTTCTTTGTTTTACCCAAATTTCATCAGTCCCTTGTCGTCAGTCCCTTGGTTTAGTATTATTATAACATTGAACGAGTGTTGTAGGACTGCATAGTTTTTAATCTATGTCAAATGGCTTTATAGGACAGCTTTTTGTTAGTTACTGGAGATTATATTTTATTTATTTAAAAAAAATTTTTTTTTTCTAAAAAAAGGAAAAAAAAGTTTTTTCGATTTTTTCATAGATATCTACTTTTTGAACATTCCCAAGTTAATTGGAGAATTTTTTTTTTTTGATACGCCCTTTTGGTTCTGTAGAGCCAAAAGGGCGTATCTCAAAGATACGCTTCAGTAACGCGAATAAAGTAACTCGTTTTTCAATGAAATTGTTGTGTTTCGTCAATCCCTTGATATACTTCTCAGTCCCTTGGAGCCACATTTGACAAAAACCTTAATTTTTCATAAACTACTTTATAAATTGACTGTTCCTTACACACACAGTATAACCGACCCATGGTCCATCAAAAGTGTTATGAAGTAACAAAATTTGAGATAAAAAACATGTGATTCAAATTCAGATCTAAAGTTACCCGAGTTTTGTAGAAGTACCCATACAGAGATGATCTGTGGAAAGTTATAAGCCGTGTGGGTATGCAACCGGTGTTTCACTACGAAATGACAACGCTGTCGATGCGAGACTCGAATGAGTCGAATGACCGTATCTACAGACGACGTAACGGCAGCTGTCATTCTGCGGCTGTCATGTCGTTAGGTTAAAATGAGGGTTATAAATAATTCTCAGATTTAGATTTTGTAATCACAGTTCCTTAATACAACGGTAAATATTCTTGCTTAAGAAAGTGTAATAACGGCAAAAACATTGTAAATGTAAAAAATTAAAACCGAGTTCCAAAATGGTTTCCCCAGCCAAGAACTCGAGAACATCCATACTCTTTTTCAGCGTCAGATTACAAACATCATTTCCTTACAAAAATAGTACAAAATAATACGTGAAATCAGGCATCGAAGCCGAGCGTTCCCTTTGTTAATTTTCAGACTTCAAATTATGTTCTTCAAATGCTAATCAATGGAAATGAATTGAAAACCAATAGAATCGTTGATAAAACCTGTGATAAAACAGCATATTGGCGACGGAAAATATTGCTGAAGGAAGTTAGCTCGTATGATGATACGAACTCGGCGGGCATAGATTGTTCTGAAAATTATCAATTGCACTCTTTGTTTTTCAACTTATTTCTTCCAGTCAATGTGTAACGATCACACCCACAAAATTGTCGGGAGCATGATCAAATACTGTTAGGATATTCTTGGCATTGATAATATATTTATTATTGTAGACTGAAACTGCGATATAATAGTAGTTTATATGGCAACGGCGCAGAAAGACCTCATCTTCGAATCATGTGACACTTTCACACTCCTCATAAAGTCCTTTTCAGAGCCCGTGCCCTACATACTATCCTTTTTACTTCAAATTTAAAAATCAGAAAACATTTTCCACGCACTAGTGCTTCGTGGTTTTCGCAAGAGGTTGTGTTGAAACAAATGAATGAAAGGAATGATTAATCCGTTGAAAATTGAAGTTAAAAAAATACCTATAGTGTGTTCATAACAAGAACTAATGGTCCAGGCACGGTGATCTCAGTAATTTAAATTCGAATGCAAGTTTTGAAGAGTTCAATTTCATTCTGCATCTATCGTTTACCGACTTTCGACTAAAGTTATAACGCCATGCTACAAACATGTCACATCCATAAAACGATACATACTTATACTGGACGTACCCATTATCGGTACACTTCGGTGATGCTCTTGCGACGTCTCTCTTTCTATTCGACTTACAGTATAGATTCACATATTCTGCATTGAAAGATGCACTAATTGCCGATCTTACCTCACACTTCAGCAATTGATAATTTTCAGAACAATCTATGCCCGCCGAGTTCGTATCATCATACGAGCTAACTTCCTTCAGCAATATTTTCCGTCGCCAATATGCTGTTTTATCACAGGTTTTATCAACGATTCTATTGGTTTTCAATTCATTTCCATTGATTAGCATTTGAAGAACATAATTTGAAGTCTGAAAATTAACAAAGGGAACGCTCGGCTTCGATGCCTGATTTCACGTATTATTTTGTACTATTTTTGTAAGGAAATGATGTTTGTAATCTGACGCTGAAAAAGAGTATGGATGTTCTCGAGTTCTTGGCTGGGGAAACCATTTTGGAACTCGGTTTTAATTTTTTACATTTACAATGTTTTTGCCGTTATTGTTATCTCACAAAAAACATCGGAAGATGTAAAAAAAGCCGCCAAGTACCCAAACGAAAATCACAATTGCTTGATAAGCAAAACGTTTCGCAAGTCTTTGTCGTGAAATCAAGGAAAAAGCCAAGCACCGAACGTACCCCTGCGATCTCTCAGCAAGTCTACGTCGTGAAGTCGGAGTTTCGTGTGAGGATATCGAAACATCATTCCAAGAGCTACGTACTTGGCGGGCACATTCGGTTTTTTTTTTTGTGCTTGTTGTTTTCGCTTTGGATTGATAGTATTTTATCGTAGTTTGCGAACCATTTGTTTTCCAACTGTTTTCCTTGGTGGCTGATGGATGTCTCGGAGTAATGTCTAATTTGCAGATAACATTGGTCTTATACACACTTATTTAAAATGTATCTTCCGATCTTGTGGGACGACTTTGTCGTGGCAGTCGAAAGATTAGCGCGTGCGAGTTTACGGAAGTGCTTGCGCGCGGGCGCCTGAAGGCGCCCCCGCTGCAGCAATTCCGTAAACTCGCACGCGCTAATCTTCTGGCACTAGTGTGTAGTTGCGAATGATTATGCCTCACAAGCGAATGAGCAACAAAATATATTTGCACTCAAGTGGGGCCGAACTGTTACAAGGATGGGTTTCCGGTAGTGAAATTGATCCTTCCCACTACGTGTATACGCTCGTGCACCTGCAGATTGATAAAAATTCCGTATATAGACTGATAGAATGTGCAGAAAACGCTAAAGAAACAGATGGAAATGGATGGAAACGGATACGCGAGCTATTAGATTCTATAGCATTTTCTGCGATTATATCCCTCTCTATACGAAATTTTTAGCAGGGATACGCATGCATTGTGAGCAAGATTGTATTACATTAGTATAGGTACACCAAGACGATCAGCAACTGAATTTTATATTCAACATTATATCAAACTGTCATCCTCTATGCTACTTATAGCATACACGTATATCCGTAGCTGCAAGTTTTAGGTTTTATACCGGAATAGTAAAGTAGAGTTTTCTCGATAATTCCATAGTTTTGCAAGTGAATAAGTTCAGTCCTCCATAATGAATATCATCTACTCAAGCTCTACGGTATGTCATCTATCATATGAAAGAACTTACCGTAGTACATTGCTCATTGGCTCCATAGTGAGGTACGTGATTCCAGAATTCCGAGTCCGATCTGATAATTGAATGACAGTGGAACGACCAGGATTTTTATTTATTATACAAGGTGTTTACGTCTGTAAAGTCATACACATAATTAAGTGCCCGTAGAAGCATTTTCTGATACATTTATTGGTTGAAGTAACTAGTTTTTTAGTGTATTTAATTGCTGTCGCATTGAAAACTCAATTTTTGCGTAGAACGAAGCTGGATTGTCCGTATAGCTCTAAGTAACCGAATGTGCCCGCCAAGTACGTAGCTCTTGGAATGATGTTTCGATATCCTCACACGAAACTCCGACTTCACGACGTAGACTTGCTGAGAGATCGCAGGGGTACGTTCGGTGCTTGGCTTTTTCCTTGATTTCACGACAAAGACTTGCGAAACGTTTTGCTTATCAACCAATTGTGATTTTCGTTTGGGTACTTGGCGGCTTTTTTTACATCTTCCGATGTTTTTTGTGAGATTTCACTACTTTTTGCAAGTACGAGAATTGAGAAGAATTGCTCATTTAATTTCAGCAGGGTTATACGGTATTAGGTATAGTGTGATCGTCACAAAAAATACATTCGGAATTCAGGCAAGGGAAGGAACATTCAGTAAAAGACAAACTGTGATGTTATTTGTTTTTTATCTTTGTGAGAGCTGATTCTCCTTCTCTTGGGTCGATTGGATAATGAATCCCTGGGCCTATGAATAACTTCTCTATTTCAAACTTCGTTGACCAGGAGAGGAATTGGATTTGATAAAAGAATGATAACTTGATTAAAATTAATATTTATTAATAAGGAAATGGTGAATATAAGTATGGAAATGATTAGTCAAGATTGGTACGTTTAAAGGTAGACTTATATTCTAATGCCGTTAAACCTGGGAATCTTCGAGGACGAACTTTACAAACTACGCTTTGGCGAATGATCGTTTTATATTTTGAATGCGATTCTTTATAATGTAGTGACTCTAAATTCTTATGAACTTCGTTTAGGCGAATGACCGTTTTATATTTTAGATGCAATTCTTTATAACACAGTGACTCTAAATTCTTATAAACTTCGTTTAGGCGAATGACCATTTTATATTTTAGCTGTGAAGCTTGGAGAGAGAGAGAGAGATATATAATTGCAACTTTATACGTGTTTAAGGGGGTATTCTACTCTAGAGGCCCGAATTTCGAGCGTTTTTACGCGATTGATAAAAAAAAAGCAATTGATATTTTTACCGTCCATTTTTTTATCATTTGTTTATTTATATTTAAAGATTACACAAAATAAATTTCAAAAAAAAAAAAAAATTTTCCTTTGAGTTATGTGTCTTTGAAGTAGAGGGGGAAAAAAAAAGGCCGCGTCCTCGTATCTATAATTTCTACCCTTATGGTCATCTGAAAAATAAAACAATGGTGAATTCTTAATTAGTACGAATGTCGTTATCGTAAGAAGCGGCAAAACTGAAAAAAAAAAAATTTTTTCATAAAATAGCGGCTACTGAAATTAAGGGGACCAGTACAGCTTGATTTAAAAAATTCTACATACTCCAAAAATCATTTATATCTTAACCAAAGTTCATAATACATCAAGAAAATCACTTGTCTGAAAATCACTTGTCGTAAGGTTTCAGGCACACGGTTGGTCCAATTATGTCTTTTGACGTCTCATTTTCTTCGGAGAGCAATTCTTCATCGCATGAATGTAGGGAACTGAAAAAAAAAATTCCTGTAATAAGTTATGATCAGTTATCGAAATTTAGCAAAAATCTGGTCACTCTTTTGCTGATAACTTTGTCTGGAAATTTTTTCTTTAAATTTCCCTCATTCATGCGATGAGGATTTGTTTTCTGAAAAAAATGAGCCCTAAATGAGTCAAATCGCAGCAACGGTACTCCTAAAACCTTACGACACGTCGCCAAAAATATATATTTTGACTAAAAAAACAAAATTTACTACTAGAAAAGTTTGAAATATCGCAAAATGTTTCAAATAAAAGTTGTTGGTTACAAAATTTCTGACAAAATTCAATTTTTTATTTACAAAAAACAAAATTACTTTGTTCAACTTTCAAACTAATATTTTCATCGTACCATCTTTAAGGGAGGACCCTACTGAAATCTTGGAAAAAAGCAGTGTTTTATTTTTCAATTGGCCAAAAAAAGTTCAATCTAAAAAGTAATACCAATTAGAGATCATGGTAGAATATGTTTAAAAAAAAAAAAAAATTCAGTCTACTGCAATAAAAGTGTATGCGCAGGAGGGAACCTTTTGCAGAATCTATCCTGCGCAGCGCTGGGAAAGGTTTCCTGCGCATACACTTTCATCGCAGAAGACTAAAATTTTATTTTAAAACATATTCTACCATAATCTAGAATTGGTAGTATTACGTTATAATTTGAACTTTTTTTGGCCAGTTGGAAAATAAAAAACTGCTTTTTGTCAAGTTTGCAGTAGGGTCTTCCCTCAAAAGGCTCCTGCAGCATATGACGGTCCTTCTCTAGCCGCTGTAGTCTCATTTTGGCCTAGTCATAGTCTTCGGATAGCAATTTGGGCTTCTCGAGTACTATCAGCTGCCTGTCGTTGAGCCTGTTATAGCCATGTCTGGTCGGTCCAAATCATGTGAGCCTTCGCATTGGGTCCTGAGGGCACTCCAAGTGCAGTCATTATTACATTTTCGAAAATTGTAACGATTTTTTTCTTCTGGGTGTAAATTATGAGATCTGTGAACAAGAAGCAAAAAAACTTCGACCGCAAATGTGAGTATGGTATACTTACTTTGAGGTTAGTTGGTGGGAACCCACAAATAACCTCACACACACTGTCACTCGATGTTTATACACGAAAATGACAAAGCTAGATATTTAGCACGATGGAATCGCGGATTTTTTAGTACTAAGTACTGTTTTTGTTTTTATTGTATTTGAAACAAGTAAAGAGCAGGAACGTTACACGATCTCAGAATGTTCGACAAATAATCGCCGGTCACGAAACATGTGAGCGATATGAAAACAAAGCGACAGCGCTGCTTGCGCCAGGTCGCTGAAACTCAATGCCAATTCTCGATCATTTTTACGAATTCGTCGATGGCGACTTTTTTAGAGATAGATATGACCCTGAGACAGCGAAATCTACAAAAAACGAAAAAACGATTTGATGTTTGTATATATCGATGTTTGTGCAGCTTATATCTATTAGAGGAGCAGAGACGGAGAGTTTTGGACACGTGTGACTGTATGAAAGATCGCTTTATTACTGATAGAGGTGTGTAGTAGAGACATGCGCACAGGTGTACATAATGGGCGCTTACTCACACAGCTAATAGGCTACATAGGCATTGCCGCGAAACTATAACCTATCTACAGTATGAGCATGTAATTACATATATAACAACACGCCACCATAATTACAAGCATCGTGATCTATTAATAACTAATGTCCCTCAAAAAATTCTCATATGTTTTTTTAGTTCAAGAATAGACATAGTGAAGATAGATATATGATTACAAATAAAAAGACTAAAAATAAGGAAAAACTTTTTGCACATGATTATCACAAGTAGTATACAATAATTGTTTCTTTTGATTAGGCCTAACAATAATAGGATTTGTTCAAGTAGCTCGAATATTGGTTATTGATTCAAAAATGTGTGCCTAGACCAATATTTTTCACGAGTAGTTCTAAAGTTAATTTAGGTACTGCCTTTGTGAGGCCATCGGCAACCATCTCGGTGGAAGGCGTAAAAGACAGTTGAATATCGCCTTGTTCGATTTTCTCCTTGATAAAGGAGTGTTTTGCTTTGATGTGTTTTGTTCTTTCGCTGACATTTCCGGTTTTTGCGAGTTGAATCGCTCCTTTGTTGTCGCAGTACAGGAGTACGGTTGATTTGGAGACCAATTGGAGTTCCTGAGCTAAAGATCTCAACCATACTGCTTCTTTGGTTGCTGCTGTCATTGCAGTGTATTCAGCTTCTGTACTGGATAATGCTGTCGTCGATTGTTTCTTAGAGCTCCAGCTGATCGCGCCACCATATGATGTGAAGACGTAGCCAGTGACTGACTTTGCATCCAGCTTGTCGCTTGCCCATGTGGCGTCGCAGAAGCCTTGGATTTGGGATGTTGTTTCTCTGGTGAATCTAAGAGAATATTTGATCGTACCTTTCAGATATCGGAGGACCCTCTTCACCGCTTCCCAGTGTTGTTTACCATAATTGTTGTTAAAGCGACTGAGTGTGCTAACTGCGTGCGCTATGTCGGGTCTTGTTCCTTGCAGTACAAACATTAGTGATCCAAGAGCGCTTTGGAACGGGTATTTGAACATTTGTGATTGATCCTCGGACGGTGTTAATACTAGTCCGGTCTCCATGGGTGTAGAAACTGGTGAGCAATCTGACATGTTGAATTTCGCTAACACAGACTCAATATAGTCAGATTGATCGAGGTCGATGGTCCCTAGGTGCGTGTTTCTTCTTACGTTGATGCCGAAGCATTTTGTGGCTTCGCCCAAGTGTTTGACAGGTAGTTGTTCCTTCAGACGGCTATGATATATTCTTATCCAATCACGACTGTTAGAAAAAACTATCAGGTCGTCAACAAAGACTGCCACGAAAATTACTGTGGTATCTTGCCTTGAAAAATATAAGCATTGATCGTTTTCAGACCTTTGGAGGTTCATTCCTTTTAAGATTGTATCGAGTCGTTGATTCCATGCTCTTGATCCTTGTTTAAGTCCATAGATAGCTTTGTGGAGTTTGTAGACCTGCTGCTCCTTCCCTGGTGTGATAAAGCCTTGGGGTTGCTGGAGGTAGACCTCGTCGTCAAGTTTGCCGTGTAGAAATGCTGATTCAATGTCCCAATGCAATATTAGGAGAGAATATCTGGCCGCGTAGGCGAATAGCATCCTCACTGTAGAGAGTTTAACAACAGGGGCAAAAGTGTCAGAGTAATTTATCCCTTCTTTCTGGTGACATCCTCTCGCGACTAGCCGTGCTTTGTGTTTTGCACCCCCATCGATTTGTTTTTTCTTCTTTAACACCCATTTGCAGCTAATGGCTTTTTGTTCGTAAGGTAGGTCCACTAGTGTCCATGTATTGTTTTTTTCGATGCATTGAATTTCGTGCTGCATAGCGTTGATCCATTGTGTGGCCTCTGGTCCTTGAGTGGCTTGTTCAAAGGTGATTTCGTCGATAGCTGCTTCGTCGGTAGTGCTGTAATGCGCTACATAGTCTTCATCTGTAATCACATCTTCGTCGATCTCGACTACTGCAAGTTTCGTTATATAATCTTGGAGGTACGCTGGAGTTTTGGCCTTCCTTTTTAGTCTCTGAACAGGTTGGGAAAACTGTTGTTCATCCTCGCTTACTGGTGGATCAGAAGCTTCCGTTGAGATTTTGGTAGGTATTTGAGTTGGTTGAATCTCCTGGTTAGGTGGGTGTTGCTCAGCGCTGTTTTCCAGTATGTTATCTAGCGAAACTAGTGTAGATTGTTTTTCGACTTTTGGATTTTCATAAAAGATGACGTCACGGCTAACGACGAATTTCTTATCTGCTATGCTCCAGAGACGATATGCTTTCTGGTCCGGTGTGTAACCTACAAATCTGGCCTCCTGCATTTTTGGATCCAGTTTGTTTCTGGAGTCACTTGGGATGTGGTAAAAAACTTTACAGCCAAAGACTTTTAGGTATGATAGTTTGACTGGTTTACCTGTCCAAAGTTCTTCGGGTGTTTTTGCGTTGAGAACATTTTTAGGCGATCTGTTGTTAAGATGAGCTGCTGTACTGATAGCTTCTACCCAGAAGCGTTTTGGAAGTTGTGCATCTAGGAGCATGCAGCGGCTTTTGTCGAGTAGTGTCCGGTTAACTCGCTCGGCCCTGCCATTTTGCTGCGGGTTCTTGGGTACGGAGGTTTGGTGTCTGATGCCTTCATTCTTGAGAAACTGCTGCATTTCGGTGCTCAGGTACTCTCGCCCGTTGTCGGTCCTGAGTTGTTTCAGGTGTTTCCCTGTACTCTTCTCCGCCATTGCCTTAAATTGTTTAAAAGCTTTAAATGCCTCATTTTTCTTCTTGAGGAAATAGACAAACACCTTACGACTGTAGTCGTCTAGGAAGGTAATAAAATATTTATGACCATTTATACTAGGGTCGTCTACTTGACATAGATCCGAGTGTACAAGTTCAAGAAGTTGTTCCGCCCGTGACCTACTCGGGAGGAACGGCTGTTTTTGATATTTTCCTTGAACACATTGCTGACAATTAAGTTTTTCTGTACCTGTGACCTTGTACTTGATACCTGACTCGGCGGACTGGTTCAGTTTACTCATATATGTCGGGTTCAGATGTCCCAGACGGCGATGCCAGAGATCTTCGTCGTCGGTTGCTTGATTGCAAAGTAACCTGGGTTCGTTCCCGGTTGAAGTTTCTTGGGATGGTGATTTCCTCATTCTTAGGACGTATATTCCATTTGTCATCAGTGTTGCTGTAGCTGCAGTTATACCATCCTTTGAGATCTTGCAACCTTTTGAATCGAAAGAGACACTGAAACCGCTCCTGTTGAGTGCGCTGACTGAAAGTAAGTTCGAAGAGAGGTTAGGTATGTACAGAACCTTTTTTAGTTTAATGCGTCTATCGCAAGGCAATTCGACTGAGCCTTCGCATTCGACTTTTAATTTTTGTTTGTTTGCCACAGTGATGTGACGGACTCTTGTTGATTTGTTTTCGGACAGCAAGGGTCGATTGCACGTCATATGCCGTGACGCTCCGGAATCGACGATCCACTGATCGGTGCTGTTAGTGGCTAACGCAACGAGACTAATTCCTCCAAACAGTAGCTCGTCTTCGCTTTCCTCGGTTTCTGCATCCGCTTGGAATGCTTTTCTTCTCGGCGCGTTACATTCATCAGATATGTGTCCTCTTTTGTTACAATTGTAACAACGTATGTTACTGATGCTTCCGAAGTGTTGATGTTGACGGCCGCTTCCCCTTCCCCTACTCCATTGTCCTCTGCCTCGTCGTCCACGACGTTGAGATGACACGTAATAACTGGCTTCTATCTGTGCTGATTGGCCAAGGTCGCTGGTGTTTATTTCTTGGAGTAACTTCGTTTTTACGTAGTCTGAGGAGAGCTTGGTAGCTGAGCTTTCAAGCGCCATTACGAGTGGTTTGAAGTCTTGCGGTAACCCAGCGAGCATAAATGCAGCAACAAGCTCATCGGGAAAGGGTAAGCCGGTGGAATGTAATTTGTGTACGGTATTCATGATATGATTCACATATTTATCTATTGAGTCATGTTCGGATAGCGTGTTCTCGATGAGTTGCCTTAGTAACGTTATTTGCTGGTTCACACCTGAGTCGTCGTATGCGGCTGTGAGCGCGCGCCACGCTTCTGCTGCTGTGCGTGCTTGACGAAAATGAGCACGTACATCATTTTCTACGCACAGTTTGAGTTTAGCGATTACCTTCGTGTTTTTGATGACATCTGTTTCGATGACACCTCCTTGTGGTGCCTGAATGGTAGCCCACAGTCCTTCAATTTGTAGGCAGGCTTCTATCGTCTCCTTCCAGTCGTGGAAATTGTCTCTTCCACGAAGTTTTTCTATTTGCATGTGCCCGTACGGATTTGCAGGACTGCTTGACGCCATCTTGTCTTTTCGGCATACGCCGGTAACACGCGTTCAACGGTTTTTCGTACACGAAAAATTTACGGCTTCGTCTTTCCTCTGAATTATAAGGACTGCACTACTTATTCGTATTTGGCGTGCACCTGGGCCCATAACCTGATGTTTGTATATATCGATGTTTGTGCAGCTTATATCTATTAGAGGAGCAGAGACGGAGAGTTTTGGACACGTGTGACTGTATGAAAGATCGCTTTATTACTGATAGAGGTGTGTAGTAGAGACATGCGCACAGGTGTACATAATGGGCGCTTACTCACACAGCTAATAGGCTACATAGGCATTGCCGCGAAACTATAACCTATCTACAGTATGAGCATGTAATTACATATATAACAACACGATTTTTGTGAAATTTCAAGCTGTACGATTTTCGGTCCATAAACCAGTTATTTTTACGAATTCATCAGTGGCGATTTTTTTAGAGATAGATATGACCCTGAGACAGCAGATTCCGCAAAAAACGAAAAAATGATTTTTTCAAAATTTCAAGCTATACTGGTCCCCTTAAAGGACGTTTTTTTCACCAATTTTTCAACTTTATCAAATTTTTTAAAAATATTACAAATTAAAATTTTCATTTTTTGTCGGTTCATACGATAAAAAGATATTGAAAGAATATTCATGCTAAATTTCAATTAAATCGGTTAATTAGAACTTGAGATATTGTGGACACTGCATCGAAAAAAGTTGTTTCGAGAAAAACGCGTTTAAAGTTTTACGTTAAGTTTCAGGCAGCGTAATTGATAAAATAGTATGTATTACTTACATTCTCTTAATCAGCCATCCCAGCTTCATACATTGGGCCTTACGTTACAATGACCTTCAAACCATCGATGTAGCATACTGGAAGTATTATAGAAAGAAGGGGAGAGAGCTATTCATACTCAGGTAGCCCGGGCCTCCGTCGCCTATTGTTACAGTCGTCCGCTCAACCGGTCTCGTTGCCACGACACTAAAACCGCTATAACTTCGGAAATAATTTGAATTTTGAAAAATTCTTTCAGGAGGATATTTTTGAATATCTAAACTATCGGATTATGAAAAAAAAATTTTTTTGATTTTTTCAAATTTGTAGAGTAGAATACCCCCTTAAACGAAAATTAAGAGATGAAAAATATGTAAAGTTATGTATAACGAAATGAACGTAAAATTTAAAGAACCTCAGATCGGACAAGCCTGGCGGACGAAACGACCAAAGCTTGCTGCTCGTTGGTTTGAACTGTAGCTAATTGAAAGAGATCAAAATTAGTAAACGCCAAAAGATTCCTTTAAATATCAGAACAGGCCGTGAGGACGAAACAACACAGGCTGGCCTAATGTAAAAAGTAGTACTAAGTTCTCTTTCTCTCTGATTTGAATCTAAATGCTCACGGCTCCTATTGCCGTCACGCAGTTACTTCACTTGCGAGAAAGGTTTTAAGCGCTTGGGGACCCAAGGCTTGCGAGAGGGTTCCCCAGGAATACAAGAGATGGCGCGCGGGCGCTCGGCCTTATGACCGCGTTAATATGAATGATTTTGGAAATGTTACAAAACACATTCATTTCAATTGTCGACTGTGACAAACATAAATGATTTATTAAATAGAACTCAATTTTGACTCATACAGTATGAGGTTGAAGTTCGTAACGTTAATGGGGCATTCCATGTAAAAGAGGATAATGACATAAATTTTTAAATTCCTTCAATCATTCCTAATTTAGTACTAACTCATAGTTAAAAGTCTATATTTCATTAATGTGTAGTAAAAAAATTTCAAACTAATGAAAACCGGACTTTTGCTTTTTTCAAACTTTTTTTTCTTCAATTGTTAATATTTTTGAGAAACTAAATTATTAGTTATAGATTTTCCCAAATAAGACATCGTCATTTTCTTTTATGGTAGTAAAAACAAGCTTCTTTTATTTTTGTTATGAACAACTACAGATGTTGTTATTAATATGTTTGATCCTTCAGTCGCGTTGTGTTTGATTCTAGTTTCTCAATTGTTTCAAATAATTTATAGTATAATTTATGAATAACAACGTTTGTTAGGTATAAAGAGCGATAAAACTGATTTATCAAACAACTATGTTCATATATTTTGTACTTGTCCTATCAGTCACAATTAAAAAAAAATTTTTTTTTTATTGTTTCTACATAGGCTATCAATCTAATATTCCAAATAAGACATCGTTATTTTCTTTTATGGTAGTTTAAAAAACAAGCTTCTTATATTTTTGTTATAAGCAACTAAAGTTCATTGAGATGTTGTTATTAATATGTTTGATCCTTCATTCGGGTTGTGTTTGATTCTAGTTTCTTAATTATTTTAAATAATTTATAGTAAAATTTATGAATAACAACGTTTGTTAGGTATAAAAAGCCATAAAACTGATTTATCAAAGAATTATGTTCATATATTTTGTACTTGTCCCACCAGTCACAATTAAAAAAATTTTTTAATTGTTTCTACATAGGCTATTGTAACACTTATATTTGTTTTACGTAGGAATTTAAAAGTTAAGTAAAAGAAAAATAAACATCAAAGAACAGTATAAATGTGTATATTTATTTCGTCCTTATCAAAAGACAATTAGGATTTGTTAACAAGTGATTTAGATTTGCAACAAACCAGTGATATGAACAATAGGTCATAAAAATGTAGACACAGGTCTCGAAGAGTTAAAAAAATACCACTGATTATAATAATTTATATGAGTTCGATTTACATTAGTTGGCAATAGCCTTCAAGTCTTGATTATTTAACAATATATGAGGCGTGAGGACAGCACAAGGACAGCACAGTTGAAATTATAATTAAAATATCTTCTTCAGAGCTATTATTTAAAAGTGAAAATGATACTAAAAGTTTACTCAGTCAATTTATTTGGCTTTCGCCATGTCTGTGAATACACTTATATTTTCGATGTTACTGCTTTGACAACTTATCGTCCCATGGAGATCTTGTCAAATTATAATCGTCAAATAGATATCGAAGTAAGCACGAGATATTGGTGAAATATAGAGAATTAAAATAATAAGTTACACACGTTACAAGTAAATGAAATATAATATGAGAAGAAATGTTAGACACGACTGATCGGGTCGAGCGCTCGTAGCCAAGAGAGCTATCCCTCACTTCTCTCGTCGCTTCACCTAGCTGATGCTTGGCTTGGTGACTACTTGAGTCGTAAGCATAGGGCGCTTAAATTTGAATATATGTTTTTCGTTACACTATCAATCTAATATTTGATAAAAACGAAAGCATATAGAATAGATTTTATATTAAGAAACACATCTCACTCGAAAGTAAAGTGGCCAAACTGAAATTCGTCTTCAAGTACACCGTGGTCAGAGAGGGGGATTTTTTGGTGTCCCACCAGTCAGGTTTATTAAAGTTATAATTCCAAAGAACTCAGAATAAAGTATTCGGTTATTTCTTAAAAGGGATGTTGTACATCAGTCATTTACCTATGTTTCAAGATACATTTTACAATTATATAAGTATATATATATATATATATAATATATACATATAATATATATATATATGTACGGTATTTGAGTAGTTCGGTGACACTTTTTTTTTATTATTGGAAAATGGAATAATGTGTCCACAGATGAAGTAGCGTGAATTTCTTCAAGATACGCTCAGCCGTTTTTGAGTAATTGCAGATTTACTGTGGAACGAACAGTTTGATGACAAACACAGTATAACATGAGGTCATATTGGTGACACTATATCACATAAATACAGTCATCAATATGACCGCATTATATTTTATCGAAACATGTACATATTATACACAGTTAGGATATAATATGTGGTTATATTCGTGACTTGTATATTTAATGATATATATTCAGTCATCATTGTGACCACGTAATGTTGTGATCATAGATATTGACCGTGGAAATGTTGATGTTAACGTCTGAATTATGAATATGGAGCGAAGCGGGCATTTTATGCAGACCAGTTGATACGTGTGAAATTGAAAATATCCTACTCTGTCATCATACTATTGATAATTATGAAAAGAACTATATCGCCAATCAAACAATCGTAAGGATATTGATTTGTCATCAAACGGAACGTGCCGTCCAAAATAGCTGTATACCCGAAAAGTTGTAGGCCTCACTTCTACGTACTCATGAATTTAAATTATGAGTCATACGTCTCAGAAATGCATTCACATCTGGAGAGAGAATTGCTGGTTCATGAGGGACGATTAGCGAATAGAACTGTTGGATAATAATCAGTACAATGGTCGACTCCGAACTTGTGATAGCTCGGTATTAGTCAAACTCAATCCCGGCCGTTTTGACACGTATGACCCAAGGAATCTCAAGAGTTGGTGACCAGGGCTTTTTCCAATATCAGGCAGGAATGATAAGAAGTGATAGTTTGTCGTGATATTGAGAGGAGTTAACAGTTCAGCAAAGTATATACTTCTCGTATACTTATTTTAAAGCGTCACCGGAATGACCGGCATATAGTTTCCGCTGTCATCAAAGAGTGCGATCCACGAGGAATTATTCTATAACCTACAAATCGATGAAGAAACTGCTATGCGTCGATAAATTCTTTACAGTTCGCTGGCAGGCAGGTGTATAGTCGCATAGCAAGTGAATCAGTCTGAATGTAGAAGTTATTATGAATCGTGGAACTCTGCAATGATGATGAATGAAGATTAGCTCTCTAGTCTCCCAAAAAGCTACAAATGCGTGAGAATGAAAAAACGAAGCATTTCCGATCAAAATACAACCGTTCGCGTAGAATCGCGAGGAAATGTGAAAAAATTAGCAGAAGGTGACAGTTTGGGACGTGATACAGCTCAGATTACGAAAGGGTGATTAAGAATCGCCCTGTTGTATACTAATTCCGCAGTGTCACCGAAATGACCGGTATATAGGTTCCGCTGTCATCAAAGTGTGCGATCCACGGGGAATTATTCGATAATCTACAAATCGATAAAGAAATTGCTATGCGTCGATGAATTCTTTACAGTTCGCTGGCAGGCAGGTGTATAGTCGCATAGCAAGTGAATCAGTCTGAATGTAGAAGTTATAATGAATCGTGGAACTCTGCGATGATGATGAATGAAGATTAGCTCTCTAGTCTCCCAAAATCTAAAAATGCGTGAGAATGAAAAAACAAAGCATTTCCGATCAAAATACAACCGTTGGCGTAGAATCGAAAGGAAATGTGAAAAAATTCAAAAGGTGACAGTTTGTGACGTGATACAGCTCAGATTACGAAGGGTGATTAAGAATCGCCTTGTGATATACTTATTATGCAGTGTCACCGAAATGACCGGTATATAGGTTCCGCTGTCATCAAAGTGTGCGATCCACGGGGAATTATTCGATAACCTACAAATCGATAAAGAAACTGCTATGCGTCGAAGAATTCCTTACAGTTCGCTGGCAGGCAGGTGTATAGTCGCATAGCAAGTGAATCAGTCTGAATGTAGGAGTTATAATGAATCGTGGAACTCTGCGATGATGATGAATGAAGATTAGCTCTCTAGTCTCCCAAAAAGCTGAAAATGCGTGAGAATGAAAAAACAAAGCATTTCCGATCAAAATACAACCGTTCGCGTAGAATCGCGAGGAAATGTGAAAAAATTAGCAAAAGGGGACAGTTTGCGACGTGATACATCTCAGATTACGGAGGGTGATTAAGAATCGCCCTGTTGTATACTAATTCCGCAGTGTCACCGAAATGACCGGTATATAAGTTCCGCTGTCATCAAAGTGTGCGATCCACGGGGAATTATTCGATAATCTACAAATCGATAAAGAAACTGCTATGCGTCGATGAATTCTTTACAGTTCGCTGGCAGGCAGGTGTATAGTCGCATAGCAAGTGAATCAGTCTGAATGTAGAAGTTATAATGAATCGTGGAACTCTGCGATGATGATGAATGAAGATTAGCTCTCTAGTCTCCCGAAAAGCTAAAAATGCGTGAGAATGAAAAAACAAAGCATTTCCGATCAAAATACAACCGTTGGCGTAGAATCGCGAGGAAATGTGAAAAAATTCAAAAGGTGACAGTTTGTGACGTGATACAGCTCAGATTACGAAGGGTGATTAAGAATCGCCTTGTGATATACTTATTATGCAGTGTCACCGAAATGACCGGTATATAGGTGCCGCTGTCATTAAAGTGTGCGATCCATGAGGAATTATTCGCTAACATATACGAACCGATAGAGAAACTGCTATGCGTCGATGAATTCTTTACAGTTCGCTGGCAGGCAGGTGTATAGTCGCATAGCAAGTGAATCAGTCTGAATGTAGAAGTTATTATGAATCGTGGAACTCTGCAATGATGATGAATGAAGATTAGCTCTCTAGTCTCCCAAAAAGCTACAAATGCGTGAGAATGAAAAAACGAAGCATTTCCGATCAAAATACAACCGTTCGCGTAGAATCGCGAGGAAATGTGAAAAAATTAGCAGAAGGTGACAGTTTGGGACGTGATACAGCTCAGATTACGAAAGGGTGATTAAGAATCGCCCTGTTGTATACTAATTCCGCAGTGTCACCGAAATGACCGGTATATAGGTTCCGCTGTCATCAAAGTGTGCGATCCACGGGGAATTATTCGATAATCTACAAATCGATAAAGAAATTGCTATGCGTCGATGAATTCTTTACAGTTCGCTGGCAGGCAGGTGTATAGTCGCATAGCAAGTGAATCAGTCTGAATGTAGAAGTTATAATGAATCGTGGAACTCTGCGATGATGATGAATGAAGATTAGCTCTCTAGTCTCCCAAAATCTAAAAATGCGTGAGAATGAAAAAACAAAGCATTTCCGATCAAAATACAACCGTTGGCGTAGAATCGAAAGGAAATGTGAAAAAATTCAAAAGGTGACAGTTTGTGACGTGATACAGCTCAGATTACGAAGGGTGATTAAGAATCGCCTTGTGATATACTTATTATGCAGTGTCACCGAAATGACCGGTATATAGGTTCCGCTGTCATCAAAGTGTGCGATCCACGGGGAATTATTCGATAACCTACAAATCGATAAAGAAACTGCTATGCGTCGAAGAATTCCTTACAGTTCGCTGGCAGGCAGGTGTATAGTCGCATAGCAAGTGAATCAGTCTGAATGTAGGAGTTATAATGAATCGTGGAACTCTGCGATGATGATGAATGAAGATTAGCTCTCTAGTCTCCCAAAAAGCTAAAAATGCGTGAGAATGAAAAAACGATGCATTACCGATCAGAATACAACCGTTCGCGTAGAATCGCGAGAAAATGTGAAAAAATTAGCAAAAGGTGACAGTTTGGGACGTGATACAGCTCAGATTACGGAGGGTGATTAAGAATCGCCTTGTTGTATACTAATTCTGCAGTGTCACCGAAATGACCGGTATATAGGTTCCGCTGTCATCAAAGTGTGCGATCCACGGGGAATTATTCGATAACCTACAAATCGATAAAGAAACTGCTATGCGTCGATGAATTCTTTACAGTTCGCTGGCAGGCAGGTGTATAGTCGCATAGCAAGTGAATCAGTCTGAATGTAGAAGTTATAATGAATCGTGGAACTCTGCGATGATGATGAATGAAGATTAGCTCTCTAGTCTCCCAAAAAGCTGAAAATGCGTGAGAATGAAAAAACAAAGCATTTCCGATCAAAATACAACCGTTCGCGTAGAATCGCGAGGAAATGTGAAAAAATTAGCAAAAGGGGACAGTTTGCGACGTGATACATCTCAGATTACGGAGGGTGATTAAGAATCGCCCT
The DNA here is from genome assembly GCA_944452935.1 of Rhogogaster chlorosoma. Taxonomy (NCBI): domain Eukaryota; kingdom Metazoa; phylum Arthropoda; class Insecta; order Hymenoptera; family Tenthredinidae; genus Rhogogaster; species Rhogogaster chlorosoma. Next base: position 18,476,075 of record OX101797.1, on the reverse strand, counting down.
GTTGTATACTAATTCCGCAGTGTCACCGAAATGACCGGTATATAAGTTCCGCTGTCATCAAAGTGTGCGATCCACGGGGAATTATTCGATAATCTACAAATCGATAAAGAAACTGCTATGCGTCGATGAATTCTTTACAGTTCGCTGGCAGGCAGGTGTATAGTCGCATAGCAAGTGAATCAGTCTGAATGTAGAAGTTATAATGAATCGTGGAACTCTGCGATGATGATGAATGAAGATTAGCTCTCTAGTCTCCCGAAAAGCTAAAAATGCGTGAGAATGAAAAAACAAAGCATTTCCGATCAAAATACAACCGTTGGCGTAGAATCGCGAGGAAATGTGAAAAAATTCAAAAGGTGACAGTTTGTGACGTGATACAGCTCAGATTACGAAGGGTGATTAAGAATCGCCTTGTGATATACTTATTATGCAGTGTCACCGAAATGACCGGTATATAGGTGCCGCTGTCATTAAAGTGTGCGATCCATGAGGAATTATTCGCTAACATATACGAACCGATAGAGAAACTGCTATGCGTCGATGAATTCTTTACAGTTCGCTGGCAGGCAGGTGTATAGTCGCATAGCAAGTGAATCAGTCTGAATGTAGAAGTTATTATGAATCGTGGAACTCTGCAATGATGATGAATGAAGATTAGCTCTCTAGTCTCCCAAAGAGCTAAAAATGCGTGAGAATGAAAAAACGAAGCATTTCCGATCAAAATACAACCGTTTGCGTAGGATCGCGAGGAAATGTGAAAAAATTAGCAAAAGGTGACAGTTTGTGACGTGATACAGCTCAGATTACGGAGGGTGATTAAGAATCGCCCTGTTGTATACTAATTCCGCAGTGTCACCGAAATGACCGGTATATAGGTTCCGCTGTCATCAAAGTGTGCGATCCACGGGGGATTATTCGATAATCTACAAATCGATAAAGAAACTGCTATGCGTCGATGAATTCTTTACAGTTCGCTGGCAGGCAGGTGTATAGTCGCATAGCAAGTGAATCAGTCTGAATGTAGAAGTTATTATGAATCGTGATGACAGCGGAACCTATATACCGGTCATTTCGGTGACACTGCAGAATAAGTATACAACAAGGCGATTTTCAATCACCCTCCGTAATCTGAGCTGTATCACGTCACAAACTGTCACCTTTTGCTAATTTCTCCCACATTTCCTCGCGATTCTACGCAAACGATTGTATCTTAATCGGAAATGCTTCGTTATTTCATTCTCACGCATTCTAAGCTCTTTGGGAGACGGAAGAGCGAATCTTCATTCATCATCATTGCAGAGTTCCACGATTCATAATAACTTCTACATTCAGACTGATTCACTTGCTATGCGACTATACACCTGCCTGCCAGCGAACTGTAAAGAATTCATCGACGCATAGCAGTTTCTCTATCGGTTCGTATAGGTTAGCGAATGATTCCTCATGGATCGCACACTTTAATGACAGCGGAACCTATATACCGGTCATTTTGGTGACACTACAGGATAAGTATACAACGAGGCGATTCGTGATCACCCTCCGTAATCTAAGCTGGATCACGTCACAAACTGTCACCTTCCGCTATTTGTTTTACATCTCCCAACGGATCATTAGGATAGATCATCCATCGTGCGCGTATAAATCGAGTTTGACACAGTTTGCCTCGGACAATTTATTTACGCGATTATGCCTCGGAATTTCAACGTGACATTAACGTTATCCTATCTCCGTTTCTTCAATAATTACCCTCAGCAAAACACCGCATACCAACTTTCGCGTGCATTTGATTTCAAGCGAGCAATATTATTAAAATTGGAAACGCTTTGATTTTTTATCTCCACGCATTTGCAGCTCATAAAGTGACTGGAAAGCTGATATTCATCCATCATCATTGCAGAGTTCTACGATTCATTAGCTCCTTTATTTAGACTAATTCAGTCGCTACGCGAATATACACCTGTCCGCCGGCTAGCTGTGCGTAATTTATTGACACATAGTAGTTATTTCACCGATTTGTAGGTTTGTAGGAATAATTCCATACAGATCGCGCACTTCGATGACATATCGAAAACTATCCACCGTTCATTTTGGTGACGCTACGAAACAACTTCGCAATGCTTCGATTAACCGTCATTTTCTCCTACTACTAACTATAACCTCTCATTATTTTCACTTGATATTGAAAACGGCCTAGGTCATCAGGTTTTTAATTATAAAAGAATACCTTGAGGTACGCAACCGAGCTTTCACATGTTCACAGCTGACCATTGTACTGATTATTCTTCAACAATTTTATTCGCTAATAGTTGCTATTGAACCAGCAATTCTTTCATTACATGGAAATGCATTTTTCAGATCTATGACCTATAATTTGAATGCATTAATACGTCGAAGTAAGTTCTACGATTCACAGGTTAAACAGCAAGTTCGTAGGAAACGTTGACTTCGATGACAGATCGAAAACTATCTACCGGTCATTTACGTGACGCTGCGGAACGATTTCGCAATACTTTGATGAACCGTAATTTCCCCTCACATCACTACATTAAACTATGACCTGTTATTATTCTCGACTAATATCTGAAACGGTCCTGGTCCGGCTCTTTATATTTTTTGAAGTATGCGTGATTAAATATTCGAAATTGTGTTTTACGAATACCGAGTCGTCACGGCTGACCGTTGTACTCATTATTATCCAACAGTTACATCCACTTATCGTGCTCCAACAATTTTTCAGTCACATAAAGATGCATTTTTCAGACCTATCACTTATAATTCTCACGCATAAGTATTCCGAATTGGATACAATAATTATTATGTCTTCCAGCAAATCTACATCAAACGTACACTTTGATGACCCGACAATGAGACCTCTACCTGAAAGTCAGACTATGCACTACTTATTCTCGGGATCAGCTGAGATAATGGTATATCCAGTGAGGGTTAGATCCATTGCGTGTGACAGACAATTCATAATATCATTCATAATATGCTTCATTAATATCTACTGTGGTGGTGAGGCAACAACTGATTTGGATTCAAGCCTATACTTACGTTTTATTATATTTAGTCAATCGAGATTAATTAATCTGATCACGATCAAATATTGTTGTTCAATGAAAAATACAGTTGCTCTCATCAACAATGTGTTTATGATCATAAAATATCACATCTCGAATCTTGCACACCTAAAGGCTTGAATAATAAAATGCGTGCCTGATTAATCGTTACGGTACAGCTAGTGTCTTCGAAATACACGATGTATCATTTTACGCAGTCATCAAAGTAGTCGGTCGATCTTCGAACGGTCATTTTGATAACCGTCATCAAACTGTCCAATCGCCGATCGATTGGCTATTTCGATGACAATTGATTAAATGGCCATAAAATTTCATTTCGTGGTAGTTTAATACTTTTTTATATTCTAAGCCATCGTGAATTTGCTTTCTCTGCACGAAAAATTGAAATTTGTTTCCAAACCAACTAATTATCAGCATCTTGGACATACCATCTACACGTTTGTAAAAAGTGAATGATATTTCTATTCAACGGCTTTCAAATTCACTTTTTCTTTGATTACCCTGTCGAATGAAGTATTCCGCACCTCTTAGAATGGATATAGCTTGTTAATCTCATTCCGGGTTTCGTTAATCAGCATAATAATGTAAATGACTTGAATCGGTCATATTGATGACGGTCATCAAAATATGCGTTTCAGACGATGGTTCATTGATGACCGTCATCAAAGTATCCAGAAGTCATCGAAACAACCGATTCATTACTAAAATCGTCACCGAACTACTCAAATACCGTACATATATATATATATATAGTATATATATATTATACATATACGTATATATATATTTCACTATAGAATGCCTCTAATGCAACTGAATATTCGCCAAAAAATTTTCAAATTCAAGGCTTGAACGTTTCAAATGAATCAAGAACGGTACTTAATCTCTTAAATTGTGTGAAACATGTTTATCTCGCATATTTTGCAATCCTAATAAGATTTAAATCACGAAATATTCCATTTCTTCAACGATTATTCTGTTACGTTAATGTTACGAACTGCAATCTCATTATACAGTTTCAACTTAAATTTAGCACTTAATCAGTCACTTTTCAGCCATAGCTTGGAGGTCAGTGTTGCCTGACGCAGTAACAGGCTCATTTGTGTTCTGCAACGTTGATTGTTCGGAACTCGCACGCTTGTCTACTGCAATCCAATTTAGGTCTCTGTGAAAATCATACAAATCGATAAACGATTAATCATCTCATAGAAATGTCACAGTAATTACTAAAATATATTCCATGTTACTGTGGTGAAAGTGAGCTGGGAAACATCGACTCGTATATGTGTATATATATGTACTCGTATACCTTCTGATATGTGATATCCAGATCGATACTTTCGTATCGTTTTGTAGCCATAGCTTGGAGGACAGTGTTGCCTGACGCAGTAACAGGCTCATTTGTGTTCCGCAACGTTGATTGTTCGGAGCTCGCACGCTTGTCTACTGCAATCCAATTTAGGTCTCTGTGAAAATCATACAAATCGATAAACGATTAATCATCTCATAGAAATGTCACAGTAATTACTCAAATATATTCCATGTTACTGTGGTGAAATTGAGCTGGGAAACATCGACTCGTATAACATACCTTCTGATATGTGATATCCAGATCGATACTTTCGTATCGTTTCGTAGCCATAGCTTGGAGGACAGTGTTGCCTGACGCAGTAACAGGCTCATTTGTGTTCTGCAACGTTGATTGTTCGGAACTCGCACGCTTGTCTACTGCAATCCAATTTAGGTCTCTGTGAAAATCATACAAATCGATAAACGATTAATCATCTCATAGAAATGTCACAGTAATTACTAAAATATATTCCATGTTACTGTGGTGAAAGTGAGCTGGGAAACATCGACTCGTATATGTGTATATATATGTACTCGTATACCTTCTGATATGTGATATCCAGATCGATACTTTCGTATCGTTTTGTAGCCATAGCTTGGAGGACAGTGTTGCCTGACGCAGTAACAGGCTCATTTGTGTTCCGCAACGTTGATTGTTCGGAGCTCGCACGCTTGTCTACTGCAATCCAATTTAGGTCTCTGTGAAAATCATACAAATCGATAAACGATTAATCATCTCATAGAAATGTCACAGTAATTACTCAAATATATTCCATGTTACTGTGGTGAAATTGAGCTGGGAAACATCGACTCGTATAACATACCTTCTGATATGTGATATCCAGATCGATACTTTCGTATCGTTTCGTAGCCATAGCTTGGAGGACAGTGTTGCCTGACGCAGTAACAGGCTCATTTGTGTTCTGCAACGTTGATTGTTCGGAGCTTGCACGCTTGTCTACTGCAATCCAATTCAGGTCTCTGTGAAAATCATACAAATCGATAAGCGATTAATCATCTCATAGAAATGTCACAGTAATTACTCAAATATATTCCATGTTACTGTGGTGAAATTGAGCTGGGAAACATCGACTCGTATATGTGTTGTGACGTCGGGGTTTGGTCGCTACCGAATCGTCACAGATGGGCATTGCTGTCACCATTGGTATCCCGTTTTGCAATTAAAAGTAACTGGAGTGAGGAGTGATTTTATGGGTGATTCGTATAAATGAATGAAAATGATTGGTAAACTTTAGTTTATTGAAAATTATTGGAGAAAATTGGAGATTGAGTTGTCTTGAAGAGGAAAGGGGATGGAAGAGAGTCGACTAGTCGGGAATAGAGAAGTGGAGAGGTTGAAGGTTGACTTAAGAGTGAGTTAATTAGGAAGAAATTATGGTAGCTTGGCTAGGAGAGGTAAGGTGGGAGGCCACGTGTGCCTGAGATGCATCGTACCACCGGATGCATGCTCAGCAGTTATGGTGTGGGAAAGCTACAGGCTGCAGGTAGAATGTTTTACTTATAGGATCGTGCCTTATCGGCTATGAGGGAGGGAAGGTGACGTGTGGACTGAAGGTCCAGACGTTACACCTCCCCCGTTAGGAGAAACATAGGGATGAAGAAACTATGTTTCTCTATGTGGAACATATGAGTTGGATGGACAAAGTTTTCAAAATGATAATACAAAATTTTCAAAATGATAATACAAAATTTTCCTTACATCTAATCTCGTAGGTTGTGATTAAATGATTGAGAATGTTTCATAATTTGTATGTGTTTATGAAAACTGTTGTTGTGAGTTGACCGTTTTTCTTTGGGAAAAATCCTTTATTCGGTCGTGTCGATTACATTTGTTTGTTTCGTGTGGCGTATTAGATTTCAAGTTGTATTGTTCTACAAAATAATGTTCAAATATAAAAATATAAAAAATTCAAATTTAATAAATGAGTACTGAGTATACTGTGTTATATCATCAGCTTACAGCTGTAGGGTATGAAGTTCAAGAAGCGAGTTCGCTGACTCGTTAGCAAAATATTTTACGTCTTTCAAATTCGTATTGTTTCGGTGATTGAAATTATACGTTTTACAGTTTTGACTTTATAAATACATGTGAAGTTCAGAAGGTTATATGAAATAATGGGGGTGAATGTGACAAGTTTCGAAATTGCAATATGATGTTCGCATGATGTTCGCATGATGTTGAGCGCGTGATATTCGTAGATTCGGCCCCAAGGCTCCGTAGACTCCTAGATTCGGCCCTAAGGCTCCGTAGACTCCCAGATTCGGCGCTAAGGCTCCGTAGACTCGTAGATTTGGCCCGTATGGCTCCGTAGACTCGTAGATTCGGCCCGTATGGCTCCGTAGACTCGTAGATTTGTCGGCTTATTGAGACTGCGACTTATTTATTTTCGTAGATTCGTCGGCTTATTGAGACTGCGACTTATTTATTTTCGTAGATTTGTCGGCTTATTGAGACTGCGACTGATTTATTTTCGTAGATTCGGCTCGTATGGCTCCGTAGACTCGTAGATTTGTCGGCTTATTGAGACTGCGACTTATTTATTTTCGTAGATTTGTCGGCTTATTGAGACTGCGACTTATTTATTTCGTAGATTATTCGTCGACTTATTGCAACTGCGACCTTTTATTTTCGTAGATTATTTCATTTTTTTTTTTTTATTATCACACGCGTAGATTATAATGATCATGCTTATTCGTGGATTTATTTGTCTTTATAGACTTTAACTATCACACCCCTTTGTTCAAGAATTAATTACAATTATTACACCTTCTTTTTGTCAAAAGTTTCAGTTACGATTATTAAACACCCCTTTTTTTTTTTTTATACAGTCATCAGTGATACACGTTTGTTTTCGTTGTCTTTTGTTACAACAGTTCCACACTTTTTTTTCAACAGTTCCACACATTTTTTTTTTTTTCGTTTTATGAATTGATCCAAAGTTTGTTATAACAGTTCCACACTTTTATTTTTTTATTTTTATTTCATGACTTCACGTCTGCACGTCTTGATTTAATGTTACAACAGTTCCACCTTTTTTTTTTTGAGTTACAACAGTTCCACTTTTTTTTTTTTTTTCCAGTTCCACACATTTTTTTTTTTGTTTTATGAATTCACGTCTACACGTCTTGATTTGATGTTACAACAGTTCCACCCCTTTTTTTTTTTTTTATCGACGATGATGCATTTTATTCGTAGATGAGCGCGTTTGTGGCTCCGTAGATTATTTTCTTCGTAGATTATTTTCTTCGTATTGAGCGCGTGTGTGGCTCCGTAGATTCGTAGATTATTTTATTTTCTTCGTAGATGAGCGCGTGTGTGGCTCCGTAGATTATTTTCTTCGTAGATTATTCGTAGATTATTTTCTTCGTAGATTATTTGTTTCATCGATTCGTGGGTCATTAGAACAAAAGTGCAGAAGGAACCATAAAGGAAAATTTAAGGTGAGCACGACATGACTGTAACTTGTTAACTTCAGAACTGTTCACTTTTTAAACCGTCTGTACATCTTGATTTGATCCAAAGTTTGTTCCACCTTCTTTTAATTCTTGTTTTTTTTTTTTTTATATTTATTTCCTTTTTGAATTATTCACTTTCTTAATGGAAGTTTGACTTATATGATTTTTCGTGATATTTTTTTTTTTTTGACTCGTTGCGCTTATGTACGCTCTTCGACCCCGTCTAGTTACAGACGAGTGAGAGTGCATTCCGCAATGGTAGAGATTTTTCACTCAAAATAGAAGTACACTTTGTTACCCTTTTTTTTTTTTAAAGTCACTTTCACTTATCACTCACTCACTACAGAAACGGGAATCCCACCTTTTTGTCATTTTATTTCGGAATTCTGTTACGATCTAAGTTCACTGGTTTTCGTATCCGCACCGCTGTTCACCACTTTTATGTGACGTCCTGGTTTCGTCGCTACCGAATCGTCACAGATAGGCTTAGCTGTCACCATTTGTATCCCGTTTTGCATTTTAAAGTAACTGGAGTGAGGAGTGATTTTATGGGTGATTCGTATAAATGAATGAAAATGATTGGTAAACTTTAGTTTATTGAAAATTATTGGAGAAAATTGGAGATTGAGTTGTCTTGAAGAGGAAAGGGGATGGAAGAGAGTCGACTAGTCGGGAATAGAGAAGTGGAGAGGTTGAAGGTTGACTTAAGAGTGAGTTAATTAGGAAGAAATTATGGTAGCTTGGCTAGGAGAGGTAAGGTGGGAGGCCACGTGTGCCTGAGATGCATCGTACCACCGGATGCATGCTCAGCAGTTATGGTGTGGGAAAGCTACAGGCTGCAGGTAGAATGTTTTACTTATAGGATCGTGCCTTATCGGCTATGAGGGAGGGAAGGTGACGTGTGGACTGAAGGTCCAGACGTTACAATGTGTATATATATGTACTCGTATACCTTCTGATATGTGATATCCAGATCGATACTTTCGTATCGTTTTGTAGCCATAGCTTGGAGGACAGTGTTGCCTGACGCAGTAACAGGCTCATTTGTGTTCCGCAACGTTGATTGTTCGGAGCTCGCACGCTTGTCTACTGCAATCCAATTTAGGTCTCTGTGAAAATCATACAAATCGGTAAACGATTAATCATCTCATAGAAATGTCACAGTAATTAGTAAAATATATTCCATGTTACTGTGGTGAAAGTGAGCTGGGAAACATCGATTCGTATAACATACCTTCTGATATGTGATATCCAGATTGATACTTTCGTTCGCTCTGTGGTGTGAGATTCCGAAGAATTGTGGAGATTGTACAGCCTTGAAGTAACAGTAGGCTGATGTTTGGTTTTGAAACACAGGCCATTCTGAGCTTGCGTGCGTGTCTGTCTGTGGCCATGTAATAAATTCCAGTGAATGATGATTGACTAGGTTCATGTATGGTAAGGAGCTGAATGTGCCGTCGAGTGACGTATTGTTCGGTAGAGTAATGGCGATTGTGATCTTTGCAGGCTCAACTGTAATCCTGAAATATTGGCCCTTCAACGCAGGCACGCCTGCAAATCATAAAAATGCACGGAATTAATACTTTGATGCTGCGGTGGTGTTTTCCTGGGCTTTCTTTGTGTTCTATTGAGCAAGGTGACTTGTGAGCACCAATTTCGTAGCATACCTTTTGATACACGATCTTCCAATGTATTCATCCTATCGTGTTGAATAGCGGCTGTGCAAGTTTGGATGGTTATCACAATAGCTGTATTCCCATGCGACGTTTGGCCAGGTGGAAAATGGAGTGAGCGACCAGAAATGTTGAGTATAGATCGTGTGATTTATGGGTCTATCGAGACATTCAGGTTTTAGCGCTGTGAAGCTAATAGTCTGTCTTGAAATTGTAGCTCTTTGGAGTTTGTGTGCCTGTACCAGTTGCTTGTATCTTTTCCGGCTTCTGTAACAAACAGTCGATTATGCAATAATTATAATTACTAATCAGTTGGTAGGAACTCATCAGTTATGGGTTTTCAATTCTATGTTTCATTAATGGAGCGCTTTATAAAGTGTCTATTTTTATAGCATACCGTCAAGCGTGCGTCAGTGATATCAATTTTTGTAGCTGCTGTTTTATTAGTAAGCGAAGAAGGTTTCCGTTGATTCAACAGTGCATTGCGACCTTATAATGCATAGTGTAGCTATTTTGGACCTGTTTGTACATACCACGGTAGATCTTGGTTGGATTGAGATTAGAATTTAGCTAGCCAAGTTTTATCTGTCATGATTTCCAACGTGACTAATCAATCTATGTGCTCAAAGAATTTCTATCCTTACTGGTATATCTAGTTTCTGATTGCCGTATACATACATAATTATCCTACGACATTGTACAAAGTTCACAAAATAATGAAATTATTTCTGCGTCATAGTCCTTGAACAATAAATTTCTACAATCGAAGAACACAGACGTATATGACATAATAGTGTCAATTATATTGGCCATAGTTGTTAATTGAGCATGAATAGATTATAGGACTAGATAATATGATTTGTGTATCACATGATTCATGAAGTGATAGCCGTGATAGTGATGAATAATCATGTATACTAATAATAACAGTTGGAGTTGTATGTGGACTGCAACTTATATGTGACGATAAAATTCTCATAGTGAACCTGATATTCTAGACTCTGATAGTGATAAAAGATGCAAAATCGATAATCATATACAATAGAAACAAAAGTTGGAGTTGTATATGGACTGCAGCGTATATCAAACGGTTATAGACTTCCAATCTCGATGCATGTAATTATAATGTTGTTATCAGTGATTCCGTATTGTATGTAACGCCATTATTATCCTATCAATTTGAATTCGAATAATTAAATATCATGTTGCATAATATCAAACAGTTGCTAGGTTGAAGAATAGAATTGAATTCGAGTTTCGAACACATTGAGATTGAAAAGCTATTGTAACAATGCTAATGAAATCAAAAAAATCTGTTTCATTCTATGAACAGATACAGACATTATTGATAGTCAATCTCTCTATACAATTCCACGTACGATTCTTCCATCCAGTGTTGGGACGGATTTAACGACTAATTCTTAAATACTACAATATTTTGATAGTCTCTCTATAGCTATACTATGTTTGATGTGAATACACATACTCGTCCGTATACATGGATGTAGTGTGTAGTGTACATTAGTGTAGGATGGAAGAATCGAAGTAGATAATATAGTCCATGATAATAGTTCAATCATTTTGAATAATACTGTATAATAAAATGTATAATCATGGAATAGTTATATTTGAACCAAACAAGTTATTGCATAACAATATATAATGGTTTATTAATAATTCATTATAATATTAGTAACAGTATCAACAGGTCGACGTGAATAATCACAGTTGATTGGCATATTACACCACCAAGGAACGATGTAGTTGGTATGGAATGGCTAGATTGAGTCAGTGATTGGATTTAGAGCGGAGGTTGTATCATACAGATACAGGCCAGTGTGTATGGTTTGAAGTCGTCGATCTAGTACTTATTGATTTATAGTGTATATATGAGCTTGCAATATCTGATGAGTGCCTAGATGGTTAGAAACATTACAGATAATTTCCCGGAAATTCGAAAGATGCTGCATAATTTCAAACTATTTTAAAGAATTCATGTCATTTCACTAATAATCTAATCGATAGCATATTTCAAGGTATCAAACGATTCAACTAGATTTCTAAAGATATTCAATGTTTCAACTCATTTCATAGACCACGCAAAGCAAAGAGCTTTTTCTGATTTTGTATGATTGTACACTTGCCTTCGGTTCGTGTTGCTAACTTACACTCGTCAGAAAAAGTTTCATCGCTCTCGTATCGTACTGTACTATTTTCAACTCATTGTGCGAAACTTGGTTTCTTATACCTGTTGGTAGCGTGCAAAGTGCCCGATTCACACACTTCCATATGTGAAAATAATTAGGTTCTCTTCGTTTTGAAATGATAATTGCTAAAATATTTTTCTTCTATTTAACTTTCTCAATTTGGTGTCAACTTGTGTTGACACGTAAAAATTTACTGACTGAATAATCGCGTTACCAATATTTCAAAGTAATTACATGTTATTTATAAATAGTGAAATTTAGGTGACAATTAATATAAAATAATTGTATCAAAATCAAATGAGCCTTGCTTTTCTGATATAACTTGTATATCTGGAATTTGCATTTCCATCGATACACTACGCAAAGGGATATATACAAGTCTTGATGTAAAATACGAGTGTTTTTGTGTCTGTGATTTTCTCATTTCTTTAGTTTTGGAGACTAATAAAATTTTATGTCTTTGAAAATTTTGTTTTTAATCCTCTGCGGGGGCAGAGCCCTTGGACCCTGTCCGCATCCTGCCTCTCGCACTTAAATTGCAATTTATATACTATATTTCCCTATTTTCTAGAGTTCTTCACAGGTCGAAGATTTCGCACACTGAGTTTGGAAGAATAGTATACGACATGCGTGTGCATACTTGTATCGGTACTGTACTGTTAAAATACTTTTGATGATGAGCAATTTCGAATACATCAATCTGTTTGGTAATCAGTCTGCGTTGCTGATGCATACGTAGGTGAAGTTAATGGTTTGTAGGCTGGTAGAAGTTGGCTCATTTGAAGAAGATACGTAGATTGTTGTAACTATGGAGCAGCTGTGGGCTACCTCTGTTTAGGGACATCGTCTTGCAGAAATGTTATTTTCGTCTGGTCTAGTGGATTATTGATAGGATAGGAATGGTCCAGGCGACTGTAAAAGATATAAAATAACGTAGAATTGAAACAGAGGTTTCAGTTGTAACATTGCATGTTGCAAGGCGCTCCTCACCCCTTGAAACGACCTTAATTAAGACGGGGGTGAAGTGTGAATGGCATTAGTATGAATGGTTAGGATGGCCCCGAGGCCTTTACTGACTCCGAGAGGCGACCGTGACCGACTTAAAATTCTGGAATAGATTATTTATTCTTTTGTTTTTCTTTTCAAACTTTTCTCTAACATGTGGACGACGAGGCCAAGTTTTGGGGTCTAAGCAACGACTAAAACGCACCCCGACGGACGCACACTATTCGACGCACCGAGGTTGCGAATTACTACGACGAACGCCACCTTCACCACTTTGAAGAGGACACGGGGGAGTGCCGAGAGCATTCTGCACCGAGGGATCGAGGTGGTGGATGAGATTCCCGCCACCGCCAAGATTCAACGTCCCGTGTTCCTCTATTTACAAGGAGCTAATTCACCGTGGTGATGATTCAAAAGGATTCGCGCCGAGGAGCGTAGCGCCGTCCGTGTGACGTCAGCCGCACGGTCGATTAGTAAATCGATATTCGAGGGCCTAGCGACACCCCTGCGTATCGGCGACATGCCGTCTAAGATCACTCTGCGTTAGACCGGCGTCTTGATCACTTGTGTGATATTCTTCTGTTTGCGTTCTGGAGAGTATTTTGCGTGCCTGCGAGGCTGTGTTTTTGTAGAGTTTGATAGCATTTGGCGAGTGGGTGTGATTTTCCCCGAGGGATCCCTTCTCTTCCAAGACGATGGATTGTGATCGAGAGAGAATTCTGTTCGTTAGGTGGCTGGAAGACGGTAAGCGTTAGCCAATCTTACCCATGCTAATTTTAATCTGGCAACGGCCGTCTGCCGCCTTGCTTTGTACAGCCACGAGGCTATTTAGTTGATTTGAAATCGAATTAAACTGATTTCCGACTGGTAGGCCGTCACCAGTGTCCACATGCAGTAAAGAAATATATTTCGAGTCAATTTAGTGAGGATTTTTGTGGTTTATTGAGTTGTATTGAGAGTATCCAGTTCGCACACGAGTGCGACGGAGACAGTCGGTCACTATCGTTCTCTCTCCCTCCTGTGGGAAGAGCGTTGTTATTGAGACCTCGAGTCTATTGTTTCGCGCTGGTCGAATAGCTGCGATTCAGAGACAATATTCGTTATTTATTTACCGCAGAGTTAGTTTAAGTTAGTTTTAGTTAATTTATTATTTATTAAATTGTAAAGATTTCCTTCCGAGAGACTTCGCCTCTCGAGGGCGTGCCGATCGCCTTACACGATCGGCAACGTTATTGTTATTTATTTTGTTGAATTTTGAGCCGCCGGCATATTTCCATTATTAATTCTGAGCCGCTGGCATTATTTTGTTGTTAATTTCGAGCCGTAGGCTCGACTATATGATTGCTTATCGAGTATTCGAGTCATTATTTTGTTAGTTCTTCTGGAACTCGAATCTACTATTATTATTCGAGTCATTATTTTGTTATTATTTTGTTATTTATTGCCGTAGGCTATGTCTTGTTAGTTGCTAAGTCTCATTGTTAATTGTAAAATTGTTTTGCTGTCCCGAGAGGACCGATTTGTCGAGTTAACGAGTAATTAATTTTGATTTGTTATTGCCACCCTGCGTGGGAGCGTGTTTATCCAGTATTATTATTGTAAAACTCGCAAATCGCGGCCAGGTCGCGTTTACACGGCCTGTAGTCGTCTTAAATCCGAGGGGAAGTACCCCCGGGTACGTGAAAGCAAGTAGATTCTTTATATCTCCTATTTTTTTTTTGAATAAATTCGTTATTATTTTTGTTAAATTTAAACTTTCCGAGTCGTTATTCAACGCCTAGCTAATCCTTCATATAAATCCCGACCCCTCTCCGCGGTACTGTTGCTAGCCGACGCTTCGAGTACTTGTAGTTTAATTGTATTGTGAATTCAGAATTTTGAACGTGGCGGTTATCCGCCTGGCGCCCAACACTAAAAAATAATTATAATTTTCTTAGCCAATTGTCGACTGGACGACCCCGTGGTCGAGTGATCCGGTCTGGATCCGGGGTCTGATAAAATCCACGTCACAAATTGGCGCCCAACGTGGGGCCTGCTGAGAAAAATTAAATTAATAATTTTTGAGATATTCGTTTGTTCCTTAGTAACGGCTTCACTGTTGCTAAGAAGAATTGAGTCGGTTATTTGTTTTTCTCTATTAACCGGAGAGGGATTAGCGACGCGTACGCTCGGAGAGACTTTGTTTTGAAGCCGTGAGGCAATATTTATTGCGTTTGAAATTTCGGGTTTTGCGTCTGTGTTTTTCGAGGTTGCTGAAGCGACTTTTTAGAGTGTGTTTTTTTTAGATCCTCGTTTGAAGACTGCGGGATAATATTTATTCACGTAGAATTACTTCAGCGGAGGAATACCTATCTTTTTAGTGTCGATTTTCTTTTTAGTATTGTTTTTGAGCCGCGTTTTCCTCGCTAGAGTGGAAAACTTGAGTTTTGCCGAGTGCTAAATTGCACCGATTGCACTGGGACACTGGTCACGACCCGCTAACCTAGTGTTAAGAGCCGTTGGCAATAATAATTTGCCTGTTTGCTGTTGAATTGTTTTTTTTTTTTTGTTGTTTTTTTTTCCTCTTGTGCATGCATTGTGGTGGTGGATATATGATACTATAGGTGATACTATAGTGGCGTATCGCTGTAAAAAACAGTACAGAATACCAGCGAAATCCCACCCGAGGATCACGGAGGGATAATTAGTCGAACAATAAATCAGCATTAGATAGCTAGCTAGCAAGATTATTGTCTAAAATCAAACGGCTAAATCGGCAAATATTTTCAGTTTTCGCGAGTAAATCCTCTAGAAGGGGGAAAAGTACAGTCCTTATACGACGGACTTTTAGTATACCCCGCATCGAGGGGAATGTTTACGCGTCGTCACCGAAAATCGACTCGACGTTAGTCAGTTTGGTTTTGCTGTAGAGTTTCGAGTTTTGAATTTTGTGTCAGGCAGTGGTGCTCAGGCGTGGGTTCTGAGTACCGCACGTTATAGAACAGCTGTTCTCAACTTGCGGCGACCTCGTCGCGCAATCAGAGTACACACAGCTGTTGTACCGTGAGCCTTATCTTTTTGAGTTTTGAGTTTCGAGTTCGGGTTCGAGTTTAGATTTCGGATTCGAGTTCGAGTTTGAATTCACGTGCAGTGCTGCATTTCAGATAAGTGCATTTTTGTGATTTTGCGTGCACTCCCGGGTGCAAATTCGAAACTTTTGTTTGAGTTGAGTTTTAGTTAATTTATTATTTATTAAATTGTAAAGATTTCCTTCCGAGAGACTTCGCCTCTCGAGGGCGTGCCGATCGCCTTACACGATCGGCAACGTTATTGTTATTTATTTTGTTGAATTTTGAGCCGCCGGCATATTTCCATTATTAATTCTGAGCCGCTGGCATTATTTTGTTGTTAATTTCGAGCCGTAGGCTCGACTATATGATTGCTTATCGAGTATTCGAGTCATTATTTTGTTAGTTCTTCTGGAACTCGAATCTACTATTATTATTCGAGTCATTATTTTGTTATTATTTTGTTATTTATTGCCGTAGGCTATGTCTTGTTAGTTGCTAAGTCTCATTGTTAATTGTAAAATTGTTTTGCTGTCCCGAGAGGACCGATTTGTCGAGTTAACGAGTAATTAATTTTGATTTGTTATTGCCACCCTGCGTGGGAGCGTGTTTATCCAGTATTATTATTGTAAAACTCGCAAATCGCGGCCAGGTCGCGTTTACACGGCCTGTAGTCGTCTTAAATCCGAGGGGAAGTACCCCCGGGTACGTGAAAGCAAGTAGATTCTTTATATCTCCTATTTTTTTTTTGAATAAATTCGTTATTATTTTTGTTAAATTTAAACTTTCCGAGTCGTTATTCAACGCCTAGCTAATCCTTCATATAAATCCCGACCCCTCTCCGCGGTACTGTTGCTAGCCGACGCTTCGAGTACTTGTAGTTTAATTGTATTGTGAATTCAGAATTTTGAACGTGGCGGTTATCCGCCTGGCGCCCAACACTAAAAAATAATTATAATTTTCTTAGCCAATTGTCGACTGGACGACCCCGTGGTCGAGTGATCCGGTCTGGATCCGGGGTCTGATAAAATCCACGTCACACAGTATATTACTACTCATTTTCGTAGCATCGTTATAATCTTGGAGCTACGAACTTTGGGCTACTTGTACCTTGGGATGCTGTTTTATCGAAGTGTTATGATTGTCTATCTCAAAAGATTGATAATTGGAACCTTCGTTATGGGATGTCGTTTGGTCAAAGTGTTATCTTTGTCTATTTCAATGGATCGATAAGACGATAGGAATGGTCTATGTGACTGCGAAAGATATACAATAATAAAGTATTGGAAAAAAGATTTCAGAATATTACTACCAATTGTCCTAGCATTCTTATCATTTTGGAGCTATGAGCTGTGGGTTACCTTCGCCTTGGGATGCTGTATTGCCGAAGTGTTATATTCGTCTGTCTCAAAGGATTGATAATTGGAACCTTTGTTTCGGTATGTGGTTTGGTGAGAGTGTTATGTTTGTCTATTTGAATAGATTGATAAGACGATCGGAATGGTCTAGGTGACTGTGAAAGATATGAAATAACAAAGAAATGAAGAAAAGCATTCAGAATATTACTACTAATTATCTCAGCATTGTTATTATTTTGAAGCTCTGAGCTTTGGGCTATCTTTAACTTGGGATGCTGTTTTGCCGAAGTGTTATGTTAGTCTGTCTCAAAGGATTGATAATTGGAACCTTCGTTATGAGATGTAGTTTAGTCAAAGTGCTATCTTTGTCTACTCCAATAGATTGATACGATGATAGGAATGGTCGAGGTGACTGTGAAACATACAAAATAACGTAGAATTGAATGCGAATTTTCAGTGAATTATTATTCATTTTTCTAGCATTGTTATCTTCTTAGAGCTATGGGTTTTGGGCTACCTTCAACTTGGGATTTGGCTTCGCCGAAATGGTCCGTTCATTTCAACACAGTAATAATCGGAACCTTGGTTTGGAAACATCGTTTAGTCAAAGTGTTATCTTCGTCTATTCCAATGGATTGATTATAGGAGAGGAATGGTCCAGGTGGCTGTAAAAGATATAAAATAACAGAATTAAATGAGAGGTTTGAGTATTTTATTACTCATTTTCCTAGCATTGTTATTACTTAGGAGCCTGTTTGAATGTCTATTTGAATAGATTGATAAGACGATCGGAATGGTCTAGGTGACTGTGAAAAAGATATAATATAACAAAGAAATGAAGAAAAGATTTCAGAATATTACTACTAATTATCCCAGCATTGTTATCATTTTGGAGCCCTGAACTTTGGGCTACCTTCAACTTAGGATGCTGTTATGCCGAAGTGGTTCGTCTGTTTCAACGGAGTAATAAACCGAACCTTGGTTTTGGGACGTCGTTTCGTCAAAGTATTATCTTCGTCTATTCCAATGGATTGATAATAGGATAGGAATGGACTAGATAACTGTAAGAGATAAAAAATAATATAAAATTACATGAGAGGTTTCAGTATATTACTACTAATTTTCTTAGCATTGTCATTATTTTGGAGTTATGGGCTGTGGGCTACCTTTGTCTTGGGACGCTGTTTCGCCGAAGTGTTATGTTCGTCTATCTCAACGGATTGATAATCGGAATCTTCGTTTCGGTATCTAGTTTCGTCAAAGTATTATCTTCGCTTATTCCAATGGATCGATAATAGGATAGGAATGGTCCAGGTAACTGTGAAAGATATAAAATAACGAGGAATTAAAGGAAAGAGCTCTTAATATTACCATTAGTTTTTTGAGCATGTGTCATCATAAGGGATTATTCTGGATCTTGAACGTTAAACATAGCGCCTAACGTTGATTTTCAGCGCTTGTGTTATCGTTGTCCGTCCCCATGAGTCCTCTGTCATCTTCGCTACCGCCTACATGCTTTGTTTCGGGTGGAAAATACAAGGTTGTTAAGCAACTGGAACGTTTATCATCGACAATCAACCATCGAACTCAGGCAAACCCTGACGCTGTTACGACGCTAACTAGCAAACAAAATCATGGCCTCGGCTTGAAACGAGTGGCTGGCGTTACCGCGCGTGCTAATGACTCTCGGCCGTAGTGCCTGATCCGTAGGTAGCGATATCATGGAGTCAGGATTTCCTCGCTTCCAATTGTTGATTGCCCAAACATATAGAGGTCTGCGGAGATGAACGGGTGTAGCAGGGAAGCGCAGGCGCTCAAAGTTAACGTCGGTGGTATGATAACCCCAAGAGATCCAGAATTGCACCTCAAGTGATGGTAGGAAACATACGAATCAATAGATAAGTAACGAGTCATGCATTTAGTGAAATTAAAGAGGCCGAGGCTGTTTTATACATCCATTATTGTGTGAACAAATGTATCAATCTAGTGAAAATCAATGTGCGTACATACCGTTTGATGTAAGTCATCCTAACCTCTTTTTCACTTGTTCCCGTTAGTAGTAGAATAATACATATCCTGTATATATATTTGAACCCAGCTCAGAGGATCCGTTCCGTGCAATTACAATTACAAGAGGCCATCATGCAGATGCCAATAATTATTCTTAATAACAGTCATCGGCATAAGACCTTGTCGTCGCATTATTTCACTCATAACCATAATTATGCACTGATTCACTGATATAAAACCACTACCACGACCGATAACACATTATATAAAATTATATAAGCTATATGCCCTCTAATAGCCCTATATAATATGATTATACAGAGATGATCTGTGGAAAGTTATAAGCCGTGTGGGTATGCAACCGGTGTTTCACTACGAAATGGCAACGTAGTCGATGCGAGAGTCGAATAAGTCGAATAAGTCGAATGAGTCGAATGATCGTATCTACAGACGACGTAACGGCAGCTGTCATTCTGCGGGGTTATAACCTAATAATGTTAGGTTATAACCTAATAATGTTCGAAATAAACCGATATTGACATCCGCAATTACCTGAATAACCCATTACACTTTCTTAAGAAAGAATATTTACCGTTGTATTAAAGAACTGTGATTACAAAATCTAAATCTGACAATTATTTATAACTCTCATTCTAACCTAACAACATGAGAGCCGCAGAATGACAGCTGCCGTTACGTCGTCTGTAGATACGGTCATTCGACTTATTCGACTCTCGCATCGACAGCGTTGCCATTTCGTAGTGTATCACCGGTTGCCTACCCACACGGCTTATAACTTTCCACAGATCATCTCTGTATGTAAAATTATTAATATTTTAATTGTCGATAGCCCCGCCTCACAGCCATGCGACGGCCATTTTGATTTCGTCGACCTATAGCTCACTTAGTAACTTTATTATTTTCTATGGACCAAGTGCGGATTCAGATTCAGGCAAAAATCAATAGGGGGCGAGATTTCAACGGCTTGTACCAACGTTGCAAAGTTCAAGTCGATCCGTGTCACCGTTCGTTCAGAAACGTGAGGACAAGCAAGCGTCTAGCGAAAACCGGAAACCAGGAAGAAAAAAAAGATGCTTTTTTATCAACTTTAGTGACTAATAAGTCGAAAACCAGATCACAGATTTCGATCAAATTTATACAGCAAGGTCGTGTGGTGGGGGAATATCTGTTCTGAAAATTTGATCGGAAAATATTTACGCGTTCCGAAGTTATGACCTCGTGCTTACAGGTATAAAGAGTTCCCCCGAGTAAACATATTCCGGCTAGCGCTCGCCTGCCTACGGGTACTTGGCGGCGATTCGCTGCCGCGAATCTTGATTACTTTGGAGCTATGGGCTGTGAGCTACCTTTAACTTGGGACGCTGTATTATCGAAGCGTTATGTTCGTCTATTTCAACGGAGTGATAATCAGAATCTTGGTATTGGGATGTAGTTTCGTTGATTGAAGTGTTATCTTCGCTTATTCCAATGGATTGATAATAGGATAGGAATGGTCCGGGTAACTGTAAAAGATATAAAATAACGAGGAATTGAAGGAAAGACCTCAAAATATTACTACTAATTCTTCTAGCATGTGTCATCATAAGGGATTATTCTGGATCTTGAACGTTAACATGGCACCTAACGTTAATTTTCAGCGCTTGTGTTATCGTTGCCTATATGGTTTCTTTCGGGTGGAAAATACAAGGTCGCTAAGCAACTTGAACGTTAATCATCGACAATCAACCATTAAACTCCGGCAAAACCCGACGCTGTGATGACGCTAACTAGCAAACAAAATCATGGCCTCGGCACAAAACGAGTGGCTGGCGTTACCGCGCGTGCTAACGACTTTCGGCAGTAGTGCCTGATCGGTAGGTAGCGGTATCATGGAGTCAGGATTGCCTTGTTTCTAATTGTTGATTGTCCAAACACATAGGGGTCTGCGGAGATGAACGGGCGTAGCAGGGAAACGCAGGTGCTCAAAGTTAACGTCGGTGGTATGATAACGCCAAGAGATCCAAAATCGCACCTCAAATGATGGTAGGAAACATACAAATCAATAGATGAGTAACTAGTCATGCATTTAGTGGAAATAAAGTGGCCGAGGCTGTTTTATACATCCATTATTGTGTGAACAAATGTATCAATCTAGTGAAAATCAATGTGCGTACATACCGTTTGATGTAAGTCATCCTAACCTCTTTTTCACTTGTTCCCGTTAGTAGTAGAATAATACATATCCTGTATATATATTTGAACCCAGCTCAGAGGATCCGTTCCGTGCAATTACAATTACAAGAGGCCATCATGCAGATGCCAATAATTATTCTTAATAACAGTCATCGGCATAAGACCTTGTCGTCGCATTATTTCACTCATAACCATAATTATGCACTGATTCACTGATATAAAACCACTACCACGACCGATAACACATTATATAAAATTATATAAGCTATATGCCCTCTAATAGCCCTATATAATATGATTATACAGAGATGATCTGTGGAAAGTTATAAGCCGTGTGGGTATGCAACCGGTGTTTCACTACGAAATGGCAACGTAGTCGATGCGAGAGTCGAATAAGTCGAATAAGTCGAATGAGTCGAATGATCGTATCTACAGACGACGTAACGGCAGCTGTCATTCTGCGGGGTTATAACCTAATAATGTTAGGTTATAACCTAATAATGTTCGAAATAAACCGATATTGACATCCGCAATTACCTGAATAACCCATTACACTTTCTTAAGAAAGAATATTTACCGTTGTATTAAAGAACTGTGATTACAAAATCTAAATCTGACAATTATTTATAACTCTCATTCTAACCTAACAACATGAGAGCCGCAGAATGACAGCTGCCGTTACGTCGTCTGTAGATACGGTCATTCGACTTATTCGACTCTCGCATCGACAGCGTTGCCATTTCGTAGTGTATCACCGGTTGCCTACCCACACGGCTTATAACTTTCCACAGATCATCTCTGTATGTAAAATTATTAATATTTTAATTGTCGATAGCCCCGCCTCACAGCCATGCGACGGCCATTTTGATTTCGTCGACCTATAGCTCACTTAGTAACTTTATTATTTTCTATGGACCAAGTGCGGATTCAGATTCAGGCAAAAATCAATAGGGGGCGAGATTTCAACGGCTTGTACCAACGTTGCAAAGTTCAAGTCGATCCGTGTCACCGTTCGTTCAGAAACGTGAGGACAAGCAAGCGTCTAGCGAAAACCGGAAACCAGGAAGAAAAAAAAGATGCTTTTTTATCAACTTTAGTGACTAATAAGTCGAAAACCAGATCACAGATTTCGATCAAATTTATACAGCAAGGTCGTGTGGTGGGGGAATATCTGTTCTGAAAATTTGATCGGAAAATATTTACGCGTTCCGAAGTTATGACCTCGTGCTTACAGGTATAAAGAGTTCCCCCGAGTAAACATATTCCGGCTAGCGCTCGCCTGCCTACGGGTACTTGGCGGCGATTCGCTGCCGCGAATCTTGATTACTTTGGAGCTATGGGCTGTGAGCTACCTTTAACTTGGGACGCTGTATTATCGAAGCGTTATGTTCGTCTATTTCAACGGAGTGATAATCAGAATCTTGGTATTGGGATGTAGTTTCGTTGATTGAAGTGTTATCTTCGCTTATTCCAATGGATTGATAATAGGATAGGAATGGTCCGGGTAACTGTAAAAGATATAAAATAACGAGGAATTGAAGGAAAGACCTCAAAATATTACTACTAATTCTTCTAGCATGTGTCATCATAAGGGATTATTCTGGATCTTGAACGTTAACATGGCACCTAACGTTAATTTTCAGCGCTTGTGTTATCGTTGCCTATATGGTTTCTTTCGGGTGGAAAATACAAGGTCGCTAAGCAACTTGAACGTTAATCATCGACAATCAACCATTAAACTCCGGCAAAACCCGACGCTGTGATGACGCTAACTAGCAAACAAAATCATGGCCTCGGCACAAAACGAGTGGCTGGCGTTACCGCGCGTGCTAACGACTTTCGGCAGTAGTGCCTGATCGGTAGGTAGCGGTATCATGGAGTCAGGATTGCCTTGTTTCTAATTGTTGATTGTCCAAACACATAGGGGTCTGCGGAGATGAACGGGCGTAGCAGGGAAACGCAGGTGCTCAAAGTTAACGTCGGTGGTATGATAACGCCAAGAGATCCAAAATCGCACCTCAAATGATGGTAGGAAACATACAAATCAATAGATGAGTAACTAGTCATGCATTTAGTGGAAATAAAGTGGCCGAGGCTGTTTTATACATCCATTATTGTGTGAACAAATGTATCAATCTAGTGAAAATCAATGTGCGTACATACCGTTTGATGTGAGTCATCCTAACCTCTTTTTCACTTGCTCCCGTTAGTAGTAGAATAATATATATTCTGTATACATCTTTGAACCCAGCTCAGAGGATCTGGTCCGTGCAATCACAATTACAAGAGGCCATCATGCAGATGTCAATAATTATTCTTAATAACAGTCATCGGCATGAAACCTTGTCGTCGCACTATTTCACTCATAATTATGCATTGATTCACTGATTTACTGATATAAACCCACTGCCACGGCCGATAACACATTATATAAAATTATATAAGCTATATGCCCTAGAATAGCCCTATATAATATGATTATATATAAAATTATTAATATTTTAACTGTCGATAGCGCGGTGCCACAGCCATCAGACGGCCATTTTGATTTCGTCAGCCCTCTGTTGCTCACTTAATAACTTTATTACTACATATCGACCGAGTGCGGATTCAGATTCAGGCAAAAATCAATAGGGGGCGAGATTTCGATGACTTGTAACAACGTTTAAAAGTTCAAGTCGATTGTCGGGGGAAAAATTGTCGGGGGAAGAAAAAAAAGGTGTTTTTTCATCAACTTTAGTGACTAATAAGTCGAAAACCAGTGGACCGATTTCGACCAAATTTATACAGCAAAGTCGTGTGGTGGGGGAATATCTATTCTGAAAATTTGATCGAAAAATATTCACGCGTTCTGAAGTTATGACCTCGTGCTTACAGGTATAATGAGTTCCCCCCAGTAAACATATTCCGGCTAGCGCTCGCCTGCCTAGGGGTACTTGGCAGCGACTCGCTACCGCGAATCTTGATAACCTCCCATCACTTACCTTCCAAATGAGAAAAATGATTTCCCGAATGATATGATCACCCTGTGGAATAGCTTGCATCTGATAAGAGATGGCGAATGCCACACATCTTGATCTTCTGTGGATTATTTCAGTATAGTTAGCTACAGGTTGAGTCGATTTTCACCGATAGTTCCTACAACTCTCCGAGCGTGCAGTCAGAAATAACTGAGGGGAATCCTTCTTGGAGAAAAAATGGATACCCGTTGGAAGCACCCCTTTTCAGCAATAATTGCCGGACCGTCCGGTTGCGGTAAATCAATTTTTTTTAAGACCTTTCTGCGTCACATTGACCAACTATGTGATATACGATTTTCCCGTGTCATGTGGTACTATGCAGAGCAGAATCCGCTCAATGCTTCTTCCAATAGAGACGGTACAACAGATACCGGAATTGAGTATCGCGAGGGTCTTCCTCAGGAATCCGATTATGATTCGGATAGAACACCCAAGCTAATTGTGATAGACGATCTAATGCGGGAGGCCTCCAATAATGTAATCGTTGATCTGTTTACCAAGGGTTGTCACCATAAAAATTTAAGTGTGTTTTTCATCACACAGAACCTGTTCCATCAAGGCCGCGGACAGAGAGATATTTCACTCAATACGAATTATATCGTCTTTTTCAAGAACCCGCGACATCGTGCACAGATACAACATTTAGCGCGTCAGATTTATCCCGAGGACCATCGTTTTTTACAAGAGGCTTATCATGATGCTACTGCGCAGCCGCACGGTTATCTATTGCTCGACTTGAAACAGTCTACCCCTGAGAACTGCCGCTATCGAACCAACATATTTCCGTCTGACAATTACCAACACGTCTATGTTCCGCGAAAAGATATAAAGGCGCGTTCTATTTCCAATTTACCTGTTGTTCGGTTGTAATGCCACGCGCACGGTGGTCTCGTGGTACCTCGGATAGTACCCTAAATAGTTCAACAGTTGCTGCAGCACGTAGACGATTCGGGAACGGAAATACAGCGACTTTGCAGGCACTGTGCAAGTTGACCCCCAAGCAACGTCTGGCTCTGCTACGTACGGCCAATAATTCTCGTGTGAAAAGTAAATGCGAGTGTGCCTTGAACACCGTGCATGGTAACGTCGTATTGACGCAAAAAGAAAAAGTTAGACTTGCTAAACATAAACAGCTTCTTCGGAAACTGGCTAGTAGCAGAGGAAGTTTGAAGAGTAAAAAGCAGATACTGGTGCAACGTGGTAGTGGTTTTCTTCCTATGTCAATCGCGCCCGTTCTGGGGACTCTATTTTCACATCTATTTGGTGGACAGTAACGGGAAAAACA
Organism: Rhogogaster chlorosoma; assembly: GCA_944452935.1. Lineage (NCBI taxonomy): Eukaryota > Metazoa > Arthropoda > Insecta > Hymenoptera > Tenthredinidae > Rhogogaster > Rhogogaster chlorosoma. The sequence continues at coordinate 18,450,370 of OX101797.1, read as the reverse complement.
ATGGAACATGCAAAGAAAATGGTTTTAATACCTTCGGAGAGTGTAGAACGTTTTCAACGCAATATCACGTCTTCCGGGGTGTCTTCCAATGGTGGTTACGAGAATATGGAACAAACTACGAGAAATCCGATCTCTAGACTCGATAGTGAAATGCGAGCTATTCTGGATTCACCTACCGGCGATGACGCAGCGAAATGGAAATTATATCAGCAACTACTTCAGCGTTTTTTATACTTCGCCGAGGATTCACCAAAGCCTTTAAGCCTTGAACCACACACTCAGTCTGAAAACGATAAGTCTACAGATATCGCACGGGGAACAGAGGAAGATTCTTCGTCCGACAAGCAACGGCTGGTGTCACGAATTGTTTCTACCGTACCAAAGAAATACCGTATAATAAAGGCAGGACTTCCACTCAATCACTTGACTAATGTTCCGAAACGCTTTTCTTGGGATGATAAGGGGGTGGTGACCACAGACAACAAGGTCATACCTGGCACAAATGTCGTGGATTTGATGAACGATTCCATGCGATCTAGGAAAGACTTTCACCCCGACGGCAGAGATGTGTACGCACGTTTTCTTCAAAGTATCAATGTTCCGCGAGAATATGTGGGAAACCAAAATGTTTGGAAGAATGCACAGGTGTCATCGCCACCGTCTGTTGAAAGGGTCATGATACGGGATAGTGACAAGAGGCGTAGAGGAGATCACCGTTACACACACACAGATGGCAGCAGTGGTGAACATTCGTCCAAGGAAGACGGAAGTACTGACGGAGCAGTACCAGCATTGAAATCGCGACGCGACAGGAAAATAGCTCGTTCTTCACCAGCTACGTCGTCAAAACAAGGCTGGTTATCGTTTGGAATACGAAAATGAGACAACTAGAACACCTGTATTATGATCCCTCACAACCAGCTGGATATGCAGGAGCAAGAAGATTGAAAAGGGCTGCTCGAGCGGTGAACTCTGCTGCAATCGAAAAATGGCTGAGTGCACAGGATGCGTACACGTTGCACAAATCTATACGTCGTAAATTCCAGCGACTATGGTACAACGTTTCAAATATTGATGATCTCTGGGAAGTCGATTTAGTCGAGCTCTGCTCTATAAAGGATCATTATGACGGATACCGCTACCTGTTAGTAGTTATCGATGTCTTGAGTCAATTTGTATGGGTAATTCCACTCTATCGCAAATCGACTGGTAACGTGGCTGACGGCTTCAGGAAAATCTTATCCTCTACCGAACAACGTCCTGTCACCTTGCAGAGCGACAAGGGTAAAGAGTTCGTGGGCAGTGTATTTCAAAAACTACTTGCTGAAAACGACATACGTTTTCGGGTGAGACGTAACCCTGATATAAAAGCAGCTGTTGTTGAGCGTTTTAATCGTACTCTAAAAGATCGCATGTGGAGATATTTTACGCATAAAAATACGCATCGATACATCGATGTACTGCAAAATTTCGTTAAATCGTATAATAATACCGTCCACTCGAGTATCAAAATGGCCCCATCAACTGTGAATCTCAACGCAGCTGAGGCGCGTGCAAACATTCAGCGTATGCGTCCTTTATACAAGGCACGCAAGTTAAAATTCAATAAGGATGATCTTGTACGTATAAGCAAGACAAAAGGCACCTTCGCTAAAGGATACGAGGCTAACTGGAGTGAAGAGCTGTTCAAGATTCGACGTGTTTTACCGGGTGTACCGAACGTATACGAATTAGAAGATCTTTCGGGAGAGGAGGTTGACGGCTATTTCTATGAAGCTGAGTTGCAACGCGTGGCTAAAGACATGGAAAGTGCCGTGTTTCAAATTGATAAAATTGATAAAAATTGATAAAATCATACGTAGCAAGGGCCGGGGTCCCAGTAGGAAGATTCTTGTCAGTTGGAAAGGTTACCCTGAAAAGTTCAACAGTTGGATTTCCGCGACCAGTGTTCAGAATCTCACTTCATAATGAAATCACAGTTCTACATTACCCTACCGAGTAATAGCTCGATGCAGTATTTTCGTGAAAACAAGACCTGCTGTTATATTACCCAACTACCGCGTACGATTGATCTCCATGGAGAGTGGGAGGTCGCTATTGTCGAGATACAATACCCTTTAACATACCTGCCGGACAAGAAGGCGCGACCGACTCGTCAAATAACCGAAGACGGATATAGTGTAAACACTGCCGGCAGTGGACTCTCGAATAATATAGATAGAGGTGTAAACGCTGTCATGAATAGGCTTGCGAATAGGGGTGGAATTTTTGAATCCGATGATACACCGATGGTATTCTTACCTGAAAAGGCCGTTAAAGAGGACCTCTGTGAAGTTGGCCCCCCACTTGGGGTTACATTTTTTTTGTACATTACACTCAATTGTACCCCACTTGTACCCATTTGTACCATGTTCATTTTCGATTGTACCCACAAGGGTAACCGTATACGGAGGGCGCCAAAAATGGTCAACCCCCCACTTTGAGTAATCCAAATTTTCGACACAGCGTTCGGAGCTGTGTCGTTTGTACCTATTTGTACCACCATTGATCTTGTCTGTAGCTGAACAGGAAAAAAATTACAGACATTTTTGAAAATCCAAAAACTTAAATTTTCTAAATTTAACGAATAATTCAAATTTGAGCTGGGGGGCTGCTCACTTATGTCCCACTGATGTTTGTACCGCTCAGAATTTGAATCGTACCCCAAAGTTTCCGCAGGTACAATCTTTCGAAATCCCCCCGGCTCCAGCGTTACCGTCATAGGTAAGGTAGGTTCGCGCTTCAGCTGGGGGGGCTGTTGACTCATGCCCCCCTGACGTTTGTACCACCCAGAATTTCTATTGTACCCCCAAGTGTTCGGAGGTACGAACGTTTGGAACCCCCCAGCTCCAGCGTTACCGTCATAGGTGAGGGAGGTTCGCGTTTCAGCTGGGGGGCTGTTGCCTCATGCCTCCCTGACGTTTGTACCACCCAGAATTTCTATTGTACCCCCAAGGGTTCGGAGGTACGAACGTTTGGAACCCCCTAGCTCCAGCGTTACCGTCATAGGTGAGGGAGGTTCGCGTTTCAGCTGGGGGGCTGTTGCCTCATGCCTCCCTGACGTTTGTACCACCCAGAATTTCTATTGTACCCCCAAGTGTTCGGAGGTACGAACGTTTGGAACCCCCCAGCTCCAGCGTTACCGTCATAGGTGAGGGAGGTTCGCGTTTCAGCTGGGGGGCTGTTGCCTCATGCCTCCCTTACGTTTGTACCACCCAGAATTTCTATTGTACCCCCAAGTGTTCGGAGGTACGAACGTTTGGAACCCCCACCCCCCCAACCCTCTCAACCCGGAAAGCTTGAGCTTTAGCGGGAGGAATGTTCCCGCATTTCCGGGTGGAATTGATGTTTTATCCGACGATATCTTGGCAACGAATGAATCCTTTCTTGTTCATAGATCAATTGCAGCGATTTCATGTGTCTTAAACTGATGACATTTTTTATTCCATCAGTCCATTAGTTCATGACTTAGTCATAAAATAGAATAATGTTGATTTTAGAGGGTATAGGATCAATAATTAGTTAAGGCAAATTAATTGGTCGCGACGTTTCGTGTATTATTAACACTTCCTCAGGCTTAAGAATATAATTATGAGCCTGAGGAAGTGTTAATAACACACGACACGTCGCGACTAATTAATTTGCCTTAACTAATTATTGATCCTATACCCTCTAAAATCAACATTATTTATCATCGAGGATCTGAACTTTATAATGATAAAATAGAATTTCGAAACTTTTATTCAATCCATGATATTCCGACAACGGATCAACGTATTTTCATTAAGGGGGGGGTAAGGGTTTGCACTTTCGAAAATTCGAATTTTTTTTTTGTCTCATCTTATTGTTAAACATTTCAAGAATATATTCCCAAAATTTTAAGTCGATTTGAGCAAAACTCTTGAAGTTATTGTTAACACTATAGCTCTGACAGCAGCGAGCGTTCGGGAAGGCAGTGCAGCTGTCGAGTAGGTATACAGCTTATTCACTTCTATTCTTGTGGTCAATTATCCTGTTTCGAGAATATTTTATTTAATAAAGACAGGCAAGTAAAGCCATAAAGACATATTTTATATTTGTACGTATACTTGCTTCTTCACTTTTGTAGCTCATAAACTTTTAAACGCGATTTTCTCAAAACTACTTTTTCAAAGTCCGTGTTCACTGCCATTTGAAAACTACTTGAGCGATTCAATTCAAACTTGGTACACATTTTATAAATATAAAATACCTCCCCCCAACGTTTAGTTAAATTTTTTTTTTCACATTACAGGGGTTTCCCACCCGCAAAATGGTGTAATTTTCCGTGGAAAACAGCAGTTTACACTTCAGATGGCCACCAAAAATTTTTAAATGGAAAAAAAAATAATCATAAAACATTGGGGGGAGGATTTGATGATACTTTGACTAAGATTCAATGGTTTTTGATTTCAGATAATTTCCAACCGAGATATAGTGAACACCGCAAATTGTTATTTTTCTAAGACGTTCTCGGGCAAGCTCTGTCACCGGCTTGTTTTTCAATATTTCCGCATGAAAAAATTAGAGAATATTGTTGAAAGTATACTTAATAATGTACAAAAGGTTTGAATACATTTGTTCAATCCATACATCTAAAAAAAATTCACAAAAAAGGTGTTTTTTTTTACGCTGAAACCCTTACCCCCCCTTAAAAGAAAAACATGTGAATTGGTAGAACTTGATGCAAATCAGAGTCGAATGTATTTTCGCAATAAGATACCTAATATCAGAACTGGGTATTTATTCGATTAATTAAAGTTTCCATTGCGTTGGGTTTCTTAACCATCAATTAATAGCCTAATAGAAATTTTCAATGAATATTTTTCTTTTCTCATCGGTCAGGAAAAAAAATAATTGAATATGCGCCTAGCTCAAGTTCACTCAGTATATTCGTTGCTTGAGTTTTTTCAAGAATTTGTATTGTAATTTTGATAAACTTCATATTTGCATAATTTTGTTCTTATTATGAATAAATTTTAGATTCAACATGTCTCGAATTATTAAATAATTTACCAAGTCATAATACATTACCTCTTCGTTTCATTCAACTTTCAATCACAGAATATAATATTTTTGGAGCTTCAGAAATTCGGGCAAGTCGTTTCAGGGCTGGCTCATCGAGGTCAGCTGAATTATTACCTGCTTTTTTTTCCAACGACAACAAAATCAGGTAGATAAATTCTATACGCATGTAATACCTTGCAATAAAGTCTTTTAATCTCGGCTGATATGGTGTAAAAATTTGGTCGTATCCTTGCCGACTTGAATTGATAAGTCTTCATAAGGCTTACTGTTGGCGGCCTATTGCGTTTCATAGTTGCCGGCTCGCTACATTCTCGCTTCTAATGTAACAGTTACAAAAGAAACTGAATGAATCCTCCTCAGTCAGTTGCGAATATTTAACAGCGCTCGACGTGCTTCGCCGACAATGGCTCCAAAAAGAAAGATTAGTCCATGTGAAATTAGCGAAAAATTGAAAGGATTAATGTTTTTTGACGATAATGGTTCAATTCTTAGTCTATCTGCTCCTGTATACCAAGAAGCCACAGACATATTGGAGAATCGTATGTCGAAGAAATATATTTATCTCACAAAAAACATCGGAAGATGTAAAAAAAGCCGCCAAGTACCCAAACGAAAATCACAATTGGTTGATAAGCAAAACGTTTCGCAAGTCTTTGTCGTGAAATCAAGGAAAAAGCCAAGCACCGAACGTACCCCTGCGATCTCTCAGCAAGTCTACGTCGTGAAGTCGGAGTTTCGTGTGAGGATATCGAAACATCATTCCAAGAGCTACGTACTTGGCGGGCACATTCGTTTTTTTTTTTTTTTGTGCTTGTTGTTTTCGCTTTGGATTGATAGTATTTTATCGTAGTTTGCGAACCATTTGTTTTCCAACTGTTTTCCTTGGTGGCTGATGGATGTCTCGGAGTAATGTCTAATTTGCAGATAACATTGGTCTTATACACACTTATTTAAAATGCATCTTCCGATCTTGTGGGACGACTTTGTCGTGGCAGTCGAAAGATTAGCGCGTGCGAGTTTACGGAAGTGCTTGCGCGCGGGCGCCTGAAGGCGCCCCCGCTGCAGCAATTCCGTAAACTCGCACGCGCTAATCTTCTGGCACTAGTGTGTAGTTGCGAATGATTATGCCTCACAAGCGAATGAGCAACAAAATATATTTGCACTCAAGTGGGGCCGAACTGTTACAAGGATGGGTTTCCGGTAGTGAAATTGATCCTTCCCACTACGTGTATACGCTCGTGCACCTGCAGATTGATAAAAATTCCGTATATAGACTGATAGAATATGCAGAAAACGCTAAAGAAACAGATGGAAATGGATGGAAACGGATACGCGAGCTACCCGATTCTATAGCATTTTCTGCGATTATATCCCTCTCTATACGAAATTTTTAGCAGGGATACGCATGCATTGTGAGCAAGATTGTATTACATTAGTATAGGTACACCAAGACGATCAGCAACTGAATTTTATATTCAACATTATATCAAACTGTCATCCTCTATGCTACTTATAGCATACACGTATATCCGTAGCTGCAAGTTTTAGGTTTTATACCGGAATAGTAAAGTAGAGTTTTCTAGATAATTCCATAGTTTTGCAAGTGAATAAGTTCAGTCCTCCATAATGAATATTATCTACTCAAGCTCTACGGTATGTCATCTATCATATGAAAGAACTTACCGTAGTACATTGCTCATTGGCTCCATAGTGAGGTACGTGATTCCAGAATTCCGAGTCCGATCTGATAATTGAATGACAGTGAAACGACCAGGATTTTTATTTATTATACAAGGTGTTTACGTCTGTAAAGTCATACACATAATTAAGTGCCCGTAGAAGCATTTTCTGATACAGTTATTGGTTGAAATAACTAGTTTTTTAGTGTATTTAATTGCTGTCGCATTGAAAACTCAATTTTTGCGTAGAACGAAGCTGGATTGTCCGTATAGCTCTAAGTAACCGAATGTGCCCGCCAAGTACGTAGCTCTTGGAATGATGTTTCGATATCCTCACACGAAACTCCGACTTCACGACGTAGACTTGCTGAGAGATCGCAGGGGTACGTTCGGTGCTTGGCTTTTTCCTTGATTTCACGACAAAGACTTGCGAAACGTTTTGCTTATCAACCAATTGTGATTTTCGTTTGGGTACTTGGCGGCTTTTTTTACATCTTCCGATGTTTTTTGTGAGATTTCACTACTTTTTGCAAGTACGAGAATTGAGAAGAATTGCTCATTTAATTTCAGCAGGGTTATACGGTATTAGGTATAGTGTGATCGTCACAAAAAATACATTCGGAATTCAGGCAAGGGAAGGAACATTCAGTAAAAGACAAACTGTGATGTTATTTGTTTTTTTGTCTTTGTGAGAGCTGATTCTCCTTCTCTTGGGTCGATTGGATAATGAATCCCTGGGCCTATGAATAACTTCTCTATTTCAAACTTCGTTGACGAGGAGAGGAATTGGATTTGATAAAAGAATGATAACTTGATTAAAATTTATATTTATCAATAAGGAAATGGTGAATATAAATATGGAAATGATTAGTCAAGATTGGTACGTTTAAAGGTAAACTTATATTCTAATGCCGTTAAACCTAGGAATCTTCGAGGACGAACTTTACAAACTTCGCTTTGGCGAATGATCGTTTTATATTTTGAATGCGATTCTTTATAATATAGTGACTCTAAATTCTTATGAACTTCGTTTTGGCGAATGACCGTTTTATATTTTAGCTGTGAAGCTCGGAGAGAGAGAGAGATATATAAATGCAAATTTACACGTGTTTAAATGACAAATAAAGAGATGAAAAATATGTGAAGTGATATATATCGAAATGAACGTAAAATGTATAGAACCTCAGATCAGACAAGCCTGGAGGACGTAACGACCAAAGCTTGCTGCTCGTTGGTTTGAATTGACGCTAATTGAATGAGAACAAAATTAGTACACTCCAGAAAATCCTTTAAATGTCAGGACAGGCCGTGAGGACGAAACGACACAGGCTAGCCTGATATAAAGCGAAGTACTAACTTCTCTTTCTCTCTGATTTGAATCTAAATATTCACGGCTCCTATTGCCGTCACGCAGTTACTTCACTTGCGAGAAAGGTTTTAAGCGCTTGGGGACCCAAGGCTTGCGAGAGGGTTCCCCAGGAATACAAGAGATGGCGGGCGGGCGCTCGGCCTTATGACCGCGTTAATATGAATGATTTTGGAAATGTGACAAAACACATTCATTTCAATTGTCAACTGTGACAAACATAAATGATTTATTAAATAGAACTCAAGTTTGACTCATACAGTATGAGGTTGAAGTTCGTAACGTTAATGGGGCATTCCATGTAAAAGAGGATAATGACATAAATTTTTAAATTCTTTCAATTATTCCTAATTTAGTACTAACTCATAGTTAAAAGTCTATATTTCATTAATGTGTAGTAAAAAAATTTCAAACTAATGAAAACCGGACTTTTGCTTTTTTCAAACTTTTTTTTTTCAATTGTTAATATTTTTGAGAAACTAAATTATTAGTTATAGATTTTCCCAAATAAGACATCGTCATTTTCTTTTATGGTAGTAAAAACAAGCTTTTTTTATTTTTGTTATGAACAACTACAGATGTTGTTATTAATATGTTTGATCCTTCATTCGCGTTGTGTTTGATTCTAATTTCTCAATTATTTCAAATAATTTATAGTATAATTTATGAATAACAACGTTTGTTAGGTATAAAAAGCGATAAAACTGATTTATCAAACAACTATGTTCATATATTTTGTACTTGTCCTATCAGTCACAATTAAAAAAAAAAATTTTTTTATTGCTTCTACATAGGCTATCAATCTAATATTCCAAATAAGACATCGTTATTTTCTTTTATGGTAGTTTAAAAAACAAGCTTCTTATATTTTTGTTATAAGCAACTAAAGTTCATTGAGATGTTGTGATGTTTGATCCTTCATTTGCGTTGTGTTTGGTTCTAGTTTCTCAATTATTTAAAATAATTTATACTAAAATTTATGAATAACAACGTTTGTTAGGTATAAAAAGCCATAAAACTGATTTATCAAAGAATTATGTTCATATATTTTGTACTTGTCCCACCAGTCACAATTACAAAATTTTTTTAATTGTTTCTACATAGGCTATTGTAACACTTATATTTGTTTTATGTAGGAATTTAAAAGTTAAGTAAAAGAAAAATAAACATCAAAGAACAGTATAAATGTGTATATTTATTTCGTCCTTATCAAAAGACAATTAGCATTTGTTAACAAGTGATTTAGATTTGCAACAAACCAGTGATATGAACAATAGGTCATAAAAATGTAGACACAGGTCTCGAAGAGTTAAAAAAATACCACTGATTATAATAATTTATATGAGTTCGATTTACATTAGTTGGCAATAGCCTTCAAGTCTTGATTATTTAACAATATATGAGGCGTGAGGACAGCACAAGGACAGCACAGTTAAAATTATAATTAAAATATCTTCTCCAGAGCTATTATTTAAAAGTGAAAATGATACTAAAAGTTTACTCAGTCAATTTATTTGGCTTTCGCCACGTGTGTGAATATACTTATATTTTCGATGTTACTGCTTCGACAACTTATCGTCCCATGGAGATCTTGTCAAATTATAATCGTCAAATAGATATCGAAGTAAGCACGAGATATTGGTGAAATATAGAGAATTATAATAATAAGTTACACACGTTACAAGTAAATGAAATATAATATGAGAAGAAATGTTAGACACGACTGATCGGGTCGAACGCTCGTAGCCAAGAGAGCTATCCCTCACTTCTCTCGTCGCTTCACCTAGCTGATGCTTGGCTTGGTGACTACTTGAGTCGTAAACATAGGGCTCTTAAATTTGAATATAGGTTTTTCGTTACACTATCAATCTAATATTTGATAAAACCAAAGCATATAGAATAGATTTTATATTAAGAAACACATCTCACTCGAAAGTAAAGTGGCCAAACTGAAATTCGTCTTCAAGTACCCCGTGGTCAGAGAGGGGGATTTTTTGGTGTCCCACCAGTCAGGTTTATTAAAGTTATAATTCCATAGAACTCATAAAGTATTCGGTTATTTCTTAAAAGGGATGTTGTACATCAGTTATCCACCTATGTTTCAAGATACATTTTACAATTATATAAGTATATATATATATGTACATATAATATACATATACATATATATATATATATATATATATATATATATATTTCACTATAGAATGCCTCTAATGCAACTGAATATTCGCCAAAAAATTTTCAAATGGATCAAGAACGGTACTTAATCTCTTAAATTGTGTGAAACATGTTTATCTCGCATATTTTGCAATCCTAATAACATTTGAATCACGAAATATTCCATCTCTTCAACGATTATTCTGTTACGTTAATGTTACGAACTGCAATCTCATTATACAGTTTCAACTTAAATTTAGCACTTAATCAGTCATTTTTCAGCCATAGCTTAGAGGACAATGTTGCCTGACGCAGTAACAGGCTCATTTGTGTTCTGCAACGTTGATTGTTCGGAACTCGCACGCTTGTCTACTGCAATCCAATTTAGGTCTCTGTGAAAATCATACAAATCGATAAACGATTAATCATCTCATAGAAATGTCACAGTAATTACTAAAATATATTCCATGCTGCTGTGGTGAAATTGAGCTGGGAAACATCGACTCGTATAACATACCTTCTGATATGTGATATCCAGATCGATACTTTCGTATCGTTTCGTAGCTATAGCTTGGAGGACAGTGTTGCCAGACGCAGTAACAGGCTCATTTGTGTTCTGCAACGTTGATTGTTCGGAGCTCGCACGCTTGTCTACTGCAATCCAATTCAGGTTGCTGTGAAAATCATACAAATCGATAAACGATTAATCATCTCATAGAAATGTCACAGTAATTACTAAAATATATTCCATGTTACTGTGGTGAAAGTGAGCTGGGAAACATCGATTCGTATAACATACCTTCTGATATGTGATATCCAGATTGATACTTTCGTTCGCTCTGTGGTGTGAGATTCCGAAGAATTGTGGAGATTGTACAGCCTTGAAGTAACAGTAGGCTGATGTTTGGTTTTGAAACACAGGCCATTCTGAGCTTGCGTAAGTGTTTGTGGCCATGTAATGATTCCAGTGAAGGATGATTGACTAGGTACATGTATGGTAAGGAGCTGAATGTGCCGAAGAGTGACGTATTGTTCTCTAGATGAATGAAGACTGTGATCTTCGCAGGTTCATCTGTAATCCTGAAATATTGGCTCTTCGACGCACGCACGCCTGCAAATCATAAAAATACACGGAATTAATACTTTGATGCTGCAGTGGTGTTTTCCTGGGCGTTGTGTTCTATTGATTAAGGTCTCTTGAGAGCACCAATTTCATAGCATACCTTTTGATATAAGATCTTTCAATGTATTAATCCTATTGTGTTGAATAGCGGCTGTGCAAGTTCGGATGATTATCACAATAGCTGTATTCCCATGCGACGTTTGGCCAAGTGGAAAATGAAGTGAGTGACCGGAAATGTTGAGTTTAGATCGTGTGATCTATGGATCTACCGAGACATTCAGGTTTCAGCGGTGAGAAGCTAATCGTCAGTCTTGAAATCGTAGCTCTTTGGAGTTTGCGTGCCTGTACCAGTTTCTCGTGTCGATTCTGGTTTCTGTAACAAACAGTCGAAACATTGATTATGTGATCATTATAATTACTAGTCAGTTGGTGGGAGCTCACCAGTTAAGGGTTCTCTATTCTGTCTTATTAATGGAGCGATTTATAAAGTGTCTGTTTTTGTAGCGTACCGTCGAGCGTGCGTTAGTGGTATCCATTCTTGTAGCTGCTGTGTTATTAGTAAGCGAAGAAGGTTTCCATAGATTCAACTGTGCATTGCGATCTTATAATGCATAGTGTAGCTATTTTGTACCTGTTTGTACATACCACGGTAGATCTTGGTTGGACTGAGATTAGAATTTAGCTAGCTAAGTTTTATCTGATATGATTTTCAACGTGACTCTAATAAATTTATGTGCCTGAAGTATTTCTATCCCTACTGGTATATCTAGTTTCTGATTGCCATATAAATACATAATTATCCTACGACATCGTACAAAATTCACAAAATAATGAAATTATTTCTGGGTCATAGTCCTTAAACAATAAATTTCTACAATCGAAGAACACAGAGGTATATAACATAATAGTGTCAATTATATTGGCCATAGTCGTTAATTGAGCATGAATAGATTATAGGACTAGATAATATGATTTGTGTGTTACATGATTCATGAAACGATAGCCGTGATAGTGATGAATAATCATGTATACTAACAATAACAGTTGGAGTTGTATATGGACTGCGACTTATACGTGACGAAAAAATTTTCATAGTGAACCCAATATTTTAGACTCTGATAGTGATAAAAAATGCAAAATCGATAATTATATACAATGGACACAAAAGTTGGAGTTGTATATAGACTGCAACGTATATCAAACCGTTATAGACGTCCAATCTCAATGCATGTCATTATAATGTTGTTATCAGTGATTCCGTATTGTATGTAACGCCATTATTATCCTATCAATTTGAATTCGAATAATTAAATATCATGTTGCATAATATCAAACAGTTGCTAGGTTGAAGAATAGAATTGAATTCGAGTTTCCAACACATTAAGATTGAAAAGCTATTGTAACAATGCTCATGAAATCAAAGAAATCTGTCACATTCCATGAACAGATACAGACATTATTGATAGTCAATCTCCCTATACATTCCCACGTACGATTCTTCCATCCAGTGTTAGGACGGATTTAACGACTGATTCTTAAACACTATAATATTTTGATAGTCTCTCTATAGCTATACTATGTTTGATGTGAATACACATACTCGTCGGAATACGTGGATGTAGTGTAAAGTGTATATTAGTGTAGGCTTGAAGAATCGAAGTAGATAATATGGTCCATGATAATAGTTAAATCATTTTTAATAATACTGTATAATAATAAAATGCATAATCATGGAATAGTTATATTTGAACCAAACAAGTTATTGCATTAGCAATATACAGAGATGATCTGTGGAAAGTTATAAGCCGCGTGGGTAGGCAACCGGTGATACACTACGAAATGGCAACGCTGTCGATGCGAGAGTCGAATAAGTCGAATGACCGTATCTACAGACGACGTAACGGCAGCTGTCATTCTGCGGCTCTCATGTTGTTAGGTTAGAATGAGAGTTATAAATAATTGTCAGATTTAGATTTTGTAATCACAGTTCCTTAATACAACGGTAAATATTCTTTCTTAAGAAAGTTTAATGGGTTATTCAGGTAATTGCGGATGTCAATATCGGTTTATTTCGAACATTATTAGGTTATAACCTAACATTATTAGGTTATAACCCCGCAGAATGACAGCTGCCGTTACGTCGTCTGTAGATACGGTCATTCGACTCATTCGACTCATTCGACTCTCGCATCGACTACGTTGCCATTTCGTAGTGAAACACCGGTTGCATACCCACACGGCTTATAACTTTCCACAGATCATTTCTGTATAATGGTTTATTAATAATCCATTATAATATTAGTACCAGTATCGCCAGGTCGACTTGAATAATCACAGTTGATTAGCATATTACACCACCAAGGAACGACGTGTGGTATGGAATAGGTGGATTGAGTCAGTGATTGGATTTACAGCGGAGGTTGTATCATACAGATACAGGCCAGTGCGTATGGTTGGAAATGATCGATCGAGTACTTATTGATTTATAGTGTATATATGAGCTTGCAATATCTCGTAAGTGCCTAGATGGTTAGAAACATTACAGTTAATTTCCCGGAAATTCGAAAGATGCTGCATAATTTCAAACTATTTTGAAGAATTCATGTCATTTGACTAAGAATCTAATCGATAGCTTATTTCAAGGTATCAAACGATTCAACTAGATTTCTAAAGATATTAAATGTTCCAACTCATTTCATAGACCACGCAAAGTAAAGAACTTTTTCTGATTTTGTGTGATTGTACACTAGGGTGGACGTTAAATTCCATCTTGAGGAGTGAAGGCCAGCGGTTTGAAGGGAAAAAAAAAAGAAAAATTTTGGTCCCAAAACGAAGTTTCTGAGATGAAGTTAACACGTGCCGGTAAGGCCGCAAAGTTTCCCATTTAAAACACATGCATTTTCACGGATCTCAATTCAAAAATTCACTGTGAGGCTAATTTTATTTCGAAAAATCCTAATCTACGTCAGGGTATCGGGTATGTATACTACTACATGAGGAAGAATGGAGGATATCGTACCATTCAATCTGATCATGATTTTACTCCAAACTAAAATCCGTAAAATCGATTTTACGGCCTAAAATTCTAATTTTCAGTAAATATCCTGTTTGGAATGTATTTTTTTTTAATACATCATACGATTGAATGAAATCACTGTCTTTTTACAATAAATATTCATGAATGAGAAATACCTCGAAAAATTCAATTTTCACCATTTTTTTCAATAAAAATCGATATATTTCAAAAAATATTGAGAGTAGAGTTTTTTTTATTGGTTCCCCTGAATTCCTCGAGAAATTTTACGTTAGAAATGATATTGAAATCATCACCAAATTTTCATCCGCGGGATATTTACTGAAAATTAGAATTTTAGGCCGTAAAATCGATTTTACGGATTTTAGTTTGGAGTAAAATCATGATCAGATTGAATGGTACGATATCCTCCATTCTTCCTCATGTAGTAGTATACATACCCGATACCCTGACGTAGATTAGGATTTTTCGAAATAAAATTAGCCTCACAGTGAATTTTTGAATTGAGATCCGTGAAAATGCATGTGTTTTAAATGGGAAACTTTGCGGCCTTACCGGCACGTGTTAACTTCATCTCAGAAACTTCGTTTTGGGACCAAAATTTTTCTTTTTTTTTCCCCTTCAAACCGCTGGCCTTCACTCCTCAAGATGGAATTTAACGTCCACCCTATTGTACACTTGCCTTCGGTTCGTGTTGCTAACTCACACTGGTCAGAAAAAGTTTCATCGCTCTCGTATCGTACTGTACTATTTTCAACTCATTGTGCGAGACTCGGTTTCTCATACCTGTTGGTAGTGTGCGAAGTGCCCGATTCAAACACGTCCATATGTAAAAATAATTAAGTTCTTTTCGTTCTGAAATAATAATTTTTAGAATATTTTTCTTCTATTTAACTTTCACAATTTGGACACGTAAAAATTTATTGACTGAATAATCGCGTTACCAATATCTCAAAGTGATTACATGTTATTTATAAATAGTGAAATTTAGATAAAAATTAATATAAAATAATTGTATCAAAATCAAATGAGCCTTGCTTTTCTGATATAACTTGTATATCTGGAATTTGCATTTCCATCGATACACTACGCAAAGGGATATATACAAGTCTTAATCTAAAATACGAGTGTTTTTGTGTCTGTGATTTTCTTATTTCTTTAGTTTTGGGGACTAATAAAATTTTATGTCTTCGAAAATTTTGTTTTTGATCCTCTGCGGGGGCAGAGCCCCTGGACCCTGTCCACATCCTGCCTCTCGCACTTAAATTGCAATTTATATACTATATTTCCCTATTTTCTAGAGTTCTTCACAGGTCGAGGATTTCGCACACTGAGTTTGAAAGAATAGTATACGACATGGGTGTGCATACTTGTATCGGTACTGTACTGTTAAAATACTTTTGATGATCAGCAATTTCAAATACATCAATCTGTTTGGTAATCAGTCTGCGTTGCTGATGTATACGTAGGTGAAGTTAATGGTTTGTAGGCTGGTAGAAGTTGGCTCATTTGAAGAAGATACGTAGAGTGTTGTAACTTTGGAGCAGCTGTGGGCTACCTCTGTTTAGGGACATCGTCTTGCAGAAATGTTATTTTCGTCTGGTCCAGTGGATTATTGATAGGATAGGAATGGTCCAGGCGACTGTAAAAGATATAAAATACCATAGAATTGAAACAGAGGTTTCAGTATATTACTACTCATTTTCCTAGCATCGTTATAATCTTGGAGCTACGGACTTTGGGCTACCTGTACCTTGGGATGCTGTTATATCGAAGTGTTATGATTGTCTATCTCAAAAGATTGATAATTGGAACCTTCGTTATGGGATGTCGTTTGGTCAAAGTGTTATCTTTGTCTATTTCAATGGATTGATAAGACGATAGGAATGGTCTATGTGACTGCGAAAGATATAAAATAATAAAGAATTGAAAAAAAGATTTCAGAATATTACTACCAATTGTCCTAGCATTCTTATCATTTTGGAGCTATGAGCTGTGGGCTACCTTCGCCTTGGGATGCTGTATTGCCGAAGTGTTATATTCGTCTGTCTCAAAGGATTGATAATTGGAACCTTCGTCATGGGATGTAGTTTAGTCAAAGTGTTATCTTTGTCTACTCCAATAGATTGATAATAGGACAGGAATGGTCCAGGTGACTGTGAAAGATATGAAATAACATAGAATTAAATGAGAGGTTTCAGTATATTACTACTAATTTTTCTAGCATTGTTATCATCTTGAAACTATGGGCTTTGAGCTACCTTTAACTTGGGACGCTGTATTATCGAAGTGTTATGTTCTTTTATTTCAACGAAGTGATCATCGGAACCTCGGTATTGGGACATCGTTTTGTCAAGGTATTATCTTTGTCTATTCCAATGGATTGATAATAGGATAGGAATAGTCCGGGTCACTGTGAAAGATATAAAATACCATAGAATTGAATGAAAGGTTTCAGTATATGACTACTAATTTTCCTAGTATTGTTATTACTTTGGAGCTATGGGCTGTGAGCTACCTTTAACTTGGGGCGCTGTATCATCGAAACGTTATGTTCGTCTATTTCATCGGAGTGATGATCGGAACCTTCGTTTTGGGTCGTCGTTTAGTCCAAGTGTTACGTTCGTCTACTCCGATAGATTGATAATAGGATAGGAATAGTCCAGGTCACTGTGAAAGATATAAAATACCATAGAATTAAATGAGAGGTTTCAGTATATTATTACTCATTTCCCTAGCATTGTTATTACTTAGGAGCTATGGGCTGTGAGCTACCTTTGTCTTGGGATACTGTTTTGCCGAAGTGTCATGTTTGTCTATCTTAACGGATTGATAATTGGAACCTTTGTTTCGGTATGTAGTTTGGTGAGAGTGTTATGTTTGTCTATTTGAATAGATTGTCAAGACGATCGGAATGGTCTAGGTGACTGTGAAAGATATAAAATAACAAAGAAATGAAGAAAAGCATTCAGAATATTTCTACTAATTATCTCAGCATTGTTATCACTTTGAAGCTCTGAGCTTTATATATCTTTCTTTAACTTGGGATGCTGTTTTGCCGAAGTGTTATGTTAGTCTGTCTCAAAGGATTGATAATTGGAACCTTCGTTATGAGATGTAGTTTAGTCAAAGTGCTATCTTTGTCTACTCCAATAGATTGATACGATGATAGGAATGGTCGAGGTGACTGTGAAACATACAAAATAACGTAGAATTGAATGCGAAGTTTCAGTACATTATTATTCATTTTCCTAGCATTGTTATCTTCTTAGAGCTATGGGTTTTGGGCTACCTTCAATTTGGGATTTGGCTTCGCCGAAATGGTCCGTTCATTTCAACGGAGTAATAATCGGAACCTTGGTTTGGAAACATCGTTCAGTCAAAGTGTTATCTTCGTCTATTCCAATGGATTGATTATAGGATAGGAATGGTCCAGGTGACTGTGAAAGATATAAAATAACATAGAATTAAATGAGAGGCTTCAGTATATTACTACTAATTTTCCTAGCATTGTTATCATCTTGGAACTATGGGCTTTGAGCTACCTTTAACTTGGGACGCTGTATTATCGAATCGTTATGTTCGTCTATTTCAACGGAGTGATAATCGGAACCTTGGTATTGGGACATCGTTTTGTCAAAGTATTATCTTCGTCTATTCCAATCGATTGATAATAGGATAGGAATGGTTCAGGTGACTGAAAGATATAAAATAACATAGAATTAAATATGAGAGGTTTCAGTATATTTCTACTAATTTTCCTAGCATTGTTATTACTTTGGAGCTATGGGCTGTGGGCTACCTTTGTCTTGGGACGCTGTTTCGCCAAAGTGTTATGTTCGTCTATCTCAACGGATTGATAATCGGAATCTTCGTTTCGGTATCTAGTTTCGTCAAAGTATTATCTTCGCTTATTCCAATGGATCGATAATAGGATAGGAATGGTCCAGGTAACTGTAAAAGATTTAAAATAATGAGGAATTGAAGGAAAGAGCTCTTAATATTACTATTAGTTTTTTTAGCATGTGTCATCATAAGGGATTATTCTGGATCTTGAACGTTAACATAGCGCCTAACGTTAATTTTCAGCGCTTGTGTTATCGTTGTCCGTCCCCATGAGTCCTCTGTCATCTTCGCTACCGCCTACATGCTTTGTTTCGGGTGGAAAATACAAGGTTGTTAAGCAACTGGAACGTTTATCATCGACAATCAACCATCGAACTCAGGCAAAACCTGACGCTGTTACGACGCTAACTAGCAAACGAAATCATGGCCTCGGCCTGAAACGAGTGGCTGGCGTTACCGCGCGTGCTAATGACTCTCGGCAGTAGTGCCTGATCCGTAGGTAGCGATATCATGGAGTCAGGATTTCCTCGCTTCCAATTGTTGATTGCCCAAATATATAGAGGTCTGCGGAGATGAACGGGTGTAGCAGGGAAGCGCAGGCGCTCAAAGTTAACGTCGGTGGTATGATAACGCCAAGAGATCCAGAATCGCACCTCAAGTGATGGTAGGAAACATACGATTCAATAGATAAGTAACGAGTCATGCATTTAGTGAAATTAAAGAGGCCGAGGCTGTTTTATACATCCATTATTGTGTGAACAAATGTATCAATCTAGTGAAAATCAATGTGCGTACATACCGTTTGATGTAAGTCATCCTAACCTCTTTTTCACTTGTTCCCGTTAGTAGTAGAATAATACATATCCTGTATATATTGTAACGTGGCAGATTAGCTGCCGCGTAATGACCATCGCCTCTTCTCCCGGCGACAGCGACCCTCGCGTTAAAAATTAATTCCGTATCGAAGCAAGAAGTACCGAAGCTCAAGTTCCCAAGGTCCCGTTTGTAACCTATAACCCTGTATATTAATTCCTATCCTGTTCCTATGTCTCTTATGTAATATCGTCGTGACTCTACCGCCGAGGGAGATCATCCCTTCTTAAGAACACGACTGGCAGGTAACCTGGAAGTCTCAGAGTCAGTAGCGAGGAAGCAGAGAACGTCGTATCCAGAGATATGCCTGGAAGAGCGCTGCAAAACTGTCTCCCCTGTCGCCCTCCTCTCCTACATCACACACCGGCCTCGTCCACCGGTTATATGCAGAAATTCCGCCTTCCAGGATATCGAAAACGTCAGCCCGCCACCTTACGTCATCCTCGCGAAAGCTCTGAGAACCAACGGGCCCTGCCAGGCCGCGATCCAGAAGAAAGAACACCCACCGCGTCATTTGAAAAGGACCAATAATGATGTCTTCGCGAAAACCCCACCCCTCTTGTTGATTCCCTTAACGACGGGCGCAAGCCCGCCACTTCTTGCTTGGATAGCATGCTGTTAAGAGCCTTTTTGTGATAGCCATTTTTTTTTTAGATTGTGTGGTCGATTATTTTAAGAAATTGTCTCCTAGTTTATCCCCAAAGCACTTAAAACTAAATTCTGTTGGTGTTATTAGTGCCTGAGTTCGTCAAAAGGTAGGCTTTCGCCCCTATATTGATTGATTTAATCGATTTCTTGTTGCATTGTGTGATTACGTAGTTGGGTCAGACCTCCACGAGGGTGACGCCATTCGCATAAAATTGGGATTTTCGTGTTTTGGCTTTATTATATCGGGTTAATTGTTTAGTAGTATTTATTTTGTGTCCCCTATTAATGTGATTGTAACGAGTGAATCGATTTTTCGCGAATAATTATTTCATTGATAGCGTCCTTTTTCCCTTTGTGATTTTTCGTCCCTGATTTATCGAATTTATCGGTTTAAATCGTCCTGGGGAAACCCACACTCATCCTACTCCGGTTTATTTGATTTGTAGACGTTGATTATGAGATAAAAACCCCCCGTTAATTCCTTAATAATTTTCCCTTCGGTTCAATCGAAAACCGAAGCCACGCTTCCTTGTCCTCAATTCCGCCATAATTTCCAGAAAGATCGATCCTCTCAAAATTAATTAAATTTTCCTTTAATTACTATAAAGCCTAGGAAGTCGATTTTAAGAGTCTGATAATATAAATTCTCTTAAATTAGTGGGGAACTTGAGCTGGTTTATTTTCCGTCGTAGATTTATTATTTTACAAAACCTTTATAATTCGCCATTTGTTTAATTAGTTAGTATTACATAGTTGTATGTTGTGTTTCTTCTTCAAATATTCGGAAATGTTCGGGTGAATTCGGATCGAGTCGTTTGCTCGCGTCTTCCACGCTTTGTACTTTCTTTAGAAAGTTCTACATTATCGATCTAGCCCTCATTGATTTGTTCGAGTCCCATCCTAATTGATTCCGGATCCTTCCGCATTACCCGACATTATCGACCTGACGTCACGCTTTGTTACCACGTCATTGTTTTCTACGTTATCCTAAGATATTTGTTTTATTCTATTTAAGTTATCTGTTCTACATTACCCTATGACCTACTATTTCTTTTGTGACCTACATACCTGCTAGTCTATCAGCTGTTTCCATTGTCTCGTTTTTCTCGGTTAAGGCCTTCTGTCTGCCGACTTTTAATTTACTGTTGGATATTATTTATTGGATTATAACTTCGTGATTGATCATTCGATCGTATTAATTTGTTCGTAACGATATTTTCCCTATATTGAACGGGAAAGATCGTATTGTTTTATTTCAAGAAAATATATTGGTTTCTTTGTGAAATTCCATAAACCATAACTTGTTCGATTCGCCCTAATTATTTCGCCCCCAGGTTCCCCTCACCCTGAGCTAACGCGGAACTTGTGTATTTTCGGACATCATTTAATTGTTATTGATTTCAGTTTGGATTATATTATTCTTTTGAATTATTTTTGTCTCCTTTTTTTTGCTTTTGGTTATTGAGTTATCGCGGTACCATAAGGTACCTGGCGCCCAACATATTCGCGAATTTAATATTTTCTAAATTATAGCATTTTGTTTTTCTAAATTAAATTCAACCCCTAGTCATCCCACAGCGGATCGTCACGTATTTGCTGGCGTTGCTTGTCACGGGAGTATCCCCACCGTCGGCAGTGCACGTCACAAATTTTGGCGCCCAACGTGGGGCTTTCAATAATTAGGTCCCCGTTTTAGTTTTACACCTGATAGACAGCAATTTGTAGTTTCTTTTCTTTTCTTACTTTTCTTCCGATTTTCTCTTGGTTTTTCGTGTTTGTCTTTATTTAGTGGGAAGTACTTAGACTAAGTTTATTATGGATCCCCTAAATCTCCTTGTCCCTACCCCGGATATATCGCCTCCCCCGGGATTTAACTCGCCAGACAATATGAGCGGGATTGTTGCACAATTGTGTGGGTTATCAGAGCGTCATATAAACAGTATGCTACAACGCGCGATGTTAACAACCACCGGAACTCTTGACGATCGACGATGGCGTCTATTACGAAATTATCAGCGTAGCCGTGGCGGGTATGTAACTTGGGACCCGGAAGCCGATGAATTTCCATGGTTAGAGCAAAATGATATGGAACCAGAACAAGAACGAAACGGGCTATCCGTTGTCCCGCCCGCTGGCACGCAAACCCCTACGTCAGGTGATCTCCCTTTCTCGCGATTACCAATGAGTCAATCAACCGCCATACGTCAGAACGATAATCCCCAACCGCGGGTTAATTTCGCCGAGAATCTTTTCCTACCTCCCACCCCACGACAACCGTCCCAAGGTCAGTTCGCGACGTACGTAGTCCCGTCGAGTCGCGATTATCAGCCTCCTAGGGTAAGTCCCTACGTAGATTCCGTAAACCCATCGCGAATTTTAATACCTCGCACGGAACCAGACTTTCCTGCAGTACCCCGAAATAACCTCTTAGCGAGCCATCCTCAAACCGTAATCCCTAGCGAGCTGTCCCCCCAGTTCAGTGGACTTTTAATAGACGCACCGGTTCCAAATATTCCGATCTCAGTGTCAGACCCCATCCCCTCGCGAATAAATCATAGTGACCGATCTAGCGACCGATCCCGTTCCGACACCTCTCGAGACCTCAATAATATTGTGCGCCGATGGAATCTAAATTTCACCGGGACTCGCGGAACCAGCGTCGAAGAGTTCTTAAAAAGAATCGAGGAGTGCCGTAGCGGGAGTCATTTGAGTGACCATGACTTGTTCGAGGCCTTGCCCTTTATCTTGTCCGATAAAGCCCTACATTGGTTTAGATTAAATAGAGCCAACTGGACAGAGTGGCAACCATTTGTAGCAGCCTTTCGTACGCGTTTCGGGGGTGTAAATTTCCAATTTCGAGTCCGGGAAGAAGCGCGACGAAGAACCCAGGGGCAGGAAGAGCCGGTAGCCGACTATCTCTTAAGTATCCGTATGATCTTAAACTATCTCTCACCCCCCATGTCAGAGAGCGAGCAGCTAGAGTTGGCTTTCTCCAACTTATACCCCGAATATCGTTTGTTATTGTCCCGCGAACAATACGACACGTTCGATGATCTAGAACGAGCCGCGGAGTTGTTAGAGTCATCCCGAGCTTTAGGCCGGTTTTACGTTCCGCCCCCTACCGCCGACGATTCGATTTTGCCAGAACATGCGTATGTGGGCAAGCGAACTGCGGTCCGCCCGCGAGCCGCGGCATTAGGATCCTCGGTCGAAGAGGAAATCGCGGCGGTAACAGGGAAACCGAACGGGAAAGCGAACGGGAATAACAACAAGAGGTCGGGAAAAGGGGTAAGGACCGAAGCGATCCCCCCTACCGGACCCGAAGAACGGACTCCGGTAGCCGCGATTCCCTCCCCTCAGACAGCTCCTCAAGCGACCCCAGCAATTCCGGTTCCTAGACCGAACCCCCCGTTCCATCCGCAAAATCAAAATGCCCCGACGAATTCGCGTCCAATACCAGCGTTAATGTCGTTGAACATCCGTCCTCCCGGTCAATTAGAAGCGACGTGTTGGAACTGTCGTCAAACCGGACACATGCGTCGCGAATGTCCCCAGCCAGTATCCAGACACTGTTACCGTTGCGGGAAACCTGGTGTAATCGTAAGCACCTGCCCAACTTGTAATCCTTATCACGCGGAAAACCCCACCGGGAACTAAGGAGAGGGGTCTCCTCCGGTTCCCACAATTTGAGAATAGCCCCCACTTTAATGAATTATAGTCCTATGTTAGCTGCGCTCTCCCACGACCCCCGTTATTATCTTGACGTCATAATAAACGACCAGCCAGTCCGCGCACTTTTCGATCCGGGCGCGTGCTTATCCTATATTGGTGGATTAGCTTTGTCTCGGTTTAGAAACGTGAGCGAGATCGCGGCGCGTAATAAACAGTCAGAAATAGTTTATCCTAACGGCAGTGTCGACCGAACTAACGGGGAATTAGCTCTTCCAGTGCGGTTTGAAAATGTTCGTCGGGATCTTGTAGTTCGTTTCGCTCCCTCATTCGAATATGAAGCAATCCTAGGTATGGATTTCGCCAACGCGTTTAAAGTCACCGCGAATTTCGAGACCCATTGCTGGAGCAGCCCTAGATCCAGCGAAACTCCCTTCCTGACGAGGTGGGGGGAATCGCGGGAAGCGGCTTCAATAGCAACGGACTTTAAAATTCAGGAGAGAGCCGGTTCATCGAGGGAGGGCCCGGAACAAGCCCAAGATCGAAATGTCGTTGGAAATATCGTATCGTATCGTGGAAATCTCGTATCGTCTCGTGGAAATATCGTACCGTCTCGTGGAAATATCGTTGGAAATATCGTATCGTCTCGTGGAAATATCGTACCGTCTCGTGAAAATATCGTTGGAAATATCGTACCGTCTCGTGGAAATATCGTTGGAAATATCGTATCGTCTCGTGGAAATATCGTACCGTCTCGTGAAAATATCGTTGGAAATATCGTACCGTCTCGTGAAAATATCGTGAGAAATGTCGTATCGTCTCGTGGAAATATCGTATCGTCTCGTGGAAATATCGTTGAAGATATAGTATCGTCTCGTGGAAGTCTCGTAACGTCTAGTGTGAATCTCGTCTCGTCTCGTGAACCGGTCATGCCGCCTGAAAGTCAAACGGTAACGCCTCGGAAAAACGTTGAATCGCCTATAAAAATAACGGAGACAACTAACTTCCCTCCTCGTATCGTTACCCAGGATTTTCGGTTCGTGGGGGACTCGCCGCCGAAGACTTACGCGCAGGTCTTACAGGCTTGTCCTCCAGTTTCCAAGACCTCAAAAACGGCTTTAGTAAATACAATTCCGGCGTCGACCGAATTGCCGAGTCAGTCCAGAAGCTCGATAGTTGTAAGGAAGATGTTGCCCAAAGCTACGGGCTATTGTGCCGAATTATCAAAGAATTCCAATCGCGAACTAATAGAACCCCCTCGACACCCCCTTAGACCAACCCCGTCCCATTCTGGCATTGCGGAACTAACAACTACCCAGGTAGAAAGAGTAAACTCGCTGTTGGATGAGTTGATTCCCCCGTCATTAGGTTATCCCGGTTTAACCAACTTAACAGTGCATAAAATAGACGTACAGAATCATCCTCCCATTAAACAGAGATATTACCCCGTTTCCCCAATTGTACGCGAGTCAATGTACGAAGAAGTAGACGCGATGTTAGAAGCCGATATCATCGAGCCCTCCAATAGTGAATGGTCAACCCCCGTAGTAATGATCAAGAAACCCAACGGGAAATATCGGTTTTGTTTGGACTTTCGAAAAATTAACGAAATTGCGAAGAAAGACGCGTACCCTTTACCCTACATGGATGCAATCCTAAATAAACTCAGTGAAGCCAAATATATCTCGACAATTGATTTAAGTCAGGCCTATCACCAAGTTCCCCTAGATCCCGCGAGTCGCGAAGTTTCCGCTTTTACCGTACCGGGTCGAGGTCTTTTCCAATTTAAACGTATGCCCTACGGACTGTCAGGAGCCCCGGCAACCTTTCAGCGCTTGATGGACAAGCTTATCGGGCCGGAAATGGAGCCACACGTTTTTGTCTACTTGGACGATATTATTATCGTAAATTCTAATTTCGAAGAACATTTAAAGTGGCTTAGAATCGTGTTAAATCGAATAGCTGACGCTCAATTGACAATTAACCGCGAGAAAAGCTTTTTCTGCCGATCAAGTGTCAAATATTTAGGTTTTCTCGTAGATAATCAAGGCTTAAGAGCAGACCCCGCCAAAGTTTCGGCCATAATTAAATACCCCGCCCCGAAAAACATTAGACAAGTACGACGATTCTTAGGCATGGCATCTTGGTACCGAAGATTCATAAATGAGTTCGCGAGTCGTGCCCAACCCTTAACCGCGTTATTAAAGAAAAATCGTAGGTGGAGTTGGGAAGAAGAGCAAGAACAGGCTTTGGAAGACCTAAAGAACGCGTTAGTTACCGCCCCAACTCTCAATTGTCCCAATTTTGCTATTCCCTTCTCCCTACAAACCGACGCTAGTGATACCGGAATCGGAGCCGTAATCACCCAATCCGAGGGCGAAGCAGAGTATGTAATCGCGTATGCCAGTAGAAGTCTAACACCTCCGGAGCGAAAATACACTGTGACAGAAAAAGAATGCTTAGCCGTGGTTTGGGCAATTCGAAAATTCCGGCCCTATATAGAAGGTTATCGATTTACCGTTATCACCGATCACAGCAGTTTACGTTGGCTGTATCATTTGAAAAATCCCACCGGGCGGTTAGCAAGATGGGCTCTCGAGTTATTAGAATACGATTTTGAAATAATCCACCGAAAAGGAGCCCTTCATCACGTCCCTGACGCCCTTTCGCGAATGTTCGAAGATGCCCAGGATGAAGTGGCAGCCATAGCAGAAACTACCGACCCCTGGTATAAAAAGAGGATAGAAAATTTAACCTTGAGACCCCAACAGTACCCCGACTGGAAAGTTGAAGAAGGACGCTTATACTGCCACCGAGTAGATGCCTTAGCCGATCCCCTACTTCCAGATTTAGACGCGTGGAAACTAGTCCTCCCCCAAGAATCCCGAAGAACCGCGCTAATCGAAAATCATTCCCTACCCACCGCCGGTCATCTAGGAGTAGAGAAAACCTACGCGAGATTAGCCCTATTATATTATTGGCCGGGAATGTACCAAGAAGTAGCGAGTTTTGTACGAGCCTGTCCAATTTGTCAACAGTGTAAAGTAGAACAGTTGGCCCCCCGCGGATTAATGGGCAAGAGAGTCTTAGAACAGCCCTGGATTATGATAGCTGCCGATATAATGGGTCCCTTCCCCCCTAGCCGACAAGGTTTTACTTATG
Organism: Rhogogaster chlorosoma; assembly: GCA_944452935.1. Taxonomy (NCBI): domain Eukaryota; kingdom Metazoa; phylum Arthropoda; class Insecta; order Hymenoptera; family Tenthredinidae; genus Rhogogaster; species Rhogogaster chlorosoma. The sequence goes on along the minus strand of OX101797.1, from coordinate 18,423,725 downwards.
TTCTCGTGATTCAAGATTTGTTTTCAAAATGGGTAGAAATCATCGCGTTACGAAAGGCTAACTCCCAATCCATTTTAAAAGCCTTAGAAGACTTAGTCATTTTTCGATGGGGAACTCCCGAAGTTTTATTGACAGATAATGGGACGGAATTCATTAATAGAGTCATGAAGCAAGCCTGTGCGGAAATGGGAATTTATCATACGACCGTACCCCCATATCATGCCCAAGCCAATCCCGTTGAACGAGTTAACCGAGTCCTAAAAACAATGATAGTAGCCTTTATCGAAAATGACCATCGTAATTGGGATGCCCACTTACCCGAATTCCGATTCGCAATAAACACCGCGAGCCATAGTTCAACCAAAACCACCCCCGCGTTTCTTAATTTCGGCCGCGAATTACGACCAATAAACCCCCTTAAGAAGAGAGAAGAAGGCCCCCCGCAGATTGAACCTATACCGCCCGAAGTGTGGGAGAACAGAGTTCGAAGATTATCGGCCCTAAGGGATTTAGTAGCGAAAAATTTGGAAAGCTCCAATGAGCGTCAGGCGAAGTATTACGATCGTCATAGAAGAGATTTGAAGTTCTCTGTTGGCGATTTGGTCTGGAGAAGACAACACGTTCTCTCGTCAGCTGTGGATTATATAGCAGCTAAACTCGCCCCTAAGTTTAAAGGTCCTTGCATGATATCTAAGGTGTTATCGTCAGTAGTGTATGAGTTGGAGGATTGCATGGGGAATCCTTTGGGAAAATCTCACATTAAGGATTTAAAACCCTACCATACTTTTCCAGTAGTAGTAGAGGTCGAAGAAAGAAGGGAGGAAGAATTAGCGAATAGTAGCTTGGACCCAGTAGAAGAACGGGAACCTCTTGGTGAAGGGTTACATCAAATCGAAAATTTACATGATATTGAGTTGCCGGTTGCTGATTTAGGAAATAATGTGGCGGAAGCCGGTGCCGCGATACCGCTCCACGGCCACGGGCGAACGACGACGTCGAGGAGAGTGGGCCGACCGCGACTACACACCAAGACCGCGAATACAGGAGCCGAGCCTGACACCACAGACCCGATCCCCCTCTCCCAAAATCCCATCCCGATCCCATTCCCCTTATCCTCCCAGAGACCCCTTACACCTATCCCGCGAGTCCCTTCCCCCCGGTTTCCTAGAAGTATCATTGGACACAACCTTCGACCTCGACCGCGACGAAACAAACTCTAACTACACCTCACTACCATCCCTACGCTCCCAAAGCTCCCTTTCCCTTCCTGACACTCCCTTCCTAGATTCCTTGAACCCTTTTCACCCCATCATCCTCGACAACTACTCCCAAGTAGTCACCCCCGAACCTCCGAAAGAACCACATCCGGGTTTCATCTTTCCAATGTACCCGCCCCCATCCCTACTATCCCGTCGTCCTCGTCCACCTCGTACTCCTACAATTTCTCCACCGTTCACCCCTTCAACATCCATCCACAATATTTTTACCCCCGAAAACTTTCCCGCGGCGGGAATCCAATACAGGGACGGTCGCTTCGAGCAATGCTGGGGTCCAGACCAACCGACGTCACCTCCGGAGGTTCACCCAACCCCAGGATCCTACATAAATAAAGAAAGACGAACCTATCCGCCGCCACTATGGAAAGTAACAGGAGCCAGTGGGCCCACCGGAGCCCCCAGACCCCTAAATCTCACTCCCGCTCCGAAAATCCTGACTCCAACACCTCCTTCGAGTCCTTCCATCTCAGCTCCCATCCAAACACAGGGTCACCCTCTGCCCGACCAGTGTTGGAACTGCCGGGCCGAGGGTCACCAGTACTCGGGTTGCCCCCAACCGCGCCAGAGATTTTTCTGTTACGGGTGCGGTAGACCGGAACACACGCGTCGTACGTGTCCGGTCTGCCGTCCCGAGTGGTTGCGAGAAGTCCGAGAGGCAGAGGCGTACCAAGACCCTCCAACGGCAATAATGCGGCCTAGTTTGAACCCCCCTCAGGTGGAGGCTCTCCTTTTCCTCTTTGACCTACTGGGACATCGGCTCCAGTAGGTGGAAAGCCTTCTCGGGCCTCTCAACCCCTTTTCTTTGTTGTCATTTCAGTTTATTTTTTTTTGATGTTGATTAGTTTTACTGCGTTTGTGTCTTCTATCTTGAGCCATGTTGGTGTTTTGTTCCCCTTGCACCGCGATAAAAAAAAAAAAAAAAAAAAAAAAAAAAAAAAAAAAAAAAAAAAAAAAAAAAAAAAAAAGTTTGTTTCTTGATTCTCAATAGTAATTAAAGATCTCACCCACATATATTGATAACCGGTTATTAACCATGCCACTTTAATACGATGTTACCGCGTTTTGGTCTTCTTACCTTTTTTTTTTCTCTTCGTTTCGTGTCTTGTTCCCGCGTTTATCGGTCACATTTTTTTTTCGCGATTAAGTTCCTGTTATTTTTTTATTATTATTATTATTATCCCGATTCCCGTTTCCCGCTATCCTAACTCCTTTCCCAACCCTGGGATCCATCGGAAAACTACAAAGGTCCAGACCAAGGCTCCTTATCTAGTCAGGTATCCACTTCCTTGCTTCTGTTTTGTGTTGTCCCTTTACGTCTAATCTTTTATTTTGAGTTAATTTTGTTTTTGTTGATCTTGTTTATTTATACTCCCTCTCGGGACCCGATTGTGTTTTTAGGAGTTGGCTTCACTAACCCTAACGACAAAAACCTCCAAACTTTAAACTACCTCAAGTCTCGAATCGTCTAAAGAGCATGTGGCTACCAACCGGAGAAGGTCAACCTCGCCAAAAAGCTTGTAGACCGTACATCGCCAATGAAACCAGGATACCATTGAAAGAAGAAGGCCCTCAAGATGACCCGGCCTCGTATAGAATTCTTCGAGTACCCAGGCGGCAACGCAAATCGAAAGAGACCTACTTCAACGCGACGGACTACCGCACAGTCCCCTCCTTTTGGCTTCCCGTTCCCGACAAGAAGACCCATCGTAAAATCCTGAAAGTACCAACCGACGAACTCCGCCGCGGTGATGCGATCTACCCCGTAATGGGGCAATGTTTTAACTGCCTAGAATTTGGTCACTCCGATAATGACTGTCACTACCGTAAGACAAACGTCTACTGTAACCGGTGCGGAAAACGTTACATCCGGAAGAATATTTATTGTACGAAATGCCTCGCGGAAGATCAAGCCGAAAGTGGATTTTCCTCCTCCACCTCCTAAAAACTCCAACACCCTAAACCCCTTCCTACCTAAACTCCTTCCCACTCGTCGTTAACCATCCTCTCGTCATCCCGTCCTATTTAGGTTAAGTTAGTTTTAGATTCCCGCTCGTTGTTATCCTTCGTTTTATTCCTTCGGTAATTTTTAAGTACCTCCTAAGTCTCTGGGGATTCCTGAAAACCTCTAGTTCCAACTGTGTCTCTTAATTCCAATCCATTTTATGTTGTTTTCTCGTTGTAATTGTCAGTTTCCTATTGCAAGTTCCCCCGGTTTTCGGTAATCCTTAGCTAAAAACACTCCGTTCTGGTTTACTTTAGTATTGTTAATTTTGTGTATTCCTTGTTTTCATTCCTTGTTCTCGTACCTGTTGGTCTAGTCATACCACTGTACTGAATTGTTCCTAAAGTTCCTAACGGATGTGATATAACATAGTTTGTAAGTTCTAATTTTCGTAAAATTTCCTCAACTTATTATTGACCGAGGAATGTTCGTATAAAGTATTGAGTTTCACTGCCATAATACCCCCCAACTAACGCTAACCCGCATGGGCAGAATTTTTGTTTTCATTCAATCCTTCCTTAACAATAAACCAGCAGTATTACCATTTTCAAAAGTATTTATGAGTTTCACTCAATTCCTTTCCATAAACCTTTCACAATAATCCCTTCCTTCGTTTTATATGTTAATTGTTAATCTATTGAATTCCATAAATAGACTAAATCGTAAAAATGACCTTCCGAACTCGAGCTAAGGCAGGAAAGATCCAGTGTTAAATAGAGTTCAAAATTTCTGAAAGTGCAACTAGAAAATCGAGAGAATCGTCGATGGTTGCGAAGGCTTTGCCGGTCTCCTTCTGGGACCGCACGCTTCGTCTGGGGGGGAGCTTTGTAACGTGGCAGATTAGCTGCCGCGTAATGACCATCGCCTCTTCTCCCGGCGACAGCGACCCTCGCGTTAAAAATTAATTCCGTATCGAAGCAAGAAGTACCGAAGCTCAAGTTCCCAAGGTCCCGTTTGTAACCTATAACCCTGTATATTAATTCCTATCCTGTTCCTATGTCTCTTATGTAATATCGTCGTGACTCTACCGCCGAGGGAGATCATCCCTTCTTAAGAACACGACTGGCAGGTAACCTGGAAGTCTCAGAGTCAGTAGCGAGGAAGCAGAGAACGTCGTATCCAGAGATATGCCTGGAAGAGCGCTGCAAAACTGTCTCCCCTGTCGCCCTCCTCTCCTACATCACACACCGGCCTCGTCCACCGGTTATATGCAGAAATTCCGCCTTCCAGGATATCGAAAACGTCAGCCCGCCACCTTACGTCATCCTCGCGAAAGCTCTGAGAACCAACGGGCCCTGCCAGGCCGCGATCCAGAAGAAAGAACACCCACCGCGTCATTTGAAAAGGACCAATAATGATGTCTTCGCGAAAACCCCACCCCTCTTGTTGATTCCCTTAACGACGGGCGCAAGCCCGCCACTTCTTGCTTGGATAGCATGCTGTTAAGAGCCTTTTTGTGATAGCCATTTTTTTTTTAGATTGTGTGGTCGATTATTTTAAGAAATTGTCTCCTAGTTTATCCCCAAAGCACTTAAAACTAAATTCTGTTGGTGTTATTAGTGCCTGAGTTCGTCAAAAGGTAGGCTTTCGCCCCTATATTGATTGATTTAATCGATTTCTTGTTGCATTGTGTGATTACGTAGTTGGGTCAGACCTCCACGAGGGTGACGCCATTCGCATAAAATTGGGATTTTCGTGTTTTGGCTTTATTATATCGGGTTAATTGTTTAGTAGTATTTATTTTGTGTCCCCTATTAATGTGATTGTAACGAGTGAATCGATTTTTCGCGAATAATTATTTCATTGATAGCGTCCTTTTTCCCTTTGTGATTTTTCGTCCCTGATTTATCGAATTTATCGGTTTAAATCGTCCTGGGGAAACCCACACTCATCCTACTCCGGTTTATTTGATTTGTAGACGTTGATTATGAGATAAAAACCCCCCGTTAATTCCTTAATAATTTTCCCTTCGGTTCAATCGAAAACCGAAGCCACGCTTCCTTGTCCTCAATTCCGCCATAATTTCCAGAAAGATCGATCCTCTCAAAATTAATTAAATTTTCCTTTAATTACTATAAAGCCTAGGAAGTCGATTTTAAGAGTCTGATAATATAAATTCTCTTAAATTAGTGGGGAACTTGAGCTGGTTTATTTTCCGTCGTAGATTTATTATTTTACAAAACCTTTATAATTCGCCATTTGTTTAATTAGTTAGTATTACATAGTTGTATGTTGTGTTTCTTCTTCAAATATTCGGAAATGTTCGGGTGAATTCGGATCGAGTCGTTTGCTCGCGTCTTCCACGCTTTGTACTTTCTTTAGAAAGTTCTACATTATCGATCTAGCCCTCATTGATTTGTTCGAGTCCCATCCTAATTGATTCCGGATCCTTCCGCATTACCCGACATTATCGACCTGACGTCACGCTTTGTTACCACGTCATTGTTTTCTACGTTATCCTAAGATATTTGTTTTATTCTATTTAAGTTATCTGTTCTACATTACCCTATGACCTACTATTTCTTTTGTGACCTACATACCTGCTAGTCTATCAGCTGTTTCCATTGTCTCGTTTTTCTCGGTTAAGGCCTTCTGTCTGCCGACTTTTAATTTACTGTTGGATATTATTTATTGGATTATAACTTCGTGATTGATCATTCGATCGTATTAATTTGTTCGTAACGATATTTTCCCTATATTGAACGGGAAAGATCGTATTGTTTTATTTCAAGAAAATATATTGGTTTCTTTGTGAAATTCCATAAACCATAACTTGTTCGATTCGCCCTAATTATTTCGCCCCCAGGTTCCCCTCACCCTGAGCTAACGCGGAACTTGTGTATTTTCGGACATCATTTAATTGTTATTGATTTCAGTTTGGATTATATTATTCTTTTGAATTATTTTTGTCTCCTTTTTTTTGCTTTTGGTTATTGAGTTATCGCGGTACCATAAGGTACCTGGCGCCCAACATATTCGCGAATTTAATATTTTCTAAATTATAGCATTTTGTTTTTCTAAATTAAATTCAACCCCTAGTCATCCCACAGCGGATCGTCACGTATTTGCTGGCGTTGCTTGTCACGGGAGTATCCCCACCGTCGGCAGTGCACGTCACAATATATTTGAACCCAGCTCAGAGGATCCGTTCCGTGCAATTACAATTACAAGAGGCCATCATGCAGATGTCAATAATTATTCTTAATAACAGTCATCGGCATAAAACCTTGTCGTCGCACTATTTCACTCATAACCATAATTATGCACTGATTCACTGATATAAAACCACTACCACGACCAATAACACATTATATAAAATTATATAAGCTATATGCCCTCTAATAGCCCTATATAATATGATTATATGTAAAATTATTAATATTTTAATTGTCGATAGCCCCGCCTCACAGCCATGCGACGGCCATTTTGATTTCGTCGACCTATAGCTCACTTCGTAACTATATTATTACCTATCGATCGAGTGCGGATTCAGATTCAGGCCAAAATCAATAGGGAGCGAGATTTCAACGGCTTGTAACGACGTTGCAAAGTTCAAGTCGATCCGTGTCACCGTTCGTTCGGAAACGTGAGGACAAGCAAGCGTCTAGCGAAAACCGGAAACCAGGAAGAAAAAAAAGATGCTTTTTCATCAACTTTAGTGACTAATAAGTCGAAAACTAGTCGACCTATTTCGACCAAATTTATACAGCAAAGTCGTGTGGTGGGGGAATATCTATTCTGAAAATTTGATCGAAAAATATTTACGCGTTCTGAAGTTATGACCTCGTGCTTACAGGTATAAAGAGTTCCTCCCAGTAAATATATTCCGGCTAGCGCTCGCCTGCCTAGGGGTACTTGGCGGCGATTCGCTGCCGCGAATCTTGATAATTCCAAATCAATTTTTATATTTCAATTGAATATAATTATCGTGTAGTAGGATTCTTACCTTGCTCGAAAGAGTTTGCGGGTTCGAATATACGAGGAAGATGTGTTAATGGCGAGAAGTCAAGATGTACGAATGCAGCTCCGTGTTGGCTCTTGGCTTTTAAACCATCATCCCCCGCCCTCGAGACATATGGAGAGGGTTTTCTATGGCCCTCCTCCAAATACCAGTTTTTCAAGCGTTGAACGTTTTCGAAGGCACAATGGTAGCCTCCAGATACATCGCCATGACAGTCTCCAAGCCATTGAAATACACGCGATTCCAATCGTAGTATTCGAAGATTCGGACACCCTAGCTCGTCCAAATCAATCACAGGTTTCGAGTCGTCATTGAGGATTTCTTCAATCCAACGTTTTTTCTCAAACCCCTTCACGTAAATGCAGCTCGCATCTTGTACAACTTTTCTCACAGTTTTCGCTACATCTCTATACGGCGTTTCTCCCGCAATCCAGGGTATTCCATGATGACGCCATGTTAGCCACGAATTGAGATTTTTATACTCTCGTGAGAGAGTCACCCAGGAGTATGGTGCTTTGAAGAGGATGCGTGTGATACCCTGCTGATATTCCTCATGTGCACGAATGCTTATTGCAGCCAGCTCTTTTATTACAAATTTATCATCAAATCGCCCAAAACCTTGTAGATCCAATATTAGCTCCATATTAATAGTTATGTATGCGGTCTCAAGCATAGCCGGAAATAGACTGAGCTGATAATTTATTGCGTGGGATCGGTATGCACGCAGGTGTGCAGATGGAGCCTTATGAAAAAAAAAAAAAAAAATGCAGACAAATTCAGGTGTTCTGGAGAATATTTGTGTTTACAAAATTTCAACGTTTTCGAACTGTGAAAGGGCATGAAAAACTTCTGAATATCTATTGTTCGATCCTTTGAGACCTGTCGAGTTTTATGAGCCGAGGTGGGATCTTTTGACTATTGTAATCTTTGTGTGTTAGCAAAACTCTACCATTTTCGAGAGGCGAAAGGATGCGAAAAAAACTTCTGAATGATATTTATTGCTCAATTCTTTGAGACTGACCAATTTTATGAGTCGAGGTTGGTTCTTTTGGTTATTGCAATCTTTGTGTGTTAGCAAAACTCTACCATTTTCGAGAGGCGAAAGGATGCGAAAAAAACTTCTAAATGATATTTATTGCTCAATTCTTTGAGACTGACCAATTTTATGAGTCGAGGTTGGTTCTGTTGGTTATTGCAATCTTTGTGTGTTAGCAAAACTCTACCATTTTCGAGAGGCGAGAGGATGCGGAAAAACTTCCGAATGATATTTATTGTTGGATTCGTTAAGACCCACCTATTTTTATGGATCGAGGTGTGGTCTCTGTGAGCTGTTCTCCGGTTGGTGAGGTTTGATTTTATTTTGGGGTGGAGGGTGGTATGCAACCGATAGGATGCACCCCAACCCTACCAAATCTGTTTGAGTAGAAGAAGACAATTTTCAGTTCGAAAAGATCGCCGAATAGTGACAGTTGTTAGAATCGAAGGAAAAGTTTGAAGAAGAAGAATAAGGAGAAACATAAGAAGAATAAACGCGTAAAAAAAGAAAGGTATGTTGTTAGAATTGAATACTCGAATTTCAACAGATTCTAACCATAAGAATGTGTGATTAATCCAGATGAATCCGACTAATGCAAGAGTTACCCGGCGGGCGGTTCAGCTGCAGCGGAGGGCCGAGTTGAGGGCGCGATTCCTCCGAAACGCTCAGGTGGTGTTGCACATTTTGCGGAGCAACCATGTGAATGCGAGTCTCGTGGACGAAACAGCGAACATGTACTTTGAGATGCTTGAGAACATCACCAGGCAGTATCAAATCATTGATAATTGGACGATGCATGCCACCACCGTCGATGCATCAGATGTTCAGTGCATGGACATCACATCTTCCGTGCAGGAAGATGCAGGAGATTCCGATGCGGAGACGGTGCGCATAAATAGAGCAGCATCACCTGATTCGGTCTCATCGGAGGATTCTCGATCGAGTCCGAGCTCGCCATCATCATCAAGATCGGCATCTCCCGACATACCGCCGCAGCCAAGGGTGATCCCGCTCGAGCGGCAGCATATTCATGGATATGACCTGAGAGTCATTCCACTAGAACAGCGGTATAACCATGAATATGACTCGGAGTGACACGGATGCATTGTTCGGTAAGTTAATATTATTTTCATTACATATCGTTCAGCTATATAACAATACCTGTATGTTTCAGATACGCGTGAACCATCTTGTGAATATAGTTTAAGGGGTTAGACCTCTCTGGAACGCAGAAAATTAAGATATTTTTTGTGATTTTTTTTGGGTTCAACTCGTGATGCGATCAAAAATTAATTTTAGGGCTTTATTAAGAACATTATTAAGTATACAAAAACAATTTTTCTTTTTTTCTTCAAATACAAAATGGCGTCAGAAACAGACATTAAGTAAAAACAAATTTTTTTTTGATAGTCTATCGGTGGGCAATCCTGGAGTTTTTTAACAGCTCTTAGAACAAACAAAAAAATTTTTTCGTTATCTAGATGAGTTTTTTTAGAGAAGTACACAAGATTATAGTGAAATATTAAGTTTTCGCAAAATGGCGACCATTCGAATATCAAGTTTATATTTCGTGAAAAAAAACGAATTTCGATCGTTCATAATAATTGTAATTTTCAAGTAATCATGAAAATCATGTGTACTTCTTTAGATAATTTATTTAAGAATCTATAGTCCAAATTTCAAGTCGATCGGATAAAAATTGCAAAAATTATGCTGCCCACCAGTATGAAAAACGTAGTTCCGAGAAAAACGCGTTTGAAGTTTCAAAACATTTTTACTATGGGGCCATTCAAGTAATACGTTCGCTTGAAGGGGGAGGGGGGAGTTTCAAATCATGTGACGTTACGAACTGCTTAGGGGGAGGGGGGGTCTGTGTAAATGTTATGTTCTATCCGAAAATATTATTTTACTGAAAAAGAAAAATTATTGAAAAAAAAACAGACAGGATTATATTAATATATTTTGCAAAATTCATATTATTCCAGCCAGAGAAATGAAATTCAACATGTTTTAGATGAAGAGTACAAATTTTGCATCGAAATCATTTTATTTCACGAAAAATCCAGACTTCCTGTATAATTAAAGTATTGAATATTAACCTATAAGACCAATTGAATAATTCTTGAATGTGGGGGGAGGGGGGATCCAAATTTGTATGTTCATCGAAGGGAGGGTTGAAAAATTGTTACCAACTGTTACATGGGGGGAGGAGGGGGGGCCCAAAATCGCCAATACTGGCGAACGTATTACTTGAATGGCCCCTTATAGGAAATTTTCAAGCGGTAAGCGTTAAGTTGTTTCACAAATGAAGCCAAAAATTAATGTTACAGTTTTGTCACATCGATAAATCCATATGGATATCATTCTTAAGATATCAATACATCATTTAGGCCAAAAAAAAAAAAAATTCGCAAAAAAAATTTTTACAGAGGGGTGTAACCCCTTAAGTTAAATAGAGCAATAGAGCAAATAATTAGGTAGAGTCAGTTTTCAGATTTAGAATAAGTTATAGCTAGTATATATATATATATATATGTACATAGTTTTAGTTAGTTTTAAGGCTTAGAATAGGTTATATATGTACATAGTTTAAGTTAATTTTAAGAAAATTATTACTCTAGAATAGGTTAGACGTGAGAAATTTCTAATAAAAACATATGCATATAATCAGATGATTCGCTTCATTGCTTGCATAATATAACACCTTGTCACTGTTCAAGCATTTCAGCTAGTATAATTCGTGTATAAGTTGAGAATTCGAATATTTCGGAGCGACCATCTTGGATGGATTGTCGGTAAGGGTTAAAAAAAAAAAAAGATCGGCAATCATTGCCATGATCCAGAAAGCGAATCGGTAGTGGCGCCATCGCACAACGGAAAATTGCAGCCATCCGATTGCCAGAAAATAGAAGATCGGTAATCCTTACCGGTCGGTATGCAGAAAAAAAAGATCGGTAATCGTTACCATGACCCAGAAGGCGAATCGGTAGTGGCGCCATCGCATGACAGAATATTGCAGCCATCCGATTGTCAGCAAATAGAAGATCGGTAATCCTTACCGGTCGGTATGCAGAAAAAAAAGATCGGTCATCGTTACCATGACCAGAAGGCGAATCGGTAGTGGCGCCATCGCACGACGGAAAATTGCAGCCATCCGATTGTCAGCAAACAGAAGATCGGTAATTCATGCGTCCGAATCGTTACCATCAGACTATCGGTAACCAAAGATCGGCAGCGAATCGGTAGTGGCGCCAGTGAAGATCGGTAATTCATGCGTCCGAATCGTTACCATCAGACTATCGGTAACCAAAGATGGGCAGCGAATCGGTAGTGGCGCCATCGCACGACGGCAAATCACAACCATCAGATTGTCGGTAACAAAGATCGACAATCGTTACCATCCGACTGTCGGTAACTTACCCCGCACGGCCAGTAACTTACCCTCACGGTTCGGCCGGTAAGGAAGTATGATCCAGAACCCCCACATTATATCTACTGTCCTAATATGACGTCTTAAACAGTTCATTTTTAAGAGCTTAGAATTCAGAGCTCTCAAAGAACTTATCAATCCGAAGTCAATTTTTTGACATCCAAATGAATATCTTTTTCTGACCTCTTTTTGAATTGCACATTATGAGCTCTTGTAGACATTATGAATTAGACTTCATTTTTATGACTTTATAAAGTATTCTTCTTATACACTTCTAACTGCAGTCATATTATTCACTCTTCCCGAATTCAAAATAGAGACGTTATATTCATAATTGTTTGACGCATGCGCAAAATTTTTTATTTCCATATGTATAATATTTATTTCATTTGTGCATTCTAACCTAGTTTCGATAAATATTTGATTTATCAGAGATAATTAAGTTTTTATTAGTATATAAAAAGTGATTGTGTTAAATTTGATTGCTCGAATTAATTATTTATTTGATGGTTATGATTTGTTTCCGTTATACAACTGGATGTAACAGTAAGTGAACATGCTTTATTGATACTGGAATAGTTGATGTAAATTTTTTATTTTAACCCGTCTATTATATATTATGTTAATTCATTAGGAACCAATGATGTCAAGAAAGCCTTTTAAGGAATTATCGAACTTGTACTTTTTGAATTGAATTTGTACTTTGTGACGTTCAAAACGCACAATAAGGAATAGCAACGATGGATTCGAAACTTAGAGTCACCGCGTATATACATGTACCGTGTGAGCCCACGCTTAACGTACGCTCATTTGTTCAAACGTGTAAAATACTAACTAAATATTAATATATTTCAATTTCTAAAAGCACAGACCGAAAGTAAAGAACTCAAGCTTTCCGATGAGCTATTTTTGGAATTTCTATTACGAGAAATACCAAAAATAGACCCCATAGAATTTCATGGAACATCACCATGAAATCTCAAAGTCGTCGGATTACAAATCCGATTGCACGAAACGAAAGGTCATAAAAATAGAAGACGAAATTGTATATTACACATATAGCAAAAAATGCATCGTTGCAATTTTAGACCCCATAGAAGCTCATAGAACAATGCGGATTAGCGCGCCGCGACTATATAAACCGCGGCACGCTCACGAGGGGAACACATGAAGTGTAACCCTCCGATTTTTCTGTAACTTCACAGGGTGAAAGAGGGATCAAAATAAGTGGACACGTATTTCGGCTTATCCGTAGACACTCGACCGTTTTCGAGAAAATGGCGATTGAAGTTTTCGACGCGCTTCAATAGCCGGTGAACGCGGCAACTGTTCAAGCGAGGCGGTAGCGCAGCGAACAACGGCGCGGCTTGGAGATTTTGCACCCCGGGTTCGAGTCCCGTAATTTTTTTTTTTTCTTTCTTCTGACTTTCATCGAAGTTTATTACATGCATGTTTTTGTCATCTGTTGATAAATGCAATGACGTTATATTTGTGTAAAAACAGTATTCGTTGAAATCAGGAATTAGATTTGACAAAAATTATAATTAAAGACGTACTGGATTTTTCAGGTATTTCAATTGTTTATTATTACATACAAGTACATATTTTACAGTTTAAGGGGATACGGTGCATTCCCCGGGGTGGTACCTATCATACAAACATTCGAAACAGAGAAATTCATAGCACCACGAGCATCGCGCAAAGGCCATTTTTCCACAGTCACATTTCTCAGTGTGAACGGTGTCTGGAAATTAAAATACACGCCTTGATCCATAATCAATTGCAAACACCATCGTTTGGAAAAATGATTCGGTATGCGCGGTTTGCTTCAAAATTATCGACAGACCGCGAAGTCTTTAACAATGTCAACGATATTGCTTTTCCAGACAACGTTCACACCAAGAAATGTAACTGTGGAAAAATGGCCTTTGCGCGATGCTCGTGGTGTTACGAATTTCTCTGTTTCGAATGTTTGTATGATAGGTACCACCCCGGGGAATACACCGTATCCCCTTAAACTGTAAAATATGTACTTGTATGTAATAATAAACAATGGAAATACCTGAAAAATCCAGTACGTCTTTAATTATAATTTTTGTCAAATCTAATTCCTGATTTTAACAAATACTGTTTTTACACAAATATAACGTCATTGTATTTATCAACAGATGACAAAAACATGCATGTAATAAACTTCGATGAAAGTCAGAAAAAAGATTAAAAAAAAAAAATTACGGGACTCGAACCCGGGGTGCAAAATCTCCAAGCCGCGCCGTTGTGCGCTGCGCTACCGCCTCGCTTGAACAGTTGCCGCGTTCACCGGCTATTGAAGCGCGTCGAAAACTGCAATCGCCATTTTCTCGAAAACGGTCGAGTGTCTACGGATAAGCCGAAATACGTGTCCGCTTATTTTGATCCCTCTTACACCCTGTGAAGTTACAGAAAAATCGGAGGGTTACACTTCATGTGTTCCCCTCGTCAGCAGAGTAAGCTAGTCGGCAAAGCGCCACTACGCGAAACACATCTCTCCAAATTCTCTCAACTCAAATCAACTCAATATTCTATTTGAAAATATAATTATTAAAACTCAGTTATTGAAGCTAGTCGGCAAAGCGCCACTAAGCGAAACAGATCGCTCTGACGCAATACTCTCAACGCAAATTAATATTCTACTTCAAAATACAATTATTCAAGCTCATCTAAAATATAATAAAATCCTGATTCATAGACGCTAAAGTCTGAAATAGATTCATTTGATACAACATCTTAAATACAGATAAAAGCCTAGTTCACATAATTAACGCATAGATAAATCCTGATTAAATCTAGAAATAGATTTTCGAATTCCGACATATTAAAATCATAATAAAATCTTGATAATATATAAAATTTTCACTTATACGCTGGTCGGCAAAGTGCCACCAAGCACAATCAGCATTTCTTATAAAACATAGAATTTTATTTCACAATTATAAAGATTTATTATTTCATTAATTATTTTCATTTCGATTTATTATTTTTGAATAAAATCATATTTTGTTTATATTTGGTATTTTGCCAAATTAACTGCATATACTCCAAACCAAAGCACACGCTCTGCTCTATAGGCGATTCATCGGTTATTGCGACACGCTGGTCGTTTCCTATAGAGTTGACGACAATCAGAATACACTAAATCCGATTCAACAGGCGATTCGTTGACTAGTACAGTACGGCAATCGTTCCCTGTTGAACTTCGGTAACAAGCATTATACTCTGGTCTGGCAACCGATCGTTGACTATTGCAGTACGGCGATCGGATCTTGTCAGAATCCAGAAAACACAACAAAATACTCTAAATCCGATTCTATAGGCGATCTGCTGACTATTGCAGTACGGCGATCGTTCCCTGTAGAACTTCGGTAACACACATATATCACTCTGGTCTGGCAACTGGTCGTTGACTATTACAGTACGGGGATCGGCTCTTGTCAGAATCCAGATAGCACGTACAATCAAACACAAATCCGATTCTGCAGGCGATTTGTTGACTATTGCAGTACGGCAATCGTTTCCTGCGGAATTTCGGTAACAAAACTACTCAGAACACGATCTCACAGGCGATCTGTCGATCATTGCGATACGGCAATCGTTCCCTGAGAGATCACACAGACACACACACACACACTCACACAGACGCACGCACACAAACGCGTGCGCCAGGAAAAAGGTAACTCCCAAATCATACGCTCTACCCCAGCTATCCCAGGGACGGGCAATTTGGGACGTTACAACTTTTTTACGGTTATTTGAATTATATCATGAAATAATATAAATTACCAATAACAAGTTTGTTGATTACCATGATGATTAAGATGAAAAAAAAAAAATTAGAATTTATTCTGAAACAATTAAAAAAATTTGTTAAGTGTCGAAAGTACTTGCATGTACCGGTTTTGGACATTTTATAAAAAATATAATCTTGAATAATTATTGTTAAACATTTCAAATACATGAAATATTTTAGTATTGTTGTATGTAAATTGACATAGCATGTGTAATGATTTGGGATGTTGAGGTTCCGAATAAGGGTTGAGCTGGTACCAGTAGTATGTGTGAGACTGGAGTTTTCGTTGAGTTCGTTTCTCGTTTTACACCTTCAGGTAACCGGGTTTTGGATGGTAGGTGACTGATGTGAATTTATGTATAATAACTGAATGATCATTTATTGGTAATGATCATGATCATCGTAGAACTAGTTACATGAGTGTTACAAGTTTATGGAGCTTAAGTGAAGAGTGATTTCGGGTTAGCGATTTATGATTTTGAAGCGAGTCTGAGAGTGACTGCTTTCTTTGACGATCTGGACGCAAGTGCGTATCGAGCGACTGCTCTGGTTGATGATTGAGAAGCAAGTGCTAATATAATATTCGCTACCGCTGAGCTCACTGATGAGATCATTCTTTTCCATTGTTCTCCTGGGCATGGGTGCGTCTATGCAGGTGCGTTTAGGTAGAGTTACAGTTCTTTGAATCAGAGATAGGAGGCTGAGCGACTGGATGCATGCAGGATGTTATGTCTTGGCGACTGGGGGTAAGGGTGTATGAGAGTGTGAAGTAGGTACAGAGTAGGTATGGAATACGTAACACATGTATATGAAAATTTATTTAAATATTTAAAATGTTTAGGAAATTAACAAAATTACATTTCAGAGGATTCAAAAAGTCTATATAAAATGTCTATAATCGATATATTTATCCTGCTAATTGAAATCTAGACAAAGAATTCTAAAAGAAATCATATTTCAGACTTCCGAAATACGAATCCATTTTAAACTCTTTTTAAAGAACTCAAAAAAAATAATTCATTACGAAGTCTTCTCGTGAACTCAGCTAAAAGAGCTCTTTATGCGTTCATTTTTGCAAGTTCAGAAACAAGAGTTCTTTGAGAGCTCTTTATGATGAGATCTTAGAGTGTACGATAGGTGGCGCATTCAACTTCTTGAGAAGGTCTTAAAAACGTCATTTAGAGGTAGGATCTGAAGTCCAAATCATAAATCTGAGCTCATACGGACTGACTTAAAACGTTATATTGCTATCTGGGCTCTTGTACTCATTTTTTCGTAAATTGCGCAGAAAACCTCAAAGTTGCCCCATTACAGTAGCCATATTGGATCCGCCATTTTGAATTTCGTAATTTCGAATTCAGAATCGTAATCAGCGACCCCGGAAACCTCCAGATCATCTATGATTTTCTAAATTTGTTCAGTAGAAAAATTTGCTCCTCAAAGGGTTAAAGTGTGTGTGCCGTTCTAGGATTGATGACTTTATATTCGATTCATACGTAGATTTCTGACGCCACTATTTTTTTCAGTTAACACATATGACAAAATGTAGTTTACAATTATGAAAATGTGAAACCAAGAAACATTTTTTACGTGCCGTTGTAAAAACTGAATTTTATACACAGTTTACGTTTCTGATGATCATTTTCGAATTGTTACTGCATGAAAACCATTGATGGCACAGTTATGCGACACCTCGCAAAAGATGCCTCTTTCAATGAAAGATGTGTCAGCATTGCTCATTTATCGATACATCAGAGGGCGTACGTGTAAAATAATTAACTTTGCAGAAAAAAAAAAAAAAATTAATTCATCCTCGCATTTTTGTAGTTAAATAATTTTTTTTGTGAGAGGAGCACATCTAAGGAAAAGCGGGTGATGTTTCAGTGTATGAAGGAGAAACTGAAACACATTTAATTAAAATGAAAACTGGAAGGGCGCTCGTAGAATATCATTAAAAGTTCAACAAATTTCGCTTGCCTCGCATGCGATTTCGACATTTTCTGATCTTTCAAAGCTTGTTGCAACTTTACTACATATATTTCAGTAGATTTAAATATGCAAATACGTGTCTGATACTATTGTTACACGGGGTGCGTCCACCCCTTGTATTGCTTTATATCGATTCATTTCATAGCCACCCGAACTCCCATGTATTAAACATCACAGTAATAATTACCAAACATCTTCTGATAAAACAACTAAACGATGTATCTAGCGATAGCCAATTTGTCAACAGTCCTGTCTCAGACGCTAAACGAGACACTTGTATCTTGCTGAATATAACCTAATCTGCTTTGACCATTAATTTGTGTCTCCAAGTCTGCTTATTTCGCTCAGGGACTCATAGCTCGATTTAAAAGGTAACTCCTAAAGTTACATTTGGTGTCAGGAGTGTGAGATCGTTTCTGAGTCCGATAAGCTGATTTGTTTGGTGCATTTCTTTTGGTTTTTGCCGATTGCTTGTATTCAAAAGCTATAAGCTTTCGCTGCTTTATTCTCCTGGAGAATCCTACCTTTAAAAGGAACCAATCTGCTCGATATGAGCAATCGACGAAATACTCGTCGCCAGGGATCCCCTGCTACCGCTGCCTCAAACTCGAATCAAACACCACGGGCGGAAGAAATGGAGGCCAGCCCGATTACCGCCCTAGTACAACTTCTGCAGCAGCAGGCTGCTCAGCAAGCTGCCCAGCAAGCTGCCCAGGAACGGCAGCAAGCTGCACAACTGGCAGCAAGCTGCACAACTGGCAGCACAGCAAGCTGCCCAAGCTGCTCAGGCCGAGCAGCAAGCTCTTTTATTGCAGCTTCTTCAGGACCAACGGCGAGACCAACAGGCCGCCCGAGAGGAGCGAGAACGTTCGGAAGGAACGTTCGGTGGGAGTGCTGCAAGACCAGTAGCAGTCGTTTACTCACATCCTCTCCACCCTGAGGGACGACCGACGAGGATCTGGAGACGAGCCCCAGCCCTTGACGGATCCTATCCCCTCCACCTCATCCTGCCAGCCGACCCAAACTCCCGATACTTTAAGGTCTGTGCCTTCAATTAGGGAAACTGCTCCCCCTCATATGCTTGCTTCTATTTTGCCGGTCGAGCGCGACCAGATTGTCCGCGATTCGGGCTTAGTCGATGCTCTTTCCCAAAGACCGGGTAATTTCTCTACAGATCGCATTAACTTAACCTCCAATACTGACAGCAACGCAGACGGTTGTCAAAAACGCTCGAGTAACCTAAAGCCGCCTACTTTTGAGGGTGATAGGCCCTGGGCCGAATTTGAATGTCAATTTTCAGTAGTCGCGCAACTTAATAATTGGGATTCAGTTACGAAAGCCGGTAACTTAGTGAATTGCCTAAAAGGCTCCGCGGCTAGCGTCCTTTCTACCCTGACCTCGACGGAAATCTACGATTTTGAAAAAATTAGCTCTGCCTTGAGACTCAGGTTCGGGAACGAGCACCTGACTAAACTCTTCCTCACACAATTTAATACAAGACGTCAACGGAGGGACGAGGATCTCGCCACCCTCGGACATGACATAGAACGTTTGTCGCGAATAGCTTTACCTTCTAGTGACGAGACGACTCGCGAGACTTTAGCGACCGACCGATTTATAAACGCCATAACCGATGCCGAACTGAAACACGCCCTGAGCGTGGCGGGACCTTCCACCCTTCGTCAAGCCATAATTAAGGCATTAGAATTAGAAGCTCTGAACAAGCAATACTTAGGATCCGGCCGCGTTCGGCAGGTAGAGGCGGTGAAACCGACCCCCGACAAACCTAAGATCGAAGAAAAAAGGTCCTCTTCCTTGCGGCAGGAACGGAATTTGAATACGAAAGCCAATCCCAGGAATAGCGTAGAATGCCGGTATTGCTGGAAGCGCGGACACTCAATAGAGCAGTGTTTCGCGCGACAAAGGCGAAACCGAGCTAATAACGTCCAAGGCCATCCTCCCAACCAGCTATCGTGGAGAGACAACGACCGCGGTGCTAACTTAAATTTCATCCAGGGCCCAAACCTGTATCCGAGACTAAATCAAACTCAGGGTTTTAATCCTGCCCAAGGGGAGAGGATGCTTCCCTTTAACAACTCCAAAGCAACCTCAGAACAACAAAAAAACTAACGATCGATGATTGCGGGGGGCGGGAATCATCGCCTGTAGCGAGAAAGGATAGCCCTGTATTGCCTGTTATGCCTGTATTGCCTGATATACCTGTTTTGCCTGAATTACCTGTATTGATACGGAGCCTACGACAGTCCGGTCTCTACGCTCAGGGATCTGTCAACGGTGTTGACTGTCTCTGGGTTGTGGATACCGGAGCTGAAGTGACCGTGGTTCGCTCGGATCTCCTGAAAAATCTTCCCTCAAACAATCATTATGCCACCTTAAAGACCGCGACAGGGGAGACCACCCCTGTTTTACGAGAAGTTTCCGTCCAGATAAACATCGCGGGTCAGATTAGCTCTCCTCATAAAGTCTACGTGGCTGACATTGAGGATGAAGGAATTTTAGGGATAGATTTCTTGAGCGAGCATCAGTGCATAATTTCAACGATAGGGAACTCGCTACGTATAGGCCGCCATACGATTCCGCTGTTAACAAATAGGAGCAAAACCCCGAACCCCCCAACTTTTCAACTCGATCAATTACAAACCACTAGGGAAAACGAGATTATAGATTCTTCGCCTCGAGAGATTACTGAACAGGTCCCTGATCATCTGAAAGACCTTTTTGAGAGGTCTTCGATAGAGCTAGATTCTCCTTCTAAACGTCAATTCTCGTCTCTCCTTCGAGACTTTAGCGAATCCTTTGCCAAGACTAGCGGCGACAAGGGGAGGTGTACCCTTGCTCGCCATAAGATAGATGTAGGGGTCAATCTCCCGATTAAACAGCACGCCAGACGGATTTCCTTCAATGGAAAAGAAGAGGTTCAGAAAATGGTAGACGACATGCTCCGTAACGACGTCATCGAGCCATCTTCAGGACCCTGGGCCTCGCCAATCGTCATCGTTCCTAAGAAGGACGGAACAAAAAGATTCTGTATCGATTATAGAAAGCTGAACGAGGTCACCAAGAAAGATTCGTACCCCCTTCCACGGATTGAAGATACCCTAGACATGTTGGCTGGAGCTCAATGGTATAGCACCATCGACCTGCAGAGTGGTTACTGGCAGGTCGAGATGGATGCAGAGGACAAGGAGAAAACAGCTTTCGTCACTGGACTGGGAGGACTCTGGCAGTTCAAAGTGATGCCCTTCGGTTTATGCAACGCTCCAGCCACATTCGAACGGACGATGGAAGTCGCACTGGAAGGACTGACGGGGAAGATCTGCTTGGTGTACCTGGACGACATAATCGTATTTGGCAAAACCTTCCAAGAAGAGCTAACGAACCTAGAAAAGGTCTTTGAGAGGCTTCAACGGACAGGCCTGAAGATGAGCCCCAAGAAGTGCCACCTTCTCCAACACGAAGTTACCTTCCTTGGACATGTCGTCTCAGCCCAAGGAGTCAGAACAGATCCCGCGAAGATCGAAAAGGTGCGAGATTGGCCCCGACCATCGAATAGGGAAGAAATTCAGAGTTTTATAGGTCTCTGCACGTATTATAGGCGCTTCGTTTCAGGCTTCGCCTCTATAGCTAGGCCTCTTCACAACCTCACCGGGTCTACCTCTGTCTTCGAGTGGACCCCGGATTGTGAAGAAGCATTCAATCACTTAAAAACTTGCCTCACTTCTTCTCCAATCCTGGCTTATCCGCAAGCCGAAACTTCTTTTATTTTAGACACCGATGCATCTCTGTATGGAATAGGCGGGGTTTTGTCTCAGGTTCAGGAAGGATCGGAGCGGGTGATTAGTTACTTCAGTAGGGTTCTAAAAAAACCAGAGAGGAATTATTGCGTTACACGACGAGAACTTTTAGGAATGGTAGAGGCTATAGAGCATTTCAAACACTACTTAGTAGGAAGGAAGTTTTTAATTCGTACAGATCACGCTTCACTTAAATGGTTGCTCTCGTTTAAATCGCCGGAAGGCCAAGTAGCTAGGTGGATCGAAAGGTTAGGGCGGTACGACTTCGAGGTTCAACATCGTGCAGGAAACCTCCACGGGAACGCCGACGCACTATCAAGACGCCCGTGCCAGAATCTCGGCGACTGTAAGCAGTGCGCCAGGATGGGGAAAGGACTGGATCCCGTAGACATCCGGGTGATATCCCTCGGTGAAGACTTAGGAGAGTGGAAGAGAGCCCAGGAAAAGGATGAGATCCTGAAACAGCTACGAGCCTGGAAGAGCTCAAATATACGCCCGGAGTGGCAGGATGTTTCCCCAGCAGACCAACAACTAAAAATTTACTGGACTCAGTGGGACTCCATCTTCTTAATAAACGAAATACTGTACCGCCGATGGGAATCCCCGGATATGAAGATCATTAGATGGCAACTTCTAGTCCCCAAGGAAAAGGTCAACGAAATCCTCGAAGCGTACCATAATTCATCGTCAGGAGGCCATTTCGCCTCAAACAAAACTCTAGAAAAGATTAGGGAAAGGTATTTCTGGGCAAGATGCCGTTTAGACGTGGATGAATGGTGTCGAGTTTGTACAGTATGCGTAGCTAAAAAAGGTCCTCGTGCGAAAGGTCGTAGTCCGTTACAAACTTACAATGTAGGCGCGCCTTTTGAGAGGGTAGCCATGGATGTCCTCGGGCCTTTACCAGTCTCTCACTCAGGGAATCGTTACGCGCTAGTAATAGCTGATTATTTCACAAAATGGCCCGAAGTCATCCCGATACCCAATCAAGAGGCTCAAACTGTAGCTCAGGCTTTCATTAGGGAATTTGTATGTCGGTACGGAGCCCCGCTCGAACTCCATACCGACCAGGGTCGCAATTTCGAGTCAGTCCTTGTCAGTGAAATAACCAAAATATTAGGGATTAGAAAAACTCGAACTACTCCACTTCACCCCCAATCCGATGGGATGGTTGAGCGCCTAAATCGAACTCTTCTTTCTTATTTGTCTTCTTTCGTGGAAAGGAGTCAGAGGGATTGGGATGAATGGGTTCCCCTCTTTCTTCTTTCCTACCGCTCTTCTGTCCACGAGACTACTAAACAAACGCCGGCTTCCATGCTCATGGGAAGAGATCTTCGGCTGCCCTCCGACTTGGAGAAAGGCCCTCTTCCCATCTAGGATTCTCTCTGCTCTAACTTTGCTTCGAATCTAAGGGAAAGGTTAGAGGAAATACATAATTTTGCTAGGGAAAGGATTCAGGTAGCTTCAGACAGAATGAAGGCACGTTATGACGTGCGAGCTAGGGATTTGACATTCAAAACAGGAGATTTAGTATGGCTTTTCCAGCCGAGGCGAGAAAGAGGACGTTGTCCTAAACTGCAAACCAACTGGGAGGGTCCTTATACGGTAGTTGATAAAATAAATGACGTAGTCTACCGCATCCAACGCTCTCTACGAACCAAACCGAAGGTAGTTCACTTGGATCGCCTAGCTCCCTACGAGTCTGAAGAAGCTCACGTAGATAACAGTAACCTCCTTCGCTCTCTTCAATTAAATCAGAACCCACAGGTTCTCGAGGATTTTTCCCTCCAAAGCCAGGAAGAAATTCCCCTTTTCTTCTCCGATTCTTCCAGATGGTCCAAGGATCTGCCTTTTGGAATCAAGCGGAGGAATGACCGCCCTTTCACCATACTCGTCGAGGGGAACATTGGGTGCGGGAAAACCACCTTCACAAGTAGATTCTTAAAAGATAAGAACATTCTTACTTTATTAGAGCCCTTAGAGGAATATAGAAACGTCGCCGGAGAAAACCTCCTAGAGAAAATGTATAAGGATCCTTCCCGTTACGGTTATCATTTCCAACACCACGCCGCAATGACAATGAGGAACAGGCACTTAGTGAAAACTTCTTTACCTAACAAGATCATGGAAAGGTCAATTTTTAGCTGTAATTGCTTCGTAGAAGCACGTAGGAGGTTAGGAGGGTTTGAAGATTTAGAGGCACATCTTTTAACAGAAAACGTTAAGATTTTATCAGAGAATTCCACAGATTTTGAGGTTGACATGGTAGTGTATTCGAGGTTAGCTCCCGAGACGTCGTTTGCCAGAGTTAATTCACGCGCGCGTAGCGAGGAAGAAAACATCCCTTTAGATTATTTAAAAGCTCTTCACGAGGTCCATGAGGGTGGTTAGTTCGCGGAAAGTTTTCAGCTCTTCCAGCACCAGTTTTTATCCTAGATGCCGAAGCTACGGCCGACGAGGTATTTGATGAATTTTGTGAGGTTATGAGGGAATAGTCGTTTGACAGATCACCCGCTTCGCGTTAGGCTTCACTCGGGTTTGTTCGATTGTGCTCGTGAATAGTCGGCTTCTTCTGACCGAGTCCGCGACGCGCTAACTTCGGAAGAGTTCGTTTTCGTTCGGCTCTGTCCGCCTTTAGGCTCGCTAGGAAGACTCGCACGCGTTCCCTCGGAACTTCGGAAACGTTCGCGCCTAGTCGTTTAGGTTCGGAGAAGGAGGGAGAATAGGACGCATTTCAATGAAGAAGACGATATCCATTTTAGAGCGATTTAGCAAAACTTTATTTCTTTTTTTTTTTTTTTTTTTTTTAATGGCACAAACTTTGGAATATTATAATGAGATAAAACATAACTGGAAGAAGGAGGGAAGACAGGGCAGAAAAGAGAAAGGGTGGATGTAAAGGTCCTAGAAGGTGACGGCCACTCTTTCCTCCGCAATACGCCGAATTGCTTCTTTCACGCCCTCGCAAATGGGGCAGCCCTTCTTTATTTTCGGGGCTAGCAGTTCAACGCGACAATCTCGGCAGAGCCCCCGATTGCCTACGACGAGGTCCCCCACAAAAGACCGGTGGGTCGACACAACTGCGAAGAAGTCATCTTCGGTGTAATGCCTACAAGGGAAAGAAAATGTTAAATGAAGAATCTCTATTATTAAAGAATTGTTGAAAGTCGAGTCGCACTCACCGGAACACATAACAATGCGGACATATTAGGCGAGGCACTGCTCCGCTCAATTGGACCGCCTCTCCTCTAGCACAACGAACTTTGCTCCATTGACCCTCCAGCCATGACTCAATCTCCCCGGGGTGGCGACAATTAAAATTGTCCCAATTTAATTGCGACACTATAACCCCGCTTAAAAGAGAAACTGATTCCTTGGAGTTCATGATGCTGAATGACGCTTTAGAAAATTGTTTCTCCAGCAACGAATTTTCGCTCGGTTTTGTTTTCATTCCTCGAAGCTGATTGGATCAATTAATTCCTCCGATCATTTATTAATAAGGGACGAGATTTTTCTTTTGTCTTCAAATATTGTCTTTCGCGCCTTCACAAACCCGCGTTGGACTTTTGAACCCCCTATCGATTCCTTGTATCGATTTCCTACTTTTCGCGCCACCATAGAATCGTGGCATAGTTTTCAACTCCCCGTCATTTCTTTCACGTCTTCTGCTCTGGTTCTCTCCTGTCGCCGATCATAACCTCCTCTTATCATTTTACGTAAAGATCCGAGCGGATTGCCCTCAATTCTCGTTTAGGGATAAAGAATAACCCCTTTTTCTGAGAGCTCTAGGTATCTCACCGAGTAATTCACAGAAACGGCACCAAAGATGTGGAACAAGAAGGAATAGAGCCGACCTAACCCCAAAAATTTCCCTATTTATGCCCGGATAAAGATAAGATCGTTCCAATTTAACTCTCTATTCAATTTATATTTCTCTGTTCTCATTTAACTTCAATGGAATAATTAAGATCAATAGTACAACACTTAGAAGACCAGTACGACAAAATTTCTCCTATCCCTCGTACTCACGTCTGTCCTCCAATCTAGGGTGTGCAGTTTTCCCGCCTTTTGGACCCGCCTGGGAGCAGTTCGTGATCCCTGATTCCTGTTTTCCTGCCGTCGCCTCTCCTAATTTCCCGACCCACATGATTTCCCTGACTCTCCTGACGGATCACAAGCTGACTTCATCCCCAGACGGTTTCCAGTTTTGCAGATGATTTCTTGCACTTCAAGGACGGGCTTCACTTCAACTCTACACTTCAGCCTGACTAGGCGAAGACCTTTTATACCAAATATTGTTGTGAATTTGTAACCAAACTATCTTCTCAGGTTTTCTGTGGTTTCCCTCGAGGCTTAGGATGGAATTACAGGTAGTTTAGGGAAGATTTCAAATACTTTAAGCATTTTAAAGTCTGATCCACAGCTCTCAGTTCACTCTTCCCTTAGCAGATAACACACTCGCTATTCGCTTACTTAAGAGTCGGGTCGCCTCTTCCCTTCAGGGGGGGGGGGGGGGGGCAGTGTTACACGGGGTGCGTCCACCCCTTGTATTGCTTTATATCGATTCATTTCATAGCCACCCGAACTCCCATGTATTAAACATCACAGTAATAATTACCAAACATCTTCTGATAAAACAACTAAACGATGTATCTAGCGATAGCCAATTTGTCAACAGTCCTGTCTCAGACGCTAAACGAGACACTTGTATCTTGCTGAATATAACCTAATCTGCTTTGACCATTAATTTGTGTCTCCAAGTCTGCTTATTTCGCTCAGGGACTCATAGCTCGATTTAAAAGGTAACTCCTAAAGTTACACTATGTAGAATTAGCATAAAAACCTATACGTGCATAGCAATGTTATCCTAACAAATATTCTTAATTTTATCGCGCCTCGCTGGGGGTTAAAAGTTCTGTGGATTTGCCCATATAACTATAGTGGAGCAGAGTACGTGTAGGTATATAGTCTATAATCATAATCTTTCAGTTCATAATTTACTTTCAATCATTGGTTATTTCGGTGACACCTGATCAGAATTCGTAATAACCAGGGCCAGGGACTTCGTATGGAGGGGGTAATACTAATACACTCAAATAAAAACAAGCGCTGTACGTGTATTTTTCGATATTGGAAAATTGATGTTCACGTTGAACAGCAACCAAATTCAGAACTGTCAATAACAACTAAATTATCTAACCTAACATACGATCAGAATATATTTCATGCATCTGTCGTTCAGATGTGTAACAACGAAAATAGAGATGAAAAAAAAATTTCTTTCAGAATTATTGAAAGAAAGAATATACGATGGGTAAAAGACCGGGACCTGCAACTGTAGAGTATAAATTGTAGAATTTTATCGCGCGAAAGAAACGATTTCTTGTTAAAACTCTTTGGCTGCCAAGGAACAATTCCCTGTGCAATTTATTCACGCAAAATTTGATACAATTGAGAATTCTATTCCAAGGTTTATCTAATCTATCGCCGATTCCACGTGGATAAATTTCTAATATCCAGCGGAATATCTCGCTGGCCGTCTCTCTGGCCGTCTCGCTGGTCATCTCGCTGAATATCTCGCTGAATATCTCGCTGGTCATCTCGCTGGCCGTCTCGCTGGCGATCTCGCTGGCCATCTCGCTCGTCATCTCGCTGGCCGTCTCGCTGGCGATCTCGCTGGCGATCTCGCTGACCATCTCGCTTACGATCTCGCTAGATATGAACATGAAACTGCTGTCCGCAGGCTGTGAATACTCTCATTAACTTATGCTCTTTATCGTTACTCTCTAAACTTTGATAAGGCGTCATTATAAATTTCTATGTCGGTTCAAGATTGAAGAATACACAAATTCGACGATATTATGCAACCGGTATTTTCCATCGTCTAATGCCTGAATATTACGATGGGTAAAAGACCAGGACCTGCAACTGCCGAGTAAAAATTGTAGAATTTTATCGCGCGAAAGAAACGATTTCTTAAAACTCTTTGGCTGCCAAGGAACAATTCCCTGTGCAATTTATTCACGCAGAATTTGATACAATTGAGAATTCTATTCCAAGGTTTATCTAATCTATCGCCGATTCCACGTGGATAAATTTCTAATATCCAGCGGAATATCTCGCTGGCCGTCTCTCTGGCCGTCTCGCTGGTCATCTCGCTGAATATCTCGCTGAATATCTCGCTGGTCATCTCGCTGGCCGTCTCGCTGGCGATCTCGCTGGCCATCTCGCTCGTCATCTCGCGGGCCGTCTCGCTGGCGATCTCGCTGGCGATCTCGCTGACCATCTCGCTTACGATCTCGCTAGATATGAACATGAAACTGCTGTCCGCAGGCTGTGAATACTCTCATTAACTTATGCTCTTTATCGTTACTCTCTAAACTTTGATAAGGCGTCATTATAAATTTCTATGTCGGTTCAAGATTGAAGAATACACAAATTCGACGATATTATGCAACCGGTATTTTCCATCGTCTAATGCCTGAATATTACGATGGGTAAAAGACCAGGACCTGCAACTGCCGAGTAAAAATTGTAGAATTTTATCGCGCGAAAGAAACGATTTCTTAAAACTCTTTGGCTGCCAAGGAACAATTCCCTGTGCAATTCTTTCACGCTGAATTTTCTATAAGTTCAAATTCTATGCAAAGGTTTGTCGAATCTATCCAATTATTGAAATGAAGGGTTACAAATTTGTTTACATTTTCATGCGTAAAGCTTTTTCGGATATTACTAAAAATGTTCTTGTAATGGCTGAATGATCTTTCGACATGCTAAAGAATCAGTATTACGATCACAAAGTCAACAAATCATCTTAAATTTTTTTCTGTCAATCCGCAGAAATTATTTCACTTTATGTATCTACTGTTTTTGTCTATCCGTATACTAAAATTATTATTCGTAAATTGCACAAATATTTTGGATTTATTAAGTTTTGAAAAACTAGGAACAACATAGGAATAGTATAAATTTTTATTCATTTTTAGCTCTCTGCAGCTTGTCCGGGAACAATTTTTTGTTTTGGATTTTTTAAAGTATATAAAAACTGAGCAATACATTTCTTGAATTCATTTTTAGTCAGCTGATTAATTTGGTCCGTATTCTGCAACGTGAAATCTGAAAGATACATACTTCCTGTATAGAAAAATCAGATTGACGTAGTGTCATTAATAGAAATAATTATTACTTTCAACAGCATCCAGGATATTTAATGGAACAGGATTCAGATCACGAGCACCAACGACCATTCGTTTCAAATTTTCTTTACCAACTATACTGAGAAGCAGTCGTCGAGTCATTTCTCTTGGTTTATTCTTGAAACGCATGATATCCTTCAATTCGATGAATTTTATGTAAACGTCATGTCCTTCTACCAATTTAACAATGTCTTCGTTCGGAGTAGCGGTAGCAGTAGCAGTAGTAGCAGTGGAAGTAGTCGGGATTGCGTCACGAGTAGCTGCAGCAGAAGTAGTGTAACTAGTAGTAGACGTAGCTGTATTAATAGGAGTTGTAGTAGTAAGATATAGATCAGGAGTAGCACTAGTCGTAGTTGTATCAGTAATAGTAGTAGTAATATTAAAATTTGGAGGAACTTGGACGCAAGCATCAGCATGGGAAGAATTATTCACAAAACCAGTAATAATTCCGGATGTATCAACGGTAAGGCTTTCCAACCAATTAACGTCTTATACAAATTAAGGGGTTACACCCCTCTGTAAAAATTTTTTTTGCGAAATTTTTTTTTTTGGCCTAAATGATGTATCGATATCTTAAGAATGATATCCATATGGATTTATCGATGTGACAAAACTGTAACATTAATTTTTGGCTTCATTTGTGAAACAACTTAACGCTTACCGCTTGAAAATTTCCTATAAGGGGCCATTCAAGTAATACGTTCGCCAGAATTGGCGATTTTGGGCCCCCCCTCCTCCCCCCATGTAACAGTTGGTAACAATTTTTCAACCCCCCCTTCGATGAACGTACAAATTTGGATCCCCCCTCCCCCCATATTCAAGAATTATTCAATTGGTCTTATAGGTTAATATTCAATACTTTAATTATACAGGAAGTCTGGATTTTTCGTGAAATACAATGATTTCGATGCAAAATTTGTACTCTTCATCTAAAACATGTTGAATTTCATTTCTCTGGCTGGAATAATATGAGTTTTGCAAAATATATTAATATAATCCTGTCTGTTTTTTTTTTCAATAATTTTTCTTTTTTAGTAAAATAATATTTTCGGATAGAACATAACATTTACACAGACCCCCCCCTCCCCCTAAGCAGTTCATAACATCACATGATTCGAAACTCCCCCCTCCCCCTTCAAGCGAACGTATTACTTGAATGGCCCGATAGTAAAAATGTTTTGAAACTTCAAACGCGTTTTTCTCGGAACTACGTTTTTCATACTGGTGGGCAGCATAATTTTTGCAATTTTTATCCGATCGACTTGAAATTTGAACTGTAGATTCTTAAATAAATTATCTAAAGAAGTACACATGATTTTTATGATTACTTGAAAATTACAATTATTATAAACGATCGAAATTCGTTTTTTTTCACGAAATATAAACTTGATATTCGAATGGTCGCCATTTTGCGAGAACTTAATATTTCACTTCAATCTTGTGTACTTCTCTAAAAAAACTCATCTAGATAACGAAAAAATTTTTTTGTTTGTTCTAAGAGCTGTTAAAAAACTCCAGGATTGCCCACCGATAGACTATCAAAAAAAAAATTTGTTTTTACTTAATGTCTGTTTCTGACGCCATTTTGTATTTGAAGAAAAAAAGAAAATTTTTTTTGTGTACTTAATAATGTTCTTAATAAAGCCCTAAAATTAATTTTTGATCGCATCATGAGTTGAACCCAAAAAAAATCACAAAAAATACCTTAATTTTCTGCGTTCCAGAGGGGTCCAACCCCTTAAGGTAAGAGAACTCAAATTAATTCATGAATATAAAAAGAAAAAATTATAAATACTTTACCATTTTCTGCAACAATAACAGCGGATATAAATTTTCTCCCCCATCGCACAGTCACACGATTGAATTCAAAGCGCTTGTTGATCAACGTTGACTGAATTACACTCGTCAATCGTGCATTAGGCCAAAAAACTAAGGCATGCATGATGAATTACGCACAAAAAAATATCAATAGAACAGATCTCACAGTTCAGTTAAATATGACAGTTCATGCGATTACCAGATATTTTTTGTTTTTGATTATTATACAGGGTGAATCATGCTGAGCGCCCAACATTAAGTAGGTGTATTCCTCTGCAAAATGTAAGACTGAATTTCCTTTAACAAAACTTACAGGGACTAATAGTTGCTGTTTTCTGAGCAAGACTTATATACATATATTCTGTATATACGTGATTTATTGATTAGATGAAATTACGATCATTTAATATCTTTTGTAATTAATTATTGATATAATCGGTGCTTATATATGGGGCTTTCCATCCATTATCGCCGACGTTTGACCTCGACATTTTTTTTTTGCCTAATTTTTTCTTATGTTGTAGTACTATATCGAAAGATCATCTGTGATTTTTTTTTTTAATTTTCCAACAAACCGTTTTTTTTTCATAAATAATAACAACTCTGAAAAGAATACATCCTTCGAAAATTCTGAAAAAAATCACCGATATTCTACGTCCGAAACTCGATTTTTTGACACCCGTCCGATCGTGGACGGTTGAGATCTTCTATTTTTTCAACCAATATCAAGATTGAAGAATCGCTATTCAACACACACAAGTATCCTTGTGGGCTGATAGCATTCATTTTTGATGAAAAAAAAGACAATCCAACGAACGATTTCACTAGTCCAACAATTACCAACAAACAAAACAAACGATTTACAAAAAAAAAAAAAAACTCAGAAAACTTGAAATTGAACCGAAATATAACCGAAAGTTACAACTCTTTTTTGTTTTCGAAAGGATGGGAAAAACACGAAGTTTTTTGAACACGAAGAATGTTTCTCCCTTTTCACTTCAAGTCGCTCTAAATCCAAAAATATTACGAGTTTCCACTGCAGATTTGGAGTAGTTATGTGTTAAACTATTCTCAAGATAGTAGATGGTAGAATTTTTCGTTTTTTCAATCCAAAAAAGTTATTAAATTTCTTCCGAGTAGATACACAAATCGCTTTTGAATATTTCCAATCGCTCGGTTTATTGAAGTAAGTTTAAGCAATCGCGAACTTCCCGCGGATGATATGGTTGTCAGCATATGTAGAAGTTTTTCGTGAAGTTCAACTCTGATTGAACCAGCCGTTAATAAATTGCGAGTGTTCAATTATTATATCGAGCCGCACAGCGTTTTAAGTGAAGCGGTTCCATTTCAAGTTTTCTGAGTTTTTTTTTTTGTAAATCGTTTGTTTTGTTTGTTGGTAATTGTTGGACTAGTGAAATCGTTCGTTGGATTGTCTTTTTTTTCATCAAAAATGAATGCTATCAGCCCACAAGGATACTTGTGTGTGTTGAATAGCGATTCTTCAATCTTGATATTGGTTGAAAAAATAGAAGATCTCAACCGTCCACGATCGGACGGGTGTCAAAAAATCGAGTTTCGGACGTAGAATATCGGTGATTTTTTTCAGAATTTTCGAAGGATGTATTCTTTTCAGAGTTGTTATTATTTATGAAAAAAAAACGGTTTGTTGGAAAATTAAAAAAAAAATCACAGATGATCTTTCGATATAGTACTACAACATAAGAAAAAATTAGGCAAAAAAAAAAAATGTCGAGGTCAAACGTCGGCGATAATGGATGGAAAGCCCCATATATATATTAGGGTGGCCCAAAAAAAAACAATATTTTTTTTTCGAATTACCTACGAAAATATGTTAGTTTATCATGTTTTAAGAGCCCCCTCTAAAGCGCAGCTCAAAAAAAAAATCTTAAGAGGTCGCTCAAGATTTTTAAAAATTTCCAAAAACGTCGAAAATCGACTTTTTTTTTTTAATTTTTTTTTCTCCCTATTTCACTATTTTCTACTATGAAAATGATCAGGATCCTGAAATTTTCAGGTTGATATTTTGAGATTTAAAGGTCACTCAAGATTTTTTTCAGTTTCGAAGTAGAGTACCTTAGACTTTTTCGAGCGACTTCTGAACACGAACATCAATGACCTATTTTTTTTATTTCTTGAAATTGACATACTAAAGAATAGAAATAAGGCTGGAGAGATGCAAAAAAGAAAACTTCGAGACGATTTTCACTGTTAAAATGTAATTGACGGAAATTTATAACTTTTTTTTAATAGTGAAAACTGTCTCGAAATTTTTTTTTTTTGCATCTCTCTAGCCTTATTTCTATTTTTTAGTATGTCAACTTCCCGAAAAAAAATAGGTCATTAATATTCATGTTCAGAAGTCGCTCGAAAAGGTCTAAGGTACTCTACTTGGAAACTGAAAAAAATCTTGAGTGACCTTTAAATATCAAAATATCAACTTGAAAATTTCAGGATCCTGATCATTTTTATAGTAGAAAATAGTGAAATAAGGAGAAAAAAAAAAAAATTAAAAAAAAAGTCGATTTTCGACGTTTTTGGAAATTTTTAAAAATCTTGAGCGACCTCTTAAGATTTTTTTTTTTGAGCTGCGCTTTAGAGGGGGCTCTTAAAACATGATAAACTAACATATTTTCGTAGGTAATTCGAAAAAAAAAAATTTTGTTTTTTTTGGGCCACCCTAATATATACAGTGAGGTTCACTGGAAACTGGATGAGCCTGACGTTAGGCAATTCGTGTAAACACGTAAATGGCAACCCTGTCGAACGCATAGAGCGGTGAAACGACATATCCACAAAGACGGACAATTTCAGATTGCAGCTTTCACGTCGTTGGGTCAGAATTAACTGACAGAGTGACATATTCGAGGTTAATCGCGATATAACTAATAAGACAACGGGAATGGATATTCATTCGTAAGAAATTAGTGGTAATGAATTAGTAAATCGATTGCAGATGCCTATGTCGGTTTATTTGCAACATTATTTGGTTATAACTATCGGGGTGAAATCTACGAATCTAATTGAAATAAAGGTACATAACCAACCAATTTGGAACGATATTAATTCGTTATTAAGTCTTAAAGAAGTTATGAATTGATTGCTGATGTCAATTTATGTTCATTTACGACATTATTTACAAGCTAGGAGTTCCGCGATGACTGACTGACTCGTGGCACCACTTCGATAACTACGGTCAGGAACACAGTGGCGTAGATTTGATCCAACGAGCAATCCACGAGCAATCTTTGACGTAGCAGACAGTACTCCGAATTTCTTCAGCGTCACCGCCTAAGAAGTCTGAACGCACAGCCTTGTGGAGACCTTACAGCTAACGCTGTAAACCTTACTTGGAAACAGTCCTGCAGAGATTTTCAGTTTGACTATTAATTCGGGTATACCTTTCAGCGAGTAATGAATTAATGAAAAGTATTGCTTATGGTGTAAATTAATGTAATTGTGGTAGGATGATGGACTGTTTGGTGAAAAATATTCTGCGGATATCTTCATCTTCCCTAAGTCAGTTCCGCAACATCTCAGAGAAGATTTGTCGACTGCCACTATCTGGTGACTCAAGCTTCTGTGCCGTATCGTACTTGGAGGGTATAACATGTGCGACCTTGACGATCCGTTGTACCGACAATTCCAAAATCCCAATCTCTCGCGCAACTCTTGAGGCTGGTTTGGATTTCTTCGCAAATTAACCTCCCCCCGTATTGCACACCGTACTTGTTTCAACAAGTCCATGTATACGCCCTTTTTTCGCATGTAAGACGGAAATTTCAGAAGATTTCATCCTTCATAGAGTTCCCTCTCTTTGGGAGGAAATCGATTCATTACCTAGAGAGGTAATAAAGACAATGCTAGTCATGAGGAATCTTCCATCCACTCTACATGCGAGAAAAAGGGCCTCTACACGCATATGTTGGAAAAAATAATCTTGTATTTTTATTATACATTCGTTTCTTGATCCCCTTCGGGGTTAAAATCTTCCTCATCATAATTCTCGACACTTTCTTACCCTATGCCAATATTGTATTTAAAGACAAAATAAATCATTTTAAATTTATACAAATATTGCGAATGAGCTTATCTCCAGAAACAGGTACCGCTTTATTCTACTCCTCACACGCCACAATTACATTGATTTACACCATAAGCAATACTTTTCATTAATTTATTACTCGCAGAAAGGTATACCCGAACTGATAGTCAAACTGAAAATCTCTGCAGGACTGTTTCCAAGTAAGGTTTACAGCGTTAGCTGTAAGGTATCCACAAGGCTGTGCTTTCAGACTTCTTAGGCGGTGACGCTGAAGAAATTCGGAGTACTGTCTGCTACGTCAAAGATTGCTCGTAGATTGCTCGTTGGATCAAATCTACGCCACTGTGTTCCTGACCGTAGTTGTCGAAGTGATGCCACGAGTCAGTCAGTCATCGCGGAACTCCTAGCTTGTAAATAATGTCGTAAATGAACATAAATTGACATCAGCAATCAATTCATAACTTCTTTAAGACTTAATAACGAAGTAATATCGTTCCAAATTGGTTGGTTATGTACCTTTATTTCAATTAGATTCGTAGATTTCACCCCGGTAGTTATAACCAAATAATGTTGCAAATAAACCGACATAGGCATCTGCAATCGATTTACTAATTCATTACCACTAATTTCTTACGAATGAATATCCATTCCCGTTGTCTTATTAGTTATATCGCGATTAACCTCGAATATGTCACTCTGTCAGTTAATTCTGACCCAACGACGTGAAAGCTGCAATCTGAAATTGTCCGTCTTTGTGGATATGTCGTTTCACCGCGCTATGCGTTCGACAGCGTTGCCATTTACGTGTTTACACGAATTGCCTAACGTCAGGGTCATCCAGTTTCCAGTGAACCTCACTGTATAATATTTGTGTAAGACAAATAAGGTGTGGGGAATTGCAAAATAAAAATACAGAATTACGAAATTATGAAATATAAGAAAGCTTTTTTATTTTCAAGTTAAGTTAGTGGTTTGCACGTAACATCTCAAATTTTATTTCAATAATGTTGACTAAACGTGAATATTAGGATACAATAGAGGCAGAGATCTTGTTTAAAATAAATTAAAATGACACATAATTACAACATCAAATATTGATATTTTATTTGCATTTCGTCAATGAGACGAATGAGTGAATTCAAGTGCCCTTTGATATTCACAATAGGTTTTTAATTATGTAGACACATTTCTTGGAGTTCAGAAAAATATCAAGGGTATTAAAATTCTTATCATAAATAAAACTTGAATTTGATACTAAGACGAACACAAAACGGCACAGTACTCTTTAGGGATGTAACAATCCGTTTTAATATAGAAAAAAAATGATACCACGAATTTAGAGTACGGACAACACATGTGGTATCATGAAATTTACATGGAACATAGAGTAGTATTTTTCGTATCAAGTGCGTAAAATTTTATCCCCGCGTGTGGTCGCCGTGTGCGAGGGTCGGCGGAGCCAGCCCGAGTGATTACGGCATCACACGAGGGTATAAAGTATTACGCCAGTGTTGCGAACGATATTTTTCGATGCAGTTGGCGTAAAATTCGATTTTATCTGAGCACAACAAGTCGTAAAATCGGATTTGACGCACACTGCAACGAAAAGTGATGTAACGTTTACATGAATCAATTAATGTTATTCAAGTCATGACGGAGCGACCACATGTTTTGTACTTAATTTAATTATAGTATTCCCTTATTCAAAGTCTATCCAGGGTACGAGTTTAGAATAGGTGTTGATTCTTTCATAAAAATTAATACATTCTTCTTTTATACTATAACGTATCGTTAATCAATGATCAAATAATATAGTGGAAGACTTCAGACAGACTTCATGGTACGTCTGTAATTGACGACGGTCCTCGGTCAATAAAGCGACTTATTACATGAACCTGGTAAATCGGCAATTGATCAAATATCGTAAAATATCGGTGCGTATTACGCAACTACGCTAGTCAGTGGTTGGCGCTTGATTTAAAATCTAAAATCACACACACAGTTAGTTACAGCTTGACTGGAGAATTCAAAAAATAACAGTTTTTTTGGGCTATTTGCTACGGTTATCAATAAAATTAAGATATTTTACGACATGAACAAAATGTATTTAAGTGTAGAAACAGGTCTAGTATATAAATTTAAAATGTCGTCAAATTGAGTGAGCGACGAAACGTGTTACAACATGAAATTCACATAAAACAGTTCGAAGAGACACGATGAAAAAATACGTCTCTATGTATATAGCAGAGTAAATAGCTAGCGGGTTGTTCTATCGGCCTGTCCGACTATCCTGGTAGCCCAGTCACCTTAGGAAAAATAGCGGAAATCGGAGCCAAAGTTTTCAAAATTGGTGTACGTGTTCCTTGTGGCATTACATTCAACCAAAAAAAAGTCTCGGCCCGGACTTGTATTGCGAGCGCCGCCATCTTGGAAAATAGGTACCGATTTTCAGTTTTTCACGTATATCTCGGTAACTTTCAACTTTATCGAGATCAAGATGGTTAGGAAAAAGAAAGATAACAAAATTTCACACAAAAAGTTCCTCATGATTTATTTAATAGCGTGCACCGTTTTGGACATATGTGACCACAACAATTTAAGAGTGTAAAAATTGACTGCAATCTGTCTGGCTAAATTTTTTTTTTTTTTGTTGTAAACGTTCCTGATGACCTGCAAAATAGTATATCTGATTGTAATTATCCAATTCAAGTTCAGATAAGGAGAAATTATAATTACTTACGTATCCTCCTATCAATCGTCGCATGGAGTATATGGCACGGCATCTTCGTCGTCTGAGATTAAAGGCACCGGGTCGGGATCGTCCAGATCATTATATTCCTCCCTAAGAGGGGATGAAATGGGTGACTCGTCGTTCACCTCAGATCCCAGCGTTTCGGCTTCCTCCTGACAGAATTGTGCGTTCAGGCAGGATACTCCAAGACAATATCCGCAAATAACGGAGCATTTGAGTCCCGCTTTTCTGCACCCGCAGGCTGCCGTGCACCCTTTCTTGCAATTGCAAGAAATCATTCGTAGTAACGAATCTGGAGCAGCAGGTAGGGTAGTTGGCACTGGTTCCAGACCACCAGCACTTCTCTTCCACCCCCAAAGCTCAGGACAATTTTCATTGCCCAACCACTTTTGGATCTGGTGAAATACTCTGAAGGAGTGCTGTCTCAAAGCTGCTTCTGTCGGCGGCAGAGAAGCCAGATCTACTTTTTTGTGGGTTGCAGATTTCGCAAAAAGATTGTATCGGTGCTTGTTTAATGACCTTTCTGTTGTTTGAGCACCATACAAAGCCAAAACAAACCGTTCACCTGCTACCGCGATTTCATCACTCGTAGCTTCCGCGTTGTTAAAGGTCTCCGCAACTTCTCGCAATGTTGGCCGGTCCTTCATCAGCTTGAAGCATCTCAGCTTTCCTCTTTTAAATAAACAAGACGTGGTATCACAACCCCCGAAAGCATGTAAAAAAAGGATAGTGCTCTTTAATTTGGTACTGGTTTGTAGTTCGTGGGAACAATACATTTTTGCATCTACGTTGCCTCTTCTTGGTTTGATAAAATAAATTTTGCGTTCTGCTGGAGCCAAAGCTATGAGTAGAATAAGTAAGTCTACATCTTCTCCAACAACGGTGACTTGGCAAGTGGAAGATATTTCTATAGCTGTCTGTATTATTAGCGAATCAGCATCATCCACTGCCTGCTTGATGATGTAGCCGTCGTTTCTCATTTTTTCTGATAATATCTCAATCAGTCGCTTTTTATTCTTTGTGTTTTGTAATAATTTTTCTTGTGCGACAGTGACGGTCATGTTTTCATCAAAATGTATGTCCGCACACGTATTTTTGAGAGCACGTCGTTGCTGCTCAGCCTTTTTAGTACTATCAGCATTACCAGAATATCCGTCGAAAACAATTAACGAATTAGGGCCGTAGTGTTTCCTCACGTAGGCGATATAACTGGCACAGATGGACGAAAACGTTTGATTCTGCTGCCAAACCACGCGATGTAAAAGAAAACCACCGTCAATCACGTGAGTGCATTCGATATTTTCATCCTCACATTCTGCAAAAATGTCGTACAAGATCGATTTCTTCGTTTTCAGCAAACCGGACTCGTTAAAAAGCGAAAGCGGAAACGGAGCAAGCTCATATTGCAGATAGTTAATCAATTGTTCATCGGTCTCTTTTTTCAGTATCATTCTGTGAAACAGTAGCAGAGGATCAATTGGTGTTATTTTGTCATAGATTTTGATTGCTGAATTCATAGTAGCTAACGGAAGTACTCTATTTGCGCGCTTCAACTTGACGTCTTTAAAATTATTTCCGATCATTTGCTCCATTCCGATCCTACCCACTTCTACAGCCTTGTAACAATTGATACTGGGATTGCCGACAACGCCAGTACTTATTGACACAATTGCATCATTTATCGGAAAAGGTGGATGAGATGTTAAGAATTTTTCAAGCTCTGTAACGTCTTTATCATCTTTGCTGATGCGCGAATCTCGGCAGTCAACGTGTTGTTCCGAACTAACGAAGGATATTCCACCATATTCTTCTATGACTTCGCATATGTTGTGCGTAGCAGGCATTCCCAAAAGCCATCTACACTGCACACTATCGGTATATCCGCGACCATGAGTCAGTCCACCATGTACACTGAAAGGTCTCATTAATGACTGCTCTATTGTCATATCGGACCAAGTACCACTCCAAAATTTACTTGTCCTTCTTATTGTAAAATAGCCTTCTTCAGCAAACTGTTTGAATTCTTCGGGATCCATTCTGGATTGCAAATTCAACATATCTTGCAAGTATAGCTGTGCTGATTTGGCATACGGAAAATGGCCACTTGCATGGAAGTATGGAAGCATTTCTTGGACAGC
Source organism: Rhogogaster chlorosoma (assembly GCA_944452935.1). Lineage (NCBI taxonomy): Eukaryota > Metazoa > Arthropoda > Insecta > Hymenoptera > Tenthredinidae > Rhogogaster > Rhogogaster chlorosoma. Next base: position 18,384,425 of record OX101797.1, on the reverse strand, counting down.
GCGTAAATGACCGTACCAATCACCTGACCGCTCTGCTTGTATAAAATTCTTCATCACGTTGACCATGCGAAAATATTGAATCCATAGTTTTGCAGTGGGTCCATTTAGCTCCAGGTTTTGCAGTCGGTCCTTTAATGTTTCACCAACGTCTTGCAGCGTGGAATTCGCGGAAATCGAGGTAACTGTAGGTGGATCATATTTGAAGTTTCTTAAAATATCTTGCACAAACGTGTGATATTCATCGGATAACGGTATCCCTTCAAAAATAAACTTAGCGAGAGCTAATTGAACTAATAGATGTCCTCTCACAGCGCGTGCATAAGCATGACCTGTTAACATTTTATCAACAGACACGGGAGCATATATCACACTCAACAGTTCTTTCAAACCACTACCCGCCATAATGTAGCCCATAGCTCCAAGAAAGGACATAAAAAGATGAAATCCTCCTAGTCTGATTATGACCCTATCAAAAGTTGGATCATCTTTGTATGCAGCTACAATATCCCGTGCTTTTATATACAAAGGTTGATCGAGAGTAACGACAGTCGTTTTTTGTCTTGCTTTTCTGCTTTCTTCAACTGCCAAGAGTAATGTGGTATAAATCGTATCATATTTGCTCGGCTGTGAATTGATGAATGGTAGACATGTTATGCGAGTTAACTGTGATGTCGTATTTCTAGTTATGGTTTCCATGAATCCCCTCCACCCCGGAATACTCGGTATTCCTCGCAATTTCGCAAACATCCAAAGTAGGTCATGTGACGAAAACAGGTCTCCTTCTTCCGTCAATGGATTAAAACCTTGTAAATCTTCAATAATGATAGTACGTAATCCGCTACCTTCGGTTTTGTCAAATGACTTCAGCGAAATTATTCCGACTTTTCCAATTTCCGCAGCTGATGGAATCCTTGTTACTTTCGTAATTGGCTGATTTGAAGAAACGGCACTAGAAGGAGTTATGCAGGCAATCCCACCCATACTGTGGAATGTGTTTGATCCATCGATGGTATTTACGTTACAGTCGGCATTGTCAAATACGAATTGGCAAAACATATAGCTGATATTTCCAACGCTTGAGCTTGTTTGTAAGATGCGCAAAAGCCCAAACTGGAGACCAACGACACCAAATTTTTTGAGCCAAACCTTCGATACAAAAATAAAGCAAGGGCTAATTGTAGGGGTGAGAAAAAAGACCGCGGCCTAGTCGCCGATATGATCGCATGAGCAATCGGTAAGCATTTCTTTTCGTGGATAGCAGCTTCCTCCTTGCGGTTTTTTGCTATAACGCCTTTTAAAAACACGTCCAGAGTTTCTGGCACATCCTCCGTCAAGTTTTGGAAAAAATCGTTGCTCGGGGGATATGACGCAGTATCGTACACCCTCGATCTTATGTCTTCTCTTACAATATCTGCAGCGGTTTTCACAATTCGCAATCTTTCCTCTCGATCGTCTGATATCTTCGCGTCATACCACGCTTTTGTTAGGATTCGGTGTCCCGTATCGCGGAAGCACACAGTTGTTACTTTCTTCTTGTTTGTTGATATTATAATACGGTCTCCATACTTTTCCGTGAGTCGCTTTGTAATCGTTCTCACCGTAGGGACGTATCCCGTAACCTTTTCTAATAAATCGGTCATCGAGAATTGGCATTCGTCGCTACTTTCCATATGCGAAGATATTTCATTTATGGCATCTGTAACTTCCTCCGAAGGAAGGTTTACGCTCTTACCTCCTTTTGGGGGTTTAAAGAATGATACGAAACAAGGCTGATGATATTGAGTATCAGCAGCTACCAAATCTACAACATGACTAACCCGATCTTTTACTGTCTGACCCCACGCATCCGACCTTTTTTCAGCTGCATTTAATATATTATCTTTCAGCGTAATACTTCGCACGTTATACACCGGTATCCGCTTGGCAATCGGTTTCTTAGTTTCCTTTTTAAGATAATCTGCGGGAATATCTTCAGAGCAAAACAAACATTTTTTGGAGAATTCGAATTGTGCTACCTTTGATCTTAAAGAAACAAGTGAAGATTGTTAAATATTGCATGGTGGATCTGTTAAATAACCAACGTTGATTCTGATGTATAATAAAGAGTTTATTGAATAATAAATTAATAGAACATGATAACACTGAAAATATAAATACAGACTGAAGTGGATATGCTTTGGCCAAGGATCAGAGCTAACTAACTAACGCCACACTGGCCTGAGTCCCGGCTTAGCAACCATCCTTCTTAATCCTCAAATATACACACATATACAATGGACACTAAACGTACACTTATACTTATATCTTCTATTCAACATGCCTCCTTACGTTTATGGTCCATATGAGTGCATGCTTTTACCCTTTTTTATTTTACATTTAATAAGTATCTTAGATCAATAAACTTTTGTTTGCCTAACGATTTGGTTAGAATATCTGCTAGATTGTTTTTAGATTCTATTTTCACTACATCGATTTGTTTGTTGATACAATTTTCGTTGACAAAGTGGTAGTGCACTTCAATGTGCTTAGAATTCTTTGTGTAGTTTCCGTTTTTAGCTATTAGTACCGCGCCGGAGTTGTCTTCGTATACTTTGACTGGTGTACTAAGTTCTATGTCGAATGTTTTCAGTATTGCTTTTATGGAAATAATTTCGGTTACGGCTTCTGATAGAGCAACGTATTCAGCAAAAGTCGAAGACTTCGTTACTGAGCTCTGCTTACGTGACTTCCAAAAAATAGTATTGCCAAACAATGTTATAATGTAGCCTGTCGTTGATTTCCTGTCTGTCACGTCACCAGCCCAGTCAGAGTCTACAAAACAATCCATTTTATCATAACCGTTTGTTTGTTTAGAGAAGATTAGTTTCAATTCTTTAGTTGCGTACAAATACTTCAACACTCTCAGTGCATATTTGAAATGAGTTTCGCTGTAGCTGTTTTGAAATCTACTAAGGTAATTTACACTATAGGAGATATCAGGTCTACTACCTGTGCTTATATATAAAAGAGCACCTATTAGATTTCTATACTTAACATTATGATCTGTAGTTTCTGCTTGTTGCAGTCTTAGGTTTAATTCCATTGGTGTGGAATGCAGTTTCGAGTTTTCAATATTATATTTTTTTGCTAATGATTCTATATAACTTTGCTGACTTAGAGTCATACTGTTCAACTTTACATCATAATCAATACTGATACCAACATAATTTTTCAATGGGCCTAAATCTTTCATTTTGAATTGATTTGACAACTTCAATTTTACCTCATAGATATCCTTTTCATTTCGGCAGCAAATCAAGAGATCATCGACAAATAGTAGTATGTAAATAGTATTTTCGTTAACCTTTTTAGAGTACAAACAATAATCATAAATATTTCGTGTAAATCCTAGTTTTAACAGAAATTCATGAAAACACTCGTACCATTGTCTCGGACTCTCTTTCAGGCCATATAAAGATTTGTATAATTTATAAACTCTACCAGTACCATCCTGATACCCCGGAGGTTGTTTAACGTACACCTCGCTTGTGATTTTGCCGTTTAGAAAGGCCGTTTCTACGTCCATTTGTTCAATAAGTAGCCCCATTTGACAACAATAGGCAAGTAGAATTTTGAGCGTTTGCATTTTGAATACAGGTGAATATGTGTTTTCTCCTCCTCCTTGCTGCTGATACCCTTTGGCGACTAGACGCGCTTTGTAAATCCCGTCGCTCTTTTGTTTATAGATCCATCTAACGTCGATGACATCTTTATCTGGCGGTTGATTTACCAGTCTCCAAGTTTTGTTTCCATTGAGACTCTTCAGTTCGTTGTCCATAGCTACTCTCCAGTTATTTGCGTCTGGACATCTTATAGCCTCATCAAGGGTTTCTGGTCCCATTGCATTGCAGTAGTTCACGTGTATCACTTCATATACGTATTGATCATCACGTCTCGGTTTGGGCTCTCTCTGCGATCTTCTTAGCTTCGGCGTCTCTTGACTTTGTGGGGGAATTTGCTGCTCTTCTTCTTCACATGAGTCATATTCCTCATTATCTGATTTGCTTCTTTCTTCTGAATGAGGGTTTGTGCTCTTCGTCAATTTCTTGTGAGGTATCATCTTTAAATCCTATGCACATCGTATCTTCTTCGACAATATCCACATGTCTGGCTACGATTACCTTATTATTTACTAACACTCGATACCCGACATTAGTATATCCTAGTAGTATTCCTCGTTCAGCTCTTTTATCCCATTTGGATTTCAATTTTTCTTTTGGAATTTTGACGAAGACTCTGCTTCCATATAAGCGTAGATTACCAACGTTGGGTTTTTTATTGAAAAAGATTTCATAAGGGGTTTTCCTTTCAACTGTATTTGCTAGGGTCCTGTTTTTTAAGTAAGCTGCGGCCTTGACGATTTCAGGCCAGAATCTCCGATTAACTTTGGCTTCAGCCAACAAACACCTAGACATGTCCATGATTGTTCGGTTAAATCGTTCAGCTGTACCATTGAGTTGATGTACATAAGGGGGACAAACATCTAGTAGTATACCTTTTTCTCTAACGAACTTACTAATCTGTGAGTTTATATATTCTTTTCCATTATCGCATCTTAGTTTCTTAATCTTTTTACCGGTTATGTTCTCAACTTCATTCACGTACTCAACAACACAGTCATATGCTAAATCTTTAGATTTTATGCAAAACACTTTGGCTAATTTACTGTAATCATCTATAAATGAAATAAAATATCTCTCACCACAGTTTCCAATCGTGCTGTGTGGACCGTTTATATCTGTGTGAACTATCTCTAATATCTCAGTGGCTCTGAATCTGTTATTCTCGAACGGAATGTTATGCATTTTATTTTCGATGCAGATAGCACATTTCATATAATCTGTTTCAATTTCATTAGGCAGACCCTCGACTAGGTTGTTTTTACATAGAATATTTAAATAATTAAAATTTACATGGCCAAATTTTCTGTGCCATCTTTCCTTTTCTGTCATTTCTGGCTTATCGTTTTTGATAGTGGTGTTTGCGCTTATTTCTGTTTTATTAAGAGTGACACTTCCTTTCATCTCATATAAGTCATCATCTCTGTGTTTGGCTACAGCTATTAATTTTTTGCTTATTTTGCAATAGATTTTGCATATACCATTATCAGAAACGATTTCATTCTTTCTATTTACTCTACCAAAGCTTAACAAGTTTGACTTCATATTCTCTACATAAAATACATTTTGTATGGTGACAGTTGACACCTCATTATATACGAAAAAGTTTACTCTAACTGTACCTACTTTTGTTGCTTGGAGTGGACGACCATCACCTAAATGCACAATTGCCGGCTTCTGTAAGATTATTGAGTTCTCGAAATAAGAATCATCATTAATTATGTGTCTGGAGCACCCACTATCAAGCAAAAAAGTAATCTGTTTTTCATCGTTCCAATTTTCGTCTCTTACTGTACTACTCATACAACCTGTACCTGCAACAAAGCAGTTACCAACGTTTTCTTCTTGAGTCTTATTTTGGTAAACACTTCTATAATGGCTGCGTCCTCTGCCTCGAAAGTATCCACGATGGTTGGTTCGATTATTTTGGAAGTATCCACGATTGTTTACGTATTGATTGTTATTGCGATAGGTTCCTCGTCCGCCTCGATATGAGTTATGGTAGCCTCTTGATTCTCCCGTGTTTGCAGTACACTCTCTTTGTTGATGTCCACCTTTGCCACATTTGTAACACTTTCTGTCATCCGACCTTGAATTTTGTGTAGCAGCAAATACGTTGGACTTAGTTAGATTTTCTTCACTTGATGATGATGGATTTTTTTCTTCTAGCGCTTTCATTTTTATCTTGCTTTTCAAGTATTCTAGCGTTCTCTGTTGTTCTGGTACAATGTCAATTATGTCTCCAATATGACTGTACGATTCAGGTAATGCTTTCAACATATAGTTTAACTTTTCCCCTTCTGTCACTTTGGCACCTGCTGCTTTCAGTTCATTTGCTGCTCTTTCAAACTCATCGAAGAAGGAATTCACATCCGTATGATTCTGTAATTTTATACTCTCTAAATTGCTTCTACAGACAATTTGTAATGCTGTTGACTTGGTCTCGTACATTTGGTCGAATTTTGCTATTATCTGGAACGGTGTATCAAGATCACTTATGTATTCAAGCTGCTTATTTGAAATGGCGCTATATATGTAGTTCATTGCTTTGATTTCCTTTTCGATCCAAGCTGCTGGGACATCTTTCTCGTTTGGAGCTCGTTCAATCACTGTACTGCAGTTTTTATATTTAAGGAACATCGTGATGCGTTTTTTCCAATGACTATAGTCGACTCCGTCAAATATTGGTATAGTGATATCATCACACTTCATGAAGGCCATTATTCCACTTTTCAAATATGTTTCTTGCTAACGCACGTTTTTAATTTTGACTGTGCAAGTTAGTTTTAATCAACCACGCTCTGCTACCATGTTAAATATTGTATGGTGGATCTGTTAAATAACCAACGTTGATTCTGATGTATAATAAAGAGTTTATTGAATAATAAATTAATAGAACATGATAACACTGAAAATATAAATACAGACTGAAGTGGATATGCTTTGGCCAAGGATCAGAGCTAACTAACTAACGCCACACTGGCCTGAGTCCCGGCTTAGCAACCATCCTTCTTAATCCTCAAATATACACACATATACAATGGGCACTAAACGTACACTTATACTTATATCTTCTATTCAACAAAGATGTTGAAGAAGCAGATTCTACTTCCAGCTGACTCCTTTTTAAATCAGCTATCGTACCATGGGGGCTAGTATACGTTTTCCTACACGATACATGTACTGTAACAGAGTGCAATCCTGTTAATTGTTCGAGCTTATTGTCTTTCCTCCGCACACTGTAAGTTCTTAGCGTATCAAGTCCTTTCTCTTTCACAGTCACTGTTTCGCTAATACTCAGCTCACCACCACAAATAAAACAAGCTTCTATGTTTTCCATCGCGTATGTGAGCTAAAAACTTAAAAGGGCCAAAACCATCCGCATAGCGTAACTGGCCTATGCATACTAGTCTCTGACGCCTGCAGCAACCGGTCGATACCCCGCGCCTCCGCTGTGCTCCTGTACCCCAAGATCCGTTCTACGAAACCCTCTTTGTGCGTATTCTATACCTGAACTGGCCGAGCGGCCGTTGCAAGGGTCCTCGAACAGTGGCACCGCTCTCTAACAGTTACTTGCAGATAAACTATATACATATCAGACGAATTATGAGCAAGTTTCTGAAATACCGAATATATGTTTACGATTTACAGAAAAACCGTGCACTAAACGAGTATTTATGTTTCGTACTTTTTTATTCGAAATTTTGTTACCTTCCTTTTTTCTCACCACCTTGATCTCAATAAAGTTAAAAGTTACCGAGATATACGTGAAAAACTGAAATTCGGTACCTATTTCCCAAGATGGCGGCGCTCGCAATACAGGTCCGGGCCGAGACTTTTTTTTGGTTGAATGTAATGCCACAAGGAACACGTACACCAATTTTGAAAACTTTGGCTCCGATTTCCGCTATTTGTCAAATTTGAAGCTAAGGTGACTGGGCTATAGCATATTTATTGAATTTTCATTACCACAGTCTAGCTTAAGAAGTGGGGAATAGCTACGGGGTCTGGTTTCGGCAATACTACCTGTCCTTTCTCTATCTTCCAACAAGCACTGCTGATTTAGTAGAATCAGTGATTTCATTTTAATAAATACATTATACAATCATTAATTTCCACTCCATCTGGAAGTGGACAACGAATATAATATTCCATGAATTATATATCCTGTTCAATGAGAAAACGACCTCCGTCCTCTCTCTCACTCCGCCCTGATCTCGAAGGCGCGATCGCTGTCGCAATCGTTGAACGCTGGTCGTTCTTTCGTTGGATAGGGTATATAAAAGCTGTCAGACTATCCTGGCATTTTTATTGAAGTTTTATTAACACAGTCTAGCTTAAGAAGTGGGGAACAGCTGGGGGTACAGTTTGGGCTATACTACCTGTCATTTCTCTATCTTAAAAGGGACATGATTGACATGTAATTATGTATAATTTGCTAATTCGATGCGACCCATAAGCGAGAATAGTCAAATGTTTGAGTTTTGGGTAAGCTTGTTGCAACAAGTTTACTGCTCGTACCATGTAAGGTGCTGCATCACTGACAAAAAGGAGCACTTTATCGTACTAAATCCCTTGCGGCCATGAAAATTTGAAACTGTCATTCAAAAATTCGACCACGTTTTCACTATTTAAAATTTCATATAAATCTTCATTGAGAAGTCGTTGCATTCCAGGTGCATGAAAGTGCAGTGTTGAAACTATCGCATGGAAAACGCATCGCTTCTACACGTCCGTCGTATCGTCAATGGAAATGAAAATTGAATTGTAATCTACTTTTTCCATTATTATGCGAAAATAATAAATTGTGACTAAAAATGTTTTTGTGATACGTATTAGTAATACGTCTCTCTGAATATAGCAGATTAAGAAGCTTGCGGGTTGTTCTATCGGCCTGTCCGACTATCCTGGCATATTCATTGAATTTTTATTACCACAGTCTCGCTTAAGAAGTGGGAAATAGTTAGGGGTATTGTTTCGGAAATACTATCTGTCCTTTTTATATCTTCCAACAAGGACAGCTGATAGAGTAGAATCAGTAAATTCATTCTAATAAATTCATTTTCGTAGCCAAAGAGGGACTGAATCGAAAAATGGAAGAAATGATGGAGCTGAAGGATCAAATCCAGCGAGATATTTACAATAGATTCATCCACCATACTAAATTCCAAGAAGGAAAAGATCAGAGAACTTGCAGCAGAACTGCATAAAAGTAACGGAATAAACCTGTCAGATGATACGGTGAAACTTTGCGAAGCTGAAACGCCAGCTCCAGCTCCTAGTCCGGCCGACTACATTTGATGTAGGCTAGGACCCCAAGTCAAAAGATGAATCCAACGCCAGCTCCAGCTCCTAGTCCGGCCGACTATATTTGATGTAGGCTAGGACCCCAAGTCAAAAGATGAATCCAACGCCAGCTCCAGCTCCTAGTTCGGCCGACTATATTTGATGTAGGCTAGGACCCCAAGTCAAAAGATGAATCCAACGCCAGCTCCAGCTCCTAGTCCGGCCGACTACATTTGATGTAGTCTATGACTGCAGGATGTATTGAAACTCCTTCGCAGTACGTCGTCGCCAAAAATGACATGAGCCATGCGCCCCATAAACGCCATGGGCGTGATCCTTCGGCTGGAGCGTAAAACATCGTATTCCTGCTGAGAGATACACCATCCCTCGCATGCGTGAACCTGCTAAACGAATCAGTTTTCAATCATTATCATGGATATCCATATCGTAACGTCAATCAAATTGGAACAATAAAAAATAAGAAAAATTATAATGAGATGCAACGAAATTAATTAAGATTCGGTGCATGGGATTATAGATTGTTTTTTATAAATCGAAATTGAACATGAATTATTATTAATTTATACACGTATACTAGGGTTAACACAACTTTCGCTCACTTGTGGCCACGATGTAAAAATAACCGTCCCTGTTGCTCAAGCTGTAATGGCGTCGGCGTCGCTACCACGACACGTGGGCGTCGTGATCGTTCTGCTTTCACAATGTTGTCGATGGTCTTCCTAATTGGTTCAGTTGGTGCACTTTCACCGATAAGAGCCAGGCTGAGAAATAGATTCACTAACTCAGTAATAATTAACTTGTAACAGGGTGATACTGAAGACTCACGCTCGCTAGTAAACTCCATCCGCGAAATTTATGGCCTGCGATCGTACCGGATTTGGCGGACAGCGCCTCTGGTATGTCGGAGCTGAACCAGCTGCCCCCCGCCTGCCGCATGATCTCCCGTACCGCCAAATGGCAACACTGCCGCCAATTTAGCTAGACTATCCGCAAGGTGATCAGCGAGATAACCTACAAGTCTTTTATAGTTTTATAGTCTTTCAATTTTGGTTTTAACCGTTATTCACAATTTATGTTTAATTTTGAATGTTATTAAAATGAACGGTCACAAATTTTTTCAAATTATCTTGAGTAAAACTTCGTCTGTTATTACTAAAAATGTTTTTATAGTGGTTGAATGACCTTTCAACATCACATGATGTTACGGGAGCAAATGCCATATGTCTAACATCGTTAGCGTCCCAATTTAGTGGAAGGTCCTGATAATTGTTGGTCACTAAACACCTCTCAGCAACTCCTAACACATCGTAGAAATCGCTGTTGTTAGTTAACACTTGCAGCACTTTGATTCTGACGCGATCATCAACCACTGGGTTCTGAATCAAATTAAGGCTCACCTCACGGATAATCTTACAGGATTCAGGTAACGAAAGTCCTTGAGCTTGCAACTGCTGTATAGACTGCGCGATTATTGTTAATAAAATCTTGATGATTTCGTTGTCGTTGAAAATATGTTTTTACATTCCGAACAGATTGCGAATTCGGTGGAAGTGCTTCGATAACTCTATTCACGTCATCATAGTGATCGTGGTAATAGGATGCTGCATTTATCCAAGTACCCCATCGAGTGATAATTGGTGCTGGAGGTAATGTCAAGTTTGGGCACATTCGATGAAACAACTCTACCCTTACCGGTGCTTTACTAAATACTGATTTCATTTCAGCGATAATATTATTTACTTCAGGAAAGCATTCTCGCACAGTCTCGGCTATACGATGCAGCCCATGAGCAAAACAAGTCACGTGTTTGAGTTTGGGGTAGGTTCGTTGCAACAAGTTTTCTGCTCTTACCTTGTAAGGTGCTGCGTCACTTACAAAAAGTAGCACTTTATCGTACCGAATCTCTTGGGGCCATAAAATTTTTAAATTGTCATTCAAAAATTCAACAACATTCTCACTATTTCCAATTTCGTAGAAATCTTCATTCAGAAGTCGTTGTATTCCAGGTTGCCCAAAGTGCAGAGGTGAAACTATTGCATGAAAAACGCATCGCTTCTCCGCATCTGTAGTTTCATCAATCGAAATGAAAATGGGATTGTCATCCACTTCCTCTTGAATTTGACTGATGATGGCGTCGTGTACCTTTGGCACATAAGTCTCGCGAAGAGTACGAGTATCTGGAAGCGGACGATGAATATACCGTTCCATAAAATCGATAAAAGCTGGATTATTCAATTTATCAATCGGAATATCCGTTGCCATGAAGAACTGTGTCAGCTCGACGAAAAATGGATTTTCACGGTCAGAGCATGACTGCCATGATTCTTGTGATGGGCCATCAGGATTATTACGCAGCTCAACTGCTGTTAAATGTTTCAGTGTTTCGCAGTGACGTTCTACACTGACTGTAGACACTCTTCGAAGAACGGAACAGCATATCAAACAGCGAACATGTAGATAGCAAACCTAAAGATTTTTTTTTTAATGAAGTGTATAAAGCAGATTCAAAAAGAGGAGTATCTAGAATAATAAAAATATAATGAAAATAAATTATAAAAATCTAATCCTTGCCTGAAACACGCCGGGTGCAATGTCAATTTCTTCACGCGTTCGTTCCCATTCTTCTAAAAATTCGGCTTGACCGGAATCATCCATTTTCAACAGTTATTGTTGAAAATGAATGTCAAATAACGAATGATCAATCAAAATTAATGAAACGCAATAAATACTTGATAAAATACTCTCTGTCAATGGAATATGAAGAGACAAATTTTAAGGTTACAATACGATTGTTTATTCGATTGTTGACAATAACAACAAGAAAATAAACAAAAGATATGTGAGGAATCAAGCACAATCAGAGATATCCAAGTAAAATGACAAACTTCACGTTCTTGGATAAACAATGAAAAGTAAAGTTTGTTTACTGTAAGTGATATGATAATAAAAAAATTATATTTAAAATCAAAAAAATTATGAAATTATATTATAAAATTATATTTATTATATAATAAGAATATAATTATATTATATTATTTAAAATTACATTATATTATATTATATTAAAGTATTTCAATTTATAACACATGAGCTAATTTTATTTTTACATTTATATAGCTTAAAATTTTCAATTTTTGTATCAATATCTGGTTGGTTCTTTTGCTGATTGTCTTGTTAGTCATCGTGATAAGAATTTCAGTAATTGTATTACTTTATATCGTAGTTGTCGACGACCAAGATAACGGGCAAGAGACAGTAACATAGCCATCAAGATGATCAACGAAATTACTATTGGGATCATCAGCTACGTAATCACTCGATGATTATCTCGTTGTGCATCTTGCTGAGCATCTTGCTGACAGTCTTGTTGAGTGTCTTGCTGACCATTTTGCTGAGTATTTAGCAGAGCATCTTGTGGCCAGTGTTTCTGAGTATGTTGCTGAATATCTTTATGAGTATATTGTTGAATATCTTGCTGGCTGGCTTGCTGAATATCTCGCTACGTATTTAGCTGAGCATGATGCTGAGTATCTTACTCAACAAGATGCTCAGCGAGGTACTCAGCAAGATATTCATAAAGATATCCAACGACATGCTTAAGAACGACCTAATTCATTTTGATTAAATTATCGATTTGAATATTGTTAAAATATTTTTATTGTTAAAATATTTTAATTGTTAATTTTACGCTTAGTATCTATTATTTAATAGTATATCTTCATAATAAAACCATATCAATATTTTTACTTGTAATTTGTGATTAATATTACAAAGTTTAATTTTAAAATCGCTTTTTATCCAAATGACCAAAAGTGAATAAGGTCGTTCTTTGAGCGAACGTCTCATTTATTCTGTACCCAACACTCTCAACGTGTATTTGAATTGTACGGGAGATCATGCGGCAGGCGGGGGGCAGCTGGTTCAGCTCCGACATACCAGAGGCGCTGTCCGCCAAATCCGGTACGATCGCAGGCCATAAATTTCGCGGGTGGAGTTTACTAGCGAGCGTGAGTCTTCAGTATCACCCTGTTACAAGTTAATTATTACTGAGTTAGTGAATCTATTTCTCAGCCTGGCTCTTATCGGTGAAAGTGCACCAACTGAACCAATTATGAAGACCATCGACAACATTGTGAAAGAAGAACGATCACGACGCCCACGTGTCGTGGTAGCGACGCCGACGCCATTACAGCTTGAGCAACAGGGACGGTTATTTTTACATCGTGGCCACGAGTAAGCGAAAGTTGTGTTAACCCTAGTATACGTGTATATATTAATAATAATTCATGTTCAATTTCGATTTATAAAAAACAATCTATAATCCCATGCACCGAATCTTAATTAATTTCGTTGCATCTCATTATAATTTTTTTTATTTTTTATTGTTTCAATTTGATTAACGTTACGATATGGATATCCATGATAATGATTGAAAACTGATTCGTTTAGCAGGTTCACGCATGCGAGGGATGGTGTATCTCTCAGCAGGAATACGATGTTTTACGCTTCAGCCGAAGGATCACGCCCATGGCGTTTATGGGGCGCATGGCTCATGTCATTTTTGGCGACGACGTACTGCGAAGGAGTTTCAATACATCCTGCAGTCATAGACTACATCAAATGTAGTCGGCCGGACTAGGAGCTGGAGCTGGCGTTGGATTCATCTTTTGACTTGGGGTCCTAGCCTACATCAAATGTAGTCGGCCGGACTAGGAGCTGGAGCTGGCGTTTCAGCTTCGCAAAGTTTCACCGTATCATCTGACAGGTTTATTCCGTTACTTTTATGCAGTTCTGCTGCAAGTTCTCTGATCTTTTCCTTCTTGGAATTTGGTATGGTGGATGAATCTATTGTAAATATCTCGCTGGATTTGATCCTTCAGCTCCATCATTTCTTTCATTTTTCGATTCAGTCCCTCTTTGGCTACGAAAATGAATTTATTAGAATGAATTTACTGATTCTACTCTATCAGCTGTCCTTGTTGGAAGATATAAAAAGGACAGATAGTATTTCCGAAACAATACCCCTAACTATTTCCCACTTCTTAAGCGAGACTGTGGTAATAAAAATTCTATAAATATGCCAGGATAGTCGAAAAGGCCGATAGAACAACCCGCTAGCTTCTTAATCTGCTATATTCAGAGAGACGTATTACCAATACGTATCACAAAAACATTTTTAGTAACAATTTATTATTTTCGCATAATAATGGAGAAAGTAGATTACAATTCAATTTTCATTTCCATTGACGATACGACGGACGTGTAGAAGCGATGCGTTTTCCATGCGATAGTTTCAACACTGCACTTTCATGCACCTGGAATGCAACGACTTCTCAATGAAGATTTATATGAAATTTTAAATAGTGAAAACGTGGTCGAATTTTTGAATGACAGTTTCAAAATTTTATGGCCGCAAGGGATTTAGTACGATAAAGTGCTCCTTTTTGTCAGTGATGCAGCACCTTACATGGTACGAGCAGTAAACTTGTTGCAACAAGCTTACCCAAAACTGAAACATGTGACTCGTCTTGCTCATGGGTTGCATCGAATTAGCAACTTGTACATAATTACATTTCAATCATGTCTCTTTAAGGGGACCAGTACAGCTTGATTTAAAAAATTCTACATACTCCAAAAATCATTTATATTGTAACCAAAGTTCATAATACATCAAGAAAATCACTTGTCTGAAAATCACTTGTCGTAAGGTTTCAGGCACACGGTTGATCCGATTATGTCTCTTGACGTCTCATTTTCTTCGGAGAGCAATTCTTCATCGCATGAACGTAGGGAACTGAAAAAAAAAATTCCTGTAATAAGTTATGGTCAGTCATCAAAATTTAGCAAAAATCTGGTCACTCTTTTGCTGATAACTTTGTCTGGAAATTTTTTGATTAAATTTCCCTCGTTCATGCGATGAGGATTTGTTTTCTGAAAAAAATGAGCCCTAAATGAGTCAAATCGGAGCAACGGTGCTCCTAAAACCTTACGACACGTCGCCAAAAATATAGTTCTGAGATAAACGGTTTTGAAGTTTTTAGTAAAAAAACAAAATTTACTACTAGAAAAGTTTGAAATATCGAAAAATGTTTCAAATAAAAGTTGTTGGTTACAAAATTTCTGACAAAATTCAATTTTTTATTTACAAAAAACAAAATTTCTTTGTTCATCTTTCAAACTGATATTTTCATCGTACCATCGTTAAGGCAGGACCCTATTGAAATCTTGGAAAAAAGCAGTTTTTCATTTTTCAATTTGCCAAAAAAAGTTCAATCTAAAAAGTAATACTACCAATTGGAGATTATGCTAGAATATGTTTTTAAAACAAATTCAGTCTTATGCAATAAAAGTGTATGCGCAGGAAACCTTTCGCAGAATCTATCCTGCGCAGCGCTGGGAAAGGTTTCCTGCGCATACATTTTCATCGCAGAAGACTGAAACTTTATTTTAAAACATATTCTACCATGATCTAGAATTGGTAGTATTACGTTTTAATTTGAATCTTTTTTGGCGAATTGGAAAATAAAAAACTGCTTTTTGTCAAAATTGCAGTAGGGTCTTCCCTTAAAAGGCTCCTGCAGCATATGACGGTCCTTCTCTAACCGCTGTAGTCTCATTTTGGCCCAGTCGTAGTCTGCGGATAGCAATTCGGGCTTCTCAAGTACTATCAGCTGCCTGTCGTTGAGCCTGTTCTAGCCGTGTCTGGTCGGTCCGAATCATGTGAGCCTTCGCGTTGGATCCTGGGGTCACTCCAAGTGCAGTCATGACTTCCAGAATCCCGGTGGCTCCTTCGGAGAAAGTTATCGCTCCGAAGTCCTTGGGGCTTTGTTGTTGGTCGTTGCAGGGCCATGGAAGATCTTTGCTCTTTTTTTGGCTCATATTTTCGAAAATTGTAACGATTTTTTTCTTCTGGGTGTAAATTATGAGATCTGTGAACAAAAAGCAAAAAAACTTCGACCGCAAACACAAGTATGCTATACTTACTTTGAGGTTAGTTGGTGAGAACCCACAAATAACCTCACACACACTGTCACCCGATGTTTATACACAAAAATGACAAAGCTAGATATTTAGCACGATGGAATCGCGGATTTTTTAGTACTGAAAATGACTGTTTTTATTTTTATTGTATTCGAAACAAGTAAATAAGAATCTTTGACAAGCAATCGCCGGTCATGAAACATGTGAGCGATATGAAAACAAAGCGACAGCGCTGCTTGCGCCAGGTCGCTGAAACTCAATGCCAATTCTCGATCATTTTTACGAATTCGTCGATGGCGACTTTTTTAGAGATAGATATGACGCTGAGACAGCGAAATCTACAAAAAACGAAAAAACGATTTTTGTGAAATTTCAAGCTGTACGATTTTCGGTCTGTAAACCAGTTATTTTTACGAATTCGTCGATGACGATTTTTTTAGAGATAGATATGACCCTGAGACAGCAGATTCCGCAAAAAACGAAAAAATGATTTTTTCAAAATTTCAAGCTGTACTGGTCCCCTTAAAGATAGAGAAGTGACAGGTAGTATTGCAGAAACAATACCCCGAGCTAGTCCACACGTCTGAAGCTCTACTGCGTTAATAAAAATTCAATCGAAATGCCAGGATAGTCGGACAGGCTCAGAGTTTTAAACAACCCCGCTAGCTTCTCACTTTGCTATACACAAAGAGACGTATTTTTTCATCATTCCTCCATGTTTCGTTTTCCACTTCAATTTCATGTCCCTTAATACATATTCCACGCTAGCTTCTCACTTTGCTATATCTAGAGAGACGTATTTCGTCATCGTTCCTCCTCGAACTGGTTTACGTGAATTTCATGTTCAGCTCTCCTGCAAGTTCTCTGATTTTTTCTTTCTTGGGATTTAACACTGTTATAAATGTATTGTAAATATCTCGCTCGATCAGATCCTTGATCTCTATCATTTCTTCCATTTTTTTATTTACTCCATATTTTGCTACAAAAATGAAACTGTGGTGATAAGAATTCAATCGATATGCCAGGATAGTCGGACAGGCGGATAGAACAACCTGCTAGCTTCTCACTTTGTTATATCTCGAGAGACGTATTTTCTCCTCGTTCCTCCATGTTTCTCCTAGTATTCCATACGCGTGTTCCCTTAATCACGATTGAATCTGTTCTAAAAACAGTTACACTCGTTCGCCGCAGTTACGAGCAGCTCGGGACCGCCGAGTGCCGCTCTTACGAGCGTGGCAGGGGCTCCCCACTCTCAGGACTATCGTTGAATGTGTGCGCGTGTTCGTGAATGTTGTTGCGCACAACTATGCGCTGTATATTGTAACAACGAGTTCGAATCTCGCGCGCGCTCCGTGCGGTTGGTAAGTGGGGATAAGGAGACAGCGATTTAGCTCGTATCTCCGGCGCGACGCGTGCTCGTAACTGCGGCAGCTCGTAACTGCGGCGCTCGTAACTGCGGCGAACGAGTGTACTTGCATGCCTCATTAATGTTTTCCTGACGTCAATAATATTATCGCTGAAACAAAATCAGTATTTATTAACGCGCGGTTAAGAGTAGAGTTGTTTCGTCGTATGTGCCCAGACTTGACATTACCTCCATCACCAATTATCACTCGATGGGGTACTTGGATAAATGCAGCATCCTATTACCACGATCATTATGATGACGTGAATAGAGTTATCGAAGCACTTCCACCGAATTCGCAATCTGTTCGGAATGTAAATACATATTTTCGACGACAACGAAATAATCAATATTTTATAAACATCCACGAAAATTACACAATAATCGCGCAGTCTATACTGCAGTTGGAAGCTCAGGGACTTTCGTTACCTGCATCGTGTCAGATTATCCGTGAGGTGAGCATTAATTTGATTCAGAACCCAGCGGTTGATGATCGTGTCAGAATGAAAGTGCTGCAAGTGCAAAATAACAACAGCGATTTCTACGATGTGTTAGAAGTTTCTGAAAGGTCCCACTTCTTAAGCTAGACTGTGGTAATAACAATTCAATATATATGACAGAATAGTCGGACAGGCTCAGAGGTTTAAACAACCCCGCTAGATTCTCTCTTTGCTATATCTAGAGAGACGTATTTCGTCATCGTTCCTCCTCGAACTGGTTTACGTGAATTTCATGTTGTAAACCGTTTTCAACCTCAATTTCATGTCCCTTAATACATATTCCACGCCAGCTTCTCACTTTGCTATATATTTATTAGTCTCTTAATCATTCTAGCTGATCACTTGCCCCCGAGTGGATGTCTCATACTTTCCATCCCTCATGTAGCTGACACGGTTCTTCACGGCCACGGATATTCTGATTGATAAATTGAATAATCCAGCTTTTTGATCCATTTTTTCACAAATCTACTTGCTACATTTGGTGAAAATAAATAATCTTGAGGTTTGCTATCTTCATGTTCGCTGTTTGATATGCTGTGCCGTTCTTCGTAGAGTGTCTAGAGTCAGTATAGAACGTCAGTACGAAACATTAAAACATTCAACAGCAGTTGAGCTTCTTAATAATCCTTAAGGCCTCTCAGAAGAATCGTAGCAGTAATGCACAGTCCGTGAAAATCTATTTTTTATGGAGCTGACACAGTTCGTCATGGCCACGGATATTCCCATCGACGATTTGAATAATCCAGCTTTCATAGAATTCATCGGACGTTACATTAGTCGTCCACTTCCCGATTGAGTGGAAATTGATGATTTCATAATGAATTTATCAAAATGAATTTAATAATTCTACTCCATCATCTGTGCTTTTTGGAAGATGGAGAAAGGGCAGATAGTATTGCCGAAACAATACCCCTAGCTATTCCCTACTTCTCAAGCTAGACTGTGGTAATAAAATTCAATAAATGAGTAGTTCTCACGAATTTGCGAAAAATGACTTCATGTAATAATAAGAATATAATTTATGATAATTGACAATTTTATATATTCAATATGTAGTACACAAGTAACTCACCTCAGCTGACTATGTGGTCCCCACCTTTTTCGAATTAATAGAATTTTCATTAATAGAATGAAGTGAGGGAATGATAGTGAGGGAATGATAAAATCGACCATAACGTACAAAATCTAGTCAAACATTAACTTCAAATCGAATTACGATTCGAGGCAAAATTTCTACCCCTCAAAACATGTGAAACAGCATAATGACAATTACTAATGAAATAATTACCTCATACTTAGATGTCTATGAACTTGGCTCCGCCATTTTTAAAATGTTTAAAAAAGATGATTGTGCTGAGTTGTGCTCGACTTGTGCTGCGTTGTGCTGCAAAGCGAAATCGGATTGGACGAAAAATGGCGGAGAAATCGCCAAAAAACGTTTTTTTGGGTAGCTCCGCCATATTGGATTTGTTTAAAATAAATGGTTGTGCTGGACGGGGAAAAGTGATACAAATGATGTGCCGTTAATGTAAAGGCCACAACTGCAACGGTTTTTGCTAAAATCGTGTTTTTCAAAAAAATAGCAGCTCCGCCATTTTCGAAAATTGAATTTTTCCAAGCACCATTTCCAAGTATTCACTTTGTGCTCGCTTGTGCCGCTCTCGAAAAACTCCTGCAACTCGTTGTTCATTCACAAAAAGGCTTTGAAATCTAGCGCACGACAGATATACGGAACCGCAAACGCATAGCCGAACTGAAGAATGTCGACATTTGTCGGGCTGGATGTTGGAATTTTATCCATGTACTAGGTTGTGCTGCTCGAGAAGATCAATTTTGCTCCGAAAAATTTTATTCTGACACTTCTGGTTTTCGAGATAGCGCCGAGTCAAAAACTCTGAAAAATCTGGAAACTCTAAAAATTCTGGAATGTTTAAATTTTATTCTTGTGCCAGGTTGTGCTCCTCGAGAGGATCAATTTTGCTCTTAGACATTTTATTCTCACGCTTGTGGTTCTCGAGATAGCTCCGAGTCAAAAACTCTGAAAAATCTGAAAACTGAAAATTCTGAAATGTTTAAATTTTATTCTTGTGCCAGGTTGTGCTCCTCGAGAGGATCAATTTTGCTCTTAGACATTTTATTCTCACGCTTGTGGTTCTCGAGATAGCGCCGAGTCAAAAACTCTGAAAAATCTGAAAACTCTAAAAATTCTGAAATGTTTAAATTTCATTCTTGTGCCAGATTGTGCTACTCGAGAGGATCAATTTTGCTCGGTGATACATTATTCTGGGGCTTATAGTTTCCGAAATAGTGTTGAGTTAAGAACTTGAAAATCTGAGAAATTATAGGAACGGTTAAATTTGTTGTTTTAAATGTTTAAATTTTATTCGTGTGCTAGGTTGTGCTACTCAAGAGGATCAATTTTGAATCATTCTTATTTTGTCATTTTTCATTATAATCTTTTTATTGATTTTATTAATATTCTTTAAATTTTTATATACCAATATGGAAACGGGAGTAGTTTTGTTCAGGTCATCTCCCTCGCGTGACCAACACGGCAAGATCTACATATAAACGGATTCATTTTTATTTATTTATTTATTCATTCATTTTTATTTTTTTTAATTCATTTTATTTATATTATTTCAATTTTCATGTTCAGAAACGGGAGTAGTTTTGTTCAGGTCATCTCCCTCGCGTGACCAACACGGCAAGATCTACATATAAACGGATTCATTTTTATTTATTTATTTATTCATTCATTTTTATTTTTTTTAATTCATATTATTTATATTCTTTCAATTTTCATGTACAGAAACGGGAGTAGTTTTGTTCAGGTCATCTCCCTCGCGTGACCATCATGGCAAGATCTACCCGTCAAGAACCGTCCCATGACCTACGTTATGACATACACACAAATATGCGCTTCCACCTGCACGTCAGAATTCATTGGCTGTGATTTTCTGGTTTTGGCTGTGTCGTTATACATTAACCATTGATTGTCCGATTTCACGTACGCAATGTAGTGTCCAATGGATTTAATTTTTCTGGTACCTTCGTATCCAATGACGCCAGCTAGGCGATAATTTCGTGCGTGAGCTGGCGTAATTTGAGCAGGGAAATCACTCAGCGCTATTTTCTCAGCCTTTCCGGTGTCTACTTCACACACTAAGTGTGGTCCATAAATTACCTCAACAGTGGGCATTTTTCCACAGCATAAATTGGGAGCACTTCGACTTTCATCGATAGCCTGCGACAAGTGACGAATCCCCATGTTACATAAAATATTGTAATTGGTGGTTTGCACCGGATATTTGCGTGAGTTTTGTTTTCCGCAGGTTGAACATTCCGTACGTTCCATACAACTTGGATCATTTTCGAGTAAATAAGTAGCCAGGTTGTAAAGAGTAGAGTTGGCATTGACTTTTATTACACCGTTCCGTCCCGGTTCCGGCTTCAGCTGAGATAAGTTTTTCAGTATATTTGCACGTTGACGGTACAGCTTAGCACATACTCGATCGGTTATTAAAGTGTTCACGCACGAAAATATTTCCGATTGCGCCTTCATAATGGTTTCACGATAGATGTCACTGATCGATGCTGCCATGCCAAAGATCTGACACAAAGAATCATAACCGCAGGTGTTTGCTAAAATAATTGTGTTTGATCCGTCTCGTATGTACGGACAAAGGTGACCATTCACCATAAGTGGCAACCTCGTGGACTTCGCGTGGGACGATACGAAGTCAGGACACGGTTCGGTGTATCGAAAAAATTTGCTGGGCTTTTTCTTTTTGTTCAAATTGGAAGCTTTCTTCAATTTTGACACAGTCTTCTGTTTTACAGCGTGATTTTTTTCGGCGACATCGTTACATATTCGGTCTGTCACAGTTTGCTCAGCAAGATCTCGAGAATCTTCAAAGTTTCCAGAACTGCTCTCGGTGTATTTAAATCGTTTATTCGGTCTGTCGTTTTTGTTTCGCCAATTCTGTTCCTCTGTCAATTCAGCAATTGCTTGACTTTGAGAATTGACAGTACTTTTTTGAAGGACTATTTCTTGCTCACAATCAGCAGCACCAAGAACTTCAGGAACTTTGTCGCAATAAGAGTTGGTGCATTCTGATTTTTCCATCGGTCCTTCGTTTTCGTCGTACGTTAGGTCCATCAGAGTTGGCTTGTTATACGGCAGAGAATCAGAGCTAGGCAATAATCTATCGGTTTGCACACTGTCTGTTCGAACGGTAAGATCACTCAAATTAATCTGCTGATATTGACCTGCCATTGCCAATTTCAATTTCCCCGGGAAAGATGAAATATGTCTAGCGATGAATTTGTCAATGCGCATTGGTAGCCCAATATTCTTAAATACGCGATTCTTTAGATCGTTGAATTCTGATTCAACGGCTGCGGATGTAGCATTGACCGATCCATAATCGTACATAGCACGCATTACTTCACTGAATAATGGAAAGTATGGCATTAGAGTTTTAAGTTTCTTGGCAAATTCGGGACAGTAGAAACCATTCACGTCATCAGTATCTGTTTCATTATGAATTGACGAAAGGCAGTCGTTATATAGTTCGTCAGCCCATTTCCAAATATTCGTTGCCGACAAGTAAGTGTCATCAATAGGTGTTTCGTCTGGGAGACCTTCCTCGGGTTCATCGGTTTCTGGTGATTCGACGGAGCATTTACCTTCATTCGCCCTGATGCATTCTGTCAACGTGGACCTCGCCCTATCTGCCAAACTGCCATAGCCTTTATTGTTACTAAGCGCAAGTATAAATATTGATTTCGCAACATTCTCTAAGTCTGACAAATTTTCCTGTCTTCGCAATACACCTATAGATCGCAAGTACATTTGCCTAACTCTGGCAGGTTTACCGGCGAAGCACTTCCACCTGGCTACCAAATTCATTAAATGACAAATGTCTAGTCGCAAGAGGCAAGGAGGTATAGCTTCTGTTTTTCCAGTCAGCAGATCGTAACTACAAGACAAGTACATCTTCAAACTGGGTTTCTGGGCAAATACTCTGCTCACAGCGCCTAAAAGAGCCTTATCGAAATCAGTTACTACTTCTTTGGGGGTAGGAAAAGAGGCTTTTTGGCTCACACCGATACGCAAAAACTCATTCAACCAATTACTAATGGCATTAGTATTTTGTACTGAAGAAACCATTTGAAAAATCGGAACTGTTTTATTTCCGACTTGCCCAACGGCTTGGTACAAGTATATGTGGGAACAAAGTTCTCCGTTCGGCAACACAACCTTTTTAATTACCGACCCTGTGGCATCAATGTATAAAGTGAAAGGGTGTTGTTCGAAAACTGCAAGTTGATCCTTTGTCCAGTAATGGACATAAATAGGATCTAACCCGATGCCATGGATAGCTCCTTCGAATTTCGAGTCGTACTTCATCGCTTGCAGGTTTGTGTATAGATCTTTCGTAGGAAGACCGAGGATTTTGTCGTTGTGTTGCTGCTTTGCCTTTCGTAACACATCGCCACTGTATAAAAGTGGAGGTTCGTCATCCCCAACTTTCATCAGCTCGTTGGCCTTGTTTCGTCGCCATATGCATGGAAGCATATTCTTATCAACCAACTCTTTCGCTACAGTTTCTCTTAACGGACCTTTTAATTGGCGCTTCTTAACGTGTTGTACGTCAGAGTCAAAATCGGTAATGTTGCATATCATTATTATCTTCGCACCTTCTTTCGGGGCGTGAACAATTTTTCCGATGAATGAACAACCGCATTCCGAACAATGGGCAAGTACTGTGGCGAAAAATCCACTTTCGGACATTTTGACAGACTTGAACGCTAAGGGACACGGAAGCCTGGTTTTCTGAAAGATCGCTTCATATAAGACATGAGTCCAAGCTTGTCGCTTCAACTTGTACTCGCAACGTTGCCTTCGGCCTTTTAATCGATAGTGCACTTCTTCAGGAAGCATTTTATCCCACACATCGGTAATATCGATACTAAATTCAACGACTTTTTCGTTATTGACTGAGTTGATGCTACTGTTTGCGACAGAAGTATTTAATCCGATTTCGATATGTTGGTTCTGTAAAAGTTCCTCGTGAACACTGTAGCGATTCATTTTTATAATCGTATAAATATATTTCGGATTAAGCCGATGCTCTGGATTCATAGCTTGTGATAATTTCACGAATATCTCGGAGCTTGGTGGAACGACATGTCCGTCATGTCGTATCACACCATGAAACTCCGGTGATTGTAAAAGGCGTTTGAGATTAGAAATGCTCGGTTTGTCAGCCATAATTATAATGAAAAACCCTCTTCAAATAAACTATTTGCGATCTTATTTTTGAATAAAAATTCAGAAGTGATATGAGTATAGTGCCAAGTGGCACGAGCACGAATAATTTTATCTCGTGTCGCTCTGTGAGTTCATACGGCGCAAAGCAGCCCTTAGACAAAGGCGCGAAGCAGCCTGTATGATGGCGCAAAGCAGCCTATATGATGGCGCAAAGCAGCCTTTATGATAGCGCAAAGCAGCCTTTTTGTGCTATAAAAAGTAGAATTACTATGAAAAAAATAAAAAATAATGGTTTATTGAATCGTATGGTAAATAAAAAAAATAATAATAAGTGAACAGAACACTTATATAACTAGAACCTATAGTCCTCGCTATCCAACTATTAATTACTTATTTCTCCAGTCACGATACGCCTAGCACTATATGAACGCTGATGATTGAAGTGACTGAGAACGTCTACGCGAAATAAAAATTCCTAATTAGCAAAACAGTGAAGTTTCGGCACGAGTGAGCAAGATTGCACGTGTGCTTGTAAGCGTCGCCATATGGCTCTGTGCTGCTCGCGAGCGCCACCCGCGAGAGTTTAGCATATACAACCCATGTGCCGCATTCGATTTGAATTTTCAAACGGATTTCTACTGAAATTCAAGTGATTTTCTTCACATCTAGTGAAATTCCCCAGAACTGTAGTGAAATTCCCCAGAATTCTAGTGAAATTCCCCGGAATTCTAGTAAGATTCACTACATTTCTGGGAAAATTCCGTTCCACCTTTCCGGATTCGGAAACATGGGAGGCAGCATTGGGGAATCCCCAGATCGTAGAGATTCACTCCCCATCATTACCAAGATGTCTACATCATCGATATCGTCAACATCGTCGGTCTCTTCTGAAAGCGTGAGTATTTCTGATTAATACCACCTATTGATCAATAATGATTGTGCGGTAATTCTTGACTTTTTCTAATTGCGATTCACAAAACACTTTTTTTTCTCTAAATTTATAATACCCTAAAAAGTTCAAGATCACTTCGAGAAAGCAAAGCCAGCCATGCGGTCCCTCACGAAATTCACAAATCGAAAGTTTTCAACTTAATTTCAACTCTCATGAGTTTAATGAAAACTACGAAAGTGAAATTACTCCCGACTATACTAGGCGAGGGGCAGCTTTTCACTCAGAAAACCATTTGATCATCTTTTATAGAACCAAGAATAGAATCAATGAAATCGATCGGAATTAATTGTTTTCCGTAGTCTGAAACTACCTTCCGAAATGACAGAAAATCATTCGATGTGAATCCACTAAAAATCAATTTCAATTGAAATCATTTGTTTACTAGAGTGGGAGTGCATAGCCCCTCGACACTAGGTCTGCATATCTTGATGCTAGATATAATTGTTCCACGCAGTTCTTATCAGGAAGAATCGGCACTGAAATTTCAGGAAAAACCAGTGTTTATGTTTTTAATTGCTGAAAAAGGTCTTCACAAATTGCTTGTCGCAGCTTCTAGATTATGGTAATATGTGTATCGAAAATGCTTTCAATTCTCTGTGGTAAAAGTGTATGCGCATACACTTTCATTACAGATATCGACAATTTTTTTCAATACATACCTAAATATCACAGTCTGGAAATTGTAAGAAGCGTTTTGTGACAGCCTTTTCAGTCATTTAAAATATAAAAACTATTTTTTTTTGTAAAAGTTTGGGTATCTATTCTTCGAATGAGTAAAAAAGGTCGAATTACAAAATGCAGTCATCTGCTATGTAAGTGTAGACGCAAGGAACTTTTCACAGCGCTGCGCAGGAAAGGTTTTATGTGAGGTTTTCTGCATCTACACTTTCATCGCAGACAATTGAAATTTTGTTTGAATACATAATTTACCATGATTTGCGAACATGAAAATATATCTTCTGATTCGATTCTTTTTACTTATTTCAAAAATAGAAAACTAAATTTTTTTGAGAATTTCAGTAAGGTCGAGAAGGTAAAAAATATGTCACTTTTCTACCATTGTTACTATTCTCGAATTTTATGTTAGTGCTATTTAGAATATAAACACATCTCACCTTGGGACTGAAAGTTGAATCAGAAATATAGGAATCATGCAGACTTAATGTGACATGATTGAGCTATACTCATTCCTACTTCTTTTTCTAAGTGAATCGCAATGGCTTTAATTTCAATAAATGTTTGTTTCTCTATATTATATCAATCCTGTTATTTATTCCCTAGCTATTAAATCTTGCCAGTATGGAACTGGAAGAGGATGATCAGGACCTGGAGCTGGCCTATCAACCTATTGAACGTGAGTATTCAGAGGTCCCACAGCCTAAGGTGCAACAAATTGAAAGAATATTATCAGTCGCATCCTCATCCCACATGTATGAATCCATTCCATTTATCAAAATATGCACAGTATTTTAATAGGATTGTATATTTGCATTTCCAGCAGGTCAGCTGCAGCTGGATCAAGCTCAGCCGCAGCCGCAGCCACACCCAGCTCATCCGCAGCCGCAGCCTCACCGAGCTCCACCGCAGCCACACCCAGCTCAGCCGCAGCCGCAGCCTCACCGAGCTCCACCGCAGCCACACCCAGCTCAGCCGCAGCCGCAGCCTCACCGAGCTCCGCCGCAGCCGCAGCTGCAGCCACACCGAGCTCCGCCGCAGCTACACCATGGCCAGCCACAGCCAGCACATGGTATGAGTGATAACTCTTTTTCACTTAAATACTCTACCCTGCTGAGTGTATTAAGGGGTTATACTTAGTTGTGAGCCCAAAAAAAACGCGTTTTTTTTATGAATTTTTTCCGAAGAGACTATCTTATTCAACAAATATACAAAAAACATGTTCATGTAGTGAATTTCTTATATTTTAAAACCCTGTTGTCCGTTTTTTAGAATATCATGTTGTGTTGCTCCTGTAGACGATCTCCTGGAGGTCCTCCATAAAAATAGGTGTCCGGCGGTGAGCAAGATATCTCTGGTTTGAATTATCTGAAATGACAAATTCCAAAAAATTTATTGAGCGGATAGATGAATGCAGGTATTAATCGAAGGAATAAGATTTCTGACAATTTTTCGATTTTTTGGACCACTTGAACAGTTGGAAATTTTTTCGAAAAACGCAACTTTTTTTTTGGAAAGCCGCCATTTTGTCAAAAATCAAAATTTCAACTATTCCTGCGATTAATACATGCATTCATCTATCCACTGAATAAATTTTTTGGAATTTTTCATTTCAGATAATCAGGGCTGGGTAGTATTTGAAATGGTTCCATTTGAAAGAGGTATTTGAAAAGTAAAATGGCATTTAGCATTTTGTATTTTAAACAGAATCGTCACAAGCATTTTCATTTTATATTTCAAATACATTTTAAAAACCATTTTTCATTTTCCATTTCAAATGGACTTGAGATACCATTTTACCCAGCCCTGTAGATAATTCAAACCAGAGATATCTTGCTCACCGCCGGATACCTTTTTGTGGAGGACCTCCAAGAGATCGTCTACAGGAGCAATACAACACAATATTCTAAAATACGGACAACAGGGTTTCAAAATATAAGAAATTCGCTACATGTACATTTTTTTAAATATATTTGTTAAATAAGATAGTCTCTTCAGAAAAAATTCATAAAAAACGCGATTTTTTGGGCTCGCAACTAGGTATAACCCCTTAACTGACTTCAGTTGCATATATGTATACTTCTCAGAAACTCCACATCACGACACCACTCTTTTTACCTTTTCAGGGCAGCGTAGACATCACAGAGCTGGGCAAGCGGTGCGGCACCGACACCGCAACGACCGGCAAATGAATTTGATTTCATTTTTATACAAAATGTCAAACCCTAACCGGGGTCGCGGAAGGGGCCGCGGAAGGGGCCGCGGAAGGGGCCAATAAATAAAAAAAACATAGTTTAACCATCCAGCTCTGTTTTGCATATTTATTGAATGACTTGACCTTTCCTACCCTTACAGAGACTAGTTATACCTAATCATTTTAAAGAACCTCATCAAAAAACAGCAGTCTTTTCCTAGAGAGTTGGTATAGTTCTCGACTAAATACATTATTCAACCTGATGACTTGAAGATGCCGAAATACCGGTTCAAAGTGGTGACAGAGGTTACTTTCATCTTCTCATACTAATGAAGACATTAATACAATCAGACTTGTTGAATGAGTCCATTGTTTCTTGTAGTTGACTTCATATCATCAAAAAACTTTACATTTTCATTTTGTTAACGGTCTCTACCCAGGTGAAAAAATAGTACATCATGTAACTAGGGAATGATCTCCCTTATTCCTCTGTTGCATACGATGTTTTATTTTCAACTCATTAAGGGAGGACCCTACTGAAATCTTGGAAAAAAGCAGTTTTTTATTTTTCAATTGGCCGAAAAAAGTTCAATCTGAAAAGTGATACGACCAATTGTAGATTATGGTAGAATATGTTCAAAAAAAATTCAGTCTTCTGCAATAAAAGTGAATGCGCAGGGAACCTTTCACAGAATCTATCCAGCGCAGCGCAGGATAAACATATTCTACCATAATCTACAATTGGTCGTATTACTTTTCAGATTGAACTTTTTTCGGCCAGTTGTAAAATAAAAAACTGCTTTTTTCCAAGATTTCAGTAGGGTCCT
Organism: Rhogogaster chlorosoma; assembly: GCA_944452935.1. NCBI lineage: Eukaryota > Metazoa > Arthropoda > Insecta > Hymenoptera > Tenthredinidae > Rhogogaster > Rhogogaster chlorosoma. The sequence continues at coordinate 18,355,645 of OX101797.1, read as the reverse complement.
CCCTTAAGGGAAGACCCTACAGAAATTGAGAACTCGCACATTTTTTTTATATTTAAAATTATTGATAGGTCTTGTGAAACTATGCTCTAAAACTAAGACATTCTCACCTTGAGCTTCTAGATTACTTGAGTAATATAGAAGTTACGCAATGTTTAAGGGCAAAAAGATACTGAACTCAAAATGCTCCCTGCGTCATAATCTTATTTGGACCATACCAATATTTGACTGGGGCTTTCGGTACACTTAGGCAAAGAAAAGTATGTAACGGATTTGAGATTGAATCACTGGTTTTTTTTTACTAGAATTTTAAGCTTGTATTTTTCAATTATTCACATTTTTCATGTTATATGGAATTTGAGAACTGTTCCTTTTATAGTAGAAAAAATTCCCTGCATATTTTTGTGTGAGGTATGCATGAATCTACACTGCGAAGAAGAAGTTGGTCGGGTAGTTTTGAGTAAATCACCTTTTAATGAAAAATGGTACAAATTAAATAAATTTCCAAACCATATGGTCTAAGATAATTCGAAACGTCATGTTATCAATTTTTCTCATTGAAGCATCTCAGATTTTCTGTTTCTTCTGCTGCAGCATCTTGGACCGCGGATCTTCTTCGCCCTGCATTTCCAGATTCAACATCATATAAAAGAAAATTGCATAAGTTGATCGTTGGATTTTTAGTCCAGTCCTTCTTTATGAGACCTGTGGACGCGATCATACAGAATATGTTGAGTTTGAACAGAGTGGATTTAAAGGGCTTAAATAGACAAATTTAACCGTTCCTATAATTTCTCAGATTTTCAAGTTCTTAACTCAACCCTATTTCGGAAACTATAAGCCCCAGAATAATGTATCACCGAGCAAAATTGATCCTCTCGAGTAGCACAATCTGGCACAAGAATGAAATTTAAACATTTCAGAATTTTTAGAGTTTTCAGATTTTTCAGAGTTTTTGACTCGGCGCTATCTCGAGAACCACAAGCGTGAGAATAAAATGTCTAAGAGCAAAATTGATCCTCTCGAGGAGCACAACCTGGCACAAGAATAAAATTTAAACATTTCAGAATTTTCAGAGTTTTCAGATTTTTCAGAGTTTTTGACTCGGCGCTATCTCGAGCACCACAAGCGTGAGAATAAAATGTCTAAGAGCAAAATTGATCCTCTCGAGGAGCACAACCTGGCACAAGAATAAAATTTAAACATTTCAGAATTTTCAGAGTTTTCAGATTTTTCAGAGTTTTTGACTCGGAGCTATCTCGAGAACCACAAGCGTGAGAATAAAATGTCTAAGAGCAAAATTGATCCTTTCGAGGAGCACAACCTGGCACAAGAATAAAATTTAAACATTCCAGAATTTTTAGAGTTTTCAGATTTTTCAGAGTTTTTGACTCGGCGCTATCTCGAAAACCAGAAGTGTCAGAATAAAATTTTTCGGAGCAAAATTGATCTTCTCGAGCAGCACAACCTAGTACATGGATAAAATTCCAACATCCAGCCCGACAAATGTCGACATTCTTCAGTTCGGCTATGCGTTTGCGGTTCCGTATATCTGTCGTGCGCTAGATTTCAAAGCCTTTTTGTGAATGAACAACGAGTTGCAGGAGTTTTTCGAGAGCGGCACAAGCGAGCACAAAGTGAATACTTGAAAATGGTGCTTGGAAAAATTCAATTTTCGAAAATGGCGGAGCTGCTATTTTTTTGAAAAACACGATTTTAGCAAAAACCGTTGCAGTTGTGGCCTTTACATTAACGGCACATCATTTGTATCACTTTTCCCCGTCCAGCACAACCATTTATTTTAAACAAATCCAATATGGCGGAGCTACCCAAAAAAACGTTTTTTGGCGATTTCTCCGCCATTTTTCGTCCAATCCGATTTCGCTTTGCAGCACAACGCAGCACAAGTCGAGCACAACTCAGCACAATCATCTTTTTTAAACATTTTAAAAATGGCGGAGCCAAGTTCATAGACATCATACATAGATGGTGTGAGGGAATGAGACATAAAAATGTAACATTTAAATAATTAATTAAAAACCGGTTGACAACAACACATCTCTTCGAGCCTTGCAACAATGATAGTATGGCTTCATTGACAATGCTGCCAACTGCAAAAAATTTATAAGCGCGGCAACCTAGCATCCGATTGAAATGTACAATCCAGGTTGCAGTAAAGAGTGAGGGAATGAGTTTTCTTTTTGGGACCCAGATAAAAATTAAATTTTCCAATCATTTCTTACTCAGTACCTTATGAAAAGGGTATGTACTGTTAAATGCACTATTTTTAACATTAGTAATGGCCAAAACTAGTCAAATTTATAGAACACAATAAATTAATGATATAATATTATTCAAATATTGTAGTTTGGGACACGATGAGGGAATGATATTTGAGGTATTCGGTTACCTGCCATTTGTTATTGTGAGATTAAAACACCTAAGTGATCTATGGCACGAGCAGCTCCAGTAGTATAGTTTTCGTGAAAAAATACAAAGTTTACAATACAACGGTAATAATATACAAAACTGAGTATGGACACGATTTTCGCAAATTCGTGAGAACTACTCAAATATGCCAGGATAGTCGGACAGGCTCAGAGTTTTAAACAACCCCGCTAGCTTCTCACTTTGCTATATCTAGAGAGACGTATTTTTTCATCGTTCCTCCTTTGACAATCCATAACAATTTGTTATTTTCGCATGTTAATGGAAGAAGTAGATTACAATCCAATTTTCATTTCGATTGACGAAACGCCGGACGTGTAGAAGCGATGCGTTTTCCATGGGATAGTTTCAACACCGCACTTGCATGCACCTGGAATACAACGACTTCTCAATGAAGATTTATATGAAATTTTAAATAGTGAAAATGTGGCCGGCTTTTTAAACAACATTTTAGAAATTTTATGGCCGCAAAGGATTCGGTATGATAAAGTGCTCCTTTTTGTCAGTGATGCAGCACCTTACATGGTACGAGCAGTAAACTTGTTGCAACGAGCTTACCCAAAACTCAAACATTTGACTATTCTTGAAAATTTGAAAATTCAATAAATATGCCAGGATAGTCGGACAGGCCGATAGAACAACCCGCTAGCTATTTACTCTGCTATATACATAGAGACGTATTTTTTCATCCTGTCCCCTTGAACTGTTTTACGTAAATTTCATGTTGTAACACGCTTCGTCGCTCACTCAATTTGACGACATTTTAAATTTACATACTAGACCTGTTTCTCCACTTAAATACATTTTGTTCATGTCGTAAAATATCTTAATTTTATTGATAACCGTAGCAAATAGCCCAAAAAAACTGTTATTCTTTGAATTCTCTAGTCAAGCTGTAACTAACTGTATGTGTGATTTTAGATTTGAAATCAAGCGCCAACCACTGACTAGCGTAGTTGCGTAATACGCACTGATATTTTACGATATTTGAGCAATTGCCGATTTACCAGGTTCATGTAATAAGTCGCTTTATTGACCGAGAACCGTCGTCAATTACAGACGTACCATGAAGTCTGTCTAAAGTCTTCCACTATATTGTAACTTTAGGAGTTACCTTTTAAATTGAGCTATGAGTCCCTGAGCGAAATAAGCAGACTTGGAGACACAAATTAATGGTAAAAGCAGATTAGGTTATATTCAGGAAGATACAAGTGTCTCGGTTAATGTCTGAGACAAGACTGTTGATAAATTGGCTATCGCTAGATACATCGTTTAGTTGTTTTATCAGAAGATGCTTGATAATTATTACTGTGATGTTTTGTACATGGGAGTTCGGGTGGCTATGAAATGAATGGATATAAAGCAATACAAGGGGTGGACGCACCCTTTGTAACACTGCCCCTCCCTGAAGGGAAGAGGCGACCCGACTCTTAAGTAAGCTAATAGCGAGTGTGTGTTCTGCTAAGGGAAGAGAGGGCTGAGAGCTGTGGTTCAGACTTTAAAATCTTTAAAGTGTTTAAAATCTTCCCTAAACTACCTGTAATTCCACCTAAGCCTCGAGGGAAACCACAGAAAACCTGAGAAGGTAGTTTTGGTTACAAATTCACAACAATATTTGGTATAAAAGGTCTTCGCCTAGTCAGGCCGAAGTGTAGAGTTGAGGTTGAATCCATCCTTGAAGAAAGAAGGGATGTCTGGAAAACTAGAAGCCGCCTGGGGGTGAAGTCAGTTTGTGATCCATCGGGGAGAGTCAGGAGAGTCAGGTAAGGTCCGCAGCAGGAAAACAGGGATCAGGAATCACGAACTGCACCCAGGTGGAACCAAAAGGACAGGGAAACAGCACACCCTAGATTGGAGGACAGACGTGAGTGTGCGAAATATGAGGAGCTTTAAAAGCTCTGATCTTTTAATTATTTTATTCTTATTGAAATAAAAGAATTTCGTCATAAGACGAGTAAAAGGGAGTGAATTGTAAATTATAACGAAGATTAAACAAGGAGTAAAAAGGAACGATCTTATCTTTATCCTGTGTAAACTAAAGGAGAATTCTGGGGAAGCGAAGCCACTTCTTGTTCCGTTTTGCGGGTTCCGCGTCGTTTCTTTGGGGATAGATGGGATAGCACCTAGGACTCTCAAGGGAAAAGGTTATAATCCTGACCCTAAATGATAATCGAGAGCAATCCGCTCGGATCTTTACGTAAAGTTATATGAGGAGGTTATGATCGACGACAGGAGAGAACCAGAGCAGAAGACGTGAAAGAAATGACGGGGAGTTGAAAATTATGCCACGACTCTATGGTGGCGCGAAGAGCAGATAATCGATACAAGGAATCGATAGGGGGTTCAAAAGTCCAACGCGGGTTTGTGAAGGCGCGAAAGACAATACTTGAAGACAAAATAAAAATCTCGCCCCTTATTAATAAACAAGCTGTTAATTGTCCTCGTTCGCTCGCTTCGCTCGCTCACTCGTTTGCTTTTGCGTTATTCCTCACTCGCTGCGCTCGCTCGGTTATTGGTGGTTTTCGCGTCATTCCTCACTCGCTACGCTCGCTCGGTTATTGGTGGTTTTTGCGTTATTCAATATCATATCAGATTGGTCCGGGGCCATCTGCTAGGCAAACACGTTACTTCCCGATATCATATCAAATCGATATACAGGCGGAATGAGAAACCCTTACCAATGTATACAGTACAGTGAGTACAGTATAGTAGTACAGTAAGAAACACACAACACGTATCTACGGTCTGTGACGTCATTTGTGACATCCGGATATCCGAACTGTACTTTAATATATAGATGGTCCGGGGCCATTTGCTGCCGGGCAAACGCGTTACTTCCCGATATCATATAAGATAGATACAGGCGAAATGAGAAATCCTTACCTATGTATACAGAACAGTGAGTACAGTATAGTAGTACAGTAAGAAACACACAACACGTATCTACGGTCTTTGACGTCATTTGTGACTTCCGCACATTCGACTTGTACTTTAATATATAGATGATCGGAGTAATTTATTGATCCAATCAGCTTCGAGGAATAAAAACAAAACTGAACGATAATTCGTTGCTGAAGAAACAATTATCTAATAGCGCCATTCATTCGTCATGTCTGAAAGCGGTTGGTGTGGGAGTTTAGAAGTTCTCTGGAATGTGGGGGCCATCATCGCATCCTTGAACTGGGGGTTGTTGAATCACCCTTGGGCGAATGTGCGCATCCCTGCCTGAAAAACAGAAACGGGGCTCCTTCGTTGCGGAGTCGGGAGGGTTAACGGGTACGAGGGAGACCCTCTCGGACCGCGATTTTGTGTCGCGTGCTTCCTGAAGGCCTTCCGGTGAGCCACCACCTCTAGGCCTCCTCGTTTCGAGTTGTCTTCTCCCCTTTTCTTTATTGAATGTTGAATGTAACGACCCCCTCGTTTCGTTTCCTTTTTTTTTTTTTTTAAATAGAGGACCTGATCGCCGACGTTACGCCTACTTTAGAGAGCACATCATCGTAAGGATGGGGGGGGGCTCCGCAACGTCGAAGCCATTGCCGGGCGTGTGGGAAACTCATATTATTCCTTAAGCCGATTGACAAATGCCTTCTGTGTGGGCTAAATGTTGCCCATATCGAGACGGCCATCGAGGAGCTCCGCTTCGATTAACAGTTCTTATTTACGTTCCTTTTGTATAAAACGATAAAACCCACTCACGAATTGCGACTCAAATTTTTCCCTCGCCCCGTTCTTAAACGAGTAAGCCCGAACACTTCCGAAGATCCGAGAAAAACGCACACGAGTCTTCCTAGCATGCCTAGAGGCCGGACATAGCAGAACGAAAACGAACTCCTCCCGAAGATAGCGCGTCGCGAAATCGGTCAGAAGAAGCCGACTATCCATGAGTAAAACCGAACGAACCCGAGTGAAGCCTAAAGCGAAGCGGGTGATCTGTCAAACGACTATTCCCCCATAACCTTACAAAATTCGTTGAATACCTCGTCGGCTGTAGCTTCCGCATCTAGGATAAAAACTGGTGCTGGAAGGGCTGAAAACTTTCCGCGAACTAACCAATCCTCGTGGACCTCGTGAAGAGCTTTTAAATAATCTAAAGGGATGCTTTCTTCCTCGCTACGCGCGCGTGAATTAACTCTGGCAAACGACGTCTCGGGTGATAACCTCAAATAAACTACCATGTCAACCTCAAAATCTGTCGAATTCTCTGATAAAATCCTAACGTTTTCTGTTAAAAAATGCGCTTCTAAATCTTCAAAGCCTCCTAACCTCCTACGTGCTTCTACGAAGCAATTACAGCTAAAAATTGAACTTTCCATAAGCTTATTGGGTAATAGAGTTTCTACTAGATGCCTATTCCTCATCGTCATCGCGGCGTGGTGCTGGAAGTGATAACCGTAACGGGAAGGATCTTTATACATTTTCTCTAGGAGGTTCTCTCCGACAACGTTTCTATATTCCTGTAAAGGCTCTAATAAAGTGAGGATGTTCTTATCTTTTAGGAATCTACTTGTAAAAGTGGTTTTCCCGCACCCAATGTTCCCCTCGACGAGTATGGTGAAAGGGCGGTAATTCTTCCGCTTGATTCCAAAAGGCAGATCCTTGGACCACCTGGAAGAATCGGAGAAAGAAAGGGGAATTTCTTCCTGACTTTGGGGGGGAAAATCCTCGAGAACTTGTAGGTTCCGATTTAATTGAAGAGAGCGAAGGAGGTTACTGTTATCTACGTGAGCTTCTTCAGACTCGTAGGGAGCTAGGCGATCCAAGTGAACTACCTTTGGTTTGGTTCGTAGAGAGCGTTAGATGCGGTAGACTACGTCATTTATTTTATCTACTACCGTATAAGGACCCTCCCAGTTAGTTTGCAGTTTGGGACAACGTCCTCTTTCTCGTCTCGGCTGGAATAGCCATACTAAATCTCCTGTTTTAAATGTCAAATCCCTAGCTCGCACATCGTATCGAGCCTTCATCCTGTCTGAAGCTACCTGAATCCTTACCCTAGCAAAATTATGTATTTCCTCTAACCTTTCCCTTAGACGTGAAGCAAAGTTGGAGCAAAGAGAATCCTGAATGGGAAGAGGGCCTTTCTCCAAATCGGAGGGCAGCCGAAGATCTCTTTCCATGAGCATGGAAGCCGGCGTCTGTTTGGTAGTCTCGTGGACAGAAGAGCGGTAGGAAAGAAGAAAGAGGGGAACCCATTCGTCCCAATCCCTCTGACTCCTTTCCACGAAAGAAGAAAGATAAGAAAGAAGAGTCCGATTTAGACGTTCAACCATCCCATCGGATTGGGGGTGAAGAGGAGTAGTTCGAGTTTTTCTAATCCCTAGTATTTTAGCTATTTCTCCGACAAGGACTGACTCGAAATTGCGACCCTGGTCGGTATGGAGTTCGAGCGGGGCTCTGTACCGACATACAAATTCTCTAATAAAAGCCTGAGCTACAGTTTGAGCCTCTTGATTGGGTATCGGGATGACTTCGGGCCATTTTGTAAAATAGTCAGCTATTACTAGTGCGTAACGATTTCCTGAATGAGAGACTGGTAAAGGCCCGAAGACATCCATGGCTACCCTCTCAAAAGGCGCGCCTACGTTATAAGTCTGTAACGGACTTCGACCTTTCGCACGAGGACCTTTCTTGGCTACGCATACTGCACATACTCGACACCACTCTTCTACGTCTAAATGGCATCTTGCCCAGAAATACCTTTCCGTAATCTTTTCTAAAGTTTTGTTCGAGGCGAAATGGCCTCCTGACGAAGAATTATGGTACGCTTCGAGGATTTCGTTGACCTTTTCTTTGGGGACTAGAAGTTGCCATCTAATGATCTTCAGATCCGGGGATTCCCATCGGCGGTATAGTATCTCATTTATTAAGAAGATGGAGTCCCATTGAGTCCAGTAGATTTTGAGTTGTTGGTCAGCTGGGGAAACATCCTGCCACTCTGGGCGTATATTTGAGCTCTTCCAGGCTCGTAGCTCTTTCAGTATCTCATCCTTTTCCTGGGCTCTCTTCCACTCTCCTAGGTCTTCACCGAGGGATATCACCCGGATGTCTATGGAATCCTGTCCTTTCCCCATCCTGGCGCACTGCTTGCAGTCATCGAGATCCTGGCACGGGCGTCTTGATAGTGCGTCGGCGTTCCCGTGGAGGTTTCCTGCACGGTGTTGAACCTCGAAGTCGTACCGCCCTAACCTTTCGATCCACCTAGCTACTTGGCCTTCCGGCGATTTAAACGAGAGCAACCATTTAAGCGAAGCGTGATCTGTACGAATTAAAAACTTCCTTCCTACTAAGTAATGTTTGAAATGCTCTATAGCCTCTACCATTCCTAAAAGTTCTCGTCGTGTAACGCAATAATTCCTTTCTGGTTTTTTTAGAACCCTACTGAAGTAACTAATCACCCGCTCCGATCATTCCTGAACCTGAGACAAAACCCCGCCTATTCCATAGAGAGATGCATCTGTATCTAAAATAAAAGAAGTTTCGGTTTGCGGATAGGCCAGAATTGGAAAAGAAGTGAGGCAAGTTTTTAAGTGATTAAATGCTTCTTCACAATCCGGAGTCCACTCGAAGACAGAGGTAGACCCGGTGAGATTGTGAAGAGGCCTAGCTATTGAGGCAAAGCCTGAAACGAAGCGCCTATAATATGTGCAGAGACCTATAAAGCTCTGAATATCTTCCCTATTCGACGGTCGGGGCCAATCTCGCACCTTTTCAATCTTTGCCGGGTCCGTTCTGACTCCTTGGGCTGAGACGACATGTCCAAGGAAGGTAACTTCTTGTTGGAGGAGGTGGCACTTCTTGGGGCTCATCTTCAGGCCTGTCCGTTGAAGCCTCTCAAAGACCTTTTCTAGGTTAGTTAGCTCCTCTTGGAAGGTTTTGCCAAATACAATTATGTCGTCCAGGTACACCAATCCTTCCAGTGCGACTTCCATTGTCCGTTCGAATGTGGCTGGAGCGTTGCACAATCCGAAGGGCATCACTTTGAACTGCCAGAGTCCTCCCAATCCAGTGACAAAAGCTGTTTCTTCTTTGTCCTCAGCATCCATCTCGATCTGCCAGTAACCACTCTGCAGGTCGATGGTGCTATACCATTGAGCTCCAGCCAACATGTCTAAGGTGTCTTTAATCCGTGGAAGGGGGTACGAATCTTTCTTGGTGACCTCGTTCAGCTTTCTATAATCTATACAGAATCTTTTCGTTCCATCCTTCTTAGGAACGATGACTATTGGCGAGGCCCAGGGTCCTGAAGATGGCTCGATGACGTCGTTGAGGAGCATGTCGTCTACCATCTTCTGAACCTCTTCTTTTCCATTGAAGGGGATCCGTCTGGCGTGCTGTTTAATCGGGAGATTGACCCCTACATCTATCTTATGGCGAGCAAGGGTACACCTCCCCTTGTCGCCGCTAGTCTTGGCAAAAGAATCGCTAAAGTCTCGCAGGAGAGACGAGAATTGTTGCTTAGAAGGAAAATCTAACTCTATCGAAGACCTCTCAAAAAGGTCTTTCAGATGATCAGGGACCTGTTCAGTAATCTCTCGTGGCGAAGAATCTATAATCTCATTTTCCCTAGTGGTTTGCAATTGATCGAGTTGAAAAGTTGGAGGGTTCGGGGTTTTGCTCCTATTTGTTAAAAGCGGAATCGTATGGCGGCCTATATGTAGCGAGTTCCCTATCGTTGAAATGACGCACTGATGTTCGCTCAAGAAATCTATCCCTAAAATTCCCTTATCCTCAATGTCAGCCACGTAGACTTTATGAGGAGAGCTAATCTGACCCGCGATGTTTATTTGGACTGAAACTTCACGTAAAACAGGGGTGGTCTCCCCTGTCGCGGTCTTTAAGGTGGCATAATGATTGTTTGAAGGAAGATTTTTCAGGAGATCCGAGCGAACCACTGTCACCTCAGCTCCGGTATCCACAACCCAGAGACAGTCAACACCGTTGACAGATCCCTGAGTGTAGAGACCGGACTGCCTCAAACTTCGAATTAAAACGGACAATTCAGGCATTACAGGTAAAACAGGCAATACAGGTAAAACAGGGCTATTCTCCCTCGCTACAGGCGATGATTCCCGCCCCCCGCAATCATCGAGCGTTAGTTTTTTTGCTGGTGTTCCATCGGTTGTTTAGAATTATTAAAGGGGAGCATCCTCTCCCCTTGGGCAGGATTAAAACCCTGAGTTTGACTAAGTCTAGGATACAGGTTTTGGCCCTGGTTAGAATTTAAGTTAACGCTGCGGTCGTTGTCTCTCCACGAGAGCTGGTTGGGAAGATGTCTTTGGTCATTATTAGCTCGGTTTCGTCTTTGTCGCGCGAAGCACTGCTCTAGTGAGTGCCCCCGCTTCCGACAATACCGGCATTCTTCATTATTCCTGGGATTGGCCTTCGCATTGTAATTCCGTTCCTCCCGCAAGGAAGAGGACCCTTTTTCATCGATTTTAGATTTGTCGGGGGACAGGTTCACAGCCTCGAACCGGCGGACGCGACCGGATCCCAAATGTTGCTTATTGATAGCATCTACTTCTAAGGCCTTTATTATGGCTTGACGGAGGGTAGTGGGTCCTATCAAGCTCAGGCATGTCTCAGTTCGGGGTCACTTAAGGCGTTTATGAATCTATCTGTGGCGAAGCTCTCGCGGATGGCCTCGTCACCATGAGGCATAACTATTCGCGACAATCTCTCAATGTCTTGCCCGAGCGTGGCAAGATCCTCATCCCTCCGTTGACGCCGCGTATTAAACTGCGTGAGGAATAGCTTGGTCAGGTGTTCGTTCCCATATTTAAGTATTAGAGCCGCGTGAACCTTGTCAAAGTCTAGTAATTCAGCCGCGGTCAAAGAAGATATTGCGCTGGCTGCCGGGCCTCTCAAACTATTCACTAAATTCGCGGCTTTTACTGTCGGGGTCCAATTATTTACGCTCGCAACCGTCAGAAATTGTTGCTCGAATTGAGCTAACGGTCTGTCTCCGTCATATGTCGGGGGTTTGAGGTTAGCCGCGGTTCTATTGCCTATGTCGGGGTTAGCGTTAACTTGAGTGAGAGAAGTGAAAGTCGGTTCCTGGGAAAGAACACCGACCAGATTAGGTTCATTTGCGACCAGGCCGCGACTGACCGGCGAAGCAGTAGCAAGCGTATGTGGGGGAGCAATTTCCCTAATTGGCGGCACAGACCTTAAAGTATCAGGAACTGGGGCCGGTTGGAAGGAAGAGGTAGAGGGAACTGGTTCTGTCACGGGCAGGATACGGTGAGGCTCGTCCCCGGACCCGCGTCTGTCATCCCTCAATGTGGACAAGATCTGGGAAAAGGATTGTTGCTGGTCTTGCAGCACTTCCACCAAACGTCCTTCCGATCACTCTCGTTCCTCGCGTGCGGCCTGCTGGTCTCGCCGCTGATCTTGGAGGATCTGTAACAGAAGGGCTTGCTGCTCGGCCTGGGCAGCTTGTTGCCGTTCCTGGGCAGCCAGTTGAGCTGCTTGCTGGGCAGCTTGTTGAGCGGCCTGCTGCGGCAGGAGTTGTACCGGGGCGGTAATGGGGTTGGCCTCCTGTTCTTCCGCCCGTGGTACTTGGTTGGAGTGAGCGGCAGCGGCAGCAGGGGATCCTTGGCGACGAGTATTTCGTCGATTGCTCATATCGAGCAGATGTGTTCCAGAAAGGTATAGGATTCTCCAGGAGAATAGGGCACGAAAGCTTATAGCTTATGAATACAAGCAATCGGCAAAAACCAAAAGAAATGCACCAGGCAAATCAGCCTATCGGGCTCAGAAACGATCTCACACTCCTGACACCAAATGTAACTTTAGGAGTTACCTTTTAAATTGAGCTATGAGTCCCTGAGCGAAATAAGCAGACTTGGAGACACAAATTAATGGTAAAAGCAGATTAGGTTATATTCAGGAAGATACAAGTGTCTCGGTTAATGTCTGAGACAAGACTGTTGATAAATTGGCTATCGCTAGATACAACGTTTAGTTGTTTTATCAGAAGATGCTTGATAATTATTACTGTGATGTTTTGTACATGGGAGTTCGGGTGGCTATGAAATGAATGGATATAAAGCAATACAAGGGGTGGACGCACCCTTTGTAACAATATTATTTGATCATTGATTAACGATACGTTATAGTATAAAAGAAGAATGTATTAATTTTTATGAAAGAATCAACACCTATTGTAAACTCGTACCCTGGATAGACTTTGAATAAGGGAATACTATAATTAAATTAAGTACAAAACATGTGGTCGCTCCGTCATGACTTGAATAACATTAATTGATTCATGTAAACGTTACATCACTTTTCGTTGCAGTGTGCGTCAAATCCGATTTTACGACTTGTTGTGCTCAGATAAAATCGAATTTTACGCCAACTGCATCGAAAAATATCGTTCGCAACACTGGCGTAATACTTTATACCCTCGTGTGATGCCGTAATCACTCGGGCTGGCTCCGCCGACCCTCGCACACGGCGACCACACGCGGGGATAAAATTTTACGCACTTGATACGAAAAATACTACTCTATGTTCCATGTAAATTTCATGATACCACATGTGTTGTCCGTACTCTAAATTCGTGGTATCATTTTTTTTCTATATTAAAACGGATTGTTACATCCCTAAAGAGTACTGTGCCGTTTTGTGTTCGTCTTAGTATCAAATTCAAGTTTTATTTATGATAAGAATTTTAATACCCTTGATATTTTTCTGAACTCCAAGAAATGTGTCTACATAATTAAAAACCTATTGTGAATATCAAAGGGCACTTGAATTCACTCATTCGTCTCATTGACGAAATGCAAATAAAATATCAATATTTGATGTTGTAATTATGTGTCATTTTAATTTATTTTAAACAAGATCTCTGCCTCTATTGTATCCTAATATTCACGTTTAGTCAACATTATTGAAATAAAATTTGAGATGTTACGTGCAAACCACTAACTTGAGTTGAAAATAAAAAAGCTTTCTTATATTTCATAATTTCGTAATTCTGTATTTTTATTTTGCAATTCCCTACACCTTATTTGTCTTACACAAATATTATATACATATATAAGCACCGATTATATCAATAATTAATTACAAAAGATATTAAATGATCGTAATTTCATCTAATCAATAAATCACGTATACCGTGTGGACGCGAGGAATGAGCCCGAAACAAATGCGCAAGCGCTGATTTATTCGAATCTCGTTGGCTTGCTGAATCGCGCCAGCAGCTCCACCAACTTTTCAGTAATATCCCTAGTTCTGTCATCTGCTAGCAATGATACGGCGAGTGCCGCGAAACATGCTTCGTAAACGTCTGGAGGTAATTGGAGGTTATGTTGCGAAATGAAACGAATGCCGATGTGAATAAAATTTTGAGTAATAGTATTGAAAAATTGAATAATTAGTACCAAAGTATGAAATCAGTGGATGGAAGCATTTTAGTCAACCTATTCACTGAAAGAAATTATGTTTGTGGCATTGAAGAAAGTGAATCAAAATAATGCAAATCAAGAGTCAACATTTAATGAAGAATTATTAACTATCAGAATAAAACGAAAGAAAAAGGCGTTTCATATCCTTAGGTTAAGGGAGGCTTGAGATATGTATTAGGTAAGTGCGAACAAGTTTATTGTAAAAAGTATGAATTCATTTAATACATGACAAGTCTTGATATCATCTTGCAAAAAAATGTCGGGTAAGCAGAAGAATTCTGTTCGAGAGTGCCTCTTCTGAGTGACTTTGCGTTCCATGCCTCAATGAGATTTTACCTGATTCTGTAGCGTAAAGGTAAGAATCCTTCTCCCTGTGTAATCAACAAAACAGTAATATGAATTTTATGACAGCCATGGTGATGTGAAAAAAATAAGTGCGGTTTAATAGGATTTAATTGGGTAGAAATACCCGTATTCAAAGATTCATCTCAATCACAGTGAAGTATTAAAAAAAAAAAAATAACAATAGTGAAAGAAATGTTACTTCCAATCGGTGACTGTTCGATGACAACTCTGGAAGTATGCAGTAGTTTGGTTCTGTAAAAAAAAAAAAATGCTGTTTAACGTACTTCAATTTAGAATCTCAGTCCCAGTAAAGAATTGAGAAAAAATAAACAGCTAAACAAATGTTACTTCCCGTCGTTGACTCCTCGACGACAATTGTGGAAGTCTGCAACAGTTTAGTTCTGTAAAAAAATAAATGCTGTTTAATGTACTTCAATTTAGGGTCTCAGTCCCAGTAAAAAATTTAGAAAATAATTAAGTTAAACAAATGTTACTTCCCGTTGTTGACTCCTCGATGACAACTCTGGAAGTCTGCAGTGCTTCGGTTCTGTGAAAAATAAGTGTTTAATGTACATACTTCGATTTCGTCTATCAGTCAGAGTTATGAATCGAACAAAAAATAAAAAAATGTTACTTCCCGTGATAAAACGATCTACTCTTCAGCAGGGTTCCTAGAAGTCTGCAGAAGTTCCAAAATGCAGACATTGATGCCAGCAGGTGCGTTGCAGCCGAAGTCAAAGGAGGTTCATCATCCGTGTCTCAGCGGAGCTACACCGCAATAGCTCAGTGTGGATTATCTTCCACCTCTTCTACCACTTGTACAACCATGCGATTGCGTCGAAGATGTTCAAAAAGACCACCTTTAACAGCAATGCATTCGTCTACTCGTCTGCGAAACCCACGTGTCATATTGCGGATAGTCATGGGATTCATATCCCCCAATATTTCGATCACGCGGGCTCGCAGAGCTGCGAGGTTTTCGATTCGATTCGCAGTGTAGATCCGGTTTTTCAAAAAAGGCCACAGAGCGAAGTCGAGGGGCGTCAGATCAGGCGAACGAGCAGACCACTCAATCGGACCAGCCCTGCCTATCCACCGATTAGGGAACACCTGGTCCAGATAGTCACGGACCAGGTTGCGGTAATGTGCCGGAGCTCCTGCCATCCTGCTGATACCAGACAACGGGACCCTAAAGAGTTAAGACATGCAATGTTTATAAGGGCACATACTAATCAGAATTGGTGTATTGTTATGAACGATTAATCAATGACTTTGATAATAAATAATTTTAATTCAATGAAATACACTTACATCTCCTTGAATGGCTCTCAAAGCAGGGACAATCTGGGTCTGTAGCATTTCCAAATACCTCTCACCGTTCAAGTTTCCGTCAATGAAAAACGGCCCGAGGAGCTGATCCTCAATCATGCCAACCCAGACATTCAATTTCTGCGGCCATTGTGTGTGCGACTGAACGAGACGTTGCGGGTTCTCTCTGGACCAGATTCTCGTGTTCTGCCTGTTCGGCGTGCCAACGATCTCGATCGTGCACTCATCCGAGAAGCAGATCCTATTGAGAAAACCTGCGTCTGCGTTCAACAGCTCCAACATTCGAGTGCAGAAGGCTAGCCGATTACCAGGATCGGCTGGCTTAAGCTCCTGGTGTGCGGCATGCTTGTACGATCTGTACGCTTCTGACTGGAGAACTTTGCGGACTGAGGTTTTGGAAATTCCCAGTTCTTGAGCAATTCTGGATGCGGGTTTGCGGTCATCTTCTGCAGCCAGGAGGCAGATGTTCAGCTTCGTTTCCTCAGTAAGCTGCCTACTTGGATAAGAGATTTTGTTTTTCGCTGGGTCAAGGTTTCCGGTTTCCCGAAATCTGCGAATAATCTTCTTAACCGTCGTAGCTGAGGGAACTGGTCGCAGAGGATATGTTGCTGCCATCCAGTCAGCTACGCGTTGGTAACTGACACCCCGCTCGTAGAGTCGTACCATCTCTACTCTTTCAGCAACCGTGTACACGACGTTCGGCATTTTGAAAGATAATCGTTCAAAAATCACCACGCAGTAAATTATTGCTCAAAGAATACCGCGTGGTAGATGCAGTGCGTTCAAATCGTTCAAAAACCACGACGCGAGAAATTTTCTTCCGAAAATCACCACGTGGTTGATTACGTTCTAAGATCACCACGTGAAGGATTATCGATTAAAGATCTCCGCGAGGTAGTTGCAGTGCGTTCAAATCGTTCAAAAAACCCGACGCGAGAAATTTTCTTCCGAAAATCACCACGTGGTTGATTACGTTCTAAGATCACCACGTGAAGGATTATCGATTAAAGATCTCCGCGAAGCGAATTTTCGTTAAAATTTTGTTCAAAGTTACCTCAAGATCAATTTTTGCTCAAATATCACCACGAGGTAGATGCTTGTTCAAAGTTCGCTACAAGTGTGCAACCGTCAAATTGTTAGCAAGAACTGGCAGAAACTGATCTTACAGTTAGTATATCATTTCGTGGTAGGGGTGTTCCCCAAGACAATGTTGGGCAATCATCTGCGCGCGACGATAACACACGTTCAAAATTTTTGCAAATGAATTCTCTATGGTACAGTTGAAGCAAAAATCCCGGAAAAATCTCGGAATATCGTGTACACGAATGCAGAAAGCGTAGAAATTATACAGCAATAGGAGGCAGGTTCGGTAGGATGGGTGAAATACGAAGTCATTGGATTTTTTGTCATCGAGGTTAAAGATATCGCGGTTATGGAATTCGGCAGAAGGGGAAATCGTAACGCGGATTCGATAAACATTTTTCGGTCAATAGAGCGATTAATCAACGTCTACACCAAACCTGAAGAAAAATGAGAAAATCCGATGGAGAATAGAATGTTTCGTTCAAAGTTCAAACCGCAGCATCTTTGGTTCAACCGAATAAAAGTATTAGTTTCAAGAACTCCAGCATCTTTGAGCATACAATCATGCCAATCGAGTGATATTCACTCAGCCTGTGACAAGCTGATGCCCTGGAGCTGTGGGAAGCTGCTGGGATTCGAAGGCAGTTTGTCTGCTTGAATTGAGTTGAGTATACTTGCACATGCTATCGCAGCAAATTTCCCGGCTGTGAAAGCCAGCGGAGGAGACCTAAATACATCCATATGAATCGAGATTATTTAGTATTTCTCAATACGATTCGATGAGTCCGATTGAGAAAGGCGTGAGTCAATGGATCAGTAAGAAGAGCTGTAGCTTATGAAGATGAAGGAAGCTGAAGGAAGCTGAAGCTGACCTGAGTTAATAACTTTGATTCACTATGGTGCAAACATTGAATAGCATATTGCAAATGAGCGAAAAAGTAGAGATAATATGGAGAATCAACGTGTATTTGATTTTTGAGGGTACGTTGAAAGCATTCGAATATGTTAACATGCTTTATCCACTAAAGACGAGTACAAACAGCGTGCCTCAATGTTATTGCGCAGAGGCTTATTTAGCACCGAACTAAACAAGTCGTAGTCCAGAGAGATACATGGTATTTGTGTATTAGAACTGATTCATCTCTCCGAGCTACGTCTTTCTTAGTCGGTGGGAAATAAGCCTCTGCGCAATAACATTGAGACACGCTGTTTCTACTTGGTGAGATAAATTTTTATTAATCAACTTAGCCAATGGCCCATTTCTACAATCATCTAACAAACTTTTTCAGACATTATGAAGACACATCCGGGTAGTGACTGAGACTTCAACGGTGACAGTCTTTGAAGATACAGAACCATGGCTGTTCGTGTGCTCCGACGCTGTCCTACCTGATAGGCAAGCTACGTTTCCTGGCTACGGTGTATCGCAAGCGTTCTCACACAGCTGAAGTGTTGAAGCTCAACAGACATTTATGACTGATCAGCATTCAATTGTATTCGCTGTTACCGAGAAGCACTACTTCGATATTGGTAGTGCGTTTCGATTATTTCATAAGTATGAACAGCATTTATCTGATACAAAAACCTTACTAGTGAAATGTATGTAAGTTGTTGTATGCCTGCGTTAAGTACGGATGCTGAACATTACAGCTGTCCATAGTTATTCTGAGGATTGGAGTTAATAAGTGTCTAGAGACTACACAGTATCATGCGGTAACTAAATGATCATTCTTTTTTAGGGCCTGGTAATGATACCGCCGATGTCAGTAATGATGTCGTATATCAACAGCATCGTGCTATTCTCAATGACTCCGATGCCTGGCAAGAGATGTCAACCTGGGAAATGAATTTCTTATGTCACGATCCTACTTAATTATTACTGTGTGTGAGATGAATCTTTCATTGTACGAATAAATTTGTTTTCACTTACCTGATACGATTGCTTTGACCTTTCACACAATTAGACTGAAAATTTCTGTTTCACTTCAATTCATTTTTATTTTCAATCAATTCATGTTTAATAAGTGATTTTAGTTGTTGATTCGGGTGGCATTGTTCCAAATCACATAATCTGAAGCGACACCTAACCTCCCTGGGCAGATAGTAAAAAGGACTACAATTCGCTTCCATTATTTGAACACTTGATGATAAATGATAGTTAATTTAAAATTTACTCCACACCGCATTCGCTTGCTTCGATACACAACAAACATAACCTATTCCTGTCACGGTCTGCAAATAGCAGACGGACTCTAGGGATATTCGTGGCAAGTCGGAAATTGGCGGCCCTCGTAATATTCGAATAAATCAGCGCTTGCGCATTAGTTTCGGGCTCATTCCTCGCGTCCTCACGGTATACAGAATATAAGTATATAAGTCTTGCTCAGAAAACAGCAACTATTAGTCCCTGTAAGTTTTGTTAGAGGAAATTCAGTCTTAGATTTTGCAGAGGAATACACCCACTTAATGTTGGGCGCTCAACATGATTCACCCTGTATAATAATCAAAAACAAAAAATATCTGGTAATCGTATCAACTGTCATAATTAACTGAACTGTGAGATCTGTTCTATTGATATTTTTTGTGCATAATTCATCATGCATGCCTTAGTTTTTTGGCCTAATGCACGATCGACGAGTGTAATTCAGTCAACGTTAATCAACAAACGCTTCGAATTCAATCGTGTGACTGTGCGATGGGGGAGAAAATTTATATCCGCTGTTATTGTTGCAGAAAATGGTAAAGTATTTATAATTTTTTCTTTTTATATTCATGAATTAATTTGAGTTCTCTTACCTTAATTTGTAGAAGACGTTAATTGGTTGGAAAGCCTCACCGTTGATACATCCGGAATTATTACTGGTTTTGTGAATAATTCTTCCCATGCTGATGCTTGCGTCCAAGTTCCTCCAAATTTTAATATTACTACTACTATTACCGATACAACTACGACTAGTGCTACTCCTGATCTATATCTTACTACTACAACTCCTATTAATACAGCTACGTCTACTACTAGTTACACTACTTCTGCTGCAGCTACTCGTGACGCAATCCCGACTACTTCCACTGCTACTACTGCTACTGCTACCGCTACTCCGAACGAAGACATTGTTAAATTGGTAGAAGGACATGACGTTTACATAAAATTCATCGAATTGAAGGATATCATGCGTTTCAAGAATAAACCAAGAGAAATGACTCGACGACTGCTTCTCAGTATAGTTGGTAAAGAAAATTTGAAACGAATGGTCGTTGGTGCTCGTGATCTGAATCCTGTTCCATTAAATATCCTGGATGCTGTTGGAAGTAATAATTATTTCTATTAATGACACTACGTCAATCTGATTTTTCTATACAGGAAGTATGTATCTTTCAGATTTCACGTTGCAGAATACGGACCAAATTAATCAGCTGACTAAAAATGAATTCAAGAAATGTATTGCTAAGTTTTTATATACTTTAAAAAATCCAAAACAAAAAATTGTTCCCGGACAAGCTGCAGAGAGCTAAAAATGAATAAAAATGTGTACTATTCCTATGTTGTTCCTAGTTTTTCAAAACTTAATAAATCCAAAATATTTGTGCAATTTACGAATAATAATTTTAGTATACGGATAGACAAAAACAGTAGATACATAAAGTGGAATAATTTCTGCGGATTGACAGAAAAAAATTTAAGATGATTTGTTGACTTTGTGATCGTAATACTGATTCTTTAGCATGTCGAAAGATCATTCAGCCATTACAAGAACATTTTTAGTAATATCCGGAAAAGCTTTACGCATGAAAATGTAAACAAATTTGTAACCCTTCATTTCAATAATTGGATAGATTCGATAAACCTGTGCATAGAATTCGAACTTACAGCAAATTCTGCGTGAAAGAATTGCACAGGGAATTGTTCCTTGGCAGCCAAAGAGTTTTAAGAAATCGTTTCTTTCGCGCGATAAAATTCTACAATTTTTACTCGGCAGTTGCAGGTCCTGGTCTTTTACCCATCGTAATATTCAGGCATTAGACGATGGAAAATACCGGTTGCATAATATCGTCGAATTTGTGTATTCTTCAATCTTAAACCGGCATAGAAATTTATAATGACGCCTTATCAAAGTTTAGAGAGTAACGATAAAGGGCATAAATTAATGAGAGTATTCACAGCCTGCGGACAGCAGTTTCATGTTCATATCTAGTGAGATCGCCAGCGAGACGGCCAGCGAGATATTCAGCGAGATCGCCAGCGAGACGGCCAGCGAGATATTCCGCTGGATATTAGAAATTTATCCACGTGGAATCGGCGATAGATTGGATAAACCTTGGCATAGAATCCTCAATTGTATCAAATTCTGCGTGAAAAAATTGCACAGGGAATTGTTCCTTGGCAGCCAAAGAGTTTTGAGAAATCGTTTCTTTCGCGCGATAAAATTCTACAATTTTCGCTCGGCAGTTGCAGGTCCTGGTCTTTTACCCATCGTAATATTCAGGCATTAGACGATGGAAAATACCGGTTGCATAATATCGTCGAATTTGTGTATTCTTCAATCTTAAACCGGCATAGAAATTTATAATGACGCCTTATCAAAGTTTAGAGAGTAACGATAAAGGGCATAAGTTAATGAGAGTATTCACAGCCTGCGGACAGCAGTTTCATGTTCATATCTAGCGAGATCGTAAGCGAGATGGTCAGCGAGATGACCAGCGAGATGGCCAGCGAGATGGCCAGCGAGATCGCCAGCGAGACAGCCAGCGAGATGACCAGCGAGATGGTCAGCGAGATATTCAGCGAGATGACGAGCGAGACGGCCAGCGAGATGGTCAGCGAGATATTCAGCGAAATGATCAGCGAGACGGCCAGCGAGATGGTCAGCGAGATATTCAGCGAGATGACCAGCGAGACGGCCAGCGAGATGGCCAGCGAGATCGCCAGCGAGACGGCTAGCGAGATATTCAGCGAGACGGCCAGCGAGATGACCAGCGAGATCGCCAGCGAGACGGCCAGCGAGACGGCCAGCGAGATGACCAGCGAGATCGCCAGCGAGACGGCCAGCGAGACGGCCAGCGAGATCGCCAGCGAGACGGCCAGCGAGATGACCAGCGAGATCGCCAGCGAAACGGCCAGCGAGACGGCCAGCGAGGTATTCCGCTGGAAATTAGAAATTTATCCACGTGGAATCGGCGATAGATTAGATAAACCTTGGCATATAATACTCAATTGTATCAAATTCTGCGTGAATAAATTGCACAGGGAATTGTTCCTTGGCAGCCAAAGAGTTTTAACAAGAAATCGTTTCTTTCGCGCGATAAAATTCTACAATTTTTACTCTACAGTTGCAGGTTCCAGTCTTTTACCCATCGTATATTCTTTCTTTCAATAATTCTGAAAGAAATTTTTTTTTTCATCTCTATTTTCGTTGTTACACATCTGAACGACAGATGCATGAAATATATTCTGATCGTATGTTAGGTTAGATAATTCAGTTGTTATTGACTGTTCTGAATTTGGTTGCTGTTCAACGTGAACATCAATTTTCCAATATCGAAAAATACACGTACAGCGCTTGTTTTTATTTGAGTGTATTAGTATTACCCCCTCCATACGAAGTCCCTGGCCCTGGTAATAACATTTGCAGCTATCAACATCAGAACTACGTGCTATTGTAACTTACGTCTTACGAAATCACCAATGACGGATTAACAGTCTTACATTAATATTACAGAATGCCGATAACATAAAATATGACTGAAGTAGCTGAGGTAAATAATATGGTCTATAATCACAATCTTTTAGTTTATGATGTACTTAAGGGGTAACACCACTCTAGCGCCAGCAAAAAAAGGCCGAATTTTGATATTTTTTTTTAAGATATGGGTAACGGGATCGGGTTTATTTATTCAGGGTTTATTAAACACATATTGAAGTACGTAAACAAATTTTTTTTATTGCAGTTCTTATACAAAATGGCTGTGACAGAGCCAGTCTCCAAAAAGGTCTTTTTTTTATGGGCGGAATCGTAACTCCGAAAGGATGAAAGCAAAAATTAAAAAAAAAAAGTTTCTTGAAGTACATGTTATTGGCTGAAGAAGTACATAGCCGTTTTTGGATTTAATGAAAACTTTTTTTTTATCATCAATTTACTGCAGATTCTTACGTCGAAAACGTGAACATTTCTGAAAACTTGTGCGATTTTTGCAAAAACTGATTTAAAAATAAAACCTTATGTACTTCTTCAGCCAATAACATGTACAGGGTGTATAAAAAAGTTTGGTCACCGCTTCACCAGGTGATTCTCCAGCTCGAGATCGGTGAAGATCTTGAAAATCATGTAGCCGCAAAACTGACCTTGACCTTTTATGGAAGGTCAAATTTTTTTATCGTTTCAAAAAATCTTACTTTTCGAGATGAACAAAAGTCTCTGAGGAACCATGGGTCGCAACCGAATCCATTTTATCGAAAAGGGCATCTGAACCTCAGAATAAACCTTTAAAATATTGAGCGAGTCTAAACTCGATTTTGCGATCGGATTCAGCGGAAATAAATAAAATTTCACTTTCAGACCATCAAAAACTGTCGCATGCATTTTCCACTTCCGAGATGACGCACCTAGTCTCAGAAACACTTGATTTCTTATTTGGTTCGTGTAAAATTCTTATAACATCACGAGACTCCCCCAGAAAACGTTGGTTCTATGCGACAAGCTTGCCGGAAAAGAACGAGCTGAATATCATGGATTGACACACTCTACCAAGCCGACCGCGGTTGGTAGCAGCGTGAGTTACTTGAATCATACTTATATTCTCTTAGTTCTCATTGCTATTACCCGGGCGCCAATCACATGTTATCTCTCTCACATGCAATGTTGAGTCCTGAGCACCCTAGCATATGATAGCCCATGCTTCATAAGCGCCTTCAGATTACCATAAAGCGATGAAAGAAATGGAAAAACAATCTGTCACTTTTCGTTAGTCTGTCTAATACGAATAATATTTTATTAGACTCGTTCAATATTTTGAAGGTTTATTCTGAGGTTCAGATGCCCTTTTCGATAAAAAGGATTCGGTTGCGACCCATGGTTCCTCAGAGACTTTTGTTCACCTCGGAGAGTAGGATTTTTTGAAACGATAAAAAAATTGACCTTCAATAAAAGGTCAAGGTCAGTTTTGCGGCTACATGTTTTTCAAGATCTTCACCGATCTCGAGCTGGAGAATCACCTGGTGAAGCGGTGACCAAACTTTTTTATACACCCTGTACTTTAAGAAACTTTTTGTTTTTTTATTCTAGCTTCCATCCTTTCGGAGTTACGATTCCGCCCATAAAAAAAAGACCTTTTTGGAGACTGGCTCTGTCACAGCCATTTTGTATAAAAACTGCAATAAAAAAATTTGTTCACGTATTTCAATATTTTTTTAATAAGCCCTGAATAAATAAACCCGATCCCGTTACCCATATCTTAAAAAAAAAATATCGAATTTCGGCTTTTTTTGCTGGCGCTAGAGTGGTGTTTCCCCTTAATGGGGTATACCCACCTTGAAAAACATTTTCCTTAACTCACTGCGTTGCCCTGAGGAAACATTCTATTGGCTCCGTTTCTTTTTTTTTGCAGTTGATTAGTGCTATTTGATACATAGTTGTTCATATGGCTTTTCAAGATTTTGTGTTCTTCGCCAAACATAGATTCAGTCTACCGCGAAAAAAGTGGTTGTCGTAAGGTACAGGTTGCTGCGTATCATCAAATTTCTTCAAATTTGGAGCGCATATTCTATATCAATGTACCTGATCAAGGGCCAAACCAATGATATTGCATAAATTTGATTTTCAGACAGACATTTTTTTCATTGTGAGACATTTTCTCATAAACGATGGGAAAAAAAGTCTTCAATCAAAAATTTTTTCACCTGAAAATTAAAATCATGAAATATCACTGCAGCCTTGGCCCTCGACGACATCCATATAGAATATCTCCTCCAAATTTGGAGAAATTTGATGGAATGCAGACACTTGTACCCTACGACAACAACTTTTTTTCTAATAGACTAATCTAGACTTCTAATCTATGTTCAGCGGAGAACACAGTTCATGTTTTTTTCAAGATTTTATGTATCAAAATAACAGTATTTAATTGTAAAAAAAAAAACCGAATGAATTAAATGTGTTTTTAGAGCGTTTAAGTTTTGATGAAAATTATTTTTAAGGTGGGTATACTTGCTCAAAAATTATTGGTTAGAAATAATCAATGACTGATCAACAGTGTTACGTTATTAATACTGTAACCGGTGTCTCGACTACGTTCGGGTACACCTAGGAGAAGGCCGGGCTACAAACCTGGGGCTCCTGGGGAAACTCGTGTTGGGCGCCAGACTTCGGGCTCAAAGTCCTCACTCTCTCTCACTCGCTTACGGCTAACTAGTCTAGGGGTAGAGGGATTTCGTGGGGGCGTAGAATAAAGACACCGAAGAAGAATTACGTTGACTAGAATTTTTTTTAAAAGAAAAAAAGAAACGGTGGCGAATTTAGGATCACGCCCGCTACCTGGCGTCTTACAATGAATTATAAGATTGACTCTACTCTACTCTAATAATTTGAACACTGAAATAAAAGAAATGAAAAGCAAGGAAAAGAATCGCTGTCGTTGACTGATCGCTGTCGTAGGCTCTCTCTCTCTCTCGCTCACGCTCACCGCAGTCCAGCGAATCAGCTGTCACGCTGCGTGGCTCTCGCCAGCTCTCGCAAGCAAGTGACACTCCTCGGACTTGACGGGAGGGGAGGGGGTTAGCGGGGGATTTGCCGGAGCTCGGTCTCGGCGCAGCTGAGTGCGTCGCGTGACGACACAGCTCAGGCAAGATGGCACCGACACAGAATCGTCTGTCGGCTGCGCAGCGAGGCTGAATAGCACGGCTTAGCGCAGCACAAACAACACGTGATCGGCTGCCGAGTCGTTCGAAAGCAACGGCTCGCGGGTAACCGTCGGAGACGTCCCAGCGGATTGGTTTCTACTGACTCTCAGGGTTTTCTCAGGACCAAAAGATGTACTGGTTCCTACCTTTGCTGACCGCTCTCTGCTTCATACACCGGGACGCAGGGGGAAGAGCCTCCGAGCTTCGCGCTCGGTCCGGGGATGAAGCAAGTGTCGGATGTAACCCAGCGGTAATCCAAGTACTCGTTTGCCGACGTCCGAGAATTATTGCAGGGTCGCAAGATCGTGCCAGGGAATTCACTCTCACAACACAAATCACTTATATCTAGTTGCTCGCTAGCACTCACTCTCAATCTCACTCTCTCTCCTTGCGATTCGGCAACTGTCTGCTTCTCGTAGGCTTCTTCCGCCTCCTCTGCGTAGGTACCTCGTCACCGCACTTTTGCTCCCTCTCTTTGACTACTGTTGTGTCGTCTACAATAACATTCCCGGTATCCTCAATACCAGATTGCAGCGGCTTCTCAATTCCTGCGTGCGCTTCGTGTGTGGCGCTGCCAAGGATGAACATATCACTCCCCATCGTCGCTCGCTCGGTTGGTTGAGTGCCAGCGACCGCAGGCTTTTTCTTCTCGGCTCTCTCTTCTACCTCTGTATACGCCCTGGCTCTCCTAACTACCTTCGTACCTTATTTGTGGCTCGGCCCGAGCAGTTCTCTGCCCCTGCCAGGCGTGACAGGGGTGCCTTTCTTCTTCCGCGCTTCGCTACCGAGGCTTACAGGCGCTCTTTCTCGGTCTCGGCCCTCTACCTTTGGGAATCACTCCCCTCCGACGTTCGCGATGCCCGGTCGTACGCTTGTTTCCGCTCTCGCTTTCGGGAGTACCTTTTTCGCACCGAGTTCAGTCGCCAGGCCTAGTCGCTCTCTCCTTCTCTTTTCGTCTCCCTACCGTGCTCTTGCGCTTGTCCTATTCTAAGTTAAGCTAAGTTAGGCTAAGCTAGGTTAAGTAAGGATAAGTAAAGTCTAGCCTCTGATCTACTCTCTGTTTTTTTTCTTTTTCTTTCTGGGTGTGTGCCCACTTTTTGTGCTTCTCTCTCACTTACTTTTAATTCTCACCCTCTGTTAATTTTCTCTATTTTCTCTGTTATCTGCTCATTTTGATTACTTTGTAATATTGTTCAATATTGCTATGAACAAATAAATAAATCTATCTATCTATCTATTTCGCTCAGGAAATTTGCTCGAGGCAGTTCCTTCAGAGCTCCGAAATAGACTGAGGATCGTCTCCGTAATCATTAGTTCCTTTTTGCGGCGTTCGTCCTATGAGCGCTGATCCTTGCCGGTCAGCTGCGAACAGCAGTACACGGTCAAGACGGCCCTGCGGGAGGAAGGCGGCAAGAATTTAACTAGCGAAATCGGTGTACGACAGTGTTGCCAGATCAGGGTATTTCTCCCTAGATTTAGGGTTTTTCTTGTCGCATCAAGGGGAATATAGGGAGAAAAATTATTTAGGGTATTTTTTAGGGGTTTTCAGAAATCAGACTTTTTTCGTTTTTAGTTCACACAAACCGATATCAACTGCGCCGACTCCGAGCAAATCCAAACCCAAAAAAACTCCGAACCATAGCACCAATCACATTCACCCGAAATGAATACCACCTCTACGTTCTGCCCAATAAAGAAACGACCAAATATTAGTCATAAGTATTAAAGTAGACGAATAAATGAAACCAAACCCAATAAATATATACACAAAATTATAGTAGTCAATAAATGTTATTTACTTTAAGAGCCTTCGGCCACCAATCGGGTGGTCGAGATTCCCCCCCACCACTATTTAAATTGTGGTGGAAGGAATCTAGGGTATTTCTAGGGAGAAATGAAATCAGTCTAGTGGTACGAGGCATGGACCATCTGGCAACACTGGTGTACGACGCTCTGTACGCGCGTTAGGCTCAATAGGAGGAGGTCATAACGTTTTGCCACGTTACAATACAGGTTGTCGATAGCATAAAATATCGAAAAGGATGAACCGAGTAAAAACGATTCAGAATTAGTGAATACAAATGATGACGACCTCACTAAAGAAATTTTTTTCGTTAAAAGGTCTCATTAAATAAATCATAAAAATGTTAATGGTAATATTGATGTTATCTACTGATTCGATCCCAAAAGTTAATACAAAAATATTTAGTCAATTTTTGAAGAGATTTGGCATAAAAAATTACTTAAATTGTGTTTGTGAAAACTGATAGTTTTACTGTAAAAATTTACGCATTACTTCTTGTAAATATTTCTCTTGTCTTCGTGTCCACTGAATGAATTTCTTATACATATTTTCTTTGAATACATCACGAAAATTCTTATCAAAATTCGGAACTGATTGCCTTAATCAACCTTACGCAATAAATATTATGTTTGGGGCTCGTGGTCAGTTTCTTCCGAATTCGGCATAAAAATACGAAAAAAAAATTCCGATAAAAACTGGTAAAACTGTCTGAACTTACTCATTATGCTTATAAATTCTTATAAAAATTGTTTCCTAGCTTCGTCCGGATTATTTGCATAAATAACGAAGAATTGATATAACAAAAAAATTTGGCGACTGTTATACTGGTAAAGTCTGATACAATTACTTCAATAATATTCTCATCAGATCTTATTCATTAACATAAACATCATTCTATCTTCTTATAGTTACTTATAGCTGCTGAATAATAATCATTTCTCTTTTAAGAGTCTTATAACTCTTATGAGAATTTGAAGTCCAAAATATTTTCGACGTACTCGATATAAGAAAATGATTTTATAAGTTTTTATAAGGTTTTTCATGGACAAATACAGACCATTTGCTGATAACGCATGTCTTATATAAGAATTTATCAGACATTTTCCACAGGGAAGTTACATCGCTTTCAACAGAAATTTCTATATCATTATTTGAATCTGCCGCTCAAATTGATAAATCTACTACAAGTAATATGGCTGCCACACGGCTTCAATTCGGCACAAGAATTTTACACGGCATACGCCATCCAGTGTAGTATAGAGATCAGTGCTTTTTGCCCAATGCCCACGATCGCGCGCTTGTTGCAGCGCTCTCTCTCGTACACTGCCTAGTCTCGCTCTCCCCTTCCCGATACCGATACCACTCGGCGCTCCGTCAAATTTTCACTTTACGAAGTTGGCCGCACTGTAAAGCAGCCACATGCTTACCTTACACCTTACCCGCCCCTCACCTCCCTTTCCCTTGCCTTGCGACTGCTTGCGACACTCGACCGTCTTTAAGCTTAACGCGTGTAGTGGGGTCGTGTCTGTATATCGGTCGTCGGTGTAAAGCAAAGAGAAGGATAACGAACTCAACCGACCTTTGATTCAGTATGGACAAGTTTGTAGTAAGAGAGAGAAAGAAATCGTTACATGTTTCAGCCGGTGATCTGGTGCCCGAAGCCGGCAGTTCGAAGTTTGAAGCTTTTAGAGAACGACCGGTGATCGAGCCCGTGTCCGTGTATAAGCATCCGGATTCAGAGAAAGAGAATAAGGAAATCGAAAAGAAAAAGGTATACATTGTAACGTTCCGGGCTATTCCGGTAATTAGAATTATAAGGAATAGACCGCCGTTCTGTGAGTTCTTTGCTCAAATATTGAATTTTCGAGATTTTATGAGTTTTTGGGCACTTTGTAACTAGGTTGGAAGGGAAAAGTTGGTTCTGCCACAAAAAGCCTCCTCTCTAGATTTTTCTAACTAACTACGGACTCGGAGTTAACAAAGCCGTTTTTTGCGTGGACTCAACAGATCGCTCTGCAAAGCCACCTCCCTATGTCAGAGCCGATGTTTTTCACATAAGCCTGATTCCTGCACTATCTTTACTAACTATTCCCTGCACTCAGATCCGGGGTTATGCACCCAAGACTGTATAACCAGACTCGGAAGATTGCTCTTCAAAGCTGTTCCCTGAATTTATACTATCTCGGCTTTATGTTGTGTGCAAGAGTTTTATAATGGAAATGAGCGACGGAAATGTCGGACAAAGATAGAGTGTTGATTTGAATTTTGTGAAAATCAAAACGTTTTAATCAAAGAATTGTCTGACTCTGAATTTTACAAATAAAATAACAAAATTGTTCTTACTTCTAGTTCCTTACTTTTCTACCTTATTTTACTGGCTCTTTTCTTCTCTATTCGATCGATCTTTTCTGTTCTAGTTCAAGTTTGGAGTGCAAGTTCTGTTTATCGATAAATGCCTCGAGTTTTCGGTATTCTATTCTCAGTGATGCAGCAATAGAATTTAAGAAATGAAGATTTGAAATAATAGCTGCTTTAGCATATCTTTCTAGTATTTAAATAGGATTTTATAATATTGAAGTTGAAATTTTGTCTTAAGACTGGATTTATTGATTGAAATGGCTTTAATCTAGCTATTAGAGTCGACCGGCTCTCTAGCACGCGTCGCTCTTGTTCTCTGTGAGACGTCTACGAGTTCTGTACTACGTATCGCTGGTGAGGCTCGTCCTCACCAGCTTTTATACCCGTCGTCGCCTTCTTCGCCGACGCGAGCACGTCATTTGACGTCACAGCTGGGTGGTAGGGTGATCACGTGGTCGGTCGATCACGAGATCGTTCTTTCTTGCCGGCCGACTAGCCGATACGTTACAACATATTGATACCTGCGCGGAATAACCGGCTATCTTAAAGTCCGCTTGAAAAAGCTGCTATCTCAGAGTCCGGTTGAAGAAGCGACTATCTCACAGCCGAAATTTTTTTACCGCGTGTGATGAGAGAAAACGTTAGAGAGAGGTTCTTTTGATATGGGGTAACGAATTAGTGAGATAGAGGCCTAGGATGAGTGACTTTCGGGATAAATGATTAGAGAAGGCTCACACTGATTTTTGTCTTTGATTAAAAACTCGTGGTTCATTTCGTACTCGCGATTAGAAATACATACATTAACATATAAGACCACTAGGCCGATGAATTACAATGTTTCCCACGGGGAATTTCGAGACACACTGATCTATGTGGACTTCGATCTAGTCCTCAAGGATACATATGAGCGGATCCACGTCACTTCACTCAAAAAAAAAAAACCGTCAAGTCACGGATTTTTGCGCCATCCAATACATCTGTAGTACTATGGAAAAAAAAAGTACGATTTGGAGGATTTTGAAAAATTCTCAAAAATGGCGGAGTAAGAGGCATGTGAATTTTTGTGCATCGCTTTGTTTGAAAATTCATATCTCCGAAAGTGTTCATCGGAGCGGAAAGATCCTTAGATCGTTTTGTTCATAAAAGAATGCGCTTTCATATAAAAAACTATATTTTCAACAAAAAAAAATTCTTTCGAAATTTTTTTGGCGTTTTCATTTTTAATTTCGCTGCCATTCCCTTGGGACTTACAAAAATTCATGGAGGTAAATTTTTTTGGATACCTGAATCCTTCCCCTTCAATCCTAAAAAAAAAATTTATGGAGAAAATACCTGGGCCGGAGATAAAAAATAAAACGTGTCGTCGCGCTACACCGCGCGCGCGCCGATCCACGTCCGCGCTACTCCGGCAAGCTCGTTGTATTGCGTAGTCAAGTTAAATTTCATTCAATGCTTTTCTACTTACCCAGGTTATCCATTCTCCGAAAATAGTTTTGTAATTACCTGAGCCCTTCCGTATCCGTCTGTGGTCACATTTTCTCGGAGTTATACCTGTACCTGTGTATTACCTATATCGGTTCTGAAAATTCCAGTACGGTTCTGGTTCGTTGAACACACCTGTTCAACCTTAGACCCCGCACAACGGCTCTATAAATGACCAAGTTCACCTCTCATTAATTCAGTCTTACGACAAACTCGCAATTGAACAGTCAATACAACTCTTTCGCTATAGAAATGCCAAAATATCAGTGTTGTGATCCGTTCGGCCTGCCAAGGCATTCGAAAAATTTACGGCCGGTAACACAGTGGATGCGGGATAAAGTGACATCGATGACACACGGTAGTCTTATTTTTGATACTTGTCGGCTAATGTTAAAGGACAATGCAGTGCCCAGTACGTCGAACCAAACTGTTACAGAAATTGGTTCGACATCGTCGTCAAGCGAAGGTCAATCCGGAAATTCATGTATTAATTTTCCTGAGGTTGATAAAACAAATATAATCTCTGCTATCAATACATCATTGACAAATGTTGGTGAATCACCGATACCCGTAAAAAAAATCAAAACGGTTTCGGAAAAAGTAGAGGTACTCGGAAAACTTTCAACTGCATTCAAACAACATTTTTCGGATTGTGTACCCACGAATAGCGAGAGTGCCGATTATAACGAGTGGTTAACTCAGTTGAAAGATAGATTTAACAAAACAGACGATAAGGCATTCAGATTGACCATTCTTACTGCTCTTCCAAAAAGTTGGAGCGTGAGGAAAATCGAGGAAGAGTTCAACGTTACAAATCATATGGCTCGCACGGCGAAAAGGTTAGCTGAAGATAAAGGAATATTATCCTCGCCAAATCCGAGGCCTGGCAAGACGATAGCATCTGAAGTTGTGTCACTGGTGGTAGAATTTTATTGAAGTGAAGAGGTCAGTCGCATAACACCAGGTCAAAAAAGCTGCGTAACCGTTGAAAGAAATGGCGAAAGAGTATCGGTTCAAAAGCATCTGATGTTGAATAATCTGAGAGAATTGTATCGATTGTTCCGTGATCGTTATCCGGATAAAAAAATCGATTTTTCCAAATTTGCAGAGTTGCGCCCGAAAGAATGTATTTTAGCAGGACCGAGTGGCACACACACCGTGTGTGTTTGTACCTGGGTCATTCCATGTCAAATCGACAAATAGTTGGAATCGACCCCCTCCGATTCGGATAAATTTTGGTGGAGTGTTTTGTCTCATTATAAAACGAAGTTCTGCCAAAGGAAAAAAATTTGAAATTTTTTTCTTAAGAGTTATGCAAAATTGAAAATTTCACTGTTTTTCCCGTTTTTTAAGTCTATTTATTTAATATTTCATAACCTACTGTATATTAAAAAAAAAACCGCTGGTGCGTTCAAAGAGGACACTTAGAGGTATGAGAAAAAAAAAGTTCGGAAGAAAAATTTTGAAAATTACTAAAATTAGAAAACTTTGAATTCTTAAGAATCGTAAAACGTAAACTTCGCAGTGAAATTTTTGGCTCAAAATTTTTTATATTATACCTCTAACATATCTTAAGAAATTCTGAAATTTTCAGGAGGGTGTTTTTTTTTTTTTTTTTTTTTTTTTTTTTTATGAATTTTTGAATTTTGGCGAAATAATTTTTTTCAATTTTTTCAACTTTTTTGTTGAATATAGTTATTCTACCTCATGATTATTGAAGTTTGAGCTCTAAAATATTTTTCTTATGTTAACGGGATGTAAAAACACAAATATCTCAAAAATTTTATATTCTTATTATTGTAAAATAAAAAATATTTTAGAGCTCAAACTTCAATAATCATGTGGTAGAATAACTATATTCAACAAAAAAGTTGAAAAAATTGAAAAAAATTATTTCGCCAAAATTCAAAAATTCATAAAAAAAAAAAAAAACACCCTCCTGAAAATTTCAGAATTTCTTAAGATATGTTAGAGGTATAATATAAAAAATTTTGAGCCAAAAATTTCACTGCGAAGTTTACGTTTTACGATTCTTAAGAATTCAAAGTTTTCTAATTTTGGTAATTTTCAAAATTTTTCTTCCGAACTTTTTTTTTCTCATACCTCTAAGTGTCCTCTTTGAACGCACCAGCGGTTTTTTTTTTAATATACAGTAGGTTATGAAATATTAAATAAATAGACTTAAAAAACGGAAAAAACAGTGAAATTTTCAATTTTGCATAACTCTTAAGAAAAAAATTTCAAATTTTTTTCCTTTGGCAGAACTTCGTTTTATAATGAGACAAAACACTCCACCAAAATTTATCCGAATCGGAGGGGGTCGATTCCAACTATTTATCGATTTGACATGGAATGACCCACCTATCATCAGAATGTAAAGCTGATGATGATGGGTGCAAATTTTAGTGATTTAGTCAAGAAAGGAGATGTGAACTTTCCGACCTATCAACATTGTTTAGCTCAAATCGTTTGCAATCCATCACAGCCACAGTGTCATTTAGGAGCATGCTCAAATTGTCTTGGTGTAGATATCATCAAAACATCTTTGCAAAAAGCCTTCGCAAATAACTTTATCAATTACGTTACTTATAAACAGTGGATATCAGTGGATCGAACGACTTTAGAGACACTCACCAAAAAGTCCGAGGATTTTATAGATAACTCCTGTGATCAATTGTCAAAATTGGTTGCACATGATTTCATTGCGAAGCAGCAAAGTAGTTATTGGCAGAAGATGAAAGAAAGCTTGAAAGTTGGCGAATTTTTAGTAGTATGCGATTTCGCAGAGAATTATGCATTTGTTGTACAAGATTCCACGCAAGGGTTTCACTGGAGCAATAATCAGGCGACTATTCATCCTATCGTTGTTTACTATAAAAGTGACGGTGATGACCAGCTGAGACATTTTAGTTTTGTAATAATTTCAGAGCATCTGAAACACAATACAGTTGCGGTTCATTTATTTCAAAAAAAGTTGATAAACTTTATGAAAGAGAAGTTTCAAAATTCAATTCCTATAGAAAAAATAATTTATTTTTCTGATGGAGCAGCTTCCCAATATAAGAACAAAAAGAATTTTATAAACATGACACATCACTTTGAAGACTTTCAATGCCAAGCCGAGTGGCATTTCTTTGCTACATCACATGGAAAAGGACCGTGTGATGGGGTTGGCGGAACTGTTAAGAGATTAGCTTCACGTGCAAGTTTACAACTGATTGGCAATTCCGATCCTATTCAAACACCGCTGGATCTATATACTTGGGCATGTTCTTATTTTCGAAGTATATCTTTTGCGTACTGTACGTCTGCAGAACATCAAGCGGAAGAATCTATTTTACAAAATCGATTCGATAAAGCATTGACAGTTCGTGGCACTTTGAAATTGCATGCGGTCATTCCAATATCTCATAAACTCGTCAGAACAAAATTATTTTCCGCCTCAGAAAAATTTGATACGATGAAAATTATGAATTAATTTTAAACAGAGGTTTCCTAGTAAATGTCATCCAACAAACCACCGTGAAAAACATCGGCCCTTTTCAGAGCCACCAAAATATTGCACAAGATCCATCAGTTATATATAGCACAAACCACGTGAAATGGAATCAAATATAATTCCAGCACAGGTGTGTTCAACGAACCATAACCGTACTGGAATTTTCAGAACCGATATAGGTAATACACAGGTACAGGTATAACTCCGAGAAAATGTGACCACAGACGGATACGGAAGGGCTCAGGTAATTACAAAACTATTTTCGGAGAATGGATAACCTGGGTAAGCAGAAAAGCATTGAATGAAATTTAACTTGACTACGCAATACAACGAGCTTGCCGGAGTAGCGCGGACGTGGATCGGCGCGCGCGCGGTGACGCGCGACGACACGTTTTATTTTTTATCTCCGGCCCAGGTATTTTGTCCATAAATTTTTTTTAGGATTGAAGGGGAAGGATTCAGGTATCCAAAAAAATTCATCTCCATGAATTTTTGTAAGTCCCAAGGAAATGGCAGCGAAATTAAAAATGAAAACGCCAAAAAAATATTGAAAGAATTTTTTTTTTTTGAATATAATTTTTTATATGAAAGCGCATTCTTTTATGAACAAAACGATTTAAGGATCTTTCCGCTCCGATGAACACTTTCGGAGATATGAATTTTCGAACAAAGCGGTGCACAAAAATTCACATGCCTCTAATTTCGCCATTTTTGAGAATTTTTCAAAATCCTCCAAATTGTACTTTTTTTTTCCATAGTACTACAGATGTATTGAATGGCGCAAAAATCCGTGACTTGACGGTTTTTTTTGAGTGAAGTGACGTGGATCCGCTCATATATGGATATACACTGTGTTGGCAGTATGCCGTTTTTGACCCGTCCGAATATATATAGATATACGCCGTGCGGATTCTCAACTACGGTAGGGGTAGGCGGTTTGGGAGTGCAGGTATACGGTACCGTAGGAAAGGACAGGGGCTGGGAAAAGACGAGCAGGCGAATATGGTTACAATGATTGTTTATTCATATTATTCAAAATTTACAGAAATTCAGATTCAAACTTATGTCTACTGATATTTATCGAAAAGTATTTTGTATGAAAACTATTACTAGTTACAATGATATGCTGAATGCTCAAATTCTAGTGTTTACAAGGTAAGCAGTGTTGAATACAACCGAGTATACAGCCGTTATCTCCAGCACATATTCCTTTATATTCGCAGGTTATCCGTTTGTAGAAAGACTCGGCCAGCCTATCATTTGACTCTAGGTTTTCACTGAAGATACTTGTAAACTGTTGAAGTGTGAAACCTTGACACATATTGTAACGGAATAAGACCAACTAACGACACCTGACGAGACAAGACACGAAACACACACACGAATACACACCAACAGAAAACACAGGTTATATAAACCCGGAGCACCGAGGCTCGCTCTCACTATTCTCAAGTTCAACCAAAACCTACGACGTACCACGTTCCTAGTAACCCAATCCACGATCGATTACAGTACTGCACTGGACATCGATCGATCCTCTGAGCATAGCCCAGGCTCACCATTCATCAATTTAGATTCACAATTTTATTAACTTAGATTCATCACTTGTATTAACTTAGATTCACCACTTAATCAATTTAGCTTCACAAACATCGATTCGCTCAGCCGCATGGTATTAGCTAGACACACACACGCGAAGACACACCACACAACACACATCACACTCATAGAGATATCGGTAGGAAGGAAATTCCGATGATGAAGACGGCATTCTCGTTTTAATCAAGAATAAGCGTCTGAGGAATTTCCTTACCCCATAAATTCAATTTATCATCGAGGGTCCAGTACATGAACACCTAAATCGTACAGAACAACAAACGAAAAAACGTTTCAATATAGTGCAGAAACATAATGCAGAATTGTCCGCATACGCGGGATGAAATACTCTGAAGTTGTTTGTCATTCCAACGGTAAGTCGTACAGTTCCGTCGTAGGGCCCGTAGATAATGTGGTATAAGTGGCGGTAAACCCATGCTATCGAAGTATACTCCATTACCAGAGTCTGACACAAAAAAGCGACCCAGTGGGATCCTGATTTGGTATGCTCATCGGTGTTCGCTACGATGGTTGCCGGGTACGACCATAACAGGGGTATCTGGTCGGCTGCAAACACCCCCTTGGAGCGACTAGGAAACATCTCCAGTGTTTTGTAGATTTGAAAACTGTTCATTCTGTATTAAGGCTGACTATAGGATACAGACGGATGATAGTGAACTGGTATCTACTTCGTCGCAGTATGGGTATGTCCTTGCCCGTAGTCCTTTATTCTCCTGCTCCTGCCAGTAGTGAATATCCTTGACAGTGATGGTATCCTTCTGGCTACGAGTCTCGATGCCATCTGATTAACGATTCGTGTACAGCATCCTAGCACGGAAAGGCATTGAAGCCAGCTCCTTTTCGGAAAACCCCTGTGACTGTAGCCACTTTTTCAATTTCATAGCATTACATAATGCACAACTGTGGGTTGTATTACCGACGTGTAGGAAGCATGACGCGTCCGATGACATGTTTTTGAACGCTGGACATTCGTATTCGTTCTTGAAGAAATTTAGCTTTTTGTATTCCGCGACAGAAGATATTTTTTGCCGTGAGTGTGATCCGGCGTAAATTCGCATGTAGCTGTTGAAGTGTCACATCACCCTCGAACCATTCTATCCCGAAGTGGTTGGCTGTCAGCCAATTGTTTTGTGAGCGCGCGTTTGAACAGAGTTCGGAGATGGAGTATGGCGGAGCGATGATCCAGTGAGCTATGGTCTTACGCTCGTAGCCAACAACTGCAACTTCTTTCGGTACGAATTCACCATTTTCACCACTTAACCCTTGTATGTCGATGATGTGATTCATGGTAACTCGAAGAAGCAACTAAGTATTACTTTGAAACGTTTGGCCCGCTACTAGTAGACTGTGCCGGAGGCTGGACAGGCCGAAGTATTTAAGCTCTAGTGTTTTATGGTTACAATTCTACCCCTCCGCTTTCAGCCAAGTGGAAGGAATGAACACGTTCTAGCAAGTTTTATAGGCATCACAGGTCGTTCGACTAGAGGGAAGACTCAATTGCAGATTATGATATACAGGTTTCGACAGGTTTCGACAGGATTCCACGACGTCACATAGCTGGATTTCACAACTAATTACCAAAATCTGTAATGACTTGGCGCATCGAATCGATTTCTATTACGTTAGAGAATTCGGCATACACAATACAGTTGATGGTTGTGGTCAGGGGTTCCTCGAAACGTGTCTCGATCCGAACACTGCCGTGCTTGACGAGATTCCAGTGTCCGTTATCACTGGCTAAGAGGTCAGGGGTGAGATCGAACGCGGTGAGGCAGTATCCATTTGCATAGTCCTGACGAGAAATCGAGTTTCCCTCATTGAGGAAGTGTATACCGGTCCCCGTGAACAGGGTGTTGTAGGAATCCACAAATAATTTATTTTTGAAATTGGGCTGTAACGGCTTCGAGGGAATCTGACTACCCTCGACATACAAGGATAGGTGGTTAAGTCCAAATGATGAGAAGTTAAACGGGTTGAGTTTTTTATCACCGTTATAGGCTTTGTTATCGACAAACCCGATGATTAACCGCTTCGGCAACTGACCAAGGAAAACATTATCGAGGGTCTCAGCCTGCACACCGCTATGTATTGTCATTGTTTTGATCTCTACACGTGTCATAGGGTATTTCGCAGTCGTCTTGGCTAGGGTTCTCGCATGTGCTAACAGAATACCGGGACTGATTTTTACACGTCGTACGAATAAGGTCACATCCATAATATCCACTTTATGATCATCTTCAGACTCTATCAAGCAAAACGCGTCCCGGGATCTGACGAGTCTCAATCTGGCTCCACGCCGTTTAGCAGAAATTTGTCTTGATTGAAGACATCGCAATGCAGTCGACCAATCATATCCACGGGAGCGGCCCCAGAGGTATATTTACATCTGGTTGCGAATCCCGTATTGTTAGTGCCCGTGGTCTCCTCAAAATGTCCGGGAGTGTCGGCATACCATAATCCCGATGTGAGATGTGACTTTTTAGCTGCATCACCATAGTTTAACAAGGTTTCGATGTAAGCTCTGTATGCGTATGTATTGTTACTCGGAGAGACCAGTTTTTGATTGAAGTATACATCCGTCTGATTGAAGAGAGTGTGCAAGAAATTGTTAACCGGGGCTACTATTGCTGCTGTTGTTTCTTTTCCGGCATTAAGTACACGCGCGCACACCCTAAGCATCGTGTGTGAGAGATCCAGGTACTCGTCGCCCTGACCCGGTACGACAAATTCAATCCGTGAGTCATCAGTTAGTGCAGACACGGGTTTGTACTGTACCCATTGTCCGCCCTCGATAGAAATCTGTGTAGCCGGCAGAGTGAAGAGATCCAGTTCAGATTTTATGCATTCGCAGGAATGAGCATGTAGGTAGGCCATCTTCGTAGTTAACGCGGATAAGACTATTCACTTTAGATTTTTGCTTTACAGAGGCCTGAAAATATCCGTAATGGCCCTTTTCTTGCAACACTTTTTCTTTCTCCCCTTACCAGATGATTTTTTATTAATAGCCGTTGACTTTTTTTGGAAGTGGACTCAGTCGTCTTCTTTTTCTTTATATTCTGTAACATTGCATGTTACAAACTGCTCCTCGCCCCTAAACGAGACCTTAATTAAGACGGGGGATCGCTAGAATGAATGACGTATGAGTGTGTAGGATGACCCCGAGGTCCGAAATACTTCCGAGAGGCGACCGTGACCGACTTAGATAATGAAATCGATTATTTATTCTTTTGTTTTTTTTTACACTTTTCTCTGGCATGTGGGCACCGAGGCATTATTTATTGGAGATGGCCTAACGACTCCGACATGATCCCGACGAACGTCTGCGACTCGATGCACCGAGGGCGTGAATTTTCAACAAGGCGCCACCGAAGCTCGTGAGATTAGCAAGGGCCCTGCTAACTCACCAACCAGCCGAGGATGCGGGAGAGTGTCCCCGACACTCTACAACGAGGGACTAAGGTGGTGGATGAGATTCCCGCCACCGAGAAGAATCTACGACCCGCAGTCCTCGGCCTAAAAGAACTAAAATCACCGTGGTGACAATTCAAAGAATTCGCGCCAAGGATTGAGCGCTACCCCATGACGTCACAGCGTGGTCGATACCATAATCGATAATTGCGGGACTAACGAGGTCCTTGCGCATCCGCACGACGCCGGTGGTCTCACTCTGCGTTAGGCTAGCATTGAGAGCACGTGTGAAAACTTTGAGTCCTTTTCCTTGCGTACTGAGTACTTTGCCGTTTACTTTTTTTTGTTCTTTTGCGTTCGAGCTAATTTCTTATATCTGGTGTGTGAGCGTGACGATCCCCGAGGGATATTCTGGAAAGGCTCTGAGGAATTCCAGATATGGATTTCACCCGAGAGGGAATCCTTTTTATGAGGTGGCTGGAGAACGGTAAGCGTTAAGCAATCTTACCCGTTGGATAATTTGAATCCGGCAACGGCCTTCTGCCGCGTGCTTGTTCTCAGCCACGAGGCTATCGTACGAATTTGGGATCAAATTAAGCCGGATTCCGAGTGAAAGCCGTCACCAGTGTCCCATGCCAGTATTTTGAGTTCGAGTTTCGCGTTAATAGAGTCAATTATTGAGTAATTATTGAATTAAGAAATTTTGTATTATTCGCCCACGAGGGCAAGTAAGAAAGCCGGTCACTGTCGCGCTCTCTTCCTCCCGCGAGGCGGATTTTGTACCGAGGCCGAGCCTCGTGTATTGTTAAGAGATTTCGAGTCCAAATAATAGATCGACGCTAGTCGAAGTTGGTAGATAATTGTGTGGTTTATTGTGCAGAGTTAGGTTAAGTTAGATTTAAGGGATTTAATCAATTCGTTAAATTTGTGCCGTCGGCAAAGAAATAAATCAAATTCTAGGCCGCGGAATCAAGTATTTTGTGAAGTAGAATTAATTTCAGGCCGCAGGCCCGTCTCCTGCATTATTCAACCGATAGGTGATTTATTATTATTTGTTATAACCGTTGTTATTTGTTACTGCATGGTTCAAGTTTAGTTTAGTGTCTCACGAGGACTTTATTTGACGAGTCATTTATTAATTTTCCTTTTTTTTTCTGTTATTGCCACCCTACGTGGGAGCGTTTAGTTAATTCTGTTTATTTGTAAGACTCGTCAAACGTAGCCAGGCCGCCTATACACGGCCTGAAACCGATTTCTACCCGAGGGGAAGTGCCCCCGGTTACATCATATTTTGTTATCTTTTTTTTCTATTTTTCATACTACTGTCTTTGAATAAACGCACGTTTTGTCTATTACAATTTAATTACTCGAGTAATTACTGCATTCACTAATCCCTCAACTTAATCCTGACCCCTCTCCGCGGTACTGCAGCTAGCCGCCGCATTTTTCTATAGTAATTTAGGCCTTTTATTTCTCGTTTTTTCGAGTCTCGTGGCGAAGTAGTCGCCTGGCGCCCAACTTTCGACATCATTATTTTTCTTATAAAATTATTATTTATTTAACTCTCGGGGTTGTTAATTGTCGACTGGACTATCTCTCGGAATAGCGATCCGGTATATTCCGAGGGATATAAAGGGTTCACGTCACAATTCTTACCGGCCTTACGGGTTTTGAGAGACTTAGACGAAGTAACAGTCGTCGATAGTCGCGGTGCACGGACAAGTCCAGACTGGCCCAGCGTCCCTCCGTACCTGAGTTTATAGCCCTCTCTTTTCATGACCTTTTCAATTACTTCCTGGGCCTTCCGCTTCAGATTCTTCCGTGTCTCAGCGGCTCGTGTTTTAAATGCCTGTTTCCACGGTACATTGCTGTCTAGGTCTGACATGAAATTCATACCACTGCGCAAAACCTCTTTACCGAGTGCACGTGCTCCTCTTTTTATCAGGGGAATAGTTCGTCGGAATAGGCCACCAAGAAAACTACCGATAACATGTCCCCGTTGGTTGGGTGCTCCGACGAAAACACGATCGATTCCTCCGCCTACTTGTGACTCGTAATGCTGTATGTAGTGAGCCATGATGTTAATTCGTTCTTCCCGTTATTCCCCACCTCATGTGCTAAACTAGTATTCTTTCTTGAAGTGAAGTGTAACCGTCAAGGTCCCGTGATCAAATGGTATAGATTTACCCTGGTGATCTCTTATAGATATTTCGATCGTCCGAAAACTCGATAGCAGTAAAGGCAGATAGTGTGGCGGTGAAAACGTTTTTACTTCTGTGCCCGTGTTATCGAAGCTTCGTCTAGCCTGTAGTATGCGCAGAAGCGGTTCATAGACGTCTCCCGCGATGCGTGGTTCGATGATATCACAGTAGACGAACATAAGTGACGGTACCCTTTGTACCTCTTTAAACCTCTGTGAAGTTGGCCCCCCACTTGGGGTTACAATTTTTTTGTACATTACACTCAATTGTGCCCCATTTGTACCCATTTGTACCATGTTCATTTTCGATTGTACCCACAAGGGTAACCGTATACGGAGGGCGCCAAAAATGGTCAACCCCCCACTTTGAGTAATCCAAATTTTCGACACAGCGTTCGGAGCTGTGTCGTTTGTACCTATTTGTACCACCATTGATGTTGTCTGTAGCTGAACAGGAAAAAAATTACAGACATTTTTGAAAATCCAAAAACTTAAATTTTCTAAATTTAACGAATAATTCAAATTTGAGCTGGGGGGCTGCTCACTTATGTCCCACTGATGTTTGTACCGCTCAGAATTTGAATCGTACCCCAAAGTTTCCGCAGGTACAATCTTTCGAAATCCCCCCGGCTCCAGCGTTACCGTCATAGGTAAGGTAGGTTCGCGCTTCAGCTGGGGGGCTGTTGACTCATGCCCCCCTGACGTTTGTACCACCCAGAATTTCTATTGTACCCCCAAGTGTTCGGAGGTACGAACGTTTGGAACCCCCCAGCTCCAGCGTTACCGTCATAGGTGAGGGAGGTTCGCGTTTCAGCTGGGGGGCTGTTGCCTCATGCCTCCCTGACGTTTGTACCACCCAGAATTTCTATTGTACCCCCAAGTGTTCGGAGGTACGAACGTTTGGAACCTCGCAGCCCTACGTAAGAGATGTCTGGATTTCAACTGAGGGGGGGGGGGGGGGGGGCTGTTCACTCTTGGGGGGGCTGACACAAGAAATACCATTTTGCACGCAATATTATGCCTGCAAATTATTACGATGAAAATCTATCCAATGAACAATTAATAAAATCCAACTTAGCGCGCGTTGTATCGAAAAACAAAGTCCAATACACGTGCTAAAGATGATTCTCGACTCGTGTGATTCTCACCCTTGCTTCGCTCGGGCTAAAAACTTCACACTTCACCGAGAATCATCTCTTTCGCACTGGTATCGAAAAGTACTATATCCATGAGAAAAAGATGAATAGGAAGTGACGGTAGATATAATCTCACAAAAAACATCGGAAGATGTAAAAAAAGCCGCCAAGTACCCAAACGAAAATCACAATTGGTTGATAAGCAAAACGTTTCGCAAGTCTTTGTCGTGAAATCAAGGAAAAAGCCAAGCACCGAACGTACCCCTGCGATCTCTCAGCAAGTCTACGTCGTGAAGTCGGAGTTTCGTGTGAGGATATCGAAACATCATTCCAAGAGCTACGTACTTGGCGGGCACATTCGGTTTTTTTTTTTTTTGTGCTTGTTGTTTTCGCTTTGGATTGATAGTATTTTATCGTAGTTTGCGAACCATTTGTTTTCCAACTGTTTTCCTTGGTGGCTGATGGATGTCTCGGAGTAATGTCTAATTTGCAGATAACATTGGTCTTATACACACTTATTTAAAATGCATCTTCCGATCTTGTGGGACGACTTTG
The DNA here is from genome assembly GCA_944452935.1 of Rhogogaster chlorosoma. NCBI lineage: Eukaryota > Metazoa > Arthropoda > Insecta > Hymenoptera > Tenthredinidae > Rhogogaster > Rhogogaster chlorosoma. The sequence continues at coordinate 18,312,077 of OX101797.1, read as the reverse complement.
TCGTGGCAGTCGAAAGATTAGCGCGTGCGAGTTTACGGAAGTGCTTGCGCGCGGGCGCCTGAAGGCGCCCCCGCTGCAGCAATTCCGTAAACTCGCACGCGCTAATCTTCTGGCACTAGTGTGTAGTTGCGAATGATTATGCCTCACAAGCGAATGAGCAACAAAATATATTTGCACTCAAGTGGGGCCGAACTGTTACAAGGATGGGTTTCCGGTAGTGAAATTGATCCTTCCCACTACGTGTATACGCTCGTGCACCTGCAGATTGATAAAAATTCCGTATATAGACTGATAGAATATGCAGAAAACGCTAAAGAAACAGATGGAAATGGATGGAAACGGATACGCGAGCTACCCGATTCTATAGCATTTTCTGCGATTATATCCCTCTCTATACGAAATTTTTAGCAGGGATACGCATGCATTGTGAGCAAGATTGTATTACATTAGTATAGGTACACCAAGACGATCAGCAACTGAATTTTATATTCAACATTATATCAAACTGTCATCCTCTATGCTACTTATAGCATACACGTATATCCGTAGCTGCAAGTTTTAGGTTTTATACCGGAATAGTAAAGTAGAGTTTTCTAGATAATTCCATAGTTTTGCAAGTGAATAAGTTCAGTCCTCCATAATGAATATTATCTACTCAAGCTCTACGGTATGTCATCTATCATATGAAAGAACTTACCGTAGTACATTGCTCATTGGCTCCATAGTGAGGTACGTGATTCCAGAATTCCGAGTCCGATCTGATAATTGAATGACAGTGAAACGACCAGGATTTTTATTTATTATACAAGGTGTTTACGTCTGTAAAGTCATACACATAATTAAGTGCCCGTAGAAGCATTTTCTGATACAGTTATTGGTTGAAATAACTAGTTTTTTAGTGTATTTAATTGCTGTCGCATTGAAAACTCAATTTTTGCGTAGAACGAAGCTGGATTGTCCGTATAGCTCTAAGTAACCGAATGTGCCCGCCAAGTACGTAGCTCTTGGAATGATGTTTCGATATCCTCACACGAAACTCCGACTTCACGACGTAGACTTGCTGAGAGATCGCAGGGGTACGTTCGGTGCTTGGCTTTTTCCTTGATTTCACGACAAAGACTTGCGAAACGTTTTGCTTATCAACCAATTGTGATTTTCGTTTGGGTACTTGGCGGCTTTTTTTACATCTTCCGATGTTTTTTGTGAGATTTCACTACTTTTTGCAAGTACGAGAATTGAGAAGAATTGCTCATTTAATTTCAGCAGGGTTATACGGTATTAGGTATAGTGTGATCGTCACAAAAAATACATTCGGAATTCAGGCAAGGGAAGGAACATTCAGTAAAAGACAAACTGTGATGTTATTTGTTTTTTTGTCTTTGTGAGAGCTGATTCTCCTTCTCTTGGGTCGATTGGATAATGAATCCCTGGGCCTATGAATAACTTCTCTATTTCAAACTTCGTTGACGAGGAGAGGAATTGGATTTGATAAAAGAATGATAACTTGATTAAAATTTATATTTATCAATAAGGAAATGGTGAATATAAATATGGAAATGATTAGTCAAGATTGGTACGTTTAAAGGTAAACTTATATTCTAATGCCGTTAAACCTAGGAATCTTCGAGGACGAACTTTACAAACTTCGCTTTGGCGAATGATCGTTTTATATTTTGAATGCGATTCTTTATAATATAGTGACTCTAAATTCTTATGAACTTCGTTTTGGCGAATGACCGTTTTATATTTTAGCTGTGAAGCTCGGAGAGAGAGAGAGATATATAAATGCAAATTTACACGTGTTTAAATGACAAATAAAGAGATGAAAAATATGTGAAGTGATATATATCGAAATGAACGTAAAATGTATAGAACCTCAGATCAGACAAGCCTGGAGGACGTAACGACCAAAGCTTGCTGCTCGTTGGTTTGAATTGACGCTAATTGAATGAGAACAAAATTAGTACACTCCAGAAAATCCTTTAAATGTCAGGACAGGCCGTGAGGACGAAACGACACAGGCTAGCCTGATATAAAGCGAAGTACTAACTTCTCTTTCTCTCTGATTTGAATCTAAATATTCACGGCTCCTATTGCCGTCACGCAGTTACTTCACTTGCGAGAAAGGTTTTAAGCGCTTGGGGACCCAAGGCTTGCGAGAGGGTTCCCCAGGAATACAAGAGATGGCGGGCGGGCGCTCGGCCTTATGACCGCGTTAATATGAATGATTTTGGAAATGTGACAAAACACATTCATTTCAATTGTCAACTGTGACAAACATAAATGATTTATTAAATAGAACTCAAGTTTGACTCATACAGTATGAGGTTGAAGTTCGTAACGTTAATGGGGCATTCCATGTAAAAGAGGATAATGACATAAATTTTTAAATTCTTTCAATTATTCCTAATTTAGTACTAACTCATAGTTAAAAGTCTATATTTCATTAATGTGTAGTAAAAAAATTTCAAACTAATGAAAACCGGACTTTTGCTTTTTTCAAACTTTTTTTTTTCAATTGTTAATATTTTTGAGAAACTAAATTATTAGTTATAGATTTTCCCAAATAAGACATCGTCATTTTCTTTTATGGTAGTAAAAACAAGCTTTTTTTATTTTTGTTATGAACAACTACAGATGTTGTTATTAATATGTTTGATCCTTCATTCGCGTTGTGTTTGATTCTAATTTCTCAATTATTTCAAATAATTTATAGTATAATTTATGAATAACAACGTTTGTTAGGTATAAAAAGCGATAAAACTGATTTATCAAACAACTATGTTCATATATTTTGTACTTGTCCTATCAGTCACAATTAAAAAAAAAAATTTTTTTATTGCTTCTACATAGGCTATCAATCTAATATTCCAAATAAGACATCGTTATTTTCTTTTATGGTAGTTTAAAAAACAAGCTTCTTATATTTTTGTTATAAGCAACTAAAGTTCATTGAGATGTTGTGATGTTTGATCCTTCATTTGCGTTGTGTTTGGTTCTAGTTTCTCAATTATTTAAAATAATTTATACTAAAATTTATGAATAACAACGTTTGTTAGGTATAAAAAGCCATAAAACTGATTTATCAAAGAATTATGTTCATATATTTTGTACTTGTCCCACCAGTCACAATTACAAAATTTTTTTAATTGTTTCTACATAGGCTATTGTAACACTTATATTTGTTTTATGTAGGAATTTAAAAGTTAAGTAAAAGAAAAATAAACATCAAAGAACAGTATAAATGTGTATATTTATTTCGTCCTTATCAAAAGACAATTAGCATTTGTTAACAAGTGATTTAGATTTGCAACAAACCAGTGATATGAACAATAGGTCATAAAAATGTAGACACAGGTCTCGAAGAGTTAAAAAAATACCACTGATTATAATAATTTATATGAGTTCGATTTACATTAGTTGGCAATAGCCTTCAAGTCTTGATTATTTAACAATATATGAGGCGTGAGGACAGCACAAGGACAGCACAGTTAAAATTATAATTAAAATATCTTCTCCAGAGCTATTATTTAAAAGTGAAAATGATACTAAAAGTTTACTCAGTCAATTTATTTGGCTTTCGCCACGTGTGTGAATATACTTATATTTTCGATGTTACTGCTTCGACAACTTATCGTCCCATGGAGATCTTGTCAAATTATAATCGTCAAATAGATATCGAAGTAAGCACGAGATATTGGTGAAATATAGAGAATTATAATAATAAGTTACACACGTTACAAGTAAATGAAATATAATATGAGAAGAAATGTTAGACACGACTGATCGGGTCGAACGCTCGTAGCCAAGAGAGCTATCCCTCACTTCTCTCGTCGCTTCACCTAGCTGATGCTTGGCTTGGTGACTACTTGAGTCGTAAACATAGGGCTCTTAAATTTGAATATAGGTTTTTCGTTACACTATCAATCTAATATTTGATAAAACCAAAGCATATAGAATAGATTTTATATTAAGAAACACATCTCACTCGAAAGTAAAGTGGCCAAACTGAAATTCGTCTTCAAGTACCCCGTGGTCAGAGAGGGGGATTTTTTGGTGTCCCACCAGTCAGGTTTATTAAAGTTATAATTCCATAGAACTCATAAAGTATTCGGTTATTTCTTAAAAGGGATGTTGTACATCAGTTATCCACCTATGTTTCAAGATACATTTTACAATTATATAAGTATATATATATATGTACATATAATATACATATACATATATATATATATATATATATATATATATATATTTCACTATAGAATGCCTCTAATGCAACTGAATATTCGCCAAAAAATTTTCAAATGGATCAAGAACGGTACTTAATCTCTTAAATTGTGTGAAACATGTTTATCTCGCATATTTTGCAATCCTAATAACATTTGAATCACGAAATATTCCATCTCTTCAACGATTATTCTGTTACGTTAATGTTACGAACTGCAATCTCATTATACAGTTTCAACTTAAATTTAGCACTTAATCAGTCATTTTTCAGCCATAGCTTAGAGGACAATGTTGCCTGACGCAGTAACAGGCTCATTTGTGTTCTGCAACGTTGATTGTTCGGAACTCGCACGCTTGTCTACTGCAATCCAATTTAGGTCTCTGTGAAAATCATACAAATCGATAAACGATTAATCATCTCATAGAAATGTCACAGTAATTACTAAAATATATTCCATGCTGCTGTGGTGAAATTGAGCTGGGAAACATCGACTCGTATAACATACCTTCTGATATGTGATATCCAGATCGATACTTTCGTATCGTTTCGTAGCTATAGCTTGGAGGACAGTGTTGCCAGACGCAGTAACAGGCTCATTTGTGTTCTGCAACGTTGATTGTTCGGAGCTCGCACGCTTGTCTACTGCAATCCAATTCAGGTTGCTGTGAAAATCATACAAATCGATAAACGATTAATCATCTCATAGAAATGTCACAGTAATTACTAAAATATATTCCATGTTACTGTGGTGAAAGTGAGCTGGGAAACATCGATTCGTATAACATACCTTCTGATATGTGATATCCAGATTGATACTTTCGTTCGCTCTGTGGTGTGAGATTCCGAAGAATTGTGGAGATTGTACAGCCTTGAAGTAACAGTAGGCTGATGTTTGGTTTTGAAACACAGGCCATTCTGAGCTTGCGTAAGTGTTTGTGGCCATGTAATGATTCCAGTGAAGGATGATTGACTAGGTACATGTATGGTAAGGAGCTGAATGTGCCGAAGAGTGACGTATTGTTCTCTAGATGAATGAAGACTGTGATCTTCGCAGGTTCATCTGTAATCCTGAAATATTGGCTCTTCGACGCACGCACGCCTGCAAATCATAAAAATACACGGAATTAATACTTTGATGCTGCAGTGGTGTTTTCCTGGGCGTTGTGTTCTATTGATTAAGGTCTCTTGAGAGCACCAATTTCATAGCATACCTTTTGATATAAGATCTTTCAATGTATTAATCCTATTGTGTTGAATAGCGGCTGTGCAAGTTCGGATGATTATCACAATAGCTGTATTCCCATGCGACGTTTGGCCAAGTGGAAAATGAAGTGAGTGACCGGAAATGTTGAGTTTAGATCGTGTGATCTATGGATCTACCGAGACATTCAGGTTTCAGCGGTGAGAAGCTAATCGTCAGTCTTGAAATCGTAGCTCTTTGGAGTTTGCGTGCCTGTACCAGTTTCTCGTGTCGATTCTGGTTTCTGTAACAAACAGTCGAAACATTGATTATGTGATCATTATAATTACTAGTCAGTTGGTGGGAGCTCACCAGTTAAGGGTTCTCTATTCTGTCTTATTAATGGAGCGATTTATAAAGTGTCTGTTTTTGTAGCGTACCGTCGAGCGTGCGTTAGTGGTATCCATTCTTGTAGCTGCTGTGTTATTAGTAAGCGAAGAAGGTTTCCATAGATTCAACTGTGCATTGCGATCTTATAATGCATAGTGTAGCTATTTTGTACCTGTTTGTACATACCACGGTAGATCTTGGTTGGACTGAGATTAGAATTTAGCTAGCTAAGTTTTATCTGATATGATTTTCAACGTGACTCTAATAAATTTATGTGCCTGAAGTATTTCTATCCCTACTGGTATATCTAGTTTCTGATTGCCATATAAATACATAATTATCCTACGACATCGTACAAAATTCACAAAATAATGAAATTATTTCTGGGTCATAGTCCTTAAACAATAAATTTCTACAATCGAAGAACACAGAGGTATATAACATAATAGTGTCAATTATATTGGCCATAGTCGTTAATTGAGCATGAATAGATTATAGGACTAGATAATATGATTTGTGTGTTACATGATTCATGAAACGATAGCCGTGATAGTGATGAATAATCATGTATACTAACAATAACAGTTGGAGTTGTATATGGACTGCGACTTATACGTGACGAAAAAATTTTCATAGTGAACCCAATATTTTAGACTCTGATAGTGATAAAAAATGCAAAATCGATAATTATATACAATGGACACAAAAGTTGGAGTTGTATATAGACTGCAACGTATATCAAACCGTTATAGACGTCCAATCTCAATGCATGTCATTATAATGTTGTTATCAGTGATTCCGTATTGTATGTAACGCCATTATTATCCTATCAATTTGAATTCGAATAATTAAATATCATGTTGCATAATATCAAACAGTTGCTAGGTTGAAGAATAGAATTGAATTCGAGTTTCCAACACATTAAGATTGAAAAGCTATTGTAACAATGCTCATGAAATCAAAGAAATCTGTCACATTCCATGAACAGATACAGACATTATTGATAGTCAATCTCCCTATACATTCCCACGTACGATTCTTCCATCCAGTGTTAGGACGGATTTAACGACTGATTCTTAAACACTATAATATTTTGATAGTCTCTCTATAGCTATACTATGTTTGATGTGAATACACATACTCGTCGGAATACGTGGATGTAGTGTAAAGTGTATATTAGTGTAGGCTTGAAGAATCGAAGTAGATAATATGGTCCATGATAATAGTTAAATCATTTTTAATAATACTGTATAATAATAAAATGCATAATCATGGAATAGTTATATTTGAACCAAACAAGTTATTGCATTAGCAATATACAGAGATGATCTGTGGAAAGTTATAAGCCGCGTGGGTAGGCAACCGGTGATACACTACGAAATGGCAACGCTGTCGATGCGAGAGTCGAATAAGTCGAATGACCGTATCTACAGACGACGTAACGGCAGCTGTCATTCTGCGGCTCTCATGTTGTTAGGTTAGAATGAGAGTTATAAATAATTGTCAGATTTAGATTTTGTAATCACAGTTCCTTAATACAACGGTAAATATTCTTTCTTAAGAAAGTTTAATGGGTTATTCAGGTAATTGCGGATGTCAATATCGGTTTATTTCGAACATTATTAGGTTATAACCTAACATTATTAGGTTATAACCCCGCAGAATGACAGCTGCCGTTACGTCGTCTGTAGATACGGTCATTCGACTCATTCGACTCATTCGACTCTCGCATCGACTACGTTGCCATTTCGTAGTGAAACACCGGTTGCATACCCACACGGCTTATAACTTTCCACAGATCATTTCTGTATAATGGTTTATTAATAATCCATTATAATATTAGTACCAGTATCGCCAGGTCGACTTGAATAATCACAGTTGATTAGCATATTACACCACCAAGGAACGACGTGTGGTATGGAATAGGTGGATTGAGTCAGTGATTGGATTTACAGCGGAGGTTGTATCATACAGATACAGGCCAGTGCGTATGGTTGGAAATGATCGATCGAGTACTTATTGATTTATAGTGTATATATGAGCTTGCAATATCTCGTAAGTGCCTAGATGGTTAGAAACATTACAGTTAATTTCCCGGAAATTCGAAAGATGCTGCATAATTTCAAACTATTTTGAAGAATTCATGTCATTTGACTAAGAATCTAATCGATAGCTTATTTCAAGGTATCAAACGATTCAACTAGATTTCTAAAGATATTAAATGTTCCAACTCATTTCATAGACCACGCAAAGTAAAGAACTTTTTCTGATTTTGTGTGATTGTACACTAGGGTGGACGTTAAATTCCATCTTGAGGAGTGAAGGCCAGCGGTTTGAAGGGAAAAAAAAAAGAAAAATTTTGGTCCCAAAACGAAGTTTCTGAGATGAAGTTAACACGTGCCGGTAAGGCCGCAAAGTTTCCCATTTAAAACACATGCATTTTCACGGATCTCAATTCAAAAATTCACTGTGAGGCTAATTTTATTTCGAAAAATCCTAATCTACGTCAGGGTATCGGGTATGTATACTACTACATGAGGAAGAATGGAGGATATCGTACCATTCAATCTGATCATGATTTTACTCCAAACTAAAATCCGTAAAATCGATTTTACGGCCTAAAATTCTAATTTTCAGTAAATATCCTGTTTGGAATGTATTTTTTTTTAATACATCATACGATTGAATGAAATCACTGTCTTTTTACAATAAATATTCATGAATGAGAAATACCTCGAAAAATTCAATTTTCACCATTTTTTTCAATAAAAATCGATATATTTCAAAAAATATTGAGAGTAGAGTTTTTTTTATTGGTTCCCCTGAATTCCTCGAGAAATTTTACGTTAGAAATGATATTGAAATCATCACCAAATTTTCATCCGCGGGATATTTACTGAAAATTAGAATTTTAGGCCGTAAAATCGATTTTACGGATTTTAGTTTGGAGTAAAATCATGATCAGATTGAATGGTACGATATCCTCCATTCTTCCTCATGTAGTAGTATACATACCCGATACCCTGACGTAGATTAGGATTTTTCGAAATAAAATTAGCCTCACAGTGAATTTTTGAATTGAGATCCGTGAAAATGCATGTGTTTTAAATGGGAAACTTTGCGGCCTTACCGGCACGTGTTAACTTCATCTCAGAAACTTCGTTTTGGGACCAAAATTTTTCTTTTTTTTTCCCCTTCAAACCGCTGGCCTTCACTCCTCAAGATGGAATTTAACGTCCACCCTATTGTACACTTGCCTTCGGTTCGTGTTGCTAACTCACACTGGTCAGAAAAAGTTTCATCGCTCTCGTATCGTACTGTACTATTTTCAACTCATTGTGCGAGACTCGGTTTCTCATACCTGTTGGTAGTGTGCGAAGTGCCCGATTCAAACACGTCCATATGTAAAAATAATTAAGTTCTTTTCGTTCTGAAATAATAATTTTTAGAATATTTTTCTTCTATTTAACTTTCACAATTTGGACACGTAAAAATTTATTGACTGAATAATCGCGTTACCAATATCTCAAAGTGATTACATGTTATTTATAAATAGTGAAATTTAGATAAAAATTAATATAAAATAATTGTATCAAAATCAAATGAGCCTTGCTTTTCTGATATAACTTGTATATCTGGAATTTGCATTTCCATCGATACACTACGCAAAGGGATATATACAAGTCTTAATCTAAAATACGAGTGTTTTTGTGTCTGTGATTTTCTTATTTCTTTAGTTTTGGGGACTAATAAAATTTTATGTCTTCGAAAATTTTGTTTTTGATCCTCTGCGGGGGCAGAGCCCCTGGACCCTGTCCACATCCTGCCTCTCGCACTTAAATTGCAATTTATATACTATATTTCCCTATTTTCTAGAGTTCTTCACAGGTCGAGGATTTCGCACACTGAGTTTGAAAGAATAGTATACGACATGGGTGTGCATACTTGTATCGGTACTGTACTGTTAAAATACTTTTGATGATCAGCAATTTCAAATACATCAATCTGTTTGGTAATCAGTCTGCGTTGCTGATGTATACGTAGGTGAAGTTAATGGTTTGTAGGCTGGTAGAAGTTGGCTCATTTGAAGAAGATACGTAGAGTGTTGTAACTTTGGAGCAGCTGTGGGCTACCTCTGTTTAGGGACATCGTCTTGCAGAAATGTTATTTTCGTCTGGTCCAGTGGATTATTGATAGGATAGGAATGGTCCAGGCGACTGTAAAAGATATAAAATACCATAGAATTGAAACAGAGGTTTCAGTATATTACTACTCATTTTCCTAGCATCGTTATAATCTTGGAGCTACGGACTTTGGGCTACCTGTACCTTGGGATGCTGTTATATCGAAGTGTTATGATTGTCTATCTCAAAAGATTGATAATTGGAACCTTCGTTATGGGATGTCGTTTGGTCAAAGTGTTATCTTTGTCTATTTCAATGGATTGATAAGACGATAGGAATGGTCTATGTGACTGCGAAAGATATAAAATAATAAAGAATTGAAAAAAAGATTTCAGAATATTACTACCAATTGTCCTAGCATTCTTATCATTTTGGAGCTATGAGCTGTGGGCTACCTTCGCCTTGGGATGCTGTATTGCCGAAGTGTTATATTCGTCTGTCTCAAAGGATTGATAATTGGAACCTTCGTCATGGGATGTAGTTTAGTCAAAGTGTTATCTTTGTCTACTCCAATAGATTGATAATAGGACAGGAATGGTCCAGGTGACTGTGAAAGATATGAAATAACATAGAATTAAATGAGAGGTTTCAGTATATTACTACTAATTTTTCTAGCATTGTTATCATCTTGAAACTATGGGCTTTGAGCTACCTTTAACTTGGGACGCTGTATTATCGAAGTGTTATGTTCTTTTATTTCAACGAAGTGATCATCGGAACCTCGGTATTGGGACATCGTTTTGTCAAGGTATTATCTTTGTCTATTCCAATGGATTGATAATAGGATAGGAATAGTCCGGGTCACTGTGAAAGATATAAAATACCATAGAATTGAATGAAAGGTTTCAGTATATGACTACTAATTTTCCTAGTATTGTTATTACTTTGGAGCTATGGGCTGTGAGCTACCTTTAACTTGGGGCGCTGTATCATCGAAACGTTATGTTCGTCTATTTCATCGGAGTGATGATCGGAACCTTCGTTTTGGGTCGTCGTTTAGTCCAAGTGTTACGTTCGTCTACTCCGATAGATTGATAATAGGATAGGAATAGTCCAGGTCACTGTGAAAGATATAAAATACCATAGAATTAAATGAGAGGTTTCAGTATATTATTACTCATTTCCCTAGCATTGTTATTACTTAGGAGCTATGGGCTGTGAGCTACCTTTGTCTTGGGATACTGTTTTGCCGAAGTGTCATGTTTGTCTATCTTAACGGATTGATAATTGGAACCTTTGTTTCGGTATGTAGTTTGGTGAGAGTGTTATGTTTGTCTATTTGAATAGATTGTCAAGACGATCGGAATGGTCTAGGTGACTGTGAAAGATATAAAATAACAAAGAAATGAAGAAAAGCATTCAGAATATTTCTACTAATTATCTCAGCATTGTTATCACTTTGAAGCTCTGAGCTTTATATATCTTTCTTTAACTTGGGATGCTGTTTTGCCGAAGTGTTATGTTAGTCTGTCTCAAAGGATTGATAATTGGAACCTTCGTTATGAGATGTAGTTTAGTCAAAGTGCTATCTTTGTCTACTCCAATAGATTGATACGATGATAGGAATGGTCGAGGTGACTGTGAAACATACAAAATAACGTAGAATTGAATGCGAAGTTTCAGTACATTATTATTCATTTTCCTAGCATTGTTATCTTCTTAGAGCTATGGGTTTTGGGCTACCTTCAATTTGGGATTTGGCTTCGCCGAAATGGTCCGTTCATTTCAACGGAGTAATAATCGGAACCTTGGTTTGGAAACATCGTTCAGTCAAAGTGTTATCTTCGTCTATTCCAATGGATTGATTATAGGATAGGAATGGTCCAGGTGACTGTGAAAGATATAAAATAACATAGAATTAAATGAGAGGCTTCAGTATATTACTACTAATTTTCCTAGCATTGTTATCATCTTGGAACTATGGGCTTTGAGCTACCTTTAACTTGGGACGCTGTATTATCGAATCGTTATGTTCGTCTATTTCAACGGAGTGATAATCGGAACCTTGGTATTGGGACATCGTTTTGTCAAAGTATTATCTTCGTCTATTCCAATCGATTGATAATAGGATAGGAATGGTTCAGGTGACTGAAAGATATAAAATAACATAGAATTAAATATGAGAGGTTTCAGTATATTTCTACTAATTTTCCTAGCATTGTTATTACTTTGGAGCTATGGGCTGTGGGCTACCTTTGTCTTGGGACGCTGTTTCGCCAAAGTGTTATGTTCGTCTATCTCAACGGATTGATAATCGGAATCTTCGTTTCGGTATCTAGTTTCGTCAAAGTATTATCTTCGCTTATTCCAATGGATCGATAATAGGATAGGAATGGTCCAGGTAACTGTAAAAGATTTAAAATAATGAGGAATTGAAGGAAAGAGCTCTTAATATTACTATTAGTTTTTTTAGCATGTGTCATCATAAGGGATTATTCTGGATCTTGAACGTTAACATAGCGCCTAACGTTAATTTTCAGCGCTTGTGTTATCGTTGTCCGTCCCCATGAGTCCTCTGTCATCTTCGCTACCGCCTACATGCTTTGTTTCGGGTGGAAAATACAAGGTTGTTAAGCAACTGGAACGTTTATCATCGACAATCAACCATCGAACTCAGGCAAAACCTGACGCTGTTACGACGCTAACTAGCAAACGAAATCATGGCCTCGGCCTGAAACGAGTGGCTGGCGTTACCGCGCGTGCTAATGACTCTCGGCAGTAGTGCCTGATCCGTAGGTAGCGATATCATGGAGTCAGGATTTCCTCGCTTCCAATTGTTGATTGCCCAAATATATAGAGGTCTGCGGAGATGAACGGGTGTAGCAGGGAAGCGCAGGCGCTCAAAGTTAACGTCGGTGGTATGATAACGCCAAGAGATCCAGAATCGCACCTCAAGTGATGGTAGGAAACATACGATTCAATAGATAAGTAACGAGTCATGCATTTAGTGAAATTAAAGAGGCCGAGGCTGTTTTATACATCCATTATTGTGTGAACAAATGTATCAATCTAGTGAAAATCAATGTGCGTACATACCGTTTGATGTAAGTCATCCTAACCTCTTTTTCACTTGTTCCCGTTAGTAGTAGAATAATACATATCCTGTATATATATTTGAACCCAGCTCAGAGGATCCGTTCCGTGCAATTACAATTACAAGAGGCCATCATGCAGATGTCAATAATTATTCTTAATAACAGTCATCGGCATAAAACCTTGTCGTCGCACTATTTCACTCATAACCATAATTATGCACTGATTCACTGATATAAAACCACTACCACGACCAATAACACATTATATAAAATTATATAAGCTATATGCCCTCTAATAGCCCTATATAATATGATTATATGTAAAATTATTAATATTTTAATTGTCGATAGCCCCGCCTCACAGCCATGCGACGGCCATTTTGATTTCGTCGACCTATAGCTCACTTCGTAACTATATTATTACCTATCGATCGAGTGCGGATTCAGATTCAGGCCAAAATCAATAGGGAGCGAGATTTCAACGGCTTGTAACGACGTTGCAAAGTTCAAGTCGATCCGTGTCACCGTTCGTTCGGAAACGTGAGGACAAGCAAGCGTCTAGCGAAAACCGGAAACCAGGAAGAAAAAAAAGATGCTTTTTCATCAACTTTAGTGACTAATAAGTCGAAAACTAGTCGACCTATTTCGACCAAATTTATACAGCAAAGTCGTGTGGTGGGGGAATATCTATTCTGAAAATTTGATCGAAAAATATTTACGCGTTCTGAAGTTATGACCTCGTGCTTACAGGTATAAAGAGTTCCTCCCAGTAAATATATTCCGGCTAGCGCTCGCCTGCCTAGGGGTACTTGGCGGCGATTCGCTGCCGCGAATCTTGATATATTTTAGTAATTACTGTGACATTTCTATGAGATGATTAATCGTTTATCGATTTGTATGATTTTCACAGCAACCTGAATTGGATTGCAGTAGACAAGCGTGCGAGCTCCGAACAATCAACGTTGCAGAACACAAATGAGCCTGTTACTGCGTCTGGCAACACTGTCCTCCAAGCTATAGCTACGAAACGATACGAAAGTATCGATCTGGATATCACATATCAGAAGGTATGTTATACGAGTCGATGTTTCCCAGCTCAATTTCACCACAGCAGCATGGAATATATTTTAGTAATTACTGTGACATTTCTATGAGATGATTAATCGTTTATCGATTTGTATGATTTTCACAGAGACCTAAATTGGATTGCAGTAGACAAGCGTGCGAGTTCCGAACAATCAACGTTGCAGAACACAAATGAGCCTGTTACTGCGTCAGGCAACATTGTCCTCTAAGCTATGGCTGAAAAATGACTGATTAAGTGCTAAATTTAAGTTGAAACTGTATAATGAGATTGCAGTTCGTAACATTAACGTAACAGAATAATCGTTGAAGAGATGGAATATTTCGTGATTCAAATGTTATTAGGATTGCAAAATATGCGAGATAAACATGTTTCACACAATTTAAGAGATTAAGTACCGTTCTTGATCCATTTGAAAATTTTTTGGCGAATATTCAGTTGCATTAGAGGCATTCTATAGTGAATATATATATATATATATATATATATATATATATATATGTATATGTATATTATATGTACATATATATATATATACTTATATAATTGTAAAATGTATCTTGAAACATAGGTGGATAACTGATGTACAACATCCCTTTTAAGAAATAACCGAATACTTTATGAGTTCTATGGAATTATAACTTTAATAAACCTGACTGGTGGGACACCAAAAAATCCCCCTCTCTGACCACGGGGTACTTGAAGACGAATTTCAGTTTGGCCACTTTACTTTCGAGTGAGATGTGTTTCTTAATATAAAATCTATTCTATATGCTTTGGTTTTATCAAATATTAGATTGATAGTGTAACGAAAAACCTATATTCAAATTTAAGAGCCCTATGTTTACGACTCAAGTAGTCACCAAGCCAAGCATCAGCTAGGTGAAGCGACGAGAGAAGTGAGGGATAGCTCTCTTGGCTACGAGCGTTCGACCCGATCAGTCGTGTCTAACATTTCTTCTCATATTATATTTCATTTACTTGTAACGTGTGTAACTTATTATTATAATTCTCTATATTTCACCAATATCTCGTGCTTACTTCGATATCTATTTGACGATTATAATTTGACAAGATCTCCATGGGACGATAAGTTGTCGAAGCAGTAACATCGAAAATATAAGTATATTCACACACGTGGCGAAAGCCAAATAAATTGACTGAGTAAACTTTTAGTATCATTTTCACTTTTAAATAATAGCTCTGGAGAAGATATTTTAATTATAATTTTAACTGTGCTGTCCTTGTGCTGTCCTCACGCCTCATATATTGTTAAATAATCAAGACTTGAAGGCTATTGCCAACTAATGTAAATCGAACTCATATAAATTATTATAATCAGTGGTATTTTTTTAACTCTTCGAGACCTGTGTCTACATTTTTATGACCTATTGTTCATATCACTGGTTTGTTGCAAATCTAAATCACTTGTTAACAAATGCTAATTGTCTTTTGATAAGGACGAAATAAATATACACATTTATACTGTTCTTTGATGTTTATTTTTCTTTTACTTAACTTTTAAATTCCTACATAAAACAAATATAAGTGTTACAATAGCCTATGTAGAAACAATTAAAAAAATTTTGTAATTGTGACTGGTGGGACAAGTACAAAATATATGAACATAATTCTTTGATAAATCAGTTTTATGGCTTTTTATACCTAACAAACGTTGTTATTCATAAATTTTAGTATAAATTATTTTAAATAATTGAGAAACTAGAACCAAACACAACGCAAATGAAGGATCAAACATCACAACATCTCAATGAACTTTAGTTGCTTATAACAAAAATATAAGAAGCTTGTTTTTTAAACTACCATAAAAGAAAATAACGATGTCTTATTTGGAATATTAGATTGATAGCCTATGTAGAAGCAATAAAAAAATTTTTTTTTTTAATTGTGACTGATAGGACAAGTACAAAATATATGAACATAGTTGTTTGATAAATCAGTTTTATCGCTTTTTATACCTAACAAACGTTGTTATTCATAAATTATACTATAAATTATTTGAAATAATTGAGAAATTAGAATCAAACACAACGCGAATGAAGGATCAAACATATTAATAACAACATCTGTAGTTGTTCATAACAAAAATAAAAAAAGCTTGTTTTTACTACCATAAAAGAAAATGACGATGTCTTATTTGGGAAAATCTATAACTAATAATTTAGTTTCTCAAAAATATTAACAATTGAAAAAAAAAAGTTTGAAAAAAGCAAAAGTCCGGTTTTCATTAGTTTGAAATTTTTTTACTACACATTAATGAAATATAGACTTTTAACTATGAGTTAGTACTAAATTAGGAATAATTGAAAGAATTTAAAAATTTATGTCATTATCCTCTTTTACATGGAATGCCCCATTAACGTTACGAACTTCAACCTCATACTGTATGAGTCAAACTTGAGTTCTATTTAATAAATCATTTATGTTTGTCACAGTTGACAATTGAAATGAATGTGTTTTGTCACATTTCCAAAATCATTCATATTAACGCGGTCATAAGGCCGAGCGCCCGCCCGCCATCTCTTGTATTCCTGGGGAACCCTCTCGCAAGCCTTGGGTCCCCAAGCGCTTAAAACCTTTCTCGCAAGTGAAGTAACTGCGTGACGGCAATAGGAGCCGTGAATATTTAGATTCAAATCAGAGAGAAAGAGAAGTTAGTACTTCGCTTTATATCAGGCTAGCCTGTGTCGTTTCGTCCTCACGGCCTGTCCTGACATTTAAAGGATTTTCTGGAGTGTACTAATTTTGTTCTCATTCAATTAGCGTCAATTCAAACCAACGAGCAGCAAGCTTTGGTCGTTACGTCCTCCAGGCTTGTCTGATCTGAGGTTCTATACATTTTACGTTCATTTCGATATATATCACTTCACATATTTTTCATCTCTTTATTTGTCATTTAAACACGTGTAAATTTGCATTTATATATCTCTCTCTCTCTCCGAGCTTCACAGCTAAAATATAAAACGGTCATTCGCCAAAACGAAGTTCATAAGAATTTAGAGTCACTATATTATAAAGAATCGCATTCAAAATATAAAACGATCATTCGCCAAAGCGAAGTTTGTAAAGTTCGTCCTCGAAGATTCCTAGGTTTAACGGCATTAGAATATAAGTTTACCTTTAAACGTACCAATCTTGACTAATCATTTCCATATTTATATTCACCATTTCCTTATTGATAAATATAAATTTTAATCAAGTTATCATTCTTTTATCAAATCCAATTCCTCTCCTCGTCAACGAAGTTTGAAATAGAGAAGTTATTCATAGGCCCAGGGATTCATTATCCAATCGACCCAAGAGAAGGAGAATCAGCTCTCACAAAGACAAAAAAACAAATAACATCACAGTTTGTCTTTTACTGAATGTTCCTTCCCTTGCCTGAATTCCGAATGTATTTTTTGTGACGATCACACTATACCTAATACCGTATAACCCTGCTGAAATTAAATGAGCAATTCTTCTCAATTCTCGTACTTGCAAAAAGTAGTGAAATCTCACAAAAAACATCGGAAGATGTAAAAAAAGCCGCCAAGTACCCAAACGAAAATCACAATTGGTTGATAAGCAAAACGTTTCGCAAGTCTTTGTCGTGAAATCAAGGAAAAAGCCAAGCACCGAACGTACCCCTGCGATCTCTCAGCAAGTCTACGTCGTGAAGTCGGAGTTTCGTGTGAGGATATCGAAACATCATTCCAAGAGCTACGTACTTGGCGGGCACATTCGGTTACTTAGAGCTATACGGACAATCCAGCTTCGTTCTACGCAAAAATTGAGTTTTCAATGCGACAGCAATTAAATACACTAAAAAACTAGTTATTTCAACCAATAACTGTATCAGAAAATGCTTCTACGGGCACTTAATTATGTGTATGACTTTACAGACGTAAACACCTTGTATAATAAATAAAAATCCTGGTCGTTTCACTGTCATTCAATTATCAGATCGGACTCGGAATTCTGGAATCACGTACCTCACTATGGAGCCAATGAGCAATGTACTACGGTAAGTTCTTTCATATGATAGATGACATACCGTAGAGCTTGAGTAGATAATATTCATTATGGAGGACTGAACTTATTCACTTGCAAAACTATGGAATTATCTAGAAAACTCTACTTTACTATTCCGGTATAAAACCTAAAACTTGCAGCTACGGATATACGTGTATGCTATAAGTAGCATAGAGGATGACAGTTTGATATAATGTTGAATATAAAATTCAGTTGCTGATCGTCTTGGTGTACCTATACTAATGTAATACAATCTTGCTCACAATGCATGCGTATCCCTGCTAAAAATTTCGTATAGAGAGGGATATAATCGCAGAAAATGCTATAGAATCGGGTAGCTCGCGTATCCGTTTCCATCCATTTCCATCTGTTTCTTTAGCGTTTTCTGCATATTCTATCAGTCTATATACGGAATTTTTATCAATCTGCAGGTGCACGAGCGTATACACGTAGTGGGAAGGATCAATTTCACTACCGGAAACCCATCCTTGTAACAGTTCGGCCCCACTTGAGTGCAAATATATTTTGTTGCTCATTCGCTTGTGAGGCATAATCATTCGCAACTACACACTAGTGCCAGAAGATTAGCGCGTGCGAGTTTACGGAATTGCTGCAGCGGGGGCGCCTTCAGGCGCCCGCGCGCAAGCACTTCCGTAAACTCGCACGCGCTAATCTTTCGACTGCCACGACAAAGTCGTCCCACAAGATCGGAAGATGCATTTTAAATAAGTGTGTATAAGACCAATGTTATCTGCAAATTAGACATTACTCCGAGACATCCATCAGCCACCAAGGAAAACAGTTGGAAAACAAATGGTTCGCAAACTACGATAAAATACTATCAATCCAAAGCGAAAACAACAAGCACAAAAAAAAAAAAAACCGAATGTGCCCGCCAAGTACGTAGCTCTTGGAATGATGTTTCGATATCCTCACACGAAACTCCGACTTCACGACGTAGACTTGCTGAGAGATCGCAGGGGTACGTTCGGTGCTTGGCTTTTTCCTTGATTTCACGACAAAGACTTGCGAAACGTTTTGCTTATCAACCAATTGTGATTTTCGTTTGGGTACTTGGCGGCTTTTTTTACATCTTCCGATGTTTTTTGTGAGATTCATTTTGTGCAGATGGACTTCAGCAGCCTAAACAACACCAGCCGTATGGACAATGATGTAGAGATGAAAAAGATGTCGGAGCTGGAGATTGGGCAAAAGTACGACATCACCAAACTACGGCTTGTGAAAGCAAAATTTGGCTGCAGAATCATCGCCACGATTGCTGACGAATACATAGTGTTCTTGCCCGCGAGAGTCGGAAAGGCTCTGGAGAATGACCCTACCCAGCTGGATCAGTTGAACAACGAAGCGGATCAGAAACGTCTGCAGATACTTTATCTAGGAGGACCATACAATAAATTTGGATTCTGTGGAAAAATCTAAACACACACACACACACACACACACACACACACAAATGTATAGATAGATATAGATAGATATATATATATATATATATATATATATATATATAAATGTAATGGGAATGGGTTAGGGTGAATAAATAACAATGAAATTACAATTACATTTATCTATTTATTGATCCTTTAGAATAAGCTTAATCTATAGTTCTCAAGCGCGCAAAATCCTTAAAATGTGGCCAATTTTTTGACGGTGCCGCTGATGGGATTGTATTCAACAATGCGATCATGTATAATCATACAGTAAGCTGAAGTATCTGCTGGAAATGCAACACTAGTTTCGAATTCCAAACGAATATCAACCGGTCCACTCTTTAACGATTCATTTTGCTTAGAGCAGTCTATAGTTATGAGTGGAGCTCTCTTCAAAAAATCACTCTTTGATAAAAAAGGCTCAGATTCTTTATCGTAGTATGAAATTTGGAAGTTAGTATACATATTGTAGAGAATAGCGTATTGATTGTGAGCAATATCAAGATTCAAATTTCCATAGGGGTAGCACTGTGAGTTTAGGAACAGTTTCACATCTCTGATCATGCAATGATCGAATTGGCTGGCGTCACAGCTATGCGGATCTCATCGTTATTTTTGAAGGTAGACGCCGCATATGGTTGATGTGCATATATTTCATAGTGGGCAATCGACTCATCAAGAGTCACAGGTGTTTGGATTTTTATCATTTTCGCGATGGGAATATGCAGATATGGCAACGAATTCTTATTTTCCACCTCCACCAAATCGAAGTCGGAATCCTAGACTCTGGAGAAACTGAGCGTTCTGATGTGTCACTTGAATCGGAGCTGCTCGATGACTGATGATGCTTGGACATGTCATTGGTCTTTTATAACTACTACCAGATTTTCTTGTCCTCTCAAACACAATACCCATATTATTATCTCAAAGATTTCACATGTAACCGGATGGTTACAGTTTCACCACGAAAATTGATCAATTTCCCGTCTTGATCGACTATTCTTAATTGTATATCGTGTATTGTCCGTACGGTGATTGGATGGTAAATGACATTTGTCGGTACTTCCACGATCTTATATCCGGGTGGTACGGTTGGAAAAAATTGATGAATCGTATGTGCCCGATACTCGTTTATAAACGCACCTGTAGTAATATTACACTCGACGCGCAAGGCGTTGACTTTGAGAATGCGAACGGGTAACTTGGATTTGTGGGTAATACCACCTTGAAGAACATTGGGGGTGAAACCGAGCAATCGACCGATGGAATCGTTTGGTCGATAGTCTATCAGTTGATTACATCTAATTTCACTGAGCAGCTCATTGTTATTAGCTTTTAGACTAAGATTTATATCCTTAGTTAGTGCCCTCTTCAAATAATTCGAGATATCTTCAATTTCATAGCTCCCAGTGGGTATTGTAATTATTGTGTCTGGTTGTATATAAAACTTATTACACCCCTCATCTATATTGGGGATTGCGTTGAATGTCAAGAGCTCTATGAGTCCGAGAACATACGTCTTTGTTGGTGATAACTCGATAGGGGGAAAATATTGAGTCCTTAATACCGATGATTCTCCGGAGAGTGTCAACGTGAACGAATCAGCCATGACTAATATCGCATTGGCGTTACACATGCGCTTTATAGCTGTCCGCTGAGAAACTTGAGACACAAGTGTCCACAAATTATTGTGTTATATTCTTGATATCTCTTATGATTATATTTTACACTACCTACACCGAGATATTTCATAAGATCTCTAGGCGGTTGTAAATCGCCGAAACTATCGAAATAGACCGCATCGTTACCGTTTTTCGTGTATGCAACCCAATGCGTCCCCGGACCGTTTTTATCATCAAGATTTATGATGGCTGATTCACGCTTTCTTGGTCCTGAACTAGGTAAATCATTTCGCATAAAAACACCTCGAAAATGTGGAATTTTCATAGCTCTGGCATACTTGAGCAAATCGGCATCAGTGAGGGCTCGGTGTGGTAGCTTTATTAGTTTTTTGCTGGTTTCAAATACAATCCCATACCCTTCTTGTACGGTTTCAAGTATAATCCCTTTCCCAAAGCAATCGCCTCCATTGTCGCGTTGTGTCGCTTGAATTCTTGCAATTGCTGCTTGTTCGCTTTAGCCTCATTGACAGCCTTTGCTATACCTGCCGCACCACCAGCTAAAGCACCTGTGGCACTAAGGCCCGCAAAAATTGGTATAAGGAACGGTAATAAACCACCGATTTTCTTGGGAACAGGTAGAATACGAGGCACGTGCACTTTCCCTTCAGATGCGGCCGAACGGGCACCCGCCAACGCTGACTCAATAGCTCTGGGACCCGGTTTCATGGATTTCTTCGCCGCTTGTATAATAGCTTTGAGTGTCCTTTTCTTGTTCTTCAACGATGTTTGCGTCTTGCTCCCCCTCATACCCATACCTAGTTTAGATTTTGCTTTCATGGTGTTGGTGACCGCCCAGGCGACAGTTTTTTCAGCTACATTTGCGTCTTTAGCCAAAACCCGATTCCAAGCCCTCTCGGCAAGCGCTTTATCGGCCTTATGGCGCTCCGCAAGATTATCGTGATTCTTGGAGTATGCAATATCGTGCTGCTTGCATGCAGCGTCTAAAGCATTGACACCTTGATCACCACGAGCTAACCTCTTCGCCAATTTTGTACCAGGCCCGCAGTACTGATAGCCAGGAACATGTAATTCGACGGGGAGATTGTTGATGATTTTATTTACTAATCCACAACCGCTCCTTTGTCTGCGTGTGTGTCCAACCATGGTTCACCATGAACTAACACGAATTCTATAAAAGCGCATATTTTATACGTAAATATATTAGTTCACATTGCGACGTTTACCAAGCATCATGAAATTTCAAGATCAAACGATTAAACTACCCATTGCCAATTTCGATAAATTGGTTGAGCAAAAAAAGAAGACGGGGAAACGACACGGGGCCCTACTACCAAACAGTGTGAGGGCTGTCTTTTGCGGGCCTTCTAATTGCGGCAAAACTAATGCCCTTCTCACACTATTGACTCATGATAATGGTCTACGGTTTGAGAATGTGTACGTCTACTCAAAATCCCTCAATCAGCCGAAGTATGAGTTTTTGAGGAAGTTGTTGGAACCGGTGGAGGGGCTGGGTTATTTTCCGTTTGATGAGCACAAGGAGGTTGTAGAGCCAAAAGATGCACATCCCAACTCGATTATGATTTTCGATGACGTGGCCTGTGAGAAGCAGGATAATATTAGAGCATATTTCTGCATGGGGCGGCACAGAGATGTCGATAGTTTTTATCTTTGTCAAACGTACGCTAGAATTCCGAAACATTTGGTGCGCGATAATGCGAACTTATTGGTTCTTTTCCGTCAAGATGAAATGAATTTGAAGCATATTTACGCTGATCATGTGAACACCGATATGACCTATCAGCAATTTAAAGATTTATGCCTGGCGTGTTGGAATGATGATAGATATAGTTTTGTAACCATCGACAAAGATAGCGAGATTAACACTGGACGATATAGGAGAGGCTTTGACTGCTTTATAAGCCTGATCCATTAATAAATCGCATACAGTCACAACGCATCGATCAAACAAATAGCAGCAGTATGGAGAGCTCCAAGATACGTAAGCAAAACGATGTGTTGCGAGAAATAGCGCGGGCTAGCGATATCATTCGACGTAAGCACAAAATGATCAAAATGGGAAAAGACACCAGTGAGCAGGCCATTAATGAAATCTTCCAACCTCTGGTTACACCGCTGCATAAGTTGGTAGATTCATCGAAACAGCAGCAGCGACTACTAATGAAGCGAGAAGTTAAAACGGAGCCGGGTTCGATTAAGACGGAGAAAACAGAAGATTTTGCAAAAACAGAAGACTATGAAAACATTGATGCTAATGAAGATGATGACGATGATGATGATAATGATGCATATAAGAGTGCCCTTGATGGGAGCTTGGCAGCTAGAATCGCTATTGGCGATAATGCTACAGCTGTCGCCGCTATAAATGATGCGGATGATGTCCATGATGATGATGATAACAACCAGGATGATGCGTTTGCAGCTGCCTCTATAAGCTCGCCAATACCGAAAAAAAAAGTTAAGGCGGCACGCTATTTAAGCATGTTTACCTCAACCAAACAATCCAAGAACTTGGACACGAAATATGG
This sequence comes from Rhogogaster chlorosoma, assembly GCA_944452935.1. Classification (NCBI taxonomy): domain Eukaryota; kingdom Metazoa; phylum Arthropoda; class Insecta; order Hymenoptera; family Tenthredinidae; genus Rhogogaster; species Rhogogaster chlorosoma. The sequence goes on along the minus strand of OX101797.1, from coordinate 18,288,298 downwards.
TGTTCGAAAATTGGTCGGTGGAATGAAGATCGGTGATTCGGATATCGTATTTGACGATGATCGGATATATGTAGGCAATAAGAGCTATGAGAACACACCGGGATTGCTCGAATTGTTATTCAAAAAGTCGCCCGATCCTACGATCGTGAATAAAAGCGATAAATTGAATTATATCAGAATCGTGAAAAGAACGAATGCGCATCGAAGATATTACAAAGCCGACAATAGTCCTCATTATGATAGAGAAAAAAGTTCAAAGTATAGAGATTATATTGGTCCGTACATTGATCTGTCGACGAAAACATCTGGACAAAGATCCGGGAAGGGTTTATTATCCACCCATAAAATTTCACGGGGACAAAGTATGGATTATGTTTATTGGAATGATCCCAATGAGCTCGTTGATCGTCTTCGGTTACTCATGGCATCTCAAACAGCCGGTAATACCAGCCATACCAATGAAATATTTTCTATTATTGAAGAGCTGCGTGAGGCGGGGATCATTTATTAGCATGAGATTAATCATAAGTTGATCAGTCGGTTATAGATCGTCGAACAATGAGCATAGACATATTCGGACGACAGCTAGCGAGCAACGGCTGCGGAAAAAGTATTATCCGTAGCCTTCCGGGTGTTGGGTTCAAATTGACCGTAGATAAGCAGTACGATCTGGACGGCAAGCGGTTATGTAATGTCGCTGATCCACAGGGACCAAACGATGTTGTTTCTCTGAATGTTCTCAATAGATGTTTACAGGAGAGGCTCGATGATCTCCATAGTGTTTTCATAAATGTAATTAATCCCATCAACGTCAAAATCGATCATAATGATAGACAAATTCGCGAACTTATAACACGCATTTCGGTTGATATTGCCCAATTGAGAAGCACGGTAGATTCATTGGAAAAAAACTTTCAGCGACACGTGATTGGTGTACGCTGATTCAAGGGTTGACGAAGTAAAAACGAATCGTATGTACATCAAACCTCAAATATTCGAATAGTAAGCAGCAGCATGCAGAGGGCAATAGCGAACGAACTCCATAGATCTGCTCGACGTAATTATCAGCGACGTTATGTCGATATACGTGGTTTGGATGAGACCTGGCAAGCTGATCTTGTCGATATGTCCGCATACTCATCCGTCAACAAAAGCTCAAAATTTTTGCTCACGGTGATCGATATATTTTCAAAATTTGCGTGGGCCGTACCGATCAAGAGTAAAAATGCTAAAGACGTAACAGCTGCGATGGAATCTGTGCTAACTCTGGGCCGTGTGCCGAAGCATCTACACGTTGATCAGGGCAAAGAATTTTATAACAAAGAATTTAAAACTCTTATGAAACATCATGGGATCAACATGTACTCGACATTTAGCAACTTGAAAGCATCGATATGCGAACGCTTCAATCGTACACTGAAAAATAAAATGTGGAAACAATTCACACTTCAAGGTTCTCATAAGTGGCTTAGCATTCTACCAGATTTAATCGCATCGTATAATAACACCAAACATCGTACGATTAGAATGAAACCGAAGGATGTAACTGCAGCTAATGAAAAACAGGTTTATCGGAGTGTGTACAAACCGCGTCAGATTAAAAGAAGCAAACGAAAACGCAAATTTAAGGTTGGCGATAAAGTTCGAATTAGCAAATATAAAAATGTGTTCGAAAAGGGTTATACGCCGAATTGGACAACAGAAATATTCACAGTTAACGAGGTGAAAAATACCAACCCTCCAACTTACAAGCTCACCGACTACCTGAATCAACCCATCGAAGGCGGTTTTTATGAGGAGGAGCTCAGCAGGGTTCAATATCCCGATGGCTATCTTGTAGAAAGAGTCTTGAGGAGGCGTGGTGATCAACTCTATGTAAAATGGTTGGGATTTGATAGTTCACATAATAGTTGGATAAATAAATCGGATATGTAATATAATTTTTATGAATAAATTTATTATTATCAACATATTTACATTTGTTTCTTCACTCCCCTCAATCTTAATGCTAATTTACATGATCATCAAGGAAAAAGGGTTTTCACACACATATACGCACACTTTCTCACATTTTCTCACATTTTCTCACATTTTCTCACATTTACATGTAAAGTCAATGGGAAATTATTTTATTTTATTTCAGAAAATCTGAGAAAATCTGAGAAAATCTGAGAAAATCTGAGAAAATCTGAGAAAATCTGAGAAAATGTGGGAAAATGTAAGAAATTTACTAGTTTGCAGAATCTTGATATCCCCAGGGTAAAGTATCGGTTTTACCGGGTATCAATTTTCGTTTATCATCACACCAGCTCAGAGCTAACTTATTCTGTACAATAGTGCTAACTGTATGTCGATTACTTTTTATCATACACTGTTTCTCAACTAAATTTTGATTACCAAAGAGACATCGTTTGTAATCATCAAACGTGATGGATTTTAATGTGGAACCTTTCACACCCTTTGCCCGTTTCTTATCAGAATCGCCGCGAGTTCTGAATGTGTAGAGTTTCGCCCGCAGTCCGATAAATTCAGTCATGATTTTCCCATTATTTTCATCCTTCATTAAACCAAGACGTTTTTTATTCAACAAGGGGATACCGTAGGCATTATCAGGCGGGTAGTCTGATGTATCGAACATTGCCACAACATCACATCTGATAATTTCGTAGATATTCGGTACTGTAAATTGATATATGAGACTATCGGTATCGGTATACATTAATTTTGCTTCACTACTTGAAAAATTATTTTTCACATAATCATAGTGGAAGTTGTATAGAAATATTTTCGAAAGATCTAGAATCGCTGCACCGATGTATATGGGTTTATTAAAATATACCTTGGTGCGATTTAGCTCAATAATCACCATATCTTCATCAAATATGGTGCAGCTATGAAATGTAGGTCTTGCAATGAGAGCACGCGCACCACCCCTCCCCTCCCATTCTGTGACTAGTTTTACGGTCTTATGGTTACGCACATTCTCCATGGTCTTGCCAAATACAGCGTTATTCATGAGCTTGTAGAAATTTTTCTCAAACTCATTTTTCGATTGCTTCCGCATATTTGTATTGAGATCGATATATGATTTTAACCATGGTGATTGTGCGAACCTTAGAATCCGATGCACTTTCACCAGCTTCAAACCAAATTTAATGCATTGTTTTAAATTACGATAGTGCAGAACATATTTTTCCTTGGGTAGTAGTGTTGTCGCAAGTTTTCTAATTTTACCGTCTGGCGGTATGAAATGCTCAGGACAGAGGGGTAAGTCCGCATGATGTTTATGAAGCTCTACGGGATAATGTAAATCTACCTCTAGAATATAACCGATTGATGCATCGTCCGGATGAGTCATTACATCAATGATATCATTTTTCCACTCGAACGACCCACTCGGCAAATGCTCACTCATAGCTGCACCATAAAGATTGTTTACATCGAAATACATCAGATACGATTCCGCTTTGCTTGAATCAAAATCTTCACCCATAAATCTATTGTTTGCTCTAGCATAGCGATTCGAGCACTGTGCCACACCACCCCTTATACTTTTCTCAATGAATAATATCATTTCCGGATCGTCTAGAAGTTGAAGATTAATTTTGGTCTGCTTTAACATAGCATCGAAAGCAAGCCCCGGTGCGGTGTAATAATGCAAAGGATCCAAGTTATACGTTTTGAAGCAGCTATCACGGAAATTTTGAAATATATCGGCCAATAAAAGCACATCGGTTTTCAGATACAAATCGGAATACTCGCCTAACGTTTTCAAATTGAACTTGATCCAAACATCTTTTGCATGTTCATAATCAGCATCGGTAATACCTGCGGCACTGAGTTTCGAATAGAAATCTTTTTTATCGGGTAATTTCGTTTCGTCGAGTTTTTCCCAAGAATCAATATACTCGTACGGAAAGACACCTTTACGAATCATCAAACTGAATTCATCCCGATCGCTGTAAAATTTCCGTGTTATTTTCTTATCAGCATCGTCGACGTACGATGCTAATTTCTCTATACTGCTAGCCATGAATCGGAGTGAATCTATGAATCTCAAACTAATCAGAGTACCATCGACCTTTTTTGTGAATGATATGTATTGTTCCTTATTGATGGGTAGCAACGAAATATCACCGGGAAAAGTTGTAGCCAGAGATTTTATGATAAAGTGCGAATCGTAGCCCGATAAATTGTGAAAAACCACCGGAATCGTGTGCGACTCTTGAAAATTCAGATTGCATCGATTGTGTGCAGCCCCGCGATATTTACCCGTGAAATGACAGTGATCGCGACATTTCTTCTCCTCCGGTGAAAATGGCTTCTCACAGATGTAGCAATTTTTTGCGCACATGTGACGATCGCGTTGCATCTGATTCAACGCTTCCATTGGAATTACATTTTTTATACGAGACTCTACTTTTACGGATAATTCACGGAGCTCCTCGATGAACCATTTAATGCAATCAGATCCGCGGTGGCTCTTGTATTCCGATAATGCATCATCGTACACGCAATGTGTATAATACGCCGCACTATGCGGAATATGCTTTTGAGATTCTTTTACCCCAGGTTTCATCATGCATTCAAGATCGGCATACACGACAAACGGCACAGTGCCTTGATTTTTAAAATTGGAAAATCCCAACGTGTTCTCCTTGGGGAATTCCATTCGCACTTTATTTAACCGCATGCAATCATGTCTATGATTTTCATAGGCATTCCGTACGTTAAAGTGACACAAGCATCTATCACACAAAAATTGTGCACATTTATGATTCGACAATTGCATGCTAACCAAACGTGAAAGATTCTTGATCCAAGTGAAGTGAAATCGTGGCTTGAAATTATCTAAATCGTTATCATCTAGTTCGCACCCACTTTCAACCATAAGCAGGTGGATTGTCTTCTTATCTGTTACATTTTTACTTAAATATAGCGGGGTAATTATACTATTATTCAACTTTTTGTCGCTTTGAAAAGTTTCCGATTCGATTCCATATACGTTAATGCTCAAATTGTTCAACTTCTCTAATTTTTCTACACTATGCAGGGTGGCGGGAAATTTGATACCTGTACAATCTAGCTCCGATATGTACCGTTGATAGCTGTGTGTTCTGGTTGCGTTGACGTCTATGGGGTGGAGAGCTGCGACAACGGACCACAGCAAACATCGATCATCGTCGTTCTGCACGTTGACCACCGCTTTCTTTCGTTGAATATCCTCAGGTAGCTGTGTGAATGTCGAGAGTCCACCACGAAGAGGCTCGTATCGGTTGATGCAGATCACAGCATTTATGATCTCAATCATACTCCAACCAGAATCTCGTTGTTCGAAATCCTCCACCATGGTTAGCAGAGGATTCGTTACATTATCAGCGAACCAAGTTTTCAGATCCGTCGACGGAAGAATCGTAGCGTTGCGTGTGTTGAAGTTCTTTACTTCCAGACTGATCTCATCGCTTTTTACGTTTTCAAATTTACACGAAACACCCACATTCACCTTGATACTTCCTTCTTCGCGCAGCACATTTTTCAAACGTTCCATCGTTACCACCCCAGCGTCAGTCAAAAATCTCGCCAAATCTTTATGTTGAAGATTTGTCACGGTTCCGGTGCGTATGCGACACTTGAAGGCGCTCTCCATGTCATCCCATCGAACACGGTTATGAATATCATCGCCAATATTACCCCCAACAATAGTCGCACGGTGTCGTTCAAATTTCACCACCAACGATTGAAGGAGTGAAATTATATGTTGTAATCGTTGTTTTTCACTCACACACAGTTGAGATTGCGTCAAAATATTGTTCAAGAATTTGATATTTTCTAGTGCAATGTCACGCCAGTGAATAAAAATATTTTCATTCGCCTGTTCTGGTGGTAGTGTACACAGTAACTTGTATGCATCTTCCATCATCTCAACGAGATTCATGTACATAGCGTTGTCCATTTTTTCTTCGTAGAATTTCACCGTCAAACTGACACCGTACGATTGCTCACACCCACCATAGGGTTGGGGGTTTTCTATATGCACGCACTCCCACCCCTCCACCGTTCAAATACCATGGAAATTCAAACGTTTCCAACTATTGGTCAAGGGTTTTGCACCCGGGAGGGTTGGCATCTTTGACACCTCCATACGAAAAAAAATATTGTCAGAGTTTGCCATTGACCAACTCCACCAATATTGGGGGCGTATTTCGGGTTTCTAGTTGGGTATAAAAGTGCGAGTTTGCTTTGAGTTTTACACAATCCGCAGCCAGACAAGAGGAAGAAATATTGAAAAACAAGGCTGAACAACCAATTTGAGGGACAAGAAGTAAGTATCGTTGTTCTTTGATATCATAGTCTACATGATTGGTATAGTTTGTAATTGATATTCCATATTACAGACATGGATCATGAAATAATAGACGCCGACAACTGGCAGGGTTGGGATGACGATGGGGACGATGACGGCTATGAGAGTTCAGATGAGGTTCGCTGGGTGAAAATTTTTTATGACGATGGCTCCCCGATGTGGATACAGTTGAGACCACGAAAGGAGGAGCCGGAGTTGGTGGAGGAGGACGAGGAGGAGGAGGATTGGGGGAAGGAGGCTGATAATGAGCAAGAGAAGAAGACTGAGGAGGAGGAACAGGTGAATGAGGAGGAGGAGGGGGAGGGGCGGGGGCGGGGGCGGGGGGAGGGGCGGGGGCGGGGGGAGGGGGAGGGGAGGGGGAGGGGGAGGGGGGGTGGGGGAGGGGGAGGGGGGGAGGGGGTGGAGCTGGGGGAAGAGAAAAAGGATGTATGTACATAGTTTAAAGATTTAGAATAAGTTATAGCTAGTATATATCTTGGTCTACTTGAAACGATTCCCTTTAGCGTCAAATAAAATAGAGTATCGCCTGTCGGGATCTCAAACATATCAAATTTAGCAGATAGCCAAACGCGGCACAAAACTTTAGATTCATTATAAAATTATCGCCTGTCGGTTTTAGATAACTTGAGAAAACTAGAATTAACGAAAGTAGAATTAGTCTATTATTTTTGTAATATCATTTTTGTATTTTTATTTCTCTTTTTCGAAACACAGCATTGTTAAAAATAAAACATAATTTTAGTAGAAATTTGAATATTTACTCGACTAAACCAAATTCACTGGGTTTAGGTGCACTGGCGTCTTCACTAGCATTAAAAACGCTCGTGTTTGCCGCTCAGAACACTCTCAACTCCAGCCCTTCATTTCTTTTTGCATAAAACATAACATAAAATACAGGAGATCGAATCTAGATGCACTGGCGTCTCCACTAGCCTTAAAACGCTCGTGTCTGCCGCTCAGAACATTCTCGATTCCGATAAACAGGATAAATTTCCTAATTTATTTCTGTTAGTAACAGATATTTTTTTCGTCTGTTGAGCTACTGCTTTTGTACCCCTAAGTGGCGATACAAGTCAGTAGTGTAGCTAGAGTTTGTCGCAATACTAAATAAATAAATAGCCGCCTAGAACAACAGAATCATTTAATGCAACAACACGCCCTGATTACAGAAATAAAAATTTGTCTTATTTTAATTAATTAAAATAATCCAAAAAGTTGCAATATATATATATATATATTCAATCATTGCCATGATCCAGAAAGCGAATCGGTAGTGGCGCCATCGCACGACGGAAAATTGCAGCCATCCGATCGCCAGCAAATAGAAGATCGGTAATCCTTACCGGTCGGTATGCAGAAAAAAAAGATCGGTAATCGTTACCATGACCCAGAAAGCAAATCGGCAGTGGCGCTATCGCACGACGGAAAATTGCAACCATCCGATCGTCAGCAAACAGAAGATCGGTAATTCATGCGTCCGAATCGTTACCATCAGACTATCGGTAACCAAAGATCGGCAGCGAATCGGTAGTGGCGCCATCGCACGACGGCAAATCACAACCATCAGATTGTCGGTAACAAAGATCAACAATCGTTAACATCCGACTGTCGGTAACTTACCCCGCACGGCCGGTAACTTACCCTCACAGTTCGGCCGGTAAGGAAGTATGATCCAGAACCCCCACATTATATCTACTTAGGACATCTGCAAGAAGTTTTTTATAAGACTTCATACTGAAATCTTTCTGATTTGGATGCTGACTGGGAGGGTTTTCGGGATCGCTGACTACGATTCTGAAGTCGAAATTACGAAATTCAAAATGGTGGATCCAATATGGCCACTGTAATGGGCTAGCTTTGCAGTTTTTAGCGTAATTCATAAAAAACGAGTAGATGGGGGTTTTTGGAGTCGCTGATTACGATTTTGACGCCAT